>CM033123.1:12132075-13332075 GCA_019321725.1 Paulownia fortunei
AAGTTAATAGCAATAATTAGGGTTTGTTGTATTTTATATCATAAAAACACAAAGCATAAGAGAATAGTGAGAGGGTAGGGGTGGTATGGAGTTTGTAGTGCAAAAATTTAATATTAATAACTTCAGTTTTTTGTATTATACATCTTTGAATACATAAAAAAAAGAGAGAGAGAGAGTAGCGGAAAGAAGGGGGTGGTCAAGGGTTTGTAGCGTAAAAATTTAAATAGTAGTAATTATGGTTTTTTAGATTGTACATATCGAAATATAGAATACTAAATAGAGAATATCGAGGGGGTAGGAGTGGCCTAGGGTTTGTAGTATAAAATTTTTAATAGCAATAACAAAGGTTTTTTTTATTATGTATCTTAAAATACAAAACTTAAGAGAGAGAGTAGTCAGTGGATAGGGTTGGACAAGGGTGGTTTGCTGTGAAAAAAATTCAATTGCAAAAATTAGGATTTTTTGGATTGTACATCATGGAATACAAAACAAAACAAAGAAGGTAGTGAGAGGGTGGGGTGGCTTAGGGTTTGTCGCGCAAAAAAATTAATACCAATAATTAGGATTTTTTATATTTTATATCGTAGAAAACACAACCCATAAGAGAATAGTGAGATGGTGGGGGTGGTGTGGAGTTTGTAGTGCAAAACTTTAATACCGATAACTTGAATTTTTTGCATTGTACATCTATGAATACATGACAAAAGCGAGGTAGTAGCGAAAAGGTGGGTGGTCAAGGGTTTGTAGCGCAAAAATTTAAATAGTAGTAATTAGGGTTTTTTAGGTTATACATATCGAAATATAGAATACTAAATAGAGAGTAGCGAGGGGGAAGGGGTGGCCTAGAGTTTGTAGTATAAAAATTTTAATAGTAATAACTAAGGTTTTTTGTATTATGCATCTTAACATACAGAATTCAAGAGAGAGAGAGTAACGAGTGGATAGGGTTAGCCAAGGGTTTGCTGTGAAAAAAATTCAATCGCAAAAATTAGGATTTTTTGGATTGTACATCATGGAATATAGAAAACAACAAAGAGAGTAGCGAGAGGGTAAGGTCGCTTGGGGTTTGTCATGCAAAAAAATTAATAGTAATAATTAGAATTTTATGTATTTTATATCGTGGAAAATACAAACACATAAGAGAGTAGTGTGATGGTGGGGGTGGTGTGGAGTTTGTAGTGCAAAAATTTTATATCAATAACTTGAGTTTTTTGCATTGTACATCTATGAATATATAATAAAAGAGATAGAGTAGCGAAAAGGTGGGGATGGTCAAGGATTTGTAGCGCAAAAATTTAAATTGTAATAATTAGGGTTTTTTAGGTTGTTCATATCGAAATACAGAATACTAAATAGAGAGTAGCGAGGGGGTAGGGGTGGCCTAGGATTTATATTATAAAAATTTTAATAGCAATAACTATGATTTTTTGTATTATGCATCTTAGAATGCAAAACTCAAGAGAGAGAGAGTAATGAGTGGATGGGGTTGGCCAAGGGGTTGCAGTGGAAAAAATTCAATCGCAAAAATTAGGATTTTTTAGATTGTACATTATGGAATACAGAACAAAACAAAGAGGTAGCGAGAGGGTGAGATGGCTTGGGGTTTGTCGTGCAAAAAAATTAATAGAAATAATTAGAATTTTTTGTATTTTATATTGTGGAAAACACAACACATAAGAGAATAGTGAGACGGTAGGGGTGGTGTGGAGTTTGTAGTGCAAAATTTTTATATCAATAACTTGAGTTTTTTGCATTGTACATCTATGAATACATAATAAAAGAGATAGAGTAGCGAAAAGGTGGGGATGGTTTGTAGCGCAAAAATTTAAATTGTAGTAATTATAATTTTTTAGGTTGTTCATATCGAAATACAGAATACTAAATAGAGAGTAGCGAGGGGGTAGGGGTGGCCTAAGGTTTGTAGTATAAAAAATTTTAATAGCAATAGCTAGGGTTTTTTGTATTATGCATCTTAAAATACAGAACTCAAGAGAGAGAGAGAGAGTAATGAGTGGATAGGGTTGGCAAAGGGTTTACTGTGAAAAATATTCAATCGCAAAAATTAGGATTTTTTGAATTGTACATCATGGAATACAGAATACAACAAAGGGAGTAGCGAGAGGGTGGGGTGGCTTTGGTTTATCGTGCAAAAAAATTAATAGCAATAATTAGGATATTTGGTATTTTATATTGTGGAAAACGCAACACATAAGAGAATAGTGAGATGGTGGGGGTGGTGTGGAGTTTGTAGTGCAAAAATTTAATGCCAATGACTTAACATTTTTGCATTGTATGTCTATGAATACATAACAAAAGAGAGAGAGTAGCAGAAAGGAGGGGGTAGTCAAAGGTTTGAAGCGCAAAATTTTTAATAGAAGTTAGTAGGTTTTTTTCGGTTGTACATATCAAAATATAGAGTACTAAATAGAGAGTAGCGAGGGGGTAGGATTGGCTTTGGGTTTATAGTATCAATTTTTTAATAACAATAACTAAGGTTTTTTGTATTATACATCTTAAAATACAGAACTCAAGAGAGAGAGTAACGAGTGGATAGGATTTGCGAAGGGTTTGCTGTGAAAAAAATTCAATCGCAAAGATTAAGAGTTTTTGCATTGTACATCATGGAATACAGAACAAAACAAAGAGGGTAGCGAGATGGTGGGGTGGCCTGGGGTTTGTCGTGCAAAAAAATTAATAGAAATAATTAGAATTTTTTGTATTTTATATCGTGGAAAACACAACACATAAGAAATAGTGAGACGGTGGGGGTGGTGTGGAGTTTGTAGTGGAAAAATTTTATATCAATAACTTGAGTTTTTTGTATTGTACATCTATGAATACATAAGAAAAGAGATAGAGTAGCGAAAAGGTGGGGATAGTCAAGGGTTTGTAGCACAAAAATTTGAATTATAGTAATTAGGGTTTTTTAGGTTGTTCGTATCGAAATATAGAATACTAAATAGAGAGTAGCGAGAGGGTAGGGGTGGCCTGGGGTTTATAGTATAAAAATTTTAATAGCAATAATTAGGATTTTTTGTATTATGCATCTTAAAATACAGAACTCAAGAGAGAGAGAGTAATGAGTGGATAGGGTTGGCCAAGGGTTTGATGTGAAAAAAATTCTATCGCAAAAATTAGAATTTTTTAGATTGTACATCATGGAATATAGAATAAAACAAAGAGGGTAGCGAGAGGATGGGGTGGCTTGGAGTTTGTCGTGCAAAAAAATTAATATCAATAATTAGGATTTTCTGTATTTTATATCGAGGAAAACACAACACATAAGAGAATAGTGAGACGGTGGTAGTGGTGTGGAGTTTGTAGAGCAAAAATTTTATATCAATAACTTGAGTTTTTTGAATTGTACATCTATGAATACATAATAAAAGCGATAGACTAGCGAAATGGTGGGGATGGTCAAGGGTTTGTAATGAAAAAATTTAAATTGTAGTAATTAGGGTTTTTTAGGTTGTTCATATCGAAATATAGAATACTAAATAGAGAGTAGCGAGGGGGTAGGGGTGACCTAGGGTTTGTAGTATAAAAATTTTAATAGCAATAACTAGGATTTTTTGTATTATGCATCTTAAAATACAGAACTTAAGAGAGAGAGAGTAATGAGTGGATAGGGTTGGTCAAGGATTTGCTGTGAAAAAAATTCAATCGCAAAAATTAGGATTTTTTAGATTGTACATAATGGAATACAGAACACAACAAAGAGAGTAGTGAGAGGGTGGGGTGGCTTGGGGTTTGTCGTGCAAAAAAATTAATAGCAATAATTAAGATTTTCTGTATTTTATATCATGGAAAACGAAACACATAAGAGAATAGTGGGATGGTGGGGGTGGTGTGGAGTTTGTAGTGGAAAATTTTAATATCAATAACCTAACTTTTTTGCATTGTACATCTATAAATACATAACAAAAGAGAGAGGGTAGCGGAAAGGAGGGGGTGGTCAAAGGTTTGTAGCCCAAAAATTTAAATAGTAGTAATTAGGATTTTTAGGTTGTACATATCGAAATATAGAATACTAAATAGAGAGTAGCGAGGGGGTAGGACTGACCTAGGGTTTATAGTATAAAATTTTAATAGCAATAACAAGGGTTTATTGTATTATGTATCTTTAAATATAGAACTCAAAAGAGAGAGTAATGAGTGGATAGGGTTGGGCAAGAGTTTGCTGTGAAAAAAATTCAATCGCAAAAATTAGGATTTTTTGAATTGTATATCATTGAATACACAACACAACAAAGAGAGTAGTGACAGGTTGGGGTGGCTTGGGGTTTGTCGTGCCAAAAAAATTAATAGCCTTAATTAGGATTTTTTGTATTTTATATTATGGAAAACACAACACATAAGAGAATAGTAAGATGGTGCGGGTGGTGTGGAGTTTGTACTACAAAAATTTAATATCAATAACTTGAGTTTTGTATTGTATATCTATGAATGCATAACAGAAGAGAGAGAGGAGCGAAAAGGTTAGGGTGGTTAAGGGTTTGTTGAGCAAAAATTTAAATAGTAGTAATTAGGATTTTTAGGTTGTACATATCGAAATATAGACTACTAAATACAGAGTAGCGAGGGGGTAGTGTGGCCTAGGATTTCTAATACAAAAATTTTAATAGTAATAACTAGGGTTTTTGGTATTATACATCTTAAAATACATAACTCAAGATATAGAGTAACGAGTGGATAGGGTTTGCTATGAAAAAAATCCAATCGCCAAAATTAGAATTTTTTGGATTCTACATCATGGAATACAGAACAAAACAAAGAGGGTAGCGAGAGGATGGGGTGGCTTGGGGTTTGTCGTGCAAAAGAATTAATAGCAATAATTAGGATTTTCTGTATTTTATATCATGGAAAACACAATATGTAAGAGAATAGTGAGGTGGTGGGGTGGTGTGGAATTTGTAGTGAAAAAAATTTTATATCAATAACTTGAGTTTTCTGCATTGTACATCTATGAATACATAACAAAAGAGATAGAGTAGCAAAAAGGTGGGGGTGGTCAAGGGTTTGTAGCGTAAAAATTTAAATAGTAGTAATTAGGATTTTTTAGGTTGTATATATCAAAATATAGAATACTAAATATATAGTATCGAGGCGGTAGGGGTGGCCTAGGGTTTGTAGTATAAAAATTTTTAATAGCAATAACTAGAATTTTTTGTATTATGCATCTTAAAATACAGAACTCAAGAGAGAGAGTAACAAGTGGATAAGGTTGGCTAAGGATTTGCTGTGAAAAAAATTCAATCGCAAAAATTAGGATTTTTTGGATTGTATATCATAGAATATAGAAGACAAAAAAGAGAGTAGCGAGAGGGTGGGGTGGCTTGGGGTTTGTCGTGGAAAAAAATTAATAGCAATAATTAGGATTTTCTGTATTTTATATCGTGGAAAATGTAACACATAAGAGAATAGTGAGATGGTGGGGGTGGTGTGGAGTTTGTAGTGCAAAAATTTAATATCAATAACTTGAATTTTTTGCATTGTACGTCTACGAATACATAACAAAAGAGAGAGAGTAGCGGAAAGGAGGGGGTGGTCAAAGGTTTGGAGCGCAAAAATTTAAATAGAAGTAATTAGGGTTTTTTCGGTTGTACATATCAAAATATAGAATACTAAATAGAGAGTAGCGAGGGGGTAGGAGTGGCTTAGGGTTTATAGTATCAAATTTTTAATAACAATAACTAGAGTTTTTTGTATTATGCATCTTAAAATACAGAACTCAAGAGAGAGAGTAACGAGTGGTAGGGTTGGCCAAGGGTTTGCTGTGAAAAAAATTCAATCGCAAAAATTAGGATTTTTTGTATTGTACATCATGGAATATAGAACAAAACAAAGGGGGTAGCGACAGGGTGGGGTGGCTTGGGGTTTTTTGTGTAAAAAAATTAATACCAATAATTAGGATTTTTTGTATTTTATATCGTGGAAATCGCAACACATAAGAAAATAGTGAGATGGTGGGAGTAGTGTGGAGTTTGTAGTGCAAAAATTTAATATCAATAACTTGACCTTTTTGCATTGTACGTTTATGAATATTTATAATACTCATCAAGACATTCATCAAGACACAAGAATCACATTTAATATAAATAAGGCAAGAAATACTATGCCCATGCATTATAGTTGTAAATGGATTTTCACTTACCTTTCACATTTGATATGTCCTACTGAAAGTTACTAAGATTCTCATCCCTAACCTTAGATATAAGACTGCCTATAAAAGTATAACGTATTAATTTTTATTCTTAATCATTAGGTTTACTATATCAAATCTCATAAGGTATCCTAACTTAAATTTAATTAACAGTCAAACCTTAAAAATAAATATACTTCAACCCAATCAGAATCTTTTAAATACATTAATTTCTCATCTCGAATGTATTTTAATATTATTTAATTGATGTGTTATAATCCCCGTAACCAATGCCTCAATTAAATGAGCTCTTTCATTCAATTAATACAAGATAATAAAATCAAATCTTTGTAACTAATTTCGAATTAAAGGTGTATATTAATTATTGTCTCACAAGTAGATAACTAGTTAATTTAAATAAAAAAAGCTTTCTTTCAAATTAGAAATAAATGACATAAATATATATTTTTATCCGTACAAAATGAGAAAAGACTTACCCAAAATTTTCTCCAGTTCTTACCGTTGAAATTTATCGAAGCACCCTCTTTTTTTTTTCTTCTTTCTTTTTCTTTTCTCTTTTCCTTTCCTTTGTTGCCGTGAATGTGTGTGATGTGTTAGCCGTGTGTTTATGGTGTATGTTATTACTTAATGCTTATCTAAAACATAAGCTATACATGTGTATACATACATACACACACACACACACACATATATATATATATATTATGGTATTATTTTATTATACTACACACATATACTTATATCTATATATATTTCGTACATTTATACATATTTATATATATGTATATATATATTATATTTTATATATATAATTAATACATAATATTTTGATATTTATTTATAAACCCCCAAATTTATTTCTAGTAAGAATTTGCACCCTTTTAATTAATATGATAATGTCCTTATTTTCTTTTATTATTATTATTATTACTATTACTATCACTATTTTTTCCCTAATTAAATTTTTTGTATAGTTTATCCTACATCGATAAACACAACGATGCTACATTTCACTTATGTGTATCGAAATGGTATCTAATAGTTGATACCTAAATTCTCGTATTTTAGTACCAACTTAACCAATTAGGTTAAAGAATTTAGAACCTAATATCGGTGACAACTTCAAAAGTTTAATTATTAAAAATATCATATAAAATATAATACATTATGAAATATCAATTAAAATGCAAATGGCACATACATGGCATAAAATGCATGAACTATATTGGTCAGGTGAGTAGCATGAGGTTCGGATATTACATAATTCCCCCTTATGAAAATTTCATCCCCGAAATTTTGCTTACCAAAAAAGCTCTGGGTATTTGGCTCTCATTTCATCTTCCCTTTCTCATGTAGCCTCTTTCATTGACTGGTTATTCCACAGTACCTTGACTAATGGGATTTTCTTATTTCTAAGTTGCTTTATCTCTCGTAGTATAATTTTGACAGGTCTTTCCTCGTAACTCAAATTTGATCTAAACTCTATTGATTCGTTTCATTAAATATAGGATGGATTCGCAACATACTTTCTCAATATGGATACATTGAATACATACTTTCTCAATATGAATACGTTAAATGCATTATGTACTTGAGGCATTTATGTAGGTAGGTTAAGTCTGTAAGCAACATCACCTATTCTCTCAGTAATAAGAAATGGACCAGTATATCTAGGTCTCAACTTTCCTTTCTTCCCAAACTGCATAATACCTTTCATTGGAGCTACCTTGAGAAACACTTGATCTCCTATGGCAAACTCTAGCATCCTCCTTCTTTGGTCTGCATAACTTTTCTGTCGACTTTGGGCAGTTTCCATTCTTTTTTGGATTTGTAACACAGTCTCTGTCATTTTTCAAATCATGTCCAGGCCTAAAAGTTTCCTTTCACCTACCTCATGCCAGTGAATTGAAGATCTGCATTTCCTACCATACAGTACTTTAGAAGGAGCCATCCCGATTGTAGCCTGATAACTATTATTATATGAGAATTCCACCAGAGGTAGATACTTGCTCCATTGTCCTTAGAAATCCAATACGTAAGCTCTAAGCATATTTTCTAAGGTTTGTATTATTCTTTCAAATTGTCCATCAGTCTAAGGA
This sequence comes from Paulownia fortunei, assembly GCA_019321725.1. Taxonomy (NCBI): domain Eukaryota; kingdom Viridiplantae; phylum Streptophyta; class Magnoliopsida; order Lamiales; family Paulowniaceae; genus Paulownia; species Paulownia fortunei. The sequence goes on from CM033123.1 coordinate 12,140,338, forward strand.
TGATATGCAGTACTAAAAGATAATTGCATTCCCAATGCCCCCTGTAGAATTCTCCAAAAGATAGGCAGAAATCTGGAGTCCTTGTCAGAGGTAATGGATAGTGGTACACCATGGAGTCTAACCACTTTTTGTATATATATTTGTGCGTATCGATCTATGGAATAGGTTGAACAAATTGGAAGAAAATGAGTTGATTTAGTTAATCTGTCCACAACCCAAATAGAATTATGACCTTTCACGGTTTTGGATAAACTCGCCGCAAAGTCCATAGTGATTCTTTCCCATTTCCATTCTAGAATAAGCAGAGGTTGCAAAGTTTCCACTGGTCTTTGATATTCTGCTTTTATCTGCCGATATGTCAAACATTGGTCCATGTACTGTGCAATATCTCTTTTCATATTTGGCCACCAATAATGCATCTTCAAGTCTCTATATATTTTGGTAGCTCCTTGATGTATTGAATAAGGTGTTGAATGTGCCTCTACAAGAATATCTTTTTTGATGTTATCCACATAGGGCATGTATAATCGTTCCCTAAATTGTAGCTATCCATTCATAGATATTTTAAAATCAGACGGTACCCTCGAAGCAATATCCTTCTTTACCTTGATAAAATATTCGTCCCCTTATTGTCCCTGTTGAATTTTATCAATTAACATCGGTTGGAGTGTTAAGTCTTCCAACTTTATTTCCAGTTCTCCCAACTGTACAATCTCCACATTCATTTTCTGGAATTCAATTAACTCTGGTCTCTAAATAGAAAGAGTAGCTATGGTACCTTGTATTGATTTTCTGCTCAATGCATCTGCCACCACATTAGCCTTACCCGGATGGTAGTTGATAACACAGTTATAATCCTTTACCAGCTCCAAATACCTTCATTGTCGCATATTCAGTTCTTTTTGTGTGAAGAAGTATTTTAACCTCTTGCGATCTGTATAGATTTCACACCGCTCCCCATATAGATAGTGCCTCTATATCTTTAATGCAAATACCACTGCAGCAAGCTCCAAATCATGTGTAAGGTAATTTCTTTCATATTCTTTTAGCTACCTCGATGCATATGCAATCACTTTCCCATTTTGCATCAATACACATCCCAATTCATTCTTTGACGTGTCACTGTAAACTATAAAGCCTCCAGTATGGAATTAAAAGAATGGGTGCTGATGTCAACCTCTTCTTCAATTCTTGGAAACTTTGCTCATACGCCTCTATCAATTTAAATGTGATACCCTTCCATGTTAACTGTGTTAGAGGGGAAGCAATCTTGGAAAATCTTCTACAAATTTACTGTAGTATCCAGCTAAACCAAAAAAAGCTACGTACTTCTGAAGGATTTGTTGGTTGTGACCAGCTATTAATAGCTTCTACTTTACTTGGATCTACTGATATTCCTGCCCCTGATATGACATGTTCCAAGAATACCACTTGATCCAACCAGAATTTGCATTTCTTGAATTTAGCATATAATTGTTTCTCCTTTAAAACCTCTAACACCATTTTCAAATGTGTCACGTGCTTTTTTTTTATTTTGGAGTAAAGCAGGATGTCATTGATAAACACAATAACAAATTTATCCTGAAAATCTCTGAATACCTGGTTCATCAGGTCCATGAAAGCTGCTGGGCCATTAGTCAATCCAAATGGCATCACCAGAAATTTATAATGTCCATACATCGTGCAAAATGTTGTCTTTGAAATGTTATCTTCTTTTATTTTTAGTTGATGGTACCTAGATCATAAATCAATCTTTGAAAATACTGCTGCACCCTAGAGCTGATCTAACAAATCGTCAATTCAAGGTAAAGGGTATTTATTCTTGATTGTAACCTTATTCAATTCTCGATAGTCTATACACAGTCTCATCGTACTATCCTTCTTTCGTATAAATAGGATGGGCGCACACCATGGTGAAGAGCTAGGTCCGATAAAACCTTTATGTAATTGTATCTTCAATTCCTTTAACTCAGGTGGAGCCATTCAATATAGGGATTTTGAGATTAGAGACGTTCCCAACTATAGGTCAATAACAAACTCTATCTCACAATCTGGTGGTAACCCAGGGAGATCATCTCGAAATACTTTAGAGTATTCCTGGACCACTGGTACTTCACTAAGAATAGGATGGTGTTGTTCTTCAATGCTCATAACACTGACTAACTACCCCTCACAGCCAGCTTTTAGTAAACGTTATACCTTCAACACTGATATTAGTGGGAATTTGAAGCTCTTCATAATCCCAGCGAACATAAAAGGTTCTTCTCTAGGAGGTTGGAATGTCACTGTTTTTTTCTGGCAATCTATGGTAGCACAATACTTTAATAACTTGTCCTTGCCTAAAATTATGTCAGATGGAGAGGCTGGGTAGGACATCTGACGTCAAATTTCTGTTACGTCAGATGTCCTACCCAGCCTCTTCACATACTCAGTAGACGCAAATGAATGTGTAGCTCCTGAATCAAATAGTATGAATGCTGGAGTATTATGGATAAAGACTTTACCTATCACTACAGATGGATTCGCCTCTATGTCTACTCTAGTGATGGTAAAGACTCTAGTTGGTACATTCTATTGCTTTGTAGAGTTTGGGTTCTCCCAGCATGTTCTAGCAATATGACTGATAAGTTGATTTTATATAAATAATTCATATATTTTTGTATTAAAATTCAGTTTATTTTCAAGTGTTTTTGTTACTTTTTATACATTTAATTTAAAATCTTGTAGGTAATGACAATATGAGAAGAAAATGGAAAGAAATCAAAAACTTGGTTGAAATGTTGAAGAATTCGAATTGTGGTGCTACTGATGGCAGTTTTCGTATTTCCATCATAACTCTCGACCCCAATTTCATATAATATTTATTATTGATCTATTGGAAAGTCAAGAGATATATATACAACTTCTATGTTTACACAAAATCCAATTTGGTCTATTTCAATAAGAAAAAACTAAGTTCAAAAGTAAGCCATGGGCTATAATTTTCTAGAATGACACATCTTAGTTTTCAGGTATAACTCTATCCACAAATGTCATATATAGTTGATTCAAGTTCCTATGGAAATATAAGACATATAGATACAATTAATTACAAGATGTAAAAAGCCAATTCATCCTTAAAAGATGTCAAAAACTACTTGCAAGGGGATGAAGAGTGTAAGAGTACTGAAGTAGAGGAGCGAAAAATAGCAGCAATGGCGCTTAGGCGCCAAAACAGGGCGCCTAAGCACCATCTGAGGCTGCCAAAATAGAATGGAAGGTGCCTAAGAACCAAAATATGGTGCCTAGGTGCCATCTGAAGCGCTGAAACAGAATATATGGTGCCTAGGCACCGTTCTTCTGCGCCTAGGCGCCAAACAACTTGAAAATTCTGAAAGTGTGATCTTTTGACTCAGATTTTGGACAAAAACTATTAAAGCCAACTTCTAAAAGAGACTTTGTGGACTTCTTGGGGATAACTTACACAGAAAATGGATTTGGTGGAGAGAAAATGAGGGAAAAGCCATGAAAAAATGAGGAATTTCATGAATGTTTTGGAGAAAGAATAATTGAAATGAATTGAAAGGAGACGGGGGTTCTTAGAGACAAAGCCATTGATTTTTCTGAAACCAAAAGAATGAAAGGCTTGGAGAGAAGAAATTCATTCTTGAAGAAGAGGAAGCCACTCTTGGAGACAAGGAGAGCTTCAACAAGTTCTCTCACTTCACAAATTGGTGAACAATTTTCATATTCTTTCTTATTTATTTCTTAAAGTTGTATTCATCTATTATGAACTAAACTTTTCTTTCTAGAAGATGATGTAACCTTATTTGATCCTATGTTTTTAATTCCAATCAATATTAGTTCAAGTTATTAATCTTGTTTGTGTTATCTTGTTTAGTATTGCTTCTTAATGATTTAGCCATTAATTGAGATTGTTGATGTATGAAATTTGATACTCAAGAGAGGGAAGATTATACATGATCATAAGGGTAACACAACCTATGAATCATAAAGTTGAAAAGCTTATGAAAACTTTGAAGTTTTGAAGAAGAATTCATTAAATTTTTGTAGAGTTTTATTCTTGAATTTTTTACAGAGATATTGAAATTCATGTTAGAACTCATAATCAATTTGGCACTCGAGAGAGAGAATTGATGAGTTTAGGAATTTTTAACTTACATGTGTTGTTGACTTGAATTGGTATATTTTGAAAAGAAGAACATAGGTGATAATTAGGTGAGTCGTTTCTTTAGAATTTCTTGTTCATAAGGTGTTTGTTGTATTGCTTTTAAGAACTCTACTATTACCTTTACATTTTGTTATTTACTTTATCTTGTTTACCAATCATCATTCGATTTTCTAGATAAAATTGGGACTATTTGAACTACGGTACTTAATGCAATTTTTGATTACAATCCTTGTGAATACTCAACTCAACTCACCGTTATATTAAAACTTGACACCGTGCACTTGCGGTTTGCAAAATATATCATGAACAAGTTTTTGGCACTGTTGTCGGGGATTGTTTTATCATTATTGTATTAATATTGTTATGACTTAATCTTGATTTTAGTTTAGATTGTTTTTACTTTCTTTCCATACGTTGATGTTGTCTTACCTTGCATTGGATTATATATATTTGTATGCATAAGGTTAGGAGTCTTGACTTGGGTTATTTTGATCCAAAAATCGAGCAGACTCTTTAGACTATTAGAGCAGAAAAAAGATTTAACAATCAAGCCATGGCGGATAGTATCAAAAATGTTAATTTGAATGCCAATCTTCCTTTGCAACAACCACCACCACAACGAGCTATTCGGGACTATTTTCAACCAACCATGAACCAAAACTACTCCAAGATAGTTCGAAAACCGATCAATGCCAACAATTTTAAGCTTAAACCAGCTCTCATTAGCATGGTGCAACAAAATTAATTTAGAGAAAGTGCGTTAGAGGATCCTAATACACACTTAGCCATATTTTTAGAGATTTGTAATACCATCAAAATGAATGGAGTACCCGACGATGCCATTAGACTTCTCTTATTTCCATTCTCACTCCGGGATAAAGCTAGGCTATGGTTACAATCTTTTGCACCAAGTAGCATACTGAGTTAGAATGACTTGATGCAAAAATTTCTTGCTAAGTACTTTCCATCAAGCAAGACACTTCAACTCAAGAGTGAGATAGCTCAATTCCGCCAACAAGATTTTGAGCCATTATATGAAGCTTGGGAGAGGTTTAAGGATTTTGTAAGAAGGTGTCCTCAACATAGTTATGAGGATTGACAGCAGGTACAATACTTCTATAATGGTTTGAATGGACAAACTCGAACCATAATAGATGCTACCGCAGGTGGGACTTTAATGTCTAAGACTACATACAAAGCCTATATTTTGCTTGAGGAGAAGGCTACTAATAGCTATCAATGGCTTTCGAAAGATCTTCCATTAAAAAGGTTGCCGAAGTTTTTGAGGTAGATTCATTTACTCAATTAGCTGCACAAGTTTCTGCTCTTTGTAACCAATTCGCTGCTTGAACTTCTAATGGAGCTTTTCAAGGAATGGATTCCATAGCATCATCCACTAGCACTCCATTTGTGGAAACCAAAGGAAATGAGCAGGTAAACTTTGTCAATAATCGTAATTTCAATTTCAGGAGAAATCAATTACCTACTCACTACCATCCGAGATTTAGAAATCATGAGAATTTTTCCTATGCCAACAATCGAAATGTGATTCAACCGCCACTGGGTTACAACAATCCACCAAATCCCAATCCCTACGTAGGTGAAAAAAAGGCATCATTGGAGAATTTACTAAGCACTTTCATTGGCGAGACAAGAGCCCGATTGAATAAGAATGAAGCGAAGATAGACAACATTGAGATTCAATTGGGGTAGCTAGGAGCTTCAATGAAATCAATAGAAATCTCAAATTGGACAGCTTGCTACTAAAATTAATGCTAAAAAAATATAACAAATATTTTCCAAGTGATACAAAAATCAATCCAATGGAGCATTACAATGCTATCCAACTTCGACGTGGAATCAAAATTAAGGGGCCAGAAATAAAAAGTTCACAAGTTGATAAGCCAATCACGGGCACTTCGAGTGAAAGTCCTATGGAGGAATATCCAAGGGAAGAAGAAAGGTAATCAAATGAACAAACAGGGGCTGAGAAGCTAAAATCTACTCCTAACTTTGAAACTTCTCCTAAATTTAATGTTCCCATTCCTTTTCCACAAAGATTTCAAAAGAAAAGATTGATTCACAATTTGCAAAATTTTTGAAAATTTTCAAGAAGATTCATATCAACATTCCTTTTTGCAGATGCTCTTGAGCAAATGCCCAACTACGCCAAGTTCATGAAAGATGTGATGTCAAGAAAAAGACGATTGGTGGAATTTGAAACTGTGAATCTCACAGAGGAGAAGCTTCCTCAAAAATTGAAAGATTTATGGAGTTTTACGATTCCTTGTACCATAGGAGGATCTTTTTTTGATAAAGCATTATGTGATCTTGGAGCAAGTATTAATTTGATGCCACTTTCTATTTTCAGAAAATTAGGAAATGGAGAAGTCAAGCCATCCACTATCACCTTGTAATTAGCAGATATGTCTCTCACCTTTCCAAGAGGAGTTGTTGAAGATGTATTGGTAAAAGTGGATAAATTTATATTTCCTATAGATTTTATAGTGTTAGATATGGAGGAAGACCAAAAAATCCCTTTAACTCTTGGTCGACCATTCCTTGCTATGGGGCGTGCTTTGATTGATGTGCAATGTGGTAAATTAACTCTAAAAGTTAATGAGGATGAAGTGATGTTTAACATTTATCGTGCATTGAAGTTTCAAAAGGAACCACATATTTGTAATAGGATTGAAATGTTAGAAACTTGCTTGCATAATCATTTCCTCAAACAAATCTCTATCAAACCTTTAGAGCGATGCATTATTCATTCCATAATGCAAGGTAATGACCATGATATTGATAATGATAATTTAATACATTACTTGATCTTTCTTGAATCAGGAGAGGTGGAGTTGAAAAAAAAAATACAAGGAAGCAATAGGAGATACCACAATCAAGGAATAAACAATATCACCAGAGTTGAAAGTACTTCCCAAGCATTTGCGGTATGAATTTCTAGCTGCTAACAACACGTATCCGATAATTATTTCTACATCCCTATCTCCTTTAGAGGTTGAGAAATTGTTTCGTGTTTTAAGATAGCATAAATTTGCTATTTGTTGGTCAAATTCTCATTTAAAAGGTATTAGTCCTTCAATTATTATGCATAAAATCTTAATGGAAGAATCTTACAAACCATCTATTGAACATCAACGTAGACTAAATCCTGCAATGAAAGACGTTGTAAGAAATGAAGTCTTAAAATGGTTGAATGCTGGAATTATTTATGCAATTTCTAATAGTTCTTGGGTGAGTTTAGTTCATGTAGTTCCAAAAAAGGGTGGCATGACCATAATTTAAAATGATAACAATGAATTAATACCAACAAGGACGGTCACAGGTTGGCGAGTGTGTATTGATTATAGAAAACTCAACAAAGTTACTCGTAAAGACCATTTTCCCCTCCCATTTATTGATTAAATGTTAGAACGACTTGCAGGGTATCAATACTATTATTTTTTCGATGCTTATTTGAGGTACAATCAAATTGTTATAGCACCCAAAGACCAAGAGAAAATAACATTCACATGTCCTTATGGTACTTTTGCTTTTTGAAGAATGCCATTTGGATTGTGTAATGCCCCAGCCACATTTCAAAGATGCATGATGGCAATTTTTCATGATATGGTGGAGAACATAATGGAAATTTTTATGGATGATTTTTCAGTATTTGGCTAATCATTTGATATATGTCTACATAGTCTTTCTCTTGTTTTGCAGAGATGTGAGGAGACTAACCTTATTTTAAATTGGGAAAAATGTCATTTTATGGTAAAAGAAGGTATTATTTTAGGTCACTGAGTGTCATTCGAAGGACTTGAGGTAGATCGAGAAAAAAATATTATTATTGAAAAACTTCGACCACCAATCAATGTGAAAGTTATTTGTAGTTTTTTGGGATATGCCGGATTTTATAGAAGATTCATTAAAGATTTTTCAAAAATTATAAAACCTTTGTGCAACCTTTTGGAAAAAGATAAGCCATTTGACTTTAATGTTGATTACTTACAGGCCTTTGATCACATCAAGAAGGCTCTCATTTCAGCTCCTATTATGGTGGTATCAGATTGGACCTAACCATTTGAACTTATGTGTGATGCAAGTGATTATGCAGTTGGAGCAATGTTAGGACAAAGAAAAGATAAAAAATTTAGGGTCATTTACTATGCAAGTCGAACACTTGACGATGCTCAACAAAACTACACCACCACTAAAAAAGAATTATTAGCTGTTGTTTTTGCATTTGATAAATTTCATGCTTATCTTATAGGTACCAAGGTGATAGTGTATACCGATCATGCTACTATTAGGTACTTCTTTGCCAAAAAAGATGCAAAACCAAGGCTAATCTAGTGGATACTCCTTCTTCAAGAATTTAATCTTGAAATCAAAGATAAGAAGGGAAGTGAAAATGTAGTGGTGGATCACTTATCGAGGTTGGAGCAGAAAAATGAGAACTTTGAAGGACTAATTAATTTTTTTTGCCAGATGAGTTTATTTTGGCAATCAAAGTTGTGAATTATCTTGTAGATGGATTATTGCCTCCGAACCTCATATATCATCAAAAGAAAAAATTCTTACATGATGTGAAATCATCATATCTATGGGATGATCCATTGCTCTTCAAAAGGTGTTCAGATTTTATGATTCGAAGATGCATTCCAATGGAGGAAACAAATGAGATTCTTAAGCATTGTCATTCATCCCCATGTGGTGGTCATTTTGGACCTACAAGGAGAGCTTCTAAGGTATTGTAATCCGATTTTTATTGGCCAACATTGTTTAAGGATTGTTATATTTTTGTGCAAACATGTGTCCGGTGTCAAAGGATTGGAACAATTACTAGACGACATGAGCTTTCTTTGACTAACATGATGGAAGTTGAACTCTTTGATGTTTGCGGGATTGACTTCATAGGACCATTTCCTCCATCAAATAGCCAATCCTACATTTTGCTCATTGTGGATTTTGTCTCCAAGTGGATAGAAGCAAATATTTAATAACCTTTTGGCTAAGTATGGTGTAAGACACAAGGTAGCTCTTGGATATCATTCTCAATCAAATGGACAAGCTAAAATCTCAAATCGGGAAGTGAAGCAAATCCTTGAGAAAATGATAAGCATTAGTCAAAAAGATTGGGCACATAAGCTTGATAATGCATTATGGGCATACCGCATGACATATAAAACTCATATAGGTGTGTCTCCTTATCAATTAATTTTTGAAAAAGCTTGTCACCTCCCCGTTGAGCTAGAACATAGAGCATATCGGGCTATGCAACAATTAAATTTTGATACAAAGGCAATAGGAGAAAAAAGATTGTTGCAACTCAATGAAATGGAGGAATTTAGGTTTGATGCCTATGCAAATGCTAAAAGCTATAAAGAAAAAACAAAAAAATGGCATGATAATATAATCTTGAGAAGGGAATTTCAACTCGGACAACTGGTGTTGCTTTTTAATTGTAGATTAAATCTTTTTCCGGGAAAATTGGTCTAGTCCCTTTATTGTCAACAAGACATTTCCATTTGGGGCAATTGAGCTCAAATGTAAGGATGGCATATTATTTCGTGTCAATGGACAGAGGTTGAAACATTATTATGGTATGAAATGTGGAAGATGTCTAATCTTCCACTCGAAGAAGTAACCTAAGGTATTTAATTTCAATCTAGCTAAAGACTTTAAATAAAGTGCTTCTTGGGAGGCAACCTAAGCTCTTTTTTCTTGTTTTTGTGAGTGTTGTTATTCTTGTTTTGTTTCATATCATGATGCTTGTTCTGTGATATTTTACTTATTTTTGTAGTTTAAAGGCTAAACACCACCCATTTTCAAGAAAGTCCCCTTGTGTTACAATTCTTTTAATCATTGAGGATAATACGTATATTAAGTTTGGGGGGAGTTCATGAGTCTAGGATTATTACTTGTTGCTTGCAAAGTAGAATATGTACGTTTGTTTACGTGTCTAAACATCAAATTTTGATTTTATTTACTTTATGAGGTCTTGTGAATCTTGATGCACTAGCTAGTTTGTTGAGTTACATTTAATTGTTTAGAGACAGTTTATGAGGTCTAATTATTTCCTAAATGATCCCACCAACCTCTAGAACTTTCTTGATCACTAGTCGAGGCGATATTCTAGGTGACATAGCATTAAGAAAATGATTTAAGCCATTTTTGGACTGTTGAGCCTTTCAAGCCAACCTATACTTGAATTATTCCCTAGTGTCCCCTCTTGAGCCTATTGAAACAATTCTTTGGACACCCTATACATATTTTTGAGCTTTATAAAATAAAAAAAATCCAATATTCCATCATTTTTCATCTCATTTACACAATCATTCTTGAATGAATTATTGTATTAAAAAAAAAAAGCAAAATCAAAGAGAAGAAAAAATTGAAAAATGATGAAAATGAAGAGAATATGAATTGAGGTGTATGATTTGAACTCCCTAAAATAAATAGACCCTCATTGCATACAACAAAAGAAAGAAGTTTGGGGGTAATCCAAGATCAAAAAGAAGAAGAATGGGATGTTCAATAAAGAAAAATGAAGGGATTGATGAAGAAGTTGGTGTTCATTCATAAAGGTTCTAGTATGATTGTGTAAAATAGGTAAATTTTAGCCACAATTTTCCATATATTCCTACCAAGACCCAAGCCTCACATTACAAGTTTTGGAAGTCCTTTTGATCTTTGATGCTATGATCTACCTACATTAGTGGAGACTAGTGTCAAAAGCAAGCCTATGGAGTTTGGTAAGCACTTCAAAAGTGGATCAAATATGAGTAGATAACTTTATAAATCTATCCGAATGAGAAATAAAATTGGATAAACTACTACTTTCACACTCACACACACAAGACCATGAAGTTAAGTGAAACTAATATGCATGTTAACATGTAAACTTGGTATATTTTTCTAATCTTTTGAGAGGATATATGAAATAAATAAATAAATAAATAAATAAATCTTTCTCAACTTTGGTTACGTAATTAATAGAAGGGTTGTTTTTTAGAATTGCATGTTTGATGCTTGAGGACAAGCAAATCTTCAAGTTTGGGGATATTTAATAAGTTGGATTCATACCAATAATTCATATATTTTTGTATTAACATTTGATTTGTTTTCAAGTGTTTTTGTTACTTTTTATGTATTTAGTTTGAAATCTTGTAGGTAATGACAATAAGAGAATAAAATGAAAAGAAATCAAAAACTTGGTTGAAATGTTGAAGAATTCGAATTACGGTGCTACTGATGATAATTTTTGTATTTCAATCATAACTCTCGACTCTAATTTTATATCAAATTGATTATTGATCTATTAGAAATCTAAGAGATAGATCTACAACTTTTATGTTTACCACAAAATCTAATTGAGTTTATTTCAATGAGAAACACTGAGTTCAAAAGTCAGCCCTGGGCTGCAATTTGTTAGGATAACACATCTTAGTATTTTAAGCATAACTCTGTCCACAGATATTATATATAGTTGATTCAAGTTCCTATGAAAAGACAAAACATATAAATATAGTTCATTAGAAAATGTCAAAGGACAATTCATCATTGAAAGAGGTCAAAAATGATTGAAGTAGAGGAGGGAAAAATAGCAGTGGTGCCTAGGCGCCATTCTTCTGCGCCTAGGCACCAAACGACTTGAAAATTCTGAAAGTGTGATCTTTTGACTCAGATTTTGGACAAAAACCATTAAAGCCAACTTCTAAAAGAGACTTTGTGGACTTCTTGGGGATAACTTACATAGAAAATGGATTTGGTGGAGAGAAAATGGGGGAAAAGCCATGAAAAAAGGAGGAATTTCAAGAATGTTTTGGAGAAAGAATAATTAAAATGAGTTAAAAGGAGACAGGGGTTCTTAGAGACAAAAGCCGTTGATTTTTTTGAAACCAAAAGAAGGAGAGGCTTGGAGAGAAGAAATCCATTCTTGAAGAAGAGGAAGCCACTCTTGGAGACAAGGAGAGCTTCAACAATTTCTCTCACTTCACAAATTGGTGAACAATTTCCATGTTCTTTCTTATTTATTTCTTGAAGTTGTATTCATCCATTATGAACTAAACTTTTCTTTCTAGAGGATGATGTAACCTTATTTGATCTTATGTTTTGAATTTCAATTAATATTAGTTCAAGTTATTCATCTTATTTGTGTTATCTTGTTTAGTCTTGCTTCTTTATTTAGCCATTAATTGAGATTGTTGATGTATGAAATTCGATAATCGAGAGAGGGAAGATTATACATGATCATAAGGATAACACAACCTAGGAATTATAGAGTTGAGAAACTTATGAAACCTTTGAATTTTTAAAAAAGAATTCATTGAACTTTTATAGAGTTTTATTCTTGAGTTTTTTATAGAGATATTGAAATTCATGTTAGAACTCATAATCAATTCGGCACTCGAGAGAGAGAATTGATGAGCTTAGGAATTCTTAACTTACATGTGTTGTTGACTTGAATTGGTATGTTTTGGAAGGAAGAACATAGGTGATAATTGGGTGAGTCGTTCCTCTAGAATTTCTTGTTCATAAGGTGTTTGTTGTATTATTTCTAAGAACTCCACTATTACCTTTACATTTTGTTATTTACTTTACCTTGTTTACTAATCATCATTCAATTTTCTAGATAAAATTAGGACTATTTGAACTACAGTGCTTAATACAATTTTTTATTAGAATCCATGTGGATACAATATTCAACTCACCGTTGTATTAAAACTTAACACCATGTACTTGCGGTTTGCAAAATATATCACGAACAATGACCAACCTTTCCACACACATAGCACCTTCTAGGATCTGTAGGGCAGTTTTCCATATGTTGACCACCGCATCTAAGACACATAGATTGTGGCATTGGCGCTTTCCCCTGCTCTGTCTTTGGTCTCTTATTTTGCTCCCACTGTTGCTGCCCTGGTTTCGATCGAAATTCGAGTTTCTGGCCTTGAGCTTGGAATGGTCTCTTCTTTTCATTTATAACCTATCTCTGTCCTTGTCCTTGCTTAAACTGGCGATGGGCTTCCTGCGCAAGAAAAAATTCTGAGTTCAACTTGCTCAGCGACTAATGCTCTCTTAGCAATCTGTGAATAGGTGACTCATTGAATTCCCACCATATTAACATCTCTGTATAGTTCTGGTCTCAAACCTTCAAGGAATCTCTCTACCTTCAGTGCATCAGTACTGACCATATACATGGCAAACCTAGACAACTGTTCAAATTTTTAAATATAGTCCCCAATTGTCATAGCTCCATGCCACAGCTGTATAAATTCATTCATCTTCATTGCACGAACAGGCGCAATGAAGTATTTGTTCCTAAATAACTCTTTAAATCTTTCCCAAGTCATAGTAAAGGGACCCTCTATGCTCCCATTATATCCCACCAGTGCACAGCACTTCCACAAAGCATAAACGAGGTACATATCATCTTCTCTTCCTCTGGGACTCTACTATACTAGAGCATATTCTCTAGGATTCTCAGCCAATCCTCTGCAGTTGTAGGATCTACCGCATCTTCAAATATTGGTAGATTGAGTTTCCTAAATCTTTCCCCAACTATCTTCACTGGTTCTGCTCGGGACTGTGGTTGATTCATTTCAGCTCTCTGTTGTCCACCCACATCCCTCTGCTGGATGAGTTGTTGAATTTTTTCCGACTGTCACTGAATAAGTTCTGTAAGTCAGTTTATAACAGTGTCTCGATCATCATTTGACATAGGTGTCTCCCCTTCTTAGTTTCTACCTCCACTACTACTCTCATTCCTTGTTTTTGTCATGGCTGCAATATTATTTTAGAATATAGCCAATATAATTCATGAAATAATAATGCACCACATAATAAAATAAAACTTACGAGCAATGATGTGCTTCCACAAGTTTCAAGTTTATGTACATGGACAGTCTACAGAACTTATGACCGGGCTCTGATACCACTCTGTAACACCTCTATTACTACACAACTATATATAGTATAATTTGATATGATAGAACCTGTGAGCATGCATAATTTTCTTTCTCCCTATAACAACTTAATGAATAAACTATTTTTTCACTCACAGACTAATATATATATACTTGCAGAGGATCTATAACAATCATAATATTTACATACCCATGTATAGAAAAGTTATAAAAGTAACACACATTATAAATCTCAAAACCTAATACAATAGACTCCAAAATCAAACAACCAGCCCAACATGTCGTCATCCATATACACTGATCCTTAGAATCTGTAGGAGCTCCAACTGCTTGCTCAGTAATTTTATGGCTTCAAGTATCATCAAACTAGCATGAACTACGTGAGCTAATGCTCAGTAAAATTATGCATGCTGAAGGGATAATCAAACATAAATGCAATACATTTCTATGATATCGTGACAAGAATGCGAACTCATGCATCAAAATCATTTCATTCAAAATTATTTTCCATCACTGGGCCCTTGGCCCACCTACTATGTACCGGATAGAGCTCTCAACAATATCAATAATCATATGGCTATAAATAGATCGACACAGTCTGGGGGCCACCTCCTAGGATCACCAAAAGTCCACCCCCTGTCTTCCCCTGTGATCTTCTAGAAATTTTCCCACCAACGACGTCGATAAGGGCACAGTCAAGTGGTCCACCCTCTCATGACCACCAGAGACACACCCCCTGTCTACCCCTATGATCCTTTGAGAAGTAATACTCGTGGTGCCCCAAAATATCATATCAATAAGCCAGATAGAGCTCTCAGCAATATCAATAATCACATGGTTATAAATAGATCGACACATTTTGGGGGCTATCTCCTGGGATCACCAGTGGTTCACCCCTTGACTTCCTCTATGATTCTCCAAAAGTCTTCCCACCAGTGGCATCGATAAGGGCACAGTTAAATGGTTCACCCTCTCATGACCACCAGAGGCATACCTCCTATCCACCCCTATGATCCTCCGAGAAGTAATACTCACAGCGCCTCAAAATATCATATCAATAAGCCACACAAGCCTCAGCACACTAGTAGTGGCCAACCAAAATATTTTCTTTCTGAAAATAATGCTATGCATGCAAAACCTCAACTGTGAGCACGTGTTATGCATGCACGTATAAATATTGATGAATGGCATGTTCAATAACATAATAAATTACATGTCCCATCATCTAAGCAATGTATGCACTATAAGATATTTATAATACTCATCAAGACATTAATCAAGACACAAGGATCACATTTAATATAATAAAACAAGAAATATTATACTCATGCATTATAGTTACAAATGAATTTTCACTTACCTTTCACCTTTGATGTCTTGCTGAAGGTTAATAAGATTCTCCTCCCTAACCTTAGATATAAGACTGCCTGTAAAAGTATAATGTATTAATTTTTATTCTTAATCAATAGGTTTACTATATCAAATCTTATAAGGGATCCTAACTTAAATTTAATTAAATAACAGTCAAACCTTAAAAATATAAATACTTCAACCCAATCAGAATCTTTTAAATACCTTGATTTCTTGTCTCGAATTTATTCTAATATTATTTAATTGATGTGTTATAATCCCCGTAACCAATCCCTCAATTAAATTAACTCTTTCATTCAATTAATACAAGATAATAAAATCAAATCTTTGTAACTAATTTTGAATTATAGGTGTATATTAATTATTATCTTACAAGTAGATAACTAGTTAATTTAAATAAAAGAAATTTTCTTTCAAATTAGAAATAAATAACATAAATATATATTTTTATCCGTACAAAATAAGAAGAGACTTACCCAAAATTTCCTCCAATTTCTACCATTGAAATTTATCGAAGCACCCTTTTTTTTTCTTTTTTTTTCTTTTCTCTTTTCCTTTCCTTTGTTGCCGTGAATGTGTGTGATGTGTTAATCATGTGTTTGTGGTGTATGTTATTACTTAATGACTAAGAAACTAACATTCTAATATAATATATATATATAGCATATGCTTATCTAAAACATAAGCTATACACATGTATACATATATATATTATGGTTTTATTTTATTATACTACACACATATACTTATATCTATATATATTTCATACATCTATACATATATATATATATATATATTATTTATATAAATATATAATTAATACATAATATTTTGATATTTATTTATAAGCCCCCAAATTTATTTCTAGTAAGAATTTACACCCTCTTAATTAATATGATAATGTCCTTATTTTCCTTTATTATTATTATTACTATTATTATCATTATTTTTTTCCTAATTAATTTTTTTGTATAGTTTATCCTCACCAATAAACACAACGATATCACATTTCACTTACGTGTATCGTAATGGTATCTGATAGTTGACACCTAAATTCTCGTATATTAGTACCAATTCAACCAATTAGGTTAAAAAATTTAGAACCTAATATCGGTGACAAGTTTAAAAGTTTAATTATTAAAAATATCGCATAAAATTAATGCATTATGAAATATCAATTAAAATACAAATGGCCCATACATGGCATAAAATGCATGAACTATATTGGGCAGGTGATGTAATGCATGTGTGTGTGTGTATATATATATATTTTTGTCAAATGTAACACTTTGAGAAACAGTAAAGTATTTTCTCATATATAACCTTATATATAGAAAAAATCATTGTTTATATATAGTCAACAATTTACATAATAATAATGAATGTAAAATTAGGTCGTCATCCATGTACACTAATCCTCAGAACCTGTAGGAACCCCAACAACTTGCCTAGTAAGTCCATGATGTCAAGTATCACCAGACTCACCTACAATGCATAAACTATATGAGCTAACTCTCACTAAGTAAAAATTATGCATGTCAAAGAATAATCCACAATATCAAGTCATGCATCTCAAAATGATATGCTCATAATGCAATTCCATGCATCAAAACACTTCTCTCAAAACCATTTCTTTCTTGGGCCTCTAACCAATGCTACTATCCCATGCACCGGAAAAGAGCTCTACACATCGCCATAATTCAATGGCCAATAATCATATAAGCATGCAAATCTATGCATATTGGTACGCATGCAAATCTATGCACGTGAACTTGCAAATCCATGTATAAAACTATACAAATCCATGCATGCTTCGATGCACCAGTAGTGGTCAGCAAAATATTTTTCTTTCTTAGAATCATACCGTGCAATGCAAGATTTATCACAATGCTCGTATATTATGCATGCATGTGCCAATGCCCATGTATGTATGCTCAATGGAAATGAATAATAGTAATGTGTGCCCTTTGCTATGCACATATGATGTATGGTATTACATATAAATCACACATTACTATGTCTATGCATTGTAGTTACAAATGAATCTTTACTTACATTTGATCGATTGTGTATTACTTCTAGATTTCTTAAGTATTACTCCCCAACCCTAGATGTGAAACAATCTATAAAAATACCAGATATCAATCACCATCTTCAATTAACAAGTTCATTATACCTAATATAGTATAAAAATCTTGAATCTCAATTTGACTAAACAACCTTACCTCTTAGAAATTATAACTGAATACAACCTTGTACGTACCTTTGTTCCACATCTTAAATGTATACTAACCTCACTTAATTGATTTATTATAACTCTTAAATGTTAGGGATCAAATGCACCACATCTATGTTGGAACATATTAATGAACCAAATGGGACAGATTTACCACTTCATATTTTCTTACTGCCACATTAATTTGCATGATGATTTTGACACCCTTAGATATATTCATTCACTACCCAATTTTTATCACACTTAACTAACATAAAAAACAATGTAATCATATCATATAATGGCTAAAACTCACGGATATAGCTTCCCAAGTTTAGCTCCCTTCACAGTATATGAAATAGATTTTTCCTACCATGACAGTTTTGCGCACTTCATGACATTAATAGTTTTGGCACCCTTAAGTATATTCAATCACTCCTAAATTTTCACCACACTTAGATGAAATATACAAAGAGACAACCAGGTCATATACTTGCCAAAACTAATGGATTTAAAACTGTAAAACCAATCCCCTTCACATAGGACAGAATCTGAAATTCGATGGAGACAGTTCTAAACATCTTTTTAATTATCATGCCATATTTTAATGTCTAACCGATGAAAATTTATTCCAATAATCATATGTATATGATGATACCTATAGGTTTTATTCAACATACCATACACTTTTGAAGTCTAAAACACAAGAATACAACAAGGTGACAGTTTCAAGCACAAGTGTTTTCTATTAAGTATTTGCAACCAAAAACCCTTTCTTTGTGCACCAACACCTATCTAATAATATCCTAACATATTTATAAATAAAATTAAAAGCTTAATAAGCCAATAAACCTCAAAATGAATCTAAAAGTCATGCCAAACTCGTAGGTTAAGCTCACCTTGCACAGTTTTCTACTTGAACTTGTTTATTTCTCCTCTCCTTTGCTTGTTTTGCCTTATTTTTCTGTTGGAATCACTTAGGACCTATTTAGCAAGATTTTTGCTATGTATTTGGAAGCTAAAATGGTGCATAATAAGGTTCAATTCGTGGTTGTTAGCTTAAGAGTGAAGAATAGGTTGAGGTGCTAGCTTGAAAAGTCCAAGCATGAGGTGGTATAAGCTTGAGGTGGCATGTAGTGGTAAAATCTGATTTTCTCCTTTATCTTGCAACTCTAATCTTGTGTGTCTAACCTATTTTTATTTGGTTTCAATCTATCTTAGTCACCATCCATTCCCATAGGTAATTCCTATGTCTGTTCATTCGATTTCCAAATCGATTAACATCCGATTCTTAAATGATTATCTAGTTTGCATTTCTAAAATCAATGCACATATGAACCTTGTATTATGACACTTAAATTATATTATATCATGTTCAATATTCCAAGTATGTTAAATAATGGATGTATACTTTTAAAACACCTCGATCTAATTAAATCGAATAATATAAACTTACTAGTAATACTTTTAACACTTCCAAAATTACAACATGTAACCTATGAATGTCCAATATATCGACTAATCTATTATTTTTCTTATTTAAATATAGAATTACTTAATTACGTTATAGGATTTCAACCACTAACATCATGTGATAGCATTAGAAGTCTAACGATTAAAATGCTATATAAGATGTCATGTTAATGTTAATGCAAATTAGCATATAAGTAGCATGTAATGCATGAATCATATTGGCCAAGTGAATAGTGTGAGGATTGGGTATTACAGGTGAGTAGCGCGAGGCTCGGGTATTATATTTATTTAGTGTACTTGTTCTAGAAATAGTACCTACACATATACACTAGTGTCCTAACACCGATGTTTATGAAATAAGATATTCTCCTCTCAGCATGCATCATATATGCAAGTCTGTTGAATCATTGATGTCCCGTGTTAATGATTCTAGACTTGAAATAATTTAAGACCATATTCATAGAGACACATTTATAATTATCATCATATGCACAATCAATGTTGTAGCTATATATGATCAGAAACTTCATCGAAATGTATATGGAAGAAATAAACATGAATAAATACCTAGTTTTTTGATATTAATTTTAAAAAAATGTTTTTACACTAGTACAAAAACAACCAATCTAATTGGTTTGTCGGATACTACTTTAACACTTAATATATAGATAAGTTGTATTTTTCTTTTAAGAATGAAAAATTATAGAGATTGGTTCTCATTTGTACGTAATAGCATGAATTCATAGTCCTACGATAAACAAAAACCTGTATTATAGATTTTGAAAAAACATTATGGTGAATAATAGTTAACACATTCGATGTTGCCTTACACTAATGTTAATGAGAACATTACTTAATAGGTGCAAGTAATTTGTTTCAAATAGTTACACAAGTAAGTCTCTTGTATCGTACAAAACAACATAATTTAACATTGTAGATTGTGTTAAGATTGTTGGTCACATCATAGTGAGGCAAATTAGGCTACAAAACATAATCAGTATAAAGTGCATACAATCTGGGTACTAAAAAGTCTATTGATTGGTACAGTTGTTTAACAAGCATAGTACTTTGTGACTTTAAATAAAGAACTTAATACAAAAATAAGTTATATTTTTATGCAAGGATAAAAAAGTGTATAGCTCAGTTATTTTATTCTCATTTGACCGTGATAATATGAACTCATATTCTTAACATGAATATTATAATGAATGATATATAGTTAAAACATTTAATATTGCTTTACAATAGTGTCAATAAGAACATGCCTTATTATTGGATGCTGTTTTTAGATAGTTACACACATAATTCTCTTGTATTATGTAAAACAACACATTTTACCATTGTAGTAGGAACTAAAAGTTCTCTTGGTTGGTACTAATTATTAAACAACATACTGTTTTGTGACTCTAAATGAATTACTTAATACATAGATAAGTTGTATATTCGTATAAGGATGAAAAATATATAAAGTTAGATTATTTTATTCTCATTTGATCATGATAACGTTAATTCGTAGTCCTATGATAAATAAAAGCGTACACCATATTTTATGAAAGAACATTATAGTAAATGATAGTTAACACAAATGTAGTGTAGAGTGCATATATTAGTAATATTACATGTTCTGGTACTATATGTTCAATAATATTATATTATTGTAATAAAAGTGTTGTTTTAAATATTAGATCAAGTGGCATTTGTTGTAGCAAAGTGTGAAATAACATAGAGCTTGTTTGTGAGAACGAGATGAATTTTTTTTAAACATGTACACACGGGCCTCTCATGCTTCATTCTCATGTGCTCTTCCTCTTCATTAGTTTCTTGCAAGTTCTCTAGCACCTTCACCATTGTATCCCCTATTTTGCAGCTCTTTTTATCCTCTGCCTCTGCACTATCTTATGGTGGAGGAGAAGTAGAGATTCCACACTCCTCTATATGCCTGTCTTTTTCCTTTAGAGAGGAAGACAAAATATCATCAAACTTTCATTTTAAGCGTTCTAACCTTGTGCCCTTAAAAGATTAGTCCAACTTCTTTTCGTTTTTTTTTCCTCTCTTCTGCTCTTTTTCTCAACTTCTACAATCTTGTCAGACTCATCATCACTATCACTACCATCTACATCACTATCACTTCCAACAACATTTTTAGCATCTTTGGAATTAGCATCATCATTTTCTTCATCATCTCTTTATCGGGATTGGGGGAGCACAATTGCTAGCCTCCAAAAAAGAATTTCTTATTTCCATAAAACTGAATTTTGCGACCATTTCTTTTTCCCACAACTTCTAACATCTCAAGATGAGATGTTACTAGGTTATATTTTATGTCACTTCCAAATGACCCCCATACAAAAAAATTATATTATTAAAAAAATAAAAAAATGAAAGATAATTATTAGTACAAAAAGCTTACACATATATTAATTTATACCTTAAGCTTTTGACGCAGTAGCTTTACGTATTTTCACTCTTAGGGAAAAGATAAATGGGAAAAATTTGTTGTGAACAAAATGTACACCATTATGTATTGTTGTTTGATATTTATAACAAATTTTTATAATGATAAATCAACTAAATCAGCTTCAAAGTTTCCCCAACAACAATGAAGCCATTAGGGATCTTTCTATCAGTCCACGAAAGAACCGTAGAACCACATGTAAGTTTTGCTAAATCCCAAGGGAAAGTATACGCTCATAAATCCAAGCCTAAAATTAATAAGGACATTGTTATAATTATTCATTAAAATTAGTGAATATTATATAAAGTCCACTTACAAATTGGACATTAATGCATCAATTAATATATATCTTCTTTGCCTTCCCTACAATATGTCGGACGATCTCATCAACTAAATATTTGTATGTAGCATGACCCTATGCACACTCTCCCAAAGTACTGAACTCATCAAGATAAGCAAGAGTAAAAAGAGGTACAATTAATAACAAAAAGAACATACATTTCAGCAAAATCTTGTAAATCATCTTCTTTTCTATTTTCTATTAAATCTTTTTACTTAATAACAATCACAAATTGAGTCACATTATGAAATTTTCCATCGAAGAGCATCAATAATGTGTCACTGACTAGGTTAAGCTCTAAATCAATAGGTTGAACAATATGGTGTAATAATAACAAGAGAAAACTCTTTGGAAGTGAACATAACTGATATGTCTTTCCAAAAAA
This sequence comes from Paulownia fortunei, assembly GCA_019321725.1. Lineage (NCBI taxonomy): Eukaryota > Viridiplantae > Streptophyta > Magnoliopsida > Lamiales > Paulowniaceae > Paulownia > Paulownia fortunei. The sequence goes on from CM033123.1 coordinate 12,162,680, forward strand.
TAAATGAACTGAATCTTACTTGGAACCGTCTTGCAATTGGTTCAACTTGAGCAAGGGTGGTAGTCAACTTTGGCATTTCCAAGCAAGAGTAGAATAGAGTTCGCCTCAATAAAGAATGGTGTTCCTGTCATTTAGCTCCGTAACAACTGAAATAACAAAGAAGGGGAGCACCTACATTGCAGCTCATACTCTTTTTTTTTTTTTTTGGGCTTCTCCACCTATTGACTATGCTATAGGATTGAAAGGACCTCGTTTTGTACTAGCCATATATATACACAAATAACTATTTTAAATAAAAAATGGGAAAAAAATCTCAAAATAAATGATGAAATATGCAGTATTACCATAACAAAATAAAAGATAATGCTATAGGAGATGTATTATAAATTTATTATATGTAGTAATAGATTAATGGAGAAGTAGTATGAACAATAGTGATATGCATTATAAAGTTATCTAAAGTCGTATGCAATCTATTAATGCAACATTTAACTAAAAACTTAAATGAATTCTATTCAAGTAGCACTAGTAATTAAACTAAAACAAGTGCTCTCCGTATAAAGTTAGGGTTTTCTACATCAACAACTATAAATGGGATTTTTTTCCAAAACAACACAAGGTTATTTAGCATCAACATAACAAAATGAAATATAGTACTACTGGATATGCCTAAATTTATTTAGAACTGGTATGAACTCTACTGATATGCATTTTTAGTTTACAAGGAAGTAGCATGAATAACCTTGTTATGAGTATTAGTTTAACAACAATTAGAATAAAGTCTATTGCTATGCAGTATCTAACAAAAACTAGAATGAACTCTATTCAATATGCAGTAATACAATTTATTCAACTAAAACAAGTGCTCTCCAATTAAAATTAGGGTTTTGGTGGGTTTTATATGCTTTCAAATAATAAGTTAATATAATCTCAAATATCCCTACCTGTTAACTTAATTTTCACTTTATTCATTCAAGTATTTAAAACTACAAATTGAAGTATTATTTTAGTTCTTCAACTGCTGTATCAATTGGAATTATAATTTTCAAACATTACAACTCAAATTTGAAAATGTGAATGGCCAAATCAGTGGAGAAGGTAGTGCAATTGTGAAAACAATGGCAAATGACCTCCTTTGCTTGTGGCGGTGGTGGAAGTATTTACAGTTGACAAATGGTTGTGGTGCCCAACCTAAAACGGGATAAATATTGAATACAACAGGAAATTGGGAAGAGATAAGAGGTGTCTCTACTGCAAACGACAAGAGGCCACAATGACAGTGGTGGTGGAGGTGTTTTTAAATGGAAAAAATTGGGAGGAAAGGAGGAGAGAGGGTAATTACAGGGATTTAGTCTTTTAAAAAGGAAATTAAAAAAAAAACAAGATTGGGGAAATGAGAGTGATGGTTAAGCTTGAGTTTCAATTAATACTTGGGCCTATTTTAGACTTTTAGGGAGCTTGGAGAGTTTTAAATAATTGTTTAAGTTAATCTAGAGAATAAGGACTAAGGACTTAACTAAAAATTAAAAGAAGGCTTGGGCTTTGTTGGTGTTGTGTTGAAGTGTTTTGAGAAAATATTTAGTGAAAGTATACAAGGGAATGTGATATATGTTTGGTTTTGTTTTGAAAATGATTTATGTAATATATTTTTTTGAAAAATTTGCAATTGGATTCATTTATAAGTAAGATAATTTTTACTGTAAATCTCTTTTTATTTTAATTTTAATCAATTTTTATTATAAATGCCTTTTTATCTTAGTTTTAGTCCAGTTGGTGGTGCCACATTAAACTTTTCTATTATTATATGTTATTATATTAGTATAATGATTTAAAAAATATATTTATATTAAGATAATAATTAATTTTTTGATAAAGTATTAAGATAATAATTGAAAGATATATATGTGTTACATTGATAATGATTTGAGTATGTATAAGATATATAGAAAATGTACAATATTAAAATATATATATGTATAGCAATACTTAGGATTTTTTAAAAATATTTTAGGAAAATGAAAAATATATTTTAAGAGAAAATACTTTAAATGTTTGATTTCAAATTTTGTGGAATGTAAACATTCCCCCCAAAACACCAAACATAACCTTGGAGATTTAATTCCATTCACTTCCCCCAAAAACACGAAACATAACCTTGAGATTTAATCCCAAATAATCGATAAACTAGCCCAAAATAGAAAAAAGAAAAGAAAAAAGAAAAAAGAAAAGAAAAGTCAAAAACAAATATAGTAAGACAAGTGTTGACCCCACATAGACCAAATTTTCCTAAACCCCCAAGACTAATAAGTCTAGGGTTTTTAATGAGGTCCTTTAAAGGAAGCCCCTATCTATTACCACTACACAACATTCAACAATGGCGTCTTCAATTTGCAAGCACTCACCCATAACCCCATTTCCCTACACCACTTTTCCCACCAACAGAATCCCTCTCCGCTCATTCAACCTCTTCAAATACAATGCCCCTCCCGCCACCTCCATCCGCTGCTCCCTCCGCCGTCCGGAGTACATCCCCAACCACATTCTGGACCCCAAGTATGTCCGCATATTTGATACCACACTCCGCGACGGCGAGCAGTCCCCTGGCGCCACCATGACCACCAAAGAGAAGCTAGACATCGCTCGTCAGCTTGCCCGCCTAGGCGTTGACATCATCGAGGCCGGATTCCCAGCATCCTCCGAAGCCGACTTCGAAGCCGTCAAATTGATCGCCCGGGATGTCGGAAATGTCGAGTCTGATCACGTGCCGGTCATCTGCGGCTTGGCGAGGTGTAACAAGAGGGACATCGATAAGGCCTGGGAGGCAGTGATGTTCGCCAAGAAGCCCAGGATTCACACGTTTATTGCCACCAGTGAAATTCACATGAAGTTCAAGTTGAAGATGACTCCGGAGCAGGTGATTGAGAAGGCTAGGAGTATGGTGGCTTATGCCAGGAGTTTGGGATGTAATGACGTTGAATTTAGCCCGGAAGATGCTGGAAGGTGACGAAGATCGATTACTTTTCTGATTATGATTAATTGAAAAACCACTTGGTAAAAAATAACTTTATTTAAAAGATTCTAAGAAAAAGATTATAGGCCGCCGAAATATTTGATTACCAACTTAAGATCAACTTTTTTTTTCTTATTTGTAATTGGAAAGATGAAAAAGAATTTGTTAGAAGAACTTCACAATTTAAGTGCAGCCAGTTGCGTTTTAGTGAGAATTTTGATTTAACTCGTACCACCTATTTGTAATTGACACGCGAACAATTTTCTTAATCAGTTTTTTTTATCAAGTTAAAGAACTCATGAGTAACAAAAGTGATCACAACAGTTTTTTGGTTTTAATAAGAAATGTAATCTAAATCAAACAGGATCTTGACATTACCAAGTTATGTCTTATTTGATTTTGATGTACTCGTGATTTTAAATCTTTGAGTTCTAGAGCTGAATCTAAGTGGTCTAAGTAATTTCTTTGACAGAATATTTGTGAGTCTTTGCGTGATTTATTTTCCATGACACTGTGTGTGTTTAATTGGGATTCAAATGTTATGGGATTGGTAACATATTTTTGCTGAATAAGACGTGCATTGAAAAGCCTTTGTCTTTTATCTTGGCATTTCAGTGGTAGCCTCTATGCAAAACTGGCTTCTTAACCAGCGGCCGGGCACCCTTCTATTGTGTTAAACCACTAGCATCACAAACATTGTCCTGTTACACATGCACCTCTACCACCAGTTCCACATTGTTCTAGAATGATGTTTGTATTGGCTCTGTGGATATAGATGACATTGAAAAATGATTTTTTATTTTTTTTGTGTTGGCTCTTTTTTTTCATTGTATGTTTTGACTTAAGCTTTGAAAAACTGATTCCAATTTTGATGACAAAGCTATACCTCAAGAAGTGTGAAAGGGCAGGATGTGGCGACTTGAAGTGGTTTGTTACGTTCAGATAATAGCTTGAATTTGATCAAAAAGAAAGACCCAGAGATTCTTGAATATTTTTAGGAACAATTTGATGCTGCTGGTGCATAAAATTAATGTCTGAAGTTCACTAATAACTCTGAGAACTTTATGATGAAAGCCACTAAACAGCAGTTTTCCTTGACGTTTTTCATTGTTTCTAAACGTAGGAAGAAACTAGTGCCTGGAATAGCTTTGCGGCCTAATACAACCTCTTCTAGATTGATTTTTCACCTTTCTCTTCTTTTGTTTCTTACAGATCAGACAGGGAGTTTCTTTATCAAATTCTGGGAGAAGTTATTAAGTCTGGTGCAACAACCCTTAACATCCCTGATACAGTTGGCTACACTTTGCCCACTGAATTTGGACAATTAATTGCTGACGTAAAAGCCAACACCCCTGGAATTGAAAATGTGATTATTTCGACACACTGTCAGAATGACCTTGGGCTTTCTACTGCTAATACTTTAGCGGTATGTAATTTCATTCCCTGTGTGCTATAATTTACATAGCAAAATTCATGCTGCATCCACACTGGTGCTTATTTGACTTCAGGGGGCACATGCTGGTGCAAGGCAATTAGAGGTGACCATTAATGGCATTGGTGAAAGGGCTGGTAATGCCTCACTAGAGGAGGTGTGTTTCTCTTCAGTTTTTCTTGTTCTTATCTTTATGGTCGATAGTCTTTTTCTTTTCCCTATGGGGGGGAGGGGGGAAAACCTTGTATAGAAATTAGTGTATAATTTTACTAGTTCTCTCTACTGCCTAAATTTACCAAGTGCAAAGTCCCTATGTATGTGGAATTTGATTGAAGGCTCGAAAGAACCTATAACATAAGAGACATATCCCTGCATAGATTGTGAAAAGTTCCCTTTTCTATAAACTGGAGTGAATAGTTTATGAGTCTTGATTGTTAATAAGAAGTAATTTCTGGATGTTTGTGAAAGTTATTAATTCATAACATTCAAATATCATTGATTTTATTATTGTGCATTTTCACACACCAAAGGTTTTGCTTTACTGGTATCTCTATTGTTGCCAAAAGGTTTATAGAACTATAGCATTACTTTCAGGTATCCAGAGGAGATAGTGACTAAGAGAAAATGGATAAGAATATGGGAGCTAAGATGAAGTGTTGACATGAAACTAAGAGGTTGATGAGTTTGTAAACTATGATTGGAGGAAGGAAAACTGAGAAAGGAATGGGGTAGAATGTAGGGGCAGTTCTTTCCTTTTGGATGTAGTGATGTATAAAACCTGAAATATTTGCATTTTAACACCTTTGGTCTGTGTTCATAGACTGGTGTCCCTCTTTTTTACTGCATTCAAGTAAGAATTTCATTACCAAAATATGAAAATTATATTTGTGCATGATGCAATCATTTGTTCTCGCTGCTCTTTCTTGTAGTAATTACCATCTCTCCTTAAGCTAATATTGTTTTCTTTTTGCTTTTTCATCTGAAATACTTTGTGGGGACATAATTCTCTTTCTATTGAACTTAAGAAATAATGCTAAAAAAAGAAAAAAAACAAAAATCTCTTTGAAAGCGATGACATGTTCTGGAGGGATGGCTTATAATAGGCCACCTATGCACAATAAACTTATTTTGCAATCATTTCCATATTTTTTTCATGTTGGCCTACTTTTTTCATCACATTGACATGACAGAACACTAGCACATTTTTGTGAAGATCAATAGTCTAGAAATTCATATCTGAATAGGAGACGTTGTTGTGGAAATTTAGTTAAAATGTGACCATGTTTGAATATAAAATGTCCCTTTTGGACATACTTCGTAGAATCACCATATAAAATATTGAAGATACGATTTCCTTTTGAAAAATTGCATTATACGAAATTAATGAAAAAGAAATGAACCAATTGGAAAACATCTTTCAAAGTACATTTTAAGTTCGTAGAATTTGCGAATTCCATGAAATGATGTATATCTGGATAAAATTAGCTTAAAAGACTTGTACTGGATATAATAAATCCTTAAGGCTTAAATCCTATTGGACAATTTTCTTTGTAGCAATATCAGACATGATAAATCTAGTTTCTTGCATGATAAATCAATTGGCCCAAGGACCATCCAGTTCCCCTATTGGTTTACTACATTGACCTTTTTGTCTCTTTTCTGCCTCCCTGCAGGTTGTAATGGCCTTAAAATGCCGTGGAGAGCAAGTACTAGATGGCCTTCACACAGGGATCAATACGCAACACATTATTATGGCCAGCAAGATGGTATACTGTCCTCAACTTCTTTTTTGCTTGTTGAAAGTTTCTTGATTTAATTCTTTCTGTCACTTTGTTGAACACTGTATTTTCAGGTAGAAGAATACAGCGGGCTGCGTGTCCAGCCACACAAAGCAATTGTTGGAGCTAATGCTTTTGCTCATGAAAGTGGAATCCATCAGGTTGGTGTTGAACGGCGAATGTCTGAAGAATTTTCTTTTCTTTAAGAGTCTTTGAATCCTTATTGTCAATCTTGCTTGGCTGATTGATATACCATTTTCATTAATTGCAACTTGTGAACTCGTGAATCTATATCTTTCATCTTGCTTTGCAGGCGGTAGGTTTTAGTTGGGTATAGGTTTATTTTACTTTTCATAGTTGGGTATAGGATTATTTTTCTTGTATAGTTGCCCATTCAGTTATCTATGATGCTTGACATAAGATGTTTCATATTGTAGACTTTTTATTCTGATTTTCGTTCAGAGTAATCTTTACAAATTTTACTTTTTATCCATCCATTCTTTGAGTATGCCATACTCTTTTGTCGAGGAATGTGTTTCATGAGAGAATTTGTTTACCTTTGTTCTTGGAGATGATTTATATTATATAGTTCATATTGCATGTGAAGTGTCGGGTCCAGCATTAGTATGTAGGTTTGGCTAATTTTCTTTCCAGTGGTAATAGTCCTCTGTCCATTGGTGTGGGAACAATTGGGTTCCATCTTACTTGATTGAGTTGTAATTGTTGATGGATGGTCAATGTTGGTATTGGAGGGAGTTAGATCAAGAGAATTGCCTCCAATTTTATTTTAGCTTTTTTGAGAGTTGCATATGGCTGAAACTTCTAGATAACTTTAAATTCAGCATTTTTTTGGTTTTACTTTTTCGTGTATACAGTCTTAACGCTGAAACTCTAAGTCCTGAGTTATGGTTGTTTGGATTCTTAGTGTCTAAAAACTTCCTAGTTTTCTGCTAATATTTGGCGTGTCCTTTTGCTTGGCACACACCCTTTGATTTCATACAGATTTTGCAAATTAGGTTGTAATTTAGTCATCAATATTTGAATAGTTAAAATTGTCCTTTTATTGCATTTGGATGATAGTTGTAGCAAGTCCTATGGATGGGCTCTAGTGAATTGCAAATCACATGGAAGCAAGTGATTATTCTCCTAGCCTTGTATATTGATGGCGTAGGAGCAATGAAGCTATTAATAGTGAAGAAGTTTTTCATTAATGTCTGTATTCAAGTATTTCAATCAGAATATACATCAAAGACTCTCTTATAGAGAACAGATGCTATAGGCTAAAAAATGAAAATACCATGAGAAAACGAAAGTAAATATCCTAATACCTAATTACACTCAGTTGCCTAAAATACAGGTATTGACTAATTAATTTATAGAAATAGAATAAAGGTTAATTAAACAGCAAATCATTCAGTATAATTGGAAACTAAATCCTTCTAATTTCCATACTCCCCCTCAAGCTGGTTTGAAGATATCTTCCATGGCCAGCTTGGCTGTTAGCTTGTCGAATTGCCTTTTGTGCAGTCCCTTTGTGAGTATGTTAGCGATTTGATCGCTAGTTGGGATATAGGGCATACAAACAAACTTGCTGTCAAGTTTTTCTTTGATGAAAAGTTTGTCAACTTCTACATACTTTGTTCTATCATGGAGTACTGGATTGTGGGCGATAGCAATGGCAGCTTTGCTGCCACTATATACCTTCATGGGAGTTGAGTCAGACACCTTTAATTCTTCAAGTAATCTTTTGATCCATATATCCTCACAGATTCCATGAGCAACTGATCTGAACTCAGGTTCAGCACTACTTGTTACCACATTCTGTTTTCTACTTTTCCAAGTGACGAGATTTCCTCCAACAAAAGCACAGTAACCCGAAGTTGACCTTCGGTCTGTTATATTGTCTGCCCAATTAGCATCTGTATAGATTTCAACCTGCATATGTCCATGTTTTTTAAAGAGCAATCCTCTTCTAGGAGTCCCTTTCAGGTACCTCAAGACCCTATACGCAGCTTCAAAATGCTTGGAACATGGTGAATGCATAAACTGGCTGATCATACTCACAGCAAAAGCAATGTCAGGTCGCGTATAAGACAAGTAAATCAACCTTCCAACAAGACACTGATATTTATCCCTATCTACTATATCGTCGACTTTGACATATTGTAGCTTGAGATTGGCTTCAATTGGTGTTTCGGCTACTTTACAACCAAGTAAACCTATCTCACCAAGTAAGTCAAGTATATATTTGCGCTGACAAATGAAAATACCTTCCTTAGATCTAGCAAATTCCATTCCGAGGAAGTACTTCAGCACACCCAAGTCCTTGATCTCAAAGTCACCACCAAGGTTTTTCTTCAAGTTTTCCAATTGAATCTCATCACTGCCAGTCAAAATTATGTCATCCACATAAACAATTAGAATAACAATTTTATCTTCACTTGAATGTTTATAGAACATTGTATGGTCTGCTTGACTTTGACAATAGCCACGACCTCGCACACCCTTTCCAAAGCGCTCAAACCATGCTCTAGGAGATTGTTTGAGACCATATAAAGACTTTTTCAGCCTGCAAACCTTACCACTGCCCAACTTTCCTTCAAATCCAGGGGGTAGATTCATAAAGACCTCCTCCTCCAAATCTCCATTTAGAAATGCATTTTTGATGTCTAACTGTTGTAGCGGCTAATTGAAGTTTACTGCCAAAATAATAAGACTCGAATTGAGTTTATTTTTGCGATAGGAGCAAATGTCTCCTGATAATCAATCCCATAAGTCTGTGTAAATCCCTTGGCGACGAGTCTGGTCTTGTATCTTTCTATGCTCCCATTTGCATTGTATTTCACTGTAAATACCCATTTACATCCCACTATTTTCTTTTCCCTGGGCAAGTCAACTATCTCCCAAGTACTATTTTTCCTTAGAGTATTCATCTCTTCTAAAACTGCTGACTTGTAATTATGATCATCTAATGCTTTCATGCTTCTTGGAATAAACAGGTGAGAGATCTCAGAAGTAAAAACTAGATGATTATTTGATAGGTTTTTGTAAGACACATATTTTGCAATGGGGCGACTAGTATAAGAGCGAACGCCTTTCCTAAGAGCTATAAGAATATCAAGATCTAAAGGTTCAATTGGAATGAAATTTTCAATTTGACAGAATAGAAGTTGGAATAGAGGAGTTGCCTGGGAGATTCACACTTGTGCTAGTTTGATAGATAGATCCTTTTCCTTTGTATGATTTTCCTCCTATTATAAACCTGAAGCTCATATTTTTTGTTGTAGTGTTTCTCCTCCTGATTGTGAATCTATTATGCTTGGAAAAGTTAGACTCGGGTCACTTTGTTTTCCATTATCCAAAATTGAATTTGAAGTTTGTTCAAGAATTGTGTTAGGCTGAGAAACTACATTCCAAAAATTATCTTCCTCTTTGTCTTTCTCCCCAAGAAGAGAAGTTTTAAAAAATGATTCATTTTCAACAAATGTAACATCCAGGCTGACATGCAATTTTTTTATTGTAGGGTTGTAACATTTATACCCCTTTTTATTTGGTGCGTATCCAATAAAAACACATTTTTCAGCCCTGGGGTCTAGTTTAGATCTAAATTTACTAGGTATATGCATAAAAACAGTGCAGCCAATAACCTTAAGTGGTAGATCAGATGATATTCGATACTCTAGGAAAGAATTTTTTAGGCATGCCAATGGTGTTGTGTAACTTAAGATCTGAGTAGGCATCTTATTAATCAAATAAGATGCTGTTAAAATAGTTTCACCCCATAAGTATTTTGGAACATTTGTTGTAAACATAATAGCACGAGCAACCTCAAGTAAATGTTTGTTTTTTCTTCAGTAATTCCATTTTGTTCAGGGTGTCTCGACAAGTTGATTGATGTTGAATACCTTTTTCTTTTAAAAAATTTCCCAAACTTTCATTGAAATATTCTATACCATTGTCGGATCGGAGTATTCTAATTTTTGTTTGGAATTGATTTTCAATCATGTTGAAGAAATCTTTAAATAACTTTGTTACTTTAGATTTTTCACTCATCAAATATATCCAACATAATCGTGTATGGTCATCAATAAAGGTTACAAATTATTTTTTTCAAGTTAAAGTGGTGACTTTAAAGGGTCCTCGGGCATCACTATGAATCAAATAAAATGGTTTTGAGGTAAAATATGGTTTTGCAACATAAGTATTACGATGACTTTTTGACAAAACACAACTTTCACAATGAAATGATGAAAAACTCACATTTTTAAACAAACTTGGAAATAAGTGTTTAAGATAAGGAAAACTAGGATGACCTAATCTACGATGCTAAAGCATTATTTCATCATAAGTAGGGATAGAACTAACACTACTCAAGCGATGAGCTTTTTTATTCCTAAAGGCATCATCCTCAAAGTAGTAGAGACCATTTATCATCTTAGGACTGCCAATCATCCTCCCAGAGTCCTGATCCTGGAATTCACAATGAGATTTGGAAAATACAACACAATAATTAGAATTTTCGGATAGTTTGCTCATAGATAAGAGATTACATGCAAATTTAGGCACATGAAGAATTGATTTAAGATCAATAATTTCAGAGATTCTTATTGAGCCTTTTCCAACAATTGGTGAAAAGCTTCCGTCAGCAATTTTGACTTTCATTACCAGGACAAGGGAAATAAATATTAAACAATTGAGAGGAACTAGTCATATGATCAGATGCCCTTGAATCTATGATCTAAAGGGCAGAATTTGAAACGCACGATAGGGCAATAAATTCACTACCTGTTTGAGCAATTGACATATTAGGAATACTACCAGAGGAGTGGTGAATGGATTGGTCTCCACTTCATTAGCTGTAGGCTGTGTGCGACCAGTTTTATATTTGGATTTCCAATTTGCTGGTTTTCCATGAATGTCCTAGCAAGTCTTTCGTGTATGATGAGGTTTGTTGCAATGGTCACACCAGACTCATGGCTTCTCTCGTTGGGTTACTTTGCTTGCATTGGCATTTGCCGCAACAAGAGCTATAGTCTCAATCTGCGAGTTTCTAGTTTTCGTCCCAAGCATAACACTCCTACGACTCTCTTCCCTCCTAACTTTAGAAAAAATTTCACCAAGTGAGGGAAGAGGCTGTCTACCGATTATCTTCCCCCTGACTTCATCAAATTCAACATTAAGTCCAACCAAGAACTTAAAAATATGATGATTCTCCACCATTTTTCTATTGTGGTTACAATCATCTTGAGACTTCCACTCGTAATCATTAAATAAATCAAGATCTTGCCACAACCGTTTTAATGCATTGAAATGTTTAGTGACATTATCTCCCCCTTGTTGTATTTCACCAAGTTTCAGAGTTAGTTCATATACCTGGGATTGATTCTCTAAGTCTGAGAACATTTGGTTGATGTTGTCCTATAGTTCCTTTGTCGTGGCATAACACATGTAATTAGAGCTGATTTCTTCTTCCATTGAATTGACAAGCCATGTCATGACCATGGAATTCTCAGCATCCCATGTATTGTAGGTTGGGTCCTTCACATCCAATGTCTTGGTCTCTCTAGGTAAATATCCAATCTTTCCATGCCCACGTATATACATCCGAACAGATTGAGACCAGCGCAGGAAATTATCACCATTTAACCGAATGGTGGTGATTTGAACCGGACTGGATTGGGTTTCGGTGTTTTTGTGTGGGTTTGAGATTGGGGTAGGAATACTGGAAGTGGATGAAACTTCAGACATGGTAAAGGATGGGGCTTAAGGTAGACAACTAGGGTTTTATATATTAGAGAGGCTCTGATACCATATTAACATTGAATAAGTTTTTCATTAATGTCTGTATTCAAGTATTTCTATCAAAATATGCATCAAATGTTCTCTTATAGAGAACAGAGGCTACAGGCTAAAAATGGAAATACCATGAGAAAAGGAAAGTAAATATCCTAACACCTAATTACACTCACTTGCCTAAAATACAGGTATTGACTAATTAATTTATGGAAACAGAATAAAGGTCAATTAGACAGCAAATCATTCAGTATAATTGAAAACTAAATCCTTCTAATTTCCACAGAAGCAATGACTAACTGAGGAAGATCTGGTCTCTAGTCTTTAACCTACTTTAGAGGATTGAATATTATGGGTATAATGGGATCCACATTTGCAATCTCTAGAAACTAGGGGACCTTTGGTTTCATTCTCAGTGAGAATTCTCATTTTCATTGTTTTCAAGTGTATTTTCTTTTTTGCATTAGTTTTTGTGTGAAAACGAGAATGTGTTTGGATATAGTGTAGAATTGATATTTTAATACAAGAGTAATAGTTAATGTTGGGTCAAAAAATTATTATTTAATTTATTGTGGTCCCATTATAGAAAAGGAAACTATTATTTACTGAGGTAGGTGAATTTTAAGTATTTTAAAAATTAGGGAAACATCATATAAAAAATTAGTAACTTGGGTGCCAGGTTGACTAAATAGGTGTATAAGTTTGAATTGATGGTTATAGGTATAAAAATGAGAGAAAGTGGTATTTTTAGTAAAAATGGGTAAAAACAAACATGTTTTCGGTGTTTGAAATAGTATAAAAATGAAAAGGGGCTTTTGGAAATGAAACCAAACATCCCCTATGTCCTAGAGTTTGCTATCATAAATTTGCCCAATGTGTATGCCTACGTAATAGAACTTAAAATCTGTTATTACATTCCTTAAATCTCTCTGGATAAAGGATAGAAAATCCTTTAAGAAACTAGAACGAAATATATAAAAATGAGGTCAGCAAACCTGAAATGACCAAATGTGACAAAGATTCTTTGCAGCCTATGCTCATGCACAAATTACCCATTAATGAGGAAGTCCTTAATCATCTGCTGCATATGGAGATCTCATTGACCCAATGAATATGCTCAGCAGTTTAGATTAAGAAGAAGAGAAAATCTATTCCCAAAAGTTGTTTTTCAGCCACCTGCGATCTAATTTTTGTGTTCCTGTGCGTGTACTCTTTTGAGAAGATGGGAACTCAAAAATAACCTAGTAGCACGAGAGCTATTGGAGTGTAATTCTATTTTTCTCTCCATTTACATTTCTTTACTTGTGTCGGAGAAAACTACAGATGCATTTGGTACTACTCTATTGTTCTGTGGCCTTTGCTCTACTTTTGTTCGGCTCATGGTACAGAGTGGTAGGAAGGAGGATTAAATGCTTACAAACACCCGGTTTGTTGACTTTGAAATACTCAACCGACAATCATTGCTTTGCCATCCTGAGTTGAATTTTTTCACTCATAATCCTTATGTCCTTTGTCAACTTTTTCATCAGCAGTTTGAGCCCTTGTCTGAGTTCATCATGGAGTTAAATTAAAATTTCAAATTTTTCTTTACAAGCTGAAACCAAACCTTTGTTGGAAGTATGGTGCCTTTTTATTTTTCTTCTAGTTTTTGTTGGCAATAAGTTGTAGTTGCACCTGCATACTATGTTGCCTACCCTTTTTGTTTGCAATGTCATCGCACATTAGTTTTTATGGTTTTATCCACCGTACAAAGGCGGGATTTCCCAATGTAAGATTTTGGGATCCTTTAGTGGCATATCATGGGTAAATTGTTCAACCTATGGCCACTCAATGAGCAAACTTGTGGTTGTCTTTGGTTTCTGCAACTAGCATGCCTGTTGCCTTTCTTCTCAGTGCGTGGCAGAATGGTATCCAATCAGACTCTAGTTAGAAGGTCGAAGAGGCTCCATTATATTGTACATGACCAAAGCCTATTTGGAATCTCATTTTACATGTCATGGTCCTAGTAGATTCTGTCAGCATAGAGAACTTGTTTGGGATTTTACAAAAGAGATCATGTTGCTCCACATTTGACAAATTATGTGCTGGATTCATTTACCTGATGTACATGTATGAGCTTTGTTAAGAAACTCCTCCCCTACTCTTACAAGTGGGGTGCCTGTTGGCCTGTGCTACTCACAGTTTGTGAATACTCACTCAAGCTTGCAGCATAATGGAATGTGTCAATTCTGCTCCTTTCAAATTTGAGGTTTAACGAAAGATAATTAAACTCATTAATTACTTCCTAAGTACTTTTCCTATATAAATATGATGTCAATATATTCCAAGAGCCTTCATTTGATTTTAAGCGTGCATTTTATTCATGTTTCCTGCTGTACCTTTTCATCTTATGCCTTTTTTTTTCCTGATTGTATCAGGTTTCTTGCCTGATCTGAGAAATCATTTTTATTTGGTTAAATTTTGTTGGCATCGAGTCAAACCTTTTGAAACTGTTGTGTTATGTTTTCCAATATCCTTTTTCTGTTACCTATTCTTTCAACTATTTTGCAGGATGGAATGCTTAAACATAAAAATACCTACGAAACTATATCTCCTGAAGATATTGGACTTCTTCGCTCTAATGAATCTGGTATAGTGCTCGGAAAACTCAGGTATGCTGGAATTACCTGTTAATTTTTGCTTTCATACTGTGTTTTACCCATCTTCTTATCTTCATTGTTATTCTTTTATAGCAAGTTTTCAGTTGCTTGTGATGCTTAATCATTGTGTAAACCATTATAAGATATGTTACAAAAAATATGCTATACTCTGTGCCTCCATCAGCTTGTATTTCTACTGTGAAGTAAATGTAGACTGTTTCTTTGGAACTATTTCTGGTTCATACCAGTTAGGGAAAAAAAAAAAAAAAAAATCAGCCTGGATATTGCATTGCATTAAGGACTCTCAAGTGTAGTTGATCTTATTTGCATGAAGTGTCAAGTCCAAATGTTCTAGAAAGTGTAGAGGTTGCTTGCATCAATAATGTCTTCTATGTAAAAAACTGCATATAAGCAATTGCATGCGCTAAGTGGACATGGGGAAATCAGGTAAGAAACCAAGACGTAAAATGATGACAGAAGAAGAAAGTGAATTCAACACATTTTCAGCTGTTATTCAGCATTCCAGTTACGGGCAAGGCATATAGAATTCACACCTCTTCTTAGCTTCTTTATGGTTCAAGATTCATGTGCATTTTATGGGTACCATAGTAGAGAAGTTCTGACCACCCCTTTTTCAAGTTCTGAGAAAACTAACAAATAAACAAAAAGCAGAGCAGATATTTGCTATTCAAGAAGTCTTGGCTATTACCGTACTGGGTATTACTAATCAAACAGAAGGGTGATTAAATTTCTTTAATGAAACAGTATGTAAAATAATAAAATATATTTGTTTTTGATCTGATCATTATAGGTGGTGAATCTACAACTTATTGAACAGCACTCAAATGTCTTGAAGATAGTATTAAGAACAAAGCAGTTGATGAATCTGGTTTTGAGACAAAGGGAAGAGGCATAGGCAGCAGCAATGTTTTAAAACTCGGACCATTATTCAACCGGGTCAAGGGTCACTGGTTCAACCATTGGGTGAACCCTGGTTGAACTAGGGACGCCAAAATTATGTTGTCAATAATAATTATTATATTAAAATAGGTTAAAATGAGTAAAAATAAGAAGATACACAAAAAATTCCAAGCATAGTAGGAATTTAAAATATCCCTAAAGCTAAGAAAAAAATTAATGCAATTAACATTCTAAATTAAGTTCAAATATGAAAAGATAACATAATCAATAAAAATCGTGAAGTACTACTTATTTTTAAAATCAGGTCATACCTAAGCTTTGTTGCCAACAAATTGTGAACTACTGATTCTTAAAATGATGCACATTTTTTTATTATTGCAAATTTATATTTAATGCTTACCATAAGTAATCACATTTTCAATAACTGACGGCAAAGAAACAGAGAGTGAGATAAGGAATTTAGGGCATGAAATAATTTAATTTATATGAACTCTAAAGCCTACCATCACTTGGGCATTCTAGTGGTATATCTCTCCAACTTTGGTATGAGAGGTCTCGGCTTTGCTCCAATTTGTGTGCATTTAAAAAAGTTCATTTGCACTATGCCAGTTTAGTGGTCTGAAGCGGACCAGTGGCCTGTGTGGCGGGCCAACTGGTCGGACCTGCCTGTTTGGGTTGGGTTTCAAAACATTTCACAGCAGCTAGGTGGGTTGTTTCATCAGATTTAGCTAGTGATTTGAATTATACTGGTGATATCTGATAAAATCAAGGGCAAATTACATTAATAGTCCCTAAAGTTTACCTTTAGAATCACTTTAGTCCCTAAAGTCCAGATCGCAACCTTACAGTCCCTCATGTTATAATGTGGTTGCATGCTAGTCCCTTAGATGAATTTTCGGCAGAAATTTTCTGGAAAAAGCTCATGTGAGGAAGGCATGCCAATTTTAAAGGGCAAAATGGTCAAAACATGTAAATGTTTGCACTTTAGTCCCTAAATGATGAATTTTAGTAGAAGACCTAATATTATATTTATAAATATATATATACCGTATAATGTGAATATAGATAATATTTTAAACAGTACTTCATGTATAAATGAAATTATATTTATTTTGTTGTTCTTTAGAACAAAAAATTAGTTATCAAATGAGAAGGAGAATTGTTTATCTCATATCTTTGTGTGATGAATTGATTCACTACCCATACAAACATTTACCTTTAGTTAATAGTATAAATTGACTTGAAACCTCTCCACCATATAAAGAAAGCCTGAAAAAATATATATATTTTTTAGAAAAAAGGCAAGCCAGAAAACATAACTAGAAAAATTAAGGAAGTTGTAAAAGAAAGAAAAGGAAATTGTACGGGGGTAGGGGAATGGAAACAAACCAAGAAAACTACAAAAAGTTGGATCTGGTTCAACCAACCAAATCAATCCATGTGTTACTTTCCAGAAATATATGGTGCAACATAATTAGAAAGTTATTTTTGAAATGATGTAGTTATATGAAATTAGTCCATTTAATAATTATATTTATTGTTTAATTATATGGTATATAAATTAGCTTCATTTATTAATTTCACAAAAATTAGATACAAAAATCAGGTTAATTATTCTCAAATGACTCAAAATGTTAATAAAACAATGAGGGTAATTTGTATGTATTTATACTTAATATTTAGCATGATCTTAAACTTCTCCGTGCGAGAATATGGGAAAAAAATAATATATATAAATTGTAAACTAATATGATTGATTTACCTGTACTCATTATACTCATTTATGATGCCCAAATCCCATGCATTAGTACATTGCACTAGTAACTTTTAATTACTAAGAGTAAAAGATCTTATTACATGTAATGAGCGATTCTTAGAAATGGTTACCTCAATATTACTTCAAAAGATCAATTGGATTAACTTTAAAAGCTATAATTAATATTAAAAAATTAAGGAAGAAACAATGTGCTGCAAATCACCATTATATGTAATAAGATTTTAACTAGCTTTAGAGTGGATTTTAACAATTACTATATATAATCACATTCTTCAAAATTAGTAATAGTCTATAATAATAGTGATTCAAAATTAGTGCATATCTGCATTAATAGTATCATAAATCAATTATAATATCAGAAATTTTTAAATAATATAACTAAAATTATATATCATAATCCATCAATTCTACATTAATATAGGCTAAAGTTATAGTTTAAAACTTTAAACTATATAACTAATCTCCGATACAAAAATTAATTTATTTTTTATCAACAAATCAATTTTATAGCCCAACCTTAATTTTAGTTAAAATGAACCACAAATTATGTAAGCTTGTTGAAATTTATTAATTTGAACTCCGTATTTAAGCCAAACATATTAATTACAAGTTGAAATTTGTAAATTGAACTCTTTAACAATATATTTTAAGATATAATACTATGCCTTTTCATTAAAATTCATCAATCAGGGGGTTAAAGTGCAAAATTAGGGACTAAAGTGCAACTATTGACTTTTTTTTCACCATTTTGCCCTTAAAAATTGGCATGCCTTTCTCATGTGACCGTTCTTCCAGTAAGTTTCGCCAAGAATTCGTCTGGGGGCCTACCATGCAACCAAATTATAACATGAGGGTTAGTAAAGTTGCGATTCGAACTTTAGAGACTGAAGTAATTCTAAAGATAAACTTGAGGGACTGTAATTTGCCCTAAAATAAAATTATGTAGTTAGGTGATAGATGTTTTAATTGTACATTCATTTTCTAGAATCATTCCTCAATAGAATTGAAACACCCTCATAAACCTGCTTGACATGATTATTATGACATTTCAAAGACAGACATCACTGTCTTAGATTTCAACACACGAAATTCTTCAATAACCATCAACTTTTTAATATTAGACAGTTGAATAGTGAAACTCAACTAATTAGATTAGCAAAATAGAAATTGAACTTCCACGTTTCAAATATAGCCTAAGATCACTTGCAGCTATCATTTGTTGGTTTTGCCCATGCCAATCTTTGAGCTTCTTGCTATGCAATATTGTTGTTTTGCAAGCCTTGGAAGAAAACTTTAAACATAAGCAAAGGGTTTAGTGAGCTCACTAGGTGCACAGCCGGCATCAAGAAACAATGTTCGATGATGATGATGGTAATTAATAATATCTGATATTTAGGTACTTTCAGAAATTCAATATGATATATAACAAGGATTTCCTCCAGTTTTGAAATTATGATATATTTCAGATTGTGATGCTCACCTTAAAGTTCACATATATAACTAAACTGGAAGTGGCTCAGTCCTCCTGAGGATCGCGTGTTTCAACCAACAACTTCTATTCATCAATAAAGTGCCGCTTGGAGACAGTTATGTCTCTGAGGACCAATTTACCTTCCAAGAATGGACGCATTTGAGAGGGTTCATGGATCAGTGGTTGCGTTATCTCTAATGGTATTGGACCGTTGGACAAGACGACTGGGTGTCTATTGAGACAATGTTGGATGCTCCTCCTACTGCTGTTGCCACTGAAGAATCGGATGTCTTTTTATCCATCAGCTGTCTCCTCTTCAGCAGTTGGTGCTGAATCAGACCAATTGGTACCACCCAAAACCTAGAACCAGACAGTAGCTATGACATAGATACCTCCATTTTTGTTGTTCCTGGACCACTACACGAAAAAAAATATAAGCCCATCCCCGGTTAAATGGTTGATGATTTCTTGATGGTTGACTGCTATATCAACATTAGAGAATCAACTGGTCACTCATAAATATATTGAAACATCTTAATAAATCAAGCCTATTTGAATTAACCTTACGCTTTTGGATTTCCCAAAATATTGAGTGAAGTCCTTACTGATCTGTTATCCTCGAATGGCAATCCTTGATTGCAGTTCTTGTTGCGCATCCATAGTCTGTCACTACATACCAATATTTCACGCAATTTTCCTTTCTTTCTTCTCTTTCGATTTTCTTTCCTTCCCTTATCTCTTCTCTAGCTGTTTCTTCTATATACCATTTCCCCGTCCATTTTTCTTTGTTTATTTTCTTTTCCAGGCTCCCATTCGCCAGATTTAAAACCAGACTCTCCTGCAGTGCCATCATCATGCCATCACAAGCGCATAAAAAGCGCATACAAGGTACAATCAATATAAACCAGCAGAAAATAACAATTACATCAGCGGGACAGTGGCGGCAAAACTGCACACCCTTGCCCCGCCGCCTGCCCTGCCACTCCACCACAATTACTCTCGCACAACCAGCATCTAATAGACACACTAAATATCCCAGAAACAGAGTAACCCAACAGAGCTGTAACTGCTTTGATCGCTCCTCGACGTCCCATCATGGAGGCACCGGCTCCGTAGCTATTTCTGCCTTCTGTCAGTTCAAATTTTTGGCTCAAATTCACATCAAATCCCCTGCAAACATTCCTAACTTTCTGAATATCAGCCTTCAAGCTCCAAAACTCAATTCAAAATCCTACAAGCCACTCCTCAACTCCCCAAATTCAATCATTAACAGGTAGAGGAAAAAACTTAAATGTCATCACTGCTGTTCACTGTCATCGCAGAAATTTATTGGCACAGCTACTGCCCTGCTGCTAAGAAACTATTGCCCAACAACCCACATGCAAACACCTCCCTTTTTCACCCAAAGTGCAGCCCCAAAGCCACCTAAATTCAACAGTCTAATCCTCAATATCAGCCATGCAATCCTTGGTTTCCTAATCATAGAGAGAGTGATTAATCTGAAGAATTTTGAAGGAAGAAAGGAGAATTGTGCCATCCATCGCTGGGCTTCATACTTGTCCCTATTCTTATCTATTTCAGTTTTCTTCCTTTTTTTCTTTTAGTTTCTAATTCCCACTCTTGTAACAATGGTGAAGAAAGTTGTAGGTTGTGTCTGCTGAAAATGCAAAGATGGTGACGGTTTTGAAGAAGAAAACTATAGCTTGCTTTGTGAAGGTGGAGACTAAATGGCGGAAATGATGATAATCTGCCAAGTGTGATGAGATGTGGCAAATTTTATTCTCCCATTAAGTTCCCTGATTTTTTAGTTAGGCCCTAAATATGGTTTTCAGCTCCGTTTGGCATCCTGTTGAAAATAATTCAGTCAAGTCCAGGAGAAAAATTAAATAAATAATAAATGAAAGTAAGCATCGTTGATATGCTTCCGTGGATAAAGAGGCTTAAAGCCTCTGGCAATTCGGACATCATCTGTCTATCCGCTCTGCAAAATCTTTCTTCATATATATGTGATTAGAATTGTGGCTTCTTTTTTGTTGGTAACTGCTTTTGCTTAGTCTCTTGCTATGCACTATTTCCGTGACCGTCGTTGTCATGATAATGATCACCATATTTTAGATCTTGATGTATGTGGAGGAACTTTCTTAACATTTTTTTCTTTTTTACATTCTTTTACAGTGGACGCCATGCTCTGAAAGCAAAAATGCTGGAGGTAGATTGCAATTTTGAGCTTATTATGAATTATTAATATAGTTTCTGCAATTGTCCCTAATATGCATCAACATTTCTTTTATATGAATGTGGTTGTAGCTTGGATAC
Source organism: Paulownia fortunei (assembly GCA_019321725.1). Taxonomy (NCBI): domain Eukaryota; kingdom Viridiplantae; phylum Streptophyta; class Magnoliopsida; order Lamiales; family Paulowniaceae; genus Paulownia; species Paulownia fortunei. Next base: position 12,183,817 of record CM033123.1, read on the forward strand.
GATATTGATGGCAAGGAACTTGATGATCTTTTTGCACGCTTCAAAGGTGTAGCGGGAAATAAAAAGGTACCTGGGATTCTCGCCTTGCTGCTGAATTCTGCCAAGACTGAAATAGAATAGTAAAAGAATGTGTTCCTTATTTTGACTCAAATTCTGTAAAAGATTAGGATAAACAAGTGATCACATGATACCTTTAGTTTTTCATGTAAAAAGTTACTTTTAACTTTTCTGCAAAAATCATTGGTACTGAGCATTAGATGCAATTGCTCTTTTCTTTGCCTCTATTTTCTCAGTCATTCTAATAAGTCAGTGGCCTTAGCCTTAATTGTAACCAAAATATACTATTTAATCAAAAATAGTGCGTTCATGTACACATGTTTAACCTGATAATGGAGATATTTGTGCCCACTTATACTATTTTGATTTTTTCCAGATTATCACCGATGATGACCTAATTGCCCTAGTTTCAGATGAAGTTTTCCAGCCACTAGTTGTTTGGAAACTTGAAGATGTACAGGCATGTCTACATCCTACTTGTTTCAGCTTAAATGGTTGATCATTTGAATATGATTTTGGTATAGTAGAATGGTTCATCCAAATTTGCAACGAATGTCCCTCATGGACAGGTTACATGTGGAACTCTTGGCCTTTCAACTGCAACAGTCAAACTCATTGATCCAAATGGTGACGAGCATATTTCTTGTTCGGTTGGAACAGGGCCGGTTGATGCAGCATATAAAGCGGTTGATCTTATTGTTAAGGTCTGAAACTTCAAGAAATTATAGTTGCTTGTACATTGTTTTACCATGCTAATTTGATCAAGGGGCAGCTGGGAAAAATGTACATGAATCATTATTGTTGTCTTGTGCTGCTATAAAAGTGAATTAACACACACACACACACACACACACTCATACACATATATATACGGATAATGTGTGAGAAATTATTTATTTTGAACTTCTGCATATGATAGTTTTTGCTGCTACTAGATAGCTTTAACAATTTGTTTATCTCCATGAAATTCCTCAAGTAACTTACACTTCTTCAGACCTTATAATAAAAGAGATTTCGCATTTGTGTGCAATCCCAGACGTAAAATAAAAATTGAGTTTGATTCCGTGTAGTCAACACAAATAAGTATGGGACAAGGTCTTGTTGAGACAAGTATTTGTTGAGTCGAGTTGGGATTACTTGGCATCATTTACTATTGGTAGGGCTCTAATTACATTATTACCTTAATACCTGAGTCTTTGTTTGGACCTCTAGATTTTCTTAGTAGTTTGCATTCTTGTACATTTGTGTTTTTTTAATATCTGAAACCACCTTTATTTAGTCGCTTTGCTTTCTTGCAGGTTCCTGTAACACTTCTTGAGTATTCCATGAGTGCAGTCACTGAAGGCATTGATGCTATAGCCACAACAAGGGTTCTAATTCGTGGAGAAGATAGTGTTACAACAACCCATGCTTTGACAGGAGAAACTATCAACCGTGCATTCAGGTATGGAAATACTTCATAACATTTGTACTTCAGAATTAAGAATAATAAAAAGAAAAGAAAAGAAAAGAAAACAATCTATGTCGTTTTGTACTCTTTTAGTACTTCAACAACATAATTTCTTCTCTACGACCAGTGGAACTGGAGCAGCAATGGATATTGTCATCTCGAGTGTTCGAGCCTATGTTGGTGCACTGAACAAGCTGCTGGGGTTCAAGGATCGCTTAAAAACCGAGGATCCCAGTGAAAGCAAGGTGTTGCATGCATATAAATGAAGTAATTGGGTGTGAGGTTCTCTACAACTGTATCACAACTGCCTCGTCAGTAGCTTAATGTTGAGAGCATGGTGATCTTCTCACATTCCTGACTGATTTTCAATTTCCTTTTGTTTATGCAAGTTCTTCGTCTGTCATTTGGTTTTCTTTTTTGTTGGTGGGGTGAGGGTGGGGGCTGGGATGATAGGGAAAGGTCTTTCGTATATCTTGTATTTATTGGAAACTTAAATTGTTGGATAATGTTACAAAAATATTGCATATATTTTATTTAGCATCTTTGTTGCAACTAATAAAAATTTGGGTATAGCAATTATGAAGAGAAAGATGGGATTGTTAGTACTGAGTCACTTGCAGCTGACATGTTGCCACTATCTGGTGACTCAGCCTTGTTCTCTCATTGAACAATGAATACCTGTAGTAATATTGTGACTTTAAACTTGATATTTAAGTTGAATAGGTTACTTGCAAGCCACAGTTATTACTGTAGTATCAGAACCCAGAGGCAGATCACAGAAAAGGGATAAATTCAAAAAAATTCCTTGTGTTTTGGCGAATATGCTAAAAACTCCATTTAAAAAGTAACATAAAATCCATGTGTAACTGTGACTGTCTTGTAAAATTAAAGGCGTTAAAATTTATACTGAAATTCTCATTGTACCCTTGAAAATCTTACCTGTTGGATTATGATTGTAGATTTTATCTAATTTTTATCAACCGTTGAATTTTATAAAAATTAAATCAGTGGTTCATATTATTTTTTAACTTCATTATTCATATATATATTTTTTATTTTCAAGTATATATATATGCTATTTATATATATTTACATATTTATCTATCACCGATTGAAGAAGAAGATGAAAATGACTCGTGCATCTGGATTTTTTGGAAGATTTTGGGAAGAAGAAGAAGGAGAAAAAGCAGAAATTTTTTGGAAGATTTTGGGGAGAAGGAGGAGGAAGGCAGCGGCGAGCGGGGCGAGCAACAACGGGGGTGGGCGTGCTTGGTAGTTTGAATCCAGATTTGAATCAATTGAGTTTGAGATTGAGTTTGAATGAAATTTGAATATATTGGGTACTGTGTTTGAATTTGGAGGAGTAGGCGGTGATAGAGTGGTGTTTGTATCAGAACCCAGAGGCATAGCTCAAAAAAGGGATAAATCCAAAAAATTTCCTTGTATTTTAGCGAATATGCTAAAAACTCCATTTAAAAAATAACATAAAACCCATGTGTAATTGTTGTTGTTTTGTAAAATTAAAGAATAAAATTAAAGGCGTTAAAATTTGTACTGAAATTCTCGTTGTACCCTTGAAAATCTTACCCGTTGGATTATGATTATAGATTTTATCTAATTTCTATCAACCGTTGAATTTTATAAAAATTAAATCAGTGGTTCATATTATTCTTTTACTTCATTATTCATATTTTTTTTTCTTTTCAAGTATATATATATGCTATTTATATATATATTTACATATTCATCTATCACCGATTGAAGAAGAAGATGAAAATGACTCATGCATCTGGATTTTTTGGAAGATTTTGGGAAGAAGGAGAAGAAGCAGAAATTTTTTGGAAGATTTTGGGAAGGAGGAGGAGGAGGGCAGCAGCGAGCGGGTCTAGCAACAACGGGGGTGGGTGTGCTTGGTAGTCTTGAATCCAGATTTGAATCAATTGAGTTTGAGATTGAGTTTGAATGAAATTTTAATATATTGGGTACTGTGTTTGAATTTGGAGGAGTAGGTGGCGATAGAGTGGTGTTTGTATTGGACTTCTACTTACGACATACACAAGTTATTAGGACACCAGATTGTGCTAACGAAAATTTTTTGACACTCAAATCAAACCAATAGGGTACCGGGTTGTGCTAATGAAAACCTTTTGAAGCTCAAATCAAATCAGATTATAGAGAATAAAGGCAAAAAAAGAAAGTTGTAGAATGCCAAATAAAATCACCTACCTTCCATATGGCATGAGTGGAGTATTCATCGGTGTTTAATTTTAAACTTGAGTCTCACGATTTTGGACCTTATGGGCTTGTACGTCTTATTGTGTTAAGATTTTATATTTTTTGTTTTAATTAAAATATGCTCAACTTATAATTGTGCTGATAAGGCCTCTTAAACATGTAGATTTGATCATGTTGGGATGGACCACCTAAGACATCTTCTTTTGAACTCAAATTATACTTGGATATATCATACAACACCCCACTCTCAATTTAATTCCACTATATGGGTTAGCCAAGAGTAAATTATTAATGGTTGAACTTCACCTGCAATTGGGAGAAGTATAAAAATAGATTCGCGAAGGCCTACGAATTTGGCCGGACCGCAAATTATTCTTCTTGCCACAACATTTTTAAGAACGGGAGGAAATCTCAATAGGAGGTGGGCGAGGATATCGGATGAATTTTTGGAAATGTCGGCCGTAAAAGAGTTGCTTGGCCATATGTGAATCAATGTACTGGTGGTTTGAATATTTAGGTTGACATGCCGGTAAATCATATATTAATTGATAAGCAACTTCATGCCTACAAATAATGCAGATGTAGCAATTATTAAAATTCTAATCTTATTTCATGAGAATTTGATTTAAGTAATGCACAATTTGTGCTCATTAAACTAGTCTAATTATATTATTAGAGAATGGTATTACAATCCTATGTGGACATTACTAACATTATTAAGAGTACTAATGGCAGGCAGCTTGGAAAATGCAATGAATCTCTATTGTTGAACTAGGAAAGAGTTTTGGAACCTTGTGGGAGAAACTTGGTCGAGATGTTGTCCCGACCTGCCCGGTCGAGGCGGCATTCTGTTCCTTATTTTATTCTATTTCATTTAAAGTGTAGATGATTTACTTAGAAACCATTAGGAAGAAAGCCACGAGAAGGAAAGAATGCAAAGCAGAAGCAATAAAAAATTTTGGCAGCTGCAATAGTATTTATGTGCTACCATGGATGAGTTGAAGGGCAGCCTCGACCTGAGGTGGTGATTAATTTTCGACCTTAAGACCACCATCTCTACTTTGCACTTCGCCCACACTACTGTCGACCTATAAAATTTTCTCCTTGCAAAAACTGCTAACCTCTTTAGTGAGTTGGAGTGTTGCCATCAACTCGAACAAAACCCATGTCTCAATTTTCGCACATGGGATTGTCAGCTACACCAACTGCTCTTTTGGTGGATAATTGACGGGTTATGAAGGCGTGAACATCAAAGTTTTGGCTAACGTGGGGGAGAAACCATTGACTTGGATGAAGGGTCTGACTGTCGGCAGTGCTTGAATAGGGTCGTCCACTTATGATGATTCTTCTGTTAATAGCCTCTGCTATTAGGGATCGTCCAATTCCAATTTTCGACGGTGGCGGCGACAACCCAACCAGGCCACCACGCGGCCTCAAATAGGCGATTTGAGAGGCTGCCCAGGTTGGAGAAAAGCCTTGCCAGTTTGAGCCGGCAACCAAACCTGGCGCTGGGGTGGAGTCGCCTCGGGTAAAAGTGCCCTGCGGTCCGATTTCAGGTTGAGGGGATCTTCTCCCTGCCGCCGCCATGGTTCTATTTCAGGTCCAGCTTTAAGCTCGACCTGAGATGGGTTTTAGTTCCAGGTCGAGCTCTTTAAGCTCAACCTGGGTCTGTTCACACCAGCATTCAGGTCGAGCCTGGTTGAAGCTTTTTTCTCTCCCTTGCTTTTTTGGTGGTGGGGCACAAGCACATGAAGTTCACAAGCACATGAAAGTGCTCTATGGAGTATTGTGATTACTCCTTGTAAAATTGTGGTAAAAGGTTTTGATCAAAATTATAAGAATTTCGATTCGTCAATTGTATTTGAATGAGACCTTGCTTCATAGTTTAATTTGGATCTGATAAGTACTTGGTCGAAAGAGCTCTTGCTCATCCCCTATTGCACTAATTGTCATGATCATGGGAGCTTCGTTTCTAGTACATTAAGTACTGGAGTGAAGAAGGTTGTCTTATTGAACGTGGACATAAGGAAGCTTCTCCTTTACTATACTAAGTGTTGGGGTGAGGATGCGTTGTCTCTACCTTACTTATCCTTGAGTGCGGAGTGAAGGTTTTTCAAGGCAGCGCTTGTTGGGATGGAGTCCCCCAGGGTGCTGCGGCTTAAAGTTATGATTATTTCTAGTGAAAACATAGAATTTGCATTTGTTGTATTCCATGTGATGAGTTATTAATTAACTTTCGTATTTCTCTTCTCGTTAGAGATCGTTAATTCACCATGAGTTGTGTTAGACAATATCTTATAGATGGATGTATTGAGTGGTCACCATGAGTTGATCTAGACAACTTCTTACAGGCTGATACTTTTGATAAATTGCCATGAGCCTCTTTAAACTTTTTAGAGACAAGTACTTTGACAATTTGTCATGAGTCTTTAGACTTCTTATAGTTAAGTATTTTGATGTTTCACATTGAGTCATTTTAGACTTATTATAAGTAGGCATTGCAACATCTTACCATGAGTCCTTTAGGCTTCTTATAGGCGAACATGTCGGCGCACTACCATGAGTCTTTTACAGACTTTTTATAGGTAGGCATTTGTGATTCCTTGAGTATAGAAATAACAAATTTAGGTACAGTGTAGTAAGTTAATTACGAAAATATATTTACTAACGATTGAAATGAAAGTTTACAATGAGAAGATCGATAATACTACCTTAAAGATAACTAATGTTTTGCTTGGGGAAAAAGAAAAATGCTTAAGCAGAACTCAAGTAAATGATCTCAACAAACTACTTAGTTTCTACACCACCTTGGTAGCACCTTTGTGGCGCGTTGGTGGCGCGCCATTCACCGTCCTATTCCACTACCTTCAGGAGTGCCCCCTACCACTGCGCAGGCCTCCATCTGACAGTCCTCCCAAGATGTCGTTTATAATTCCAAAAATGGGGAATCATCATTTCTATGGCTTCTACTAGGGTGGTTGAGTAACTCATCCTCCATCTAAGGAGTGCCACACTGACGATAATCTTCTTGAGGGGCCTAAGGGCCTTGAATTACAAACTCCTTCAGATATCCTCATTGTATGAGTTTTTTAATCTCCTTTTTTAGATGAAAGCACTCCTTAGTGGTGTGCCCTCGATCGCTATGGTAGTAGTAGTACTTGTTAGATTTCATCCTCTTGGGATCATTTTTGAACTTCCTCGGGGGCTGAATTATCCCTTGCTGTTCTGCAACCATTAAGACTTCTGTCATCGGGGCATTTAGCAGAGTGTTTCTGGGTATCTTGGTGGGGTGTGCCTTTGCTTTTCAGTCTCCTTCGTACTCCCCTTCACCTCATCTTTGTATTTGTACTTTGTTTTTACTCCTTGGAGTGTGGTCTCTTTTATGTAGGTCTACTTCTCCACTTTAGCAAGGAACTCCTCTAGTGTGTTTGGGGGTCTCCCCACAATGGATTCCTTGAACCTACCACGACGAAGGTTCAAATAACTCATGTTTGACATGTGGAATTTCATGCATTACCTCCATAAAGCATCTGACATAGTCCCTCGAAGGCTCCCCATTACTTTAGGTGGCCGCAAATAGGTGTACAACCATCTTGGGGTACTTCTGATTGATAGAAAATTATGCAAGAACCCCTGCGTCAGCTGTTCAATGCTGGTTATACTACTAGCTTGTAGTTGGTTGAACCATGACAAAACTTTATTGGAAAGCATGTTGTGGAAGATCTTGCAGAAGATTGCATCGCTTAAGTTATACAAGTCTATCTTAGCATAGAACATGTTAAGGTGCTCTTGAATATCACTAGTACCATCATACTCGGTAAGGTTGCAACCTTGACCCCTACTGACAGTGACTTAGCTGGGATGGGGGGTGAATGAATTGTGCTTAGGTGGTGCTATGGAAAGTAGGAGACAATGCTCCACCTGTACTTGTGACCTGCCAGTTGGAAATAATTTTATCGAATAAAAATAATTTTGATTTATTTTTCGATCAAATTAGGGACAGTAGAAAGACGAAGTATCAGATACTATAAAAAAATTTACAAAATTAATATAGTTTTTTGAATACGTAATTTTAATCAGTTTTATAAAATATAACAATTATATTTAAGAGAGTTTTAAAAAACATAACCTGATAGAAAAAGTCAATTCTTTTTCTAATGATGCTTTTAGAATCTTCAAGTCTTACTCAACAAACTTCAATCTAATTGAATCAAATACCAAGGTCTTCTAATCCAAGCCTTCACATCAATGAGAACGAGTGAGCATTCATAACACTAAATTAAATTATACTGTATAATTTTTTTATGATATTTTCAACTCATGAAATTACGAGTTTGGGCTTAAGAGAGATGAATGAAAATATTCAGCAAAAAGCTAGAGAATTTTCTTTCTCTCTCTTGATGAAAATGTGTACTAGTGGAGAGAGAGGGAGAGATTCCCTTTTATACTTGTTGAATCCCTAGTTTCCTAATCATTCTTACTTCAATAGGCAGATACTATTATCTGATATGAAAGTTATCTTTAATCTTCTTTTTGTAATTATCTAGAATTCATAATTCTAGATAATCTATATCTATACTATTATAAAAGTATGAATGTTTCTTCTAATTTTTGATCCGACTAAAATACTTTTTTAATATTATTAATTTTGATGGTAGTTATGTAATTTAGTAATTATGTAATTTTGGAACAAATAATGCTTATTTGTTTAATTGGTCAATGAGATTATAAGATAATTACAAGAAGAGAATATCAAAAGTCTAAAACAAACTCTGTTTTCATTTGTTTGATCTTCCCAAAATATGTGTCATGTGTGAAAATTATATTCATAACTATTTTATCTTTTTTTTTGTCCATTGATTTTGTTAATTTTTTTTAAAAAAATAAAAATATTAAATAGTTCAAATTTAAATAACAAAATCTAATTGTATTTTGAATTAATTATTTTTAGGGGTAAGTATAAAATAAAAAAAAGTATAAATTAATTAATAAATATAAAAAATATTTATAATATTTATAAAAATTAAAATATGATTTTCGGTATAGTTTGATAAACCAAAATAAAAATTCAAAATCAAACCAAATACCAATTTTTATGAAAATAAAAATTAAATACCAAATTGAATTTTTTTTGTTTGACTTTGGTACATACTGAATTTTTAGTTTCGGTTTCATTCCATCGGCTTATCAGACTATAGTCACCCCTAAAAAAAATAACATTGATATTGATTAAATTAGAATAAAAAAAGTTATGGCACACTAGATAATATGAAAATTAGTTTATTGTGAAATATGTAATTTTGAATAAACTAAATATACCTCACAATATCCAATCTAATTAGTCATTAAAATTAATATGGAAATAATATCAACTTTTTATATCAATTTAAATGCACATTCTACTGTCATATTTATAATTTTGGTTATTTTATTTTTTGAAAAAATAGAATAGAGTAAAACCTATATATTAAAGTGCATTCAAAACTAATATTGGATCTTTTCTGGACCATGAGACTAAATTTGTAATACCTCTCTGAACTATGAGATTAAAGTGTATTTTTTGTGCTTGGGAGATACAAAAATAATTATATCATTTGATGGAATATTTGATTCATTTAACATTTGTTTTTTCAAGCCACTTGCATTTGAATTATATATTAGCTACCAATTTACTAATTTCTTCCGAAAATTTGTAAAAATTATATTTATAAATATTTAACCTCTTGTTTTCTCTTTTGTCCATTTATCTGTACATGTTACAATTCAATGATTTTGTTAAATGAATTTTTAAAATAAGTTAAATAACAAAATTTAATTATATTTTGAAGTTATTATTTTTAGTTTTTTAAGTTAAAAAAGAAAAAAAGTATGAAATTAATTAATATATAAAATAAAATATAAAAATTATCTATAAAATTTTTAAAAATTAAAATTTGATGTTGGTACGGTTTGATAAATAAAAATAAAACACCAAAACAAACTGAATATCAAATTTTATGAAAAAATAAAAATTAAATACCAAATTGAATTTTTTTGTTCGACTTTGGTAAATATTGAATTTTCAATTTTGGTATTTTATCGGTTTATCTAATTGTAGTCACCCCTATAAAAAAGTCATATTGAATTAAAATAGAAAAATATACAGAATACTAGATTTAATATAAAAATTATTTTATGGTGAAATATATCTATTTGAATAAACTAAATATAGCTCACAATATCCAGTCTAATTAAATTTATTAAAATTAATGTGGAAATAATATCAATTTTTTATATCAATTCAGAGACATTCTACTACCATATTTATAATTTTGATTATTTCACTTTTTGAAAAGTAGAATAGAGCAAAACATATATATTAAAGTGCATTCATTACTAAAATTGATTTTTTTTCCAAACCATGAGACTAAATTTGCAAGACCTCCTTAAATTATGAGACTAATGTATATTTTCCTGTGCTTGGAAAATACAAATATAATTACATTAATTGATGGAATATTTGATTCCTTTAACATTCGTTTTCTCAAACCACCCACATCTAAATTTTATATCATCGTTACCAATTATAAGACCATATTCCAAAAGCTATGTTATCCTTATATTTCATATATTTTATGTACAAAATCCAAAATTTGCTTTAATCATTTGACTTATCTTTTGCTATTGAATCATAGTAGTCCAGTAGCAATTGCATCTGACATTTGACTTAATGATTTTTATTTTTTTTTGTACTTTTGAGATTTATGCTAAGTGACTCCTGGAGTCACTTTATAGAAAAATAATTTTTTTGGTTTGATCATTTAATCTCATGAATTTTATTCGTACTATTTTATTATCAGTTTGAATATTATAGTTTTGATTGGCCTTCTCTTAATACTTTTCTTCCAAACATTATTTTCCTTCTTCGGCTACGAACACGTATTTGTCACTTTCATTTTTTGGAAATGGTATTTTTATCCCAATAGAATACCAATCATTTAGTATAATATTTGGATAATCTTATACCATATTATATCATCACTAATTACAATAAAATAACAATGACAAGACATCTATAGTTGAAAATGTCTCTCATTAACCACAATAAAATAATATTGATAAGATATCTACAATTAAAAATATCTTTCAAAATATATCATATCATTTGTCCCAATAAAACAAACAGATTCTTATTTTGTATACATTCTCCAAACTCACTTTCCTGAACAGTTTCCCCAAACTACTAGAAATGTAACCAAACAAAGCCTAAATTTTTTCAAAAGAATCAAGCATGACAAAAATAAATTATATGAACTTTCATGTTGTATCACCACATTTAGACTATGTTAGAAAAGAAAATATATTACATTAAGTAGAAAATAATTTTTGTACTACATTTAATTTTTTTTAATCCTTTTACATAATTTTCTATTAAATAAATTATAAAATTAATAAATAATTAGAGCATTTTTAAGAGTATAGGGGGTAAAATGAAATTAACCCTAAAAATTTCAAGGTAATCTAATAGATAAAATATTATATATGTATATATATTATTACAGTATTGCAAAGTTATATATAGCATACTTTTAGCTCAATGTGTTCTTTATTTTCATTTCTTAACAAGATTTAATTGTATTTTGACTTTATTATTTTTAGTTTGGTAAGTTAACATAAGAAAAAATAAGTATAAATTTAATTTAATAAATACAAAATAAGACATAACAAAATTTATAAAATTTGTAAAAATTAAAATTTGATATTCTGTATAGTTTGACAAATTGAATATAAAAAATTAAAATCAAATCGAATACTAAATTTTTTTGAAAATAAAAATCATAAATCAAACCAATTTGTTTTGTCTGACTTTGATACATATTGAATTTTCAATTTCAGTTTACCAAATTTTTTCAATCTCTAAGGAACAAATGCCGCTTATAAAGTGTGAGTTGAAAGAGAGTTTGTTGTTTTGTTGCACTGTCAACTGTAATTTTTTTTGTAACCTTAATTTACATTCCTTTGAAATACTTAATTTTTCCATGTTAATTTGAATTCATCTTCTTTTTCTCGAGTTTATTTATATTTTTAATTAATAAATTACCAAAAAAATAAAATTATAAAAATTGTAAGTATCAACATTTGTATACTTTAATTGCATGATTTCAAAGTTATTGATATACATCAATATGCCAAACTTGAAAAATAAAATACAATCAACCACCAAACAAGAGTTTTAGATTGCTTATTGGAGGACATGAACTGCTAGCTCTACATGCACTTTTATTGTCAAATATCTGATTAAGTTGCCTGAAATTTACCATGGAGTCTACAAGGGTGTATATTGTGCACCAACAAATGTGAGAGATCTTTTGGATACATACTTGCCAAAACTTTGAAAACTTTGCTTTTTTTTTCTTGGAGAGCATGGAAAAAACATTAGTTCATATAATATTCCAAACATTCATATTGATATAATAACATGGACAATAATTTTTCAAAAGATACAAGATAAAATATCAATAAAAATACATCTGGAAGATTATGAAGCACAAACTAAAGTTGAATCATGAACAATATAAAACTTTTTTAATGATCTTATATTGTATACAAATGGGCAATAATTTCTTTATTGATAGGTCAAGTGGAACACAAAAAAGATTTTTGTACCATGCATTATTAACTCATTTTAGATCTAAAATTCTAATAGTATTTGTAAATGTGATATCTAGAGTTGCTACCACAATAATGCCATAGGGTAGAACAACATATTATCTCTTCAAAATACCAATAGATGCAAATGAATCATATATGCACACTATTTTCAAGCAAAGTGGGGTTGTAGAGCTATTGCATAAAGTATAACTATTTTTATGGAAAAAAACACCAATTGCAAAATGATGGGCTATCAAGAATGCTGACAAATTATTAAAAAACGTAATGAAAAATGATGAGGATTTTGGTGGAAAAGTAATATTTTTTTGTGGAGATTTTACATAAGTATTACCAGTAGTTCTTAGCGCAACAATCTATTAAACTATTTCTTCAAGTGTGGTGAAATATTTGTGGTCCAAAATAAAAAAATATTACTCTATCAAGGAACATGAGTCGATGAATGATCTAAACTTTAATGTTCTCACTTAAAATTAGAAATAGTAAGGAACCAAGTGATACTAAATGTAAAATCAAAATTTTAAAAAAGATGATTATTGAGTATGATAATGAAGAAAACTCAATATTATGATTTATTAGGGATATTTTCTCAACCTTTAATAAGAATGCTGACTCAATTCACTACATGACAAGCTGAGTAATATTAAACGCAAAAAATGAGCACGTTGATAAATTGAACAACAAGTTGATCTTTATGTTTCATTGAAAAGCAAGAACTTTTAATAGTTTTGGTAAAACTGTTGATGGCATGAATAACTATCATAAAGATGATGATTTGAACTCTTTAACTTCAAATAGCTTGCATCCTCATAAGTTGGTGCTGAGAAAAAAATTGTCGCATAATTCTTTTGATGAATTTGGACCAATTACATAGATTGTGTAATGGTACAAGAATGGTATGTAGGACTTCATGGATAACGTAAATAATGTAAAAACTATATTTGGACAATATTTTGGAAAACATATCTTTATATTTAGAGTACCACTTTCACCAACTGAAAATGAAGGTTATTTATTTCAATTTAGATGTAAACAATTTCATATTAAACTTTGCTTTGTCACGACAATAACAAAGCTCGAGAGCAAACAATTCTAAATATGAATGTCTATTTGTCTCATTTGATGTCTTTCTTATGACCAATTATATGTTTCTATCTTCAAAGGAAGTTCAATGTCTATAATCAAAATATTTATTAAATCAGATACCTCAAATGTAACAGAAAAGATGTGGACTAAAAATATAATGTACAGACAAGTTTTGAGTGCAAGTACAATTTTTTTTCCTAAGTAATATATTATATATTATTAATAGTAACTAATATTTTATATACACAACATTGAAGCAAGATATCTTATAAGGCAGAGTTTTGATACCTAACATTCATGTAATGTGAAAAAAAATTCCAACATTCAATCTTCAATCTCTAAAAAATAAGTGTCGTTTAGAAAGTATGAGCTATAAGAGTGCCTTATTTTGTTGTAATGTCATATCGATCAATAATTAGTTTATGAAATACTTTTGAATATTTTATTTTTTATTGATTATATTTTTATTTAATATTTTTTATTCATAAAACATCTTATAATATCTTAATTTTTTTCAAATAAATTATTAAATAATACAATTAATTTAACATAATAATATGGATCACATGCAGTGCACGTGTAACTTACTAGTAATAATAAATATGAAAATAAATACCTCATATTTGTTTATTATCCAATAATATCAGTTATTCTGAGTAATCTTTGATATTTATAATTAATACCCAATTTAGGGAACAATTACCTATAATTACAAGTATAATTAAATTTATTGCATAAAATTCATTCAAGTGTTTATGAAGGTGGATTGGGGAATTATAGACTTATAATTACAAGCTCCAATAAATTTGAATAGTTAATTAAACTCATTAATTAATTCATTCAATTTATTAATTTGAAGATTACTCGACTAAAAATTCTGAAATTGCACTCTTGCAATCATAATATAATTTACTCTAATCTACATTGAGTAATCGATCGATATAATCATTACATATGATTTAACCCTTCATAAATAATTCATAATTAGAGTTAGATTTTTCATTAGCCTCTCTAATTATTTCTTGTTCTTTGTTTACCATTAATTAACTAGTGAACAATTAATTTATAACCAAGTTATAAACATGAGTGCTCTAGTTCAGTTCCAAAATTAACTAATCAAGGAAATCATCTTTTCACTTCACATGAGAAGGTATGGATTCCATATCTATAAGTTACATTCTTGGTTGCCTATCCCAATAATCCCAAAATGCAAGTGTTTAGGAGTGCTAACCAACAAACCTTTAACGAGTAAATTAAATATCATACTGAAATAAATAGGATTTTATAGTCACATAAGATTAAGATCAACCCATATATGTGTTAGAGTAGGATGCCCAACGCTCCAATTAGATTGGGTGTATTATACTCTTTTGCTTTTGTAAAGACAATCTTATTGGGAATCATATTAATAAAAAGGCATTTACTTTATCTTATGTCTTGCATTTTTTATTTCTGTACATTAGATGAAGTCTTTAGACCAAATTTAGCTATGGGGCATGGTCGCGCATATGATGGCGATCGTGGAACATGCCTCTAAGGCTTTGGTCTTAAATAAGTTCCGAGTCGAGAGTTTTTTGAGATGGGACATCAAATAACTCAGTAAGACTCGTACATATAATGCATGCTCGTGAGACGAGGATGTCACATTCCATTGGTATTAGCGTAGAAACGTAAGTGCATATATGTGGGTGCTTGTTAGGGAACAAGTACACCGAATATGGCCTGCAAGAAATTGTTAGTTGGAGGCTTTGCCCGTCGAAATAAGAATTTTTGTGTTGCGATAGTACACGACTAGTCCTCAAACTTGAGGCACGATGGTAGCCTTGTGTGCATCCTGCAGCACTTTGATATATCTTCTGATTGCTTGACAATCACAAAGGGGGTATGTTGGGTGTTGCACTGGTGTGCATTGAGCTTTGTTAGTGGCCAACATAGAACTCGACACTTGTCTTTTTAAACAAGGGAATCTCCTGTATTTTCATAATTCGTAATTCAAAGACCTTAGCCAAGACAGAATGAATTGTGATTCATCAAGAATCATTGGAACTTGAAATGGGATCACAACAGTTGAATCATTTAGGGTTTCGACTTATAATCCATGCCTTAGATTCAATCAGGAGATTAGCTGTCGAAAGAACCGTACGTGTATGGTACTCGCAACTGAAATAAGTTTACTCGCTATTTCACCTAAGACTAGTTTGCCATGATTACTTGGTAGGTGTTTTCATGGATAGTGAGGTTCTTGGAATTAAGGAGTTGATTCCAAGCGGATTAATTAATTGAAATAATTGTTATTCATAAGTTGCAAATATTGCAAACCCACTACTAGCTTAGTAGTGAACCTAAGAGGGTCACACATCTTTATGGAAAATAACATTTTTAATTTTAGATTTTATCCAATGGTTGGAAATTAATTAATTAATACTGATCAATTAATTAATTAAGGGTTCTATTTAATTTAATAGTTAAATTAAATTATTCAATTAAGTAATTAGATTATTTAATTGGATCTAATTTGATTAGGAAGCCCAATTGGAGTAAATTAAATTAATCAATTGGATTGATTAAATTGGGATTGAATCAATTGAATTGATTTGGGGATTTTTGAGTCCAAGCCCAAAATAAATGTGGATCACTTAAGAAACCCACTAAAGTATGAAGAGAATAAATTAAATAAATATAATTTATTTAATTAACATATTTATAGATAAATAAATATAGTGACCAATTTTATAGGATAAAATAGGCCACTAAGATTTAATTTATGTATAAATATAATTATAGTATATATATATGATATATATCTATCTTGATATTATTTGAAGAGTTCAAATTAATATCAACAATGTATGTAGACAATTTTGATAATTAATGTAGTCTCAAATTAGTCCACATACAATAAAAGAGTGAAAAAAGAAGAGTTCTTGGAAGATTTGGAATCCTTCCAAGATAAGGTTTTGAAATAGTTCAAAATAAAAAAACTTTCCAAGAGTTGGAAAAGGATTAAAATTTTCAGCCCTATATATATGAGGGATAAAAATTACATAATTCAATTCAAAAATTTTGAGCAAAAATATTTTGTTTGAAATCTTCTATTTTTACTCTTCAAGAAAAGAAAAGAAAGAAAAAGAAAATCAGTTTCTTGTTATTTTCTTCGTATTATTGTTTCAAGAACTTAAAGAATCAATCTTTATTGTTTTTGAAAATATACTCCGGTTCTAGATTAGTAAACAATTAAAAGGATACTAGCAAATCCTTTTGATTGGTGTTGGTTTCCGTATCGTGGACCTGATAGAGGGGAGACACTTGGATCCCTGCGAGTTCTGATAGTCCAGAATAAGCAATTGATTGCTTTATTCCCTACAACAACCGGAGTGCACGAAAGGTATAATCCAATTTTATATTTATTTATATATTCACTTGAATAAGCGCGATCGTTAAAATCGCTTTCGAATCAAAGGGGTTAAATTTATGTTTGATAAAAAATTTAATTTTCCGCTGCGTATACCCCTGCGATTATAGCGAACCCAATATATGATCATCTATTGATGCTATTTGAATTTTCAAAAAACAACAAAATTTATGTAAAAATTCAAACTACATCTAGTCCAATCCTATATAATTACATTGTATAAAGTATCTCCATTATGATGTCACCATATCAATAATCCAAATAAGACCATTATATTCTTAATATTAATGGACCACACTAATAATAATTTAATTAAATATTCCAACTTTAATTAATTTCATTATAGACTAAAGTAGTTTATTATTCATAATCTTAATTCTCTCATGTATAATACTTATATACTAAGATTATAGTTACATAAAACAAGGATTTTGTTATATTCATAAACATACAAATATGCATAAAACAACTATAAAATATTATTTTATTAATTCAACAATTAATGTACTAATATATTCTTTTAAGGCAGTATCCCTAACAATCTCCCATTTGCCCTAAAGCAGGTGAGACATGTCTCTAAGTCCTAATCCCAACATTTGACTCTCAAATATTTTATCATATTTGGAACAACTTCTAAATCAGTAAAGAATCTTGAGCCAAATTGCTTCTTTAGCTGCTTCATAAGCTACTAGGTTTTCAGCCTCCAAGTTTGAATCAACATTGCTGGATTGTTTAACACTTTACACTATTCCAGACTATGGCGAGGCTGATTTTTTACTATCATTTTTTGATCAAAATCAGAATCAATGTATCTAAAACAATTCAGGTCTCCATTTGAATTCACTTGCATATAATTTCTCATTCTCCTAAGATACTTGAGAATATTTTTACCATTTTTAGTAATTTAATCCTTAATTTGGCTGGAACCGATCAACTATCCTTATTGCATTACAACTGTCTAGCCTCGTACACTATATGGCAAACATAAGGATGCATTCTGGTGAGGCATAGGGAATTTGTCTCTATCTTCTCAATATAAGATTTTGAGACAATGCCAACATTATGTTTTTGTGATTTTGAATCCCAAAATATAATTTGTTTCTTCCAGTTCTTTTATTTGTAATTACTTGGCTAGCCAATTCGAGACATTAGATAATATTTCTATATCATTTTCAATGAGTAGAATATCATCTACATAAAGTACCAAGAAAACCATCATTTTGTCTTTGATGTACTTGTACACACAAAGTTCATCAACATTATAATCAGAATTATAAGATTTAATTCTCTCATCAAATCTTAGGTTCCATGATCTAGAAGCTTGCTTTAGTCCTTAAATGAGTATCAGCAACTTGCAGACTTTTTGCTCTTGGCCTTGTGCTATGAAACCCTCTGATTGCTGTACATAGATGCCTTCCTCAAGATAGTCATTCAGAAAGGCAGTCTTGATATCCATTCCCTATATCTCATAATCTAGGCTCACAATAATGGAAAGCAGTATGAGAATGAATTTAAGCTTGACTATAAGCGAGAAGGTTTTCTCATAATCAAGTCCCTAGTTTTGAGTATAGCCTTTTGCCACTAGCATTGCTTTAGAGTCTCTACTTTCCCATCCACGCCTCTCTTCCTCTTGATGATCTATTTACACCTAATGGGTCTGACATCCTCAAGTGGATCAACAAGCTCCCAGACAAATTTGGAGTACATAGACTCCATATCTTGGTTCATAGCCTCTTACCATTTCTCTCTATTAGAATCTTCCATTGTATGCTTGAATGTCAATGGATTATCCTCATTGTTGTCTAGACGGCAACTTGTGCCTCTCCGTCCTCTCTGTAATGTGTTGGTGGTCTTACAGACCTCCCACTACGTCGATGTGGGATGATATTCTTTTTAGAGTTGATGGTCCTTTGGATATGTTGTTTAACAACTCTTGTTGGTTGTGGTCTAATCTCCTTATAAAGTAACTACTCTATTATAATTTTTTATAAGGCTTGGAATTTGTTATATAATCATTTTCAAGAAATGTGGCACTTGTCGACAAATTACCTTTTTATCTTGAAGATTATAAAAAAAACCTTCTCATGTACCTTTGGGGTATCCCACAAATAGACACACTCCTGACCATGGTTGCAACTTTTCAGTCTTTTCTTTAAGCATATGTGCTGGACACCTCCATTTGTAGAATTAACATAAATTAGGTTTACTATAATTCCACAACTCTAAGGGCGTCTTTTAGATTGACTTGGATGATACTACATTTAAAATGCATACCGCGGTTTGTAGTGCACAACTCCAAAATAAATTTAGCAATGAAAAGTAGCTCATCATGGACCTCACCATATCAAGTAAAGTCCGATTTCTTCTCTTAGCAACACCATTTTGCTGAGGAGTTCAAAATGCTATGAGTTGGTACAAAAATACCATGCTCTAGCATATAGTCCTTGAACTCAGTATGAACATACTTGTTTCACTAATCTAATCTTAGAGAATTCAAGGATCTACCTAATTGCCTTTTGGCCTTTACTTAGAATTCTTTACACTTTCTATTGGACTGGACCTCTTAAGATATTTTCTTTTAGACTTAAAATATAATTGGATACATCACATATATATAATATTATTGGAATGGTTATAGTAGTTATTTCTATGATCAAATTCAGTCAAATAAAAGGTTTTTGAATCCCCTTCTCATTTTCAGCGCGTGCACAACACATCCAACAACTTTGACAGAATAGGGTTCTTTTTGTTGATTTTTTGAAAATATGCGGGAGGTTTTAGGCTATTTTTATAACTGATTGGCTTTACAATAATTTCGCTAAAACACAGGAGGGTTTTATGAATTTATTTCTCCATAAAAATATATCATAGTCCAACTCATAACCAAATTTAGTCCAACTTAGCCACAATCAAGTTCGCACATTTTCTAGACTTGAATCTAATCCATTTACTAGTGTTCCAAAATTTTGATCTTATCCAACATTATAAGTACCCACATTATTGAATATATTATTTTGCTCAAGCCCTAAAACTCTTGCTTTTGGTTCTAAAACCCTAAATTTTAGTATTTATAAACTTGGTAATTTGTGTTTCAGGATTTGTCTACCTTTGTCTCTCTTTCTATATATATATGTGTGTGTGTGTGTGTGTGTGTGTGTGTAAAACTATAAATGTAAGCTTGTTTGTTTTTAATTTCAAGTTTTCAAAGGTTGAATTTTTTTTAGAAAAACAAATTCATTTTTAAATCTATTTTGAAAGTCTAAAATTCTATTTTCATAAAATGAAAATAAATTGATTAAATATAATTTACATCGCGAGTAAATAAGTTTAACATGTTTGATTTCTCAAAATTAATTTCGAGTGAATGAGAAATTAATAAACAAAATAAGCCACTTCCATAGCATAAGTGTTGAAAAATGAAAAGTTGGAAAAGTAAAAAGTCAGCATCCCACATTGAAAAAGTGGAGCAAGTTTGTCTTGCATATATATAATCTCATTTTAGTAAGGAGTAATTAAGTGGAGCTCTCCTATGGTGTACTACAGTAGATTTTTGGCTAGCTTTAGCTCAAGGAGTTACGCACATAAGGTCGCATTGGGTGCTTTAGATGAACACTTTACACTTAGCATGTACACATCATCGTGATGAGCTAAGAGACCTTAAAAATTTTCAAAAATTGAATAAAAATGGCTTGGTGTGGCTCAGTGATGTGGCTAATAGTTCTCTGATGTGGTGGATTCATCTAGTTAGCATACGCGTGGCGTGGCAACGTGCAGTTAGATGGTGAATGGATGTGATCAAACATGCAACTGATGATAAGGCGCGACCAAGGGTTGTGAGTGCATCGAAATGCTGACTTGTCTATTTGGTTGGCAGAGGCTCACCATAAGGGTGTCGACCTTCATAGAGGGATGCGATCACACAACTCAGATTGATCCGGATTGAAAGTTACATCCAATCATGAATTGGCACCACAACTCTTCAAAAGCTGTAAATAGACCCCTAGAATTCATCATTTCTACCCTATTTATTTTCTTCTTATCTTTCTCTCGAGTCCAAGAAAGTTTTGAAATACTTTCACAGTTTAACAGTTCTTGTGATTTTTAGTGTTATTATCATAATATTTAAGTCATTATATCTTAGGAGATGATTACCATACACTATAAGCACCAAGTACGGGCAATTTCATCTTAAAGACAATGAGTCTAACTATTGGCTCAACTTAATTGTTATTCTACCTATTTTATCCTAGCCATTTCGATATTACACCTACTAATTACCCAACAATTTAATACAAAATTATTGTGTAGTTCAAAATGGCTTCAACGTTAGCAACACCTATTTTAGCAAAATAAAGAAGTTTACTGGAACTGACTTCAAAATGTGGCAATAGAAGTGGTGACTTCGAAATGGTGGTAACAAAACCACAAGTGCACAGTATCAACAAGTAATAAAGAATGAGTAAAGTATCATTTTCCAAAGAAGTGTGTGTTGGGTTCGCTTGATCCCGGGGTATGCACAACAAAAAAAATAAAAATTTTAAAACAAGCATGCTACAATAACTACAGCGACACCCCAGATCCGATATAATTTTATTGATCTTGCAAATTCAAATAGTTGTAAAAATAAAAATAAAAGTTTCGATTTATACCTTTGAGGACTCTCACTATCGTAGGGTATGAATCAATCAACTGCTAGACCTTTTTCTGAATCCAGTTCAAAGGGATCCAAGCGTCTCCCCTCTAAAATAGTCCACACTTTGAGTTGTAACACAAAATTAGAATTCTGCTAGCAATTATGATTCTTTTACTAACCTAGTTTATGGAGTGAATTTAGTGAATATCAATTCTTAGTATCAATTTATGATAAAATAATACTTTGAACAAGGATGGAATTTTGGTTGAAGAAAAGATGGAACAAGGAAAACTTTTTTCCCTTTCTTTCTTCTTAATGGCCGAAAATTTGGAGGAGATTTCTTCATCAAATTTTTGGCCCTTTAGTATTTATAATAGGGGTCAAAAATTTCAAGAGTCTCACTCTTGGTATTTTCGGCTTTCTTTTTTATTGGTTGATTCCAAATCTCCCAAAAAATCTCCAACTCTATATTTTACATCTTCCAAAGATACGTAGAGACTTTTAAAAATATCAAATTCTTGAATTTCCATCTTTTCCCAACAACCCTTATGGGCCTCTCCTAACAAGCCTATTTGAATTGGAGTTGGACTTAAAATAGATTTTATAATTAATCCAATTAATTGTTTATGTCCAAATTTAATTAATTAATTCTATTTTACCCGCATAATTAAATTATGCCCAATTAAATAATTTAATTATTTAATTGAATAATTAATTTATGGTTTATACAATTAATTTGATCCAATCAAATAATTGTTTCACTCCAATTGGGTTTCCTAATCTTATTAGGTGTAATTAAATAATCTAATTATTTAATTGAATAATTAATTCTACTCTTTGAATTAATTTAAGCTCCAATTAATTAATCTCCTTTAATTAATTAGATCCAACTCCTCAAATCAATTCCTAAGTTAGAAATGTTCAATTTAAAATTATATGTGACCCTTTAGGTTCATAACTAAGGTAGAAGTAGGTTTGCAACAATAATTATTTTGATTAATTAATTTAATTAATTAATCTACTTGAAATTAACTCCTTAATTTTAAAAATCTCACAAATCATGGAAAACACTTAACAAGTGTATCATGACTACCTAGTCTTAGGTGAATTGACGAGTGAACCTATTTTAATTACGAGTACCATACACGTAAGGTCCTTCCATCATCTAATCTCTCGATTGAATCTAGAGCATAGATTAATAGTTGAAACCCTAATTGCCTCAATTAATATGATTCCATTTCAAGTTGCAATGACTCATGATAAAACGTTAGAAAACCCTCGTCTAACATTCACCCCGCCTTAGCCAAGGACTTCTGAGTCATGAATTATGAAAACATAGAAGATTTACTTGTTCTGACAGACAAATGATGGATCCTTTGTTGGCTACTCATTAACATTTATACATATCAATTCAACATTCGACATACCTGTTTTGTGATTGTTAGGCAATCAGAAGATACATCAAATGTAACACAACATGCACAAGGCTACTGTGGTGCTTCAAGTCCAATGACTAATCGTGTGCTATCATAATATGAAAATTTTTATTTTGACAAACAACATTTCTAATTAAGATTTTTCAATGGGCCTGGGCCTGTTCAGTGTACTTGTTTTCTAACAAACACCTACATACATGCACTAGTATCATTATGCCAATATCTATGGAACGAGACATCCTCTTTATGCGAGCATGCATTGTATGTGCGAGTCTATTGAATTATTCAATGTCCCATATCAAAAAGCCCTCAACTCAAAACTAATTTAAGACCAAATCCATTGAGGCATATTCCATGATAACCACCAAACGCGCGACAATACACCATAGATAAGTTTAGTTTATGGATTTTATTTAATTACAATACGCAATTAAAGATATTTTTTTTTTTGCCTATTTTACTAATATGATTTGAAAAAGATTGTTTTTACAAATACAAGAGTATAAAAGATGTCTAATCTAATTGGTGCGCTGGCACTACTTTAACAGTATATGTGTAAGTACCTAAATGTATACTGCCTAAACTATATTTGACCTAACGATAATGATGGCAATTGAGTTAGAAAACAACAACTACAAAATTGACAAAATTAATTAAAACTTAAGGAGATTTGGGGATTGATTTAATACTAAGGAGAGTCAAGGCATTGGTTAGCTATCATATATTGTTATGAACTTAGTTTAATTGTGATTAGAAATAATATGTGTTGTGTGACAGCAAGTCTTTCTAATGTAATTGGTACTCTCTCTCGAGTCGGATCAAATCTATCCCTAGTAGGCCATCGGTGTCATCTCTAGCTACATGTCATCCTACTAAGAGTGCATTGAGCTTTGTGAATTCCACTAGCTTTTATTTTTCACACCTATGACTACTGCATATACCTATGTCTATATCTCTATAGGGGTTGGTCCATAGCATACACTACTTAATCCATTATTACAACCTCACCTATTAATCTTAATTGCAACAATTAAAATCAACTTTAAATTGGCCAAATCTCAAGAAGCATTAAGAACATAGCATATGCTCATCACAATAAAAACAACATTCCAATTACAGTATAAAATATCAACTCATAACTCCATAAAAAAGACTTTCTAAGCCTTGACAAAAGTAGTTTAGCTCAAATTGAAATTAAACAAGCACCAAGTGTTTCCCAACATCATGATTCTTATAAATTTCTCAAAACTAAACAAAATAAAAGAAAAAATTAAAGTAGAAGATTGCAACCACTAAATGATTCTTCACTTCTCCTTCAAAATCTTCAATGCCCAATGAAGCTCCTTCTCTTTTCATCTTCAAATCCCCAATCCTCCTTGGTAATGGGTGGTGGGCATGTGTGTTCTAGGTGTGGTGTGTGAAAAAATATGGAGAAATATATGTTTTAGGTGGAGTGGAAATATGTGTGAGAATTTAGGTGTAGAGTGTGTGTGTGATGAATTATGTATTGAATGATGTGTGAATTGAATATATGTGCGAATTATATGTGTATGTATAGTGTATCTATCAAGAGCATCACATGAGTAATGATTTATAGTTGTATCTAATGTGTATATCTCATAAAAGATGCTAAAATTAATGATTCATTGCCACTTGTCGCAAAAAAAATGCATCAACATCTTTTTGGTTAGCAGGTAAGTGCTACAGAGCAACGCCTATGCCCTACACATTATGTCCAAAACCAATTTTTGTAGCACCTAGGTGTTACAAGGCAATGCCTAGGTACTGCACTTGCTGCCCAAGATCAGTTTCCTCAGCGCCTAGGTGTTGCACTTGTTGTCCAAGTCCTCTACTATAATGCCTGCAGCCTCTTTTAACCGATTTTTCAAAACTTTCTAGGCCAAATTGGGTTTTGGTTTTTTTGTAAGAATTATAGTCTTATCTCTTATCTTTCTATACCTTTTATGATTCAACTCAATATTACTTTTGTGAAGAAATTTATTTTGAAAATATGAAGACTGTGCATCTAAAAGTTTCTGCTAACTCTTTAACCAATTTTCCATCTTTCACTCTATTTCTTCAATTCTTAGTTCCTACACATAATTATCACAAAATAAAGCACAACTGTATCAATTATAAGGTAAAAACATGTGCAACTGTGATCATGGAGTTGTTGAAAATGTCGCATTTTATGAGCCAATCAAGAAGATGTTCTATCTGACCACCCTAAACTTAACAAGGTTCTTAAGGAAGAATGCCCCCAATATAGGGGAGGAGGAACAAGATCCTCAAAAGAGGGTGGCGTTCGATGCATAGAGTCATAATGACTTCCTATGTAGGAACTATATCCTCAATAGAGTGGATAATATACACTATACAACATGTATAGTTCAGTAAAAATAGCTAAAGAGCTATAGGAGTCACTCGAGAAGAAGAATAAGATGCAAGATGCCGACTTGAAGAAATTCATAATCGGAAAGTTCTTAAACTTCAAGATGGTGGGTTCCAAAATGGTGATGAACCAAGTCCAATAGCTGCAAATAATCTTGCATGACAAACATGTTGAAGACATGCAACTCAGTAAGTCCTTTCAAGCAGTATCCATCAATAAGAAGCTATCACCTCTGTGGAAAGACTTCAACAACTACCTGAAATACAAGCGGAATGAGATGAGACTTAAGGATTTGATTGTTAGACTTTGGATTGAAGAAGATAACTGCAAGTCTGAAATTAAATTTGGCAAGCTATCCATGGAAGCTAAAGAAAACTTAGTGGAACTAAATGCTAGTAAGAAGAGGAAGCACTCATGTAATAGTTAGAAACAAGGGAATGCTAAAAATTTCAAAAGGAACTGCTAGAACTATGGTAAGTCAAACCACAAGACTAAAGATTATCGTCTTCTGAAGCAAAGCAATTAGAACCAGGTGCATGTGACCAATGACAAGATATTACCAATGGATATGTCGGACCTCGATCTCTCTATAGTCTTGTTTGAAGCCAACCTCATAGATAACCCAAGAGAATAGTGGGTTGACTCTGGTGCAACATGCCACATTTGTTCTGACAAAGAGTTTTTTTCAACTTATATTCCAATCATTGGAAGGAAGTTGTACATGGAAAATTAGGCAACTTCCAACATTGTCGAATTAGGGAAAGAAGTGCTAAGAATGACCTTGGAAAGGAACAAACCCTCATTCACGCGCTACATGTACAGACATTTGCAAGAACCTGGTGTTCAGCTCCTTATTAGTTACAGTTACTATAACTTTAAGGTTGCAAATTCAAGTTTAGGTTGTGTCAAGTAATAAATTTCTCGTAAGTCCGAAGTCGATCCACAGGAAAGTTGTTTGAAGATTTTAGAATTATATTTAAAAAAAATAGATTTTAAGTAAAAGATAATGTATGCTATAACTAAAAAAAATAAAGTGATAAAACTATTGAAGATTAGGGATCCGCTCTTGAATTTTGGATAGAGGAACAATTATTTATTATTTTTACCTCTTTTAATTGCCACTATTTGAATCCATACATAATGAAGGTTCCAATAGAAAGATGTTATCAAATAGCTCATACTATAAGGTAATCATGATATTGTCTTATTATTTGCAAATTATCTTTTAACACCAATACTTGTTTATGGGATCAAGTATTTATGCACATCTTTCTCTATAGCAAATCAAGATTTCATATTAGCGGTTGGTGTCATAAAACCAAACGTCTAGATAAAGGAACCCAAGTATTTGTTGTAACATTAGTAATACATAAATCAAGAATCACCACAAAACAAGTTGGGTTTAGATAAAAAAAATTAAAATAATAATACAACACACTTAAACATTTTCTACCTTGATAACCATTCATCTTCCTCTATCAAGAGATTCACTCTTTCTCCTTAACAAAATAAAATTTAGAAAGATATAATAAAAGTAGAAAAGACTAAAAATAGAAGAGAAGTTAGAGAATACATTTCTATTACTACTAGAAAACTTAGGCTAAAGAAAGACAATCGAAGGATTTCAGGTTTCTTTTAAAAAAAGCCAAGAAAAGTGAAAGAATTTCAGAATTTCCTTTAGAAGACTTTTGGAGAAAGAATCATTGGCGAAAAGTTTAAAAGGGGAAGATCAACATCAACTAAGGTGGAAGATTGGTTCTTGGAACCAAAGGCAACCATTCTTGGAGAGAAGCAAGTCATTCTTGGAAACAATGAGAGCTACAACTATTCCTTCCACTTCACAAATTGGTGAACAATTTCTATGTTCTTTCTTATTTATTTCTTAAAGTTGTATTCATTCATAGTGAACTAAACATTTCTTTCTAAAGGATGATGTAACCTTATTTGATCCTATATTTTGAATTCCAAATAATATCAGTTCAAGTTATTCATCTTGTTTGTGTTATCTTGTTTAGTATTTCATCTTGATTAATTGATCACTAATTGAGATTGTTTGACATATGAGATTCGGCACTCGAGAGAAGGAAGATTATACATGATCATAGAGATAACACAACCTAGAAATCATAGAGTTTAGAAGTTTATGAAACCTTTGAAGTTTTGAAGAAGAATTCATTGAACTTTTGTAGAGTCTTATTCTTGAGTTTTTATAGAGATATCGAAATTCATGTTGAGACTCATAGTCAATTCGGCACTCGAGAGAAGTAATTGATAAGTTTAGGAATTCTTAACTTACATGTGTTGTTAACTTGAATTGGTATATTTTGAAAGGAAGAACATATGTGATAATTAGGTGAGTCATTCCTCTAGAATATCTTGTTCATAAGGTATTTGTTATATTGTTTCTAAAAACTCCATTCTTGTACCAATCATCAATCAATTTTCTAGATAAAATTAGGATTATTTGAACTACAGTACTTAATGTAATTTTTTATTAGAATCCTTGTAGATACTCAACTCAACTCACCTTTGTATTAAAACTTGACACCATACATTTATGGTTTGCAAAATATTTCACGAACAAATAACAACTATGTATTTAACAAGTTGTAATCTTACCCAAAGATTAGAGATATTTATGGATACCCAAATTTACATAAATCCTTTCACCAACTAATATTCCATACAAATTTTAAAGAATGGATCATACTTAAATTATCAACTTAAGTTTGTACGTATATCTTGTATGTAATTGGATGATAAACTTTTTACCAGCCGAATTAAATGCAATTCAATAACATCCTCTCCTAGAATAGGAGTGGTGAATTTTATATTTGATAACCACAAATCTTCCATTTCATTTTCTTAACCCAGTGCATGTATGTAGCCTCTAATTAGCTTCACCTGTTGACAACATCAATTCTATATATAATTCATATAAAATAAAGTGTCATCCTCGGATTTTTTGTAATATTGAATAATTTTTTAATTATTTGATAGTATTAAATTCAAAAATTATTAATAGTGGTCCTAATTTAATATTTGTCAACTATAAAAATTTATGATGTTTACTAAGAGTCACTATTCTAATTTTTGAGATTTTCCACTTTATCAAATATAATAGTACAACACATAACCTCATTTAGTATGATACTCAACATATTTATTGATGGTAAACATATTTTTTTATTATAAGAAATTAGATCATCCATGAGATATCTATATAATATAACAAAGGTTATACATAATGCACTATTATAAATATGCATTCTGAGGAATATGATTATTGGCTTTGTAGGATATATAATTCTTTGGGCAATAGGAATAGTAGCTATTGGGTTATAAGATGTGATTTGCTTGCTTTAGGATTATGCTAATTCAACATTTAAATACTCACTTCAATTAGAGGTGGATATCATTAATACATGATAAATATATATTGAAGAAACTATTTTATATATTTGATATATATTGATAATATTAAAATAAAAAATAAAATATTATTAAAAATAGAGTATCCTAACTAAATAGTTATCTTTTATGTAAATTTGGTCAGACATAATTTTAATTCTCTCTCCTCTCATCTGTGTCACCAGTTTCCTCTTCTCTCTCTCATTTTTCTTTCTATTTTTTTGTCACATTTTAAATCCTTTTTCATCTCTATTCTATCTCTTCATTAAATTATCTTTTTAAAAAATGTTCTTATTATTTTTTTTCACCTTTATTTCATTAATTTTTATTAAAAATCTTTATTTATATTTTGACGGTATGATTTGCGGACTAGGCATAACTGCAACCTATGTGTATTACACACTACCCTATTCCAGAATAGCCATTTCTGCTCAATGCCCCTCTCGCTTTTCTGATGTCAGTACGCTCTCCTCTCATGGCAAACTCATTAGATTCTAATGATGGTAGCGCCGCTGAAATCCAACGGAGCCTTATTGAGACTACTGTTGAACCGCCATCTCACGGGAAACTACGATCCTCCAAGGGCTCTGGCGACTTCGCTCCAGGGGACACATCAGATGCTTTTGATAATTCTGAAAACAACTGCAAGCACGGCGGCGTTGTTCCCGGACAAGAAGACACCCGCCACGGCGTCGTTCAAGAGTCTGATGCATACTACTTCGTCTTGGCCAACAAACCAAAGATGGATGTCTTGGAAATTGAAGAACAAACTTCTGCCAAGAAACGAGAAGAAGAGCAGGTTCAGTGTTCGGAGAAATGCGCGCTTAAGATTCAAGTGATTGAGGACACTGCACTTATCGAGCATTACCTTGTCGGAAATGGGAAATTTAACAATGACGGTGATGGTACTAAGAGGAATAGGAAGCGGCAAGAAACGGAGGAGAAAAAGGAGAAGAAGCCTAAACGAAGGGGAGGAAAGTCTAGGAAAAACAAGGACATTTTGAACTGTTACTCCGTTGAAAAGAAAGAAAAGAAGGGACATCAGTATTCGAGAGAGGAGATGAAGGCTCTGAGGTTTGAGGAATTGGAAGAGCAAAAGAAGAGGTGGGTTGAGGTGTATTGTGGGCTTGGTCCATTGGTGGCGCAGGAGTACGATGGACTAGTCCAGTTGGATGAAATTCATCAGAAGCATAGTGTCCCGAGCTTTGACTTTGATCCTCGGCCCCAGTTCCAGAAATCTGCTAACTTGGGTATGCTTTTCTACTTCTAGTATTGTGCATTTTATTGTTTTTGTTTGGGATTTGTTGGGCTTCAAACGAGATTCTTTTGCTGCGTTGTTTAATGAATAGATCACTTGCTATCTTTCTATCACATTCTTGTTGTTACTGTTGCTTGTAATTTGATCTACATTCTGTAAAGTGAATGACAAATTTTGTGATTTCTTTGGTGGATTATCTTTTTGAGTATTCTTTCGTGTTCTAAATGTTTCTTGTCTCTTCTTTTTTTTTCCCTTCCCAAATCAAGTGCTTTTTCTCACCATCAATGTTTGTTTCTGCGGTGATAGTGTTGTGGAAAATATATTTGTTGTTGTGATAATGCTGTTTATCATACTGAATTAGGAATGTGAGATGGAAGTTGAAATCTAAGGGATAGAAGAATGGGGCAAAGATAGAATGTGAAGATTCACTTTAAAGTTATGTGATAGCTGAATGTTTTTGCAAATGTTTTAAATTTTTTGGATCACCATATGATGATCAAGCGTGCTTGTTTATTTGTACTTCTGTTTTTTTGGTTCACCGAGTGAATTGATCTGGAATCTGAAAAGCAATTATATTTAAGTTGACAACTTATTCTTAAGGTTGAATTGAATTCCCTTAGGCATTAAGTTTAACTGATAGAGTGCGTGCAATTGAGTGTTTTTAATATCAAACTTCCTGGCCAACACAAGGAATGGGAAAACAGGTTATTCATATTAAAGAGATTCATCAACTCAAAAGACATTTATTTACCCTCTGTTGGGTCTTCTCACCTTTTCCTTTTGCCTGTTATACAAATTAGTTGTATTCTTCTCTTCTTTGCAAGTAATTTATTTTCTATCTGAGTGAACAGAAATGATTACTATATTGAAACTTCTTTTCCTTTGTCTCACTTGTATCTCATATGGTTTTTCTTGTTCCTGATAAATTAACTATGGAAAGTGACCTTGTTATCTTCACATTGTTTGATGAACTCCTATCCTTTCTAGATGTGAAGAAATATATGTGTCTATACTTTTTCCCACCTCTTCTGTCATCTGTTCTTTTCTATTTCTGCCCCTGCCTTCTTTTGTCCTTTCCTGCTGATATCTGTTTATTTTTGGCTGTTACATTATGGCGATAACCTGTCTGAATGTCTTTCCTATTATTGACATCTTGGTTGGTAAGACAAAAATGAAAAAAATGATCTTCACTATACTTCACGTGTCTCCGCTTCTCTGGATCTGACATTGTTTTTCCTTTGCTTTATTTTCATGGTTTGATTACACATGTGACATCTGGGCTTGATTAATTGGTGTGAATCTTACTTGTTCCAAAAAGATTGGCTTGTTAGTTTTTCACTTCTCCCTTCTCTCTAAGAATTTGCTTGCTTTCTTCCTGTCTCTAAGTTCTTTTTATGTGTGTGTGTGTGTGCAAAAATGGTGGGTTGGGGTGGAGGAGGGGGGGGGGGGGTGGCGCATGGTACCTGATTCTGTATTTCTTTTGCCTCTTAGATGTCATCCTCTGGTTGTGTCAATTTGATGGGTTATTTTTCTGTGTGCACAGGTGTGATGGCTGCAGTGGGATAAGGAAACCATCTGAACATCTTTGTGCACTGAAGAATGGCCTCTAAGAATTGTGAAGACCTTGTTTGTGAAATACCCAGAATATATCTTTAGTTTTTTGTTACTATAGATAGAACCATTAGGATGTTTGTGTGGCCTGAAAGCACATATAATTGTTTTTGACTAGTTTAGATCCTTGAAGCAGGAATTAGATCTTGGATAGTGAATCATTGAATAGCTGTACACTGCTTTTGAAATGAGAATATGATAGGCAGATTGTATTTTCAAATGTGAGAGTTGATAGATACCTTGACTTGTAAATTTAACAGAGCTTTTGGCAGATTTAGTTGATTTGGAATATTGAATAGTTATAGCTTGAATGATGGAACTTTGGTTTTTGGATATCAGATCAACAATTTGTATAAATTTGTGTTGCTGTTTCATTATCTTTATTTAGTTGTTTGACAGGATTGCACTAACTTTGCATATATTTTTCAGGTGAAGACTGCCTGCAGTTTGCAGATAATCACTTCGAAAATTGGAGTACCTCAGATCCTTCCTCCTTTCTTCCTATTAGTGATGAAACAGTTGTGGAAGGAGAGTGCAGCCAAGATGATGATAGTGATGAAGATTACAGTAGCATTCAGAGGCCTGCCTTTTTGGTTACAGGAGAACCTGATTTTGATTCTGGCCCTCCACAAGATGGACTTGAATATCTTAGGCGTGTAAGGTATCATTTCAGCTCCCAATATTGTGTGCCGGTGCAATTCGTGTGAATGTGTTTCTTGTGGTTTTATTGATTGGTGTCATCGAAAATCTTCATAGCCCGTGCTGGATGATTGCTTTTGCTTATATTGTTTTTGTTACAATAGAAAAGAATGATACCCCTTTTTTGGTTTTGGTATTTTCAAACACAGAATTTGCTAAATTTTAGTTTCACTCAATAGAACAAACAACTAGAGTAGAATAAACTGCTAAACAAATATGGGGCTGAATCTCTTAAATAAATCAGGTTTCTGGTTGTGCTAGTGTATGTTCATCTCAGTGTAATAATTTTTGTTCCATTTTAGTTGCATTACTAACTCTCTAGAATATTGATCTTAGTGTTGCTGCTTAGTATTTTCGTTTAGATGGAAAAAATGCGATCCTACCTTCAATTTCATGATAATAGTACGAATGAATCCTTGTCTTGACTAGTGCTTTAGCTCTAAAGTGTGCAATCAATTGAGAAATTTTTTCCAAAGAAAGAGCTTAAAGTGTTTGGAGTGCTTTGTTGTCTAGAAAACCAACCTTGTACCTGATGTGTTTACATGTTATGAATATGAGATAGTGTTTGACTGACTTGTTAAACTTTTGCATCTGCAATTTTGGATAGTCACATTTCATTTCTTTTTGTTCTGAGTTTAGCTTGTCCACTGCTGCTTTTCAAATTTTTAACAATTAGAACCAGATATCAGCCACAATTATCTCAAGCGCACTAAATTTGGCAAGAATAAATCTCTTTACGAGGAATGGGAGAGATGAGTCCCTCCAAACATGGGCGCGTTCACCCAACCTGATCTGCTTATTAAGGACATTAATTGGGCAGAAGACATGGCATTTTGGTGGAATGGACATTTGGTGTAAGAAAGGGCTTAATTTGTAGCTCTAGAAGACACTTGATGCCCTTAATTCAGGGAAGGAGTTGGTAGGGAAATGCGAACATACATGCTTACCAAAAGGACCTCAGAAGTGGTTGGAGACCTCATAAGTTGGGGGTTAGATCTTTTCTTTTAATGGAGGTTTTGAGTGAGTCAAAGATCCTGTAGCGGAGGATGGTGGTTGTCAGGTCTTTTAAGTTGGACAATAGGGACTGAAATATACCAATTAGGAAGATGTGGTGCATACTTTTTTGCTTGTTTTGTTTTCAAGATGAAACATGAAACATGAACAAGTAAAGTGATCATGGTGCGTTTGCGATTGTCATGTGCGGTTTTGCTAAAGATTAATTTCAAGTTTTGTTAAGTAAAACCAAATACGCAGTTTTGAGCGGTTTGGTTGTTTTAACCAACAAAGAGATAACGATTAAGTCAAAGCAAAAAAAAGTACTTCTTCAGGATATTAGCAAATCATTTAAATTGATGAGAGAGCAGAAATGATCTGATAGCATCAGAGGAAGCTTAATTCATAATTCAATGCCATAAATCTGACATAATATGGCAAGGCAAACACACAAATAGCAAGATGTTGGTATTTGACTCGTCTTTACTCCTTGTGAGGCAAACAATCAGCCACATGCATTGCACTTATTGGAATAAACCTATCCTGAATTAGTTTTCAGTAAACGGAAGAATGCAGAAGGTATCACACATCTTCATCTACATGCATTACCCCAGCCAATTGAGTGTCATTGAGTCAGAATGGGATGTAATTAATCAGATTCAATTTATTGTCCCCATCTTATTAATCAGATTCAACTTATTGTCTTCTATTATCCGTTCAGCATACAATCAAACAAAATAAAATTTATTTGAACATATTAACATTATAGTTAGAATTTTTTTTATGTCCATACACCCCTTTATAAACACATGCAATGAAAAAAAGTTTTTTTTTATTTTTTTATTTTTTTATTTTTTTGTGAAATGAATCAGAATAGATTTGCATATTTGAACATATCTCAACTTTCTAAGAGAGATTTATATCGGAGGAGAGAAGTGCACGGCTGCAGAGCTGAGAAAACTTAGGAGCTTTTGTGCTTCGAATTCTTCTTAGAGAGTCGAATGAGTTTGGTGAAGTTGGTGATGTTGAGGGGTGGGTGAGAACTTGAGACTTGAGAGAAGTTGGTAGATGGTGAGGGAAACTGAAAGCTTGAAGGCTAGAAGGGTGGTAGGAAAAGAGTGGGAGTCGGAGGCTGACTGCTGAGAGGAGGCTAGGGTTTGGTTAATTTGAGTTTGTCAGCCTGCCAACTAATATAATTTAAGTACTGCCAACTAATATAACTTAAGTACTGAACTAAACTTATACATTAAGGGGCCATGCTGTGCGGTTTGGTTCAAATTTAAAACACCATCAAACCGCTTGTGCAGTGTGGTTTTGATTTAAATTTTTGAACCGCAGTTTGTGTTACAAATCAATAACAACGATGCAGTGCAATGTAGTTCATGCAGTTATTAAAATTTTATGATCAGCCCTAAAATTCACTATGAAACCTAAATGTCCTGTCATGTGCCTTGTTTTGTAGGTGGGAAACTGCTAGAATTCCCAAGGTAACAGTTGTCAAGGTTAATAAAATCAAAGAACAGAGTCCCTATATGCCTCAAATTCCTGATATCGTGAAGTGCCCTGAGAACTTATTGCCACTCAAACAGTGGGAGGACAGCTTTCTTGCTGATTTTTCAGAGCTGAGACTGGTGAATTTTGTTGACCCTGCTCTCCTTTTTTTGTATGGATTTAGTATCTGTTTGTATGAATATCCATTTGCACAAAATTATGCCTCTACATGCATGTCTTTATCACTCAAACCATATTAGTAGGGCTGCAAATGAGCCAAGCCAAGCCAAATCTTAGTGATATTGTTTATTGAAATATATATAGAAGAAACTGACATTTATTAAATATATACACATTTCAATCCAAAGCACAAGATACTGTTTACTCAGTCTCAATAGTGAAAAATAGATGAGAATCAAACATCAATCCGCCAAAGATTGAAGCATATTAGTGGACCAAGGGCAAGTAGTAATCAGACTGGTCATAGCTTGGTCTCCACATTGATGGCCTCTTTGTCAAAACACCCAAGTTTAGCCATGGAGAGCTGGGCACTAGGATTTCTCATTGCCTGATCGTGTGAACATTTATAGAGCCACCCAGACTTTCTCAAGATTTCACATGATTCTT
This sequence comes from Paulownia fortunei, assembly GCA_019321725.1. NCBI lineage: Eukaryota > Viridiplantae > Streptophyta > Magnoliopsida > Lamiales > Paulowniaceae > Paulownia > Paulownia fortunei. The sequence continues at coordinate 12,219,257 of CM033123.1, forward strand.
TGCAGCTGATAAGAGAACAATTGATTGGGGGTGAGAGCGATTTGGAGATAGGGCACAAGGATAGTTTGAAATTTGAGAACAGGGAGAAAAAACATCTGATGAGTTCAGAACAGTGGTGGAAAATGTATTTAGAAATTAGAGTATAAATACAAACATAAGAGGATATGGTCTCTTCAAATTGCGTATGGAAATTCAATTAGAATCACACCTTTTTAACCTTTTTTATCAGCAATTACAAAGATACAATAAAAATACCTAAAAACTACTTATAAAATTAGTAGTGAGAAAAACAACTACAAAAGATAAGTTGATAAGTATGGTCAAGAAATAATTTTTTTTTAAGCATGTATTTTTGTATGCATGTGTGTATTTTTGGATGTACGCGTATGCATATAAGCCAGCAAACATGTATATATGTATATGTATATGCATAAAAGCACCGAGAGTGAAGAAGAACAAAATGTGCCATCCACTAATGATAAGATTACTAGAAATACAAGTATATACGAGCATGCTAAATTTTAATTAAGGCTATAATTAATCTTCACAAATAACACTTTTTAACATATTCTTGCCACAAAAAGAATGAAACTATTCTCAAAGGTACTAATGAAGAAATACAATAACATTACTAATTGAAAATATGATGTACCTCATAAAATAACATAATTTAGTTATCCTATTGGTTTTATTTATTCACAATCTTCTCTCATAAGAATTATTTTTCAATGTGGAAAGTCTTGTACAGGCAAATTACACTTTTCGTCCCATTCAATTGGGGGGGGGGGGGGTTGTCTGCATATATAATCCCCACTTTACGGGCTCAACAGTTTAGTCCCAAAAATTCAAGAAATTGTGAACGTTTGTTCCCTTTTTAATGTGCCCCTAGAGATTTTGTCCTATTTCCCTTTTTCTACAGTTTTTCTTTTCCATCTCTTTCTTTTCTTGCGTATTCTGTCAGATTCCTCTATTTGTTCTTCCCCTTTTTTCTTTATTTCTTTTTCTTTTTTTGAGTATATAACATGCGGGTAAGTTATGAATGTAAATGTATTGTTTGTGCGCAGGGGATGGGGGGGTCTGCATATATATATAATCCCCGCTTTACGGGCTCAATAGTTTAGTCCCAAAAATTCAAGAAATTGTGAACGTTTGGTCCCTTTTAAATGTGCCGCTACAGCTTTCTTTTCTCTCTTGTTTTTTTTTTTGTCCTATTTCCCTTTTTCTAGCGTTTTTCTTTTCCCTCTCTATTTCTTTTCTTGCGTTTTCTGTCAGATTTCTCTACTTCTTCTTTCCCTTTGTTTCTTTATTTCTTTTTCTTTTTTTGAGTATTACATGCGAGTAAGTTACAAATGTCAATGTACTTTTCGCGGGGGTGGGGTGGTCTGCATATATAATACCCGCTTTACGGGCTCAATAGTTTAGTTCCAAAAATTCAAGAAATTGTGAACGCTTGGTCCCTTTTTAATGTGCCGCTAGAGAACTTTCTTTTCTCTTTTTTTTTTTTTTGTCGTATTTCCCTTTTTCTACAGTTTTTCTTTTCCATCTCTTTCTTGTTTTTTCTGTCAGATTCCTCTATTTCTTCTTCCCCTTTTTTCTTTATTTCTTTTTCTTTTTCTGAGTATATAACATGCAAGTAAGTTGCGAATGTAAATGTATTGTTTGTGCGCAGGGGGGTGGGGGGGTCTGCACAATAGTTTAGTCCCAAAAATTCAAGAAATTGTGAACGTTTGGTCCCTTTTTAATGTGCTGCTAGAGAACTTTCTTTTCTCTTTTTTTTTTTGTCCTATTTCCCTTTTTCTACCGTTTTTCTTTTCCCTCTCTATTTCTTTTCTTGCATTTTCTGTCAGATTTCTCTACTTCTTCCCCTTTTTTCTTTATTTCTTTTTCTTTTTTAGAGTATAACACGCGAGTAAGTTATGAATGTAAATGTACTGTTTGCGGGGGTGGGAAGGTCTGCATATATAATCCCCGCTTTACGGGCTCAACAGTTTAGCCCCAAAAATTCAAGAAATTGTGAACGTTTGGTCCCTTTTTAATGTGCTGCTAGAGAACTTTCTTTTCTCTTTTTTTTTTGGTCCTATTCCCCTTTTTCTACAGTTTTTCTTTTCCATCTCTTTCTTGTTTTTTCTGTCAGATTCCTCTATTTCTTCTTCCCCTTTTTTCTTTATTTCTTTTTCTTTTTCTGAGTATATAACATGCAAGTAAGTTGCGAATGTAAATGTATTGTTTGTGCGCAGGGGGGTGGGGGGGTCTGCACAATAGTTTAGTCCCAAAAATTCAAGAAATTGTAAACGTATGGTCCCTTTTAAATATGCTGCTAGTGCTTTCTTTTCTCATTTTTTTTTTGTCCTATTTCCCTTTTTCTACCGTTTTTCTTTTCCCTCTCTATTTCTTTTCTTGCATTTTCTGTCAGATTTCTCTACTTCTTCCCCTTTTTTCTTTATTTCTTTTTCTTTTTTAGAGTATAACACGCGAGTAAGTTATGAATGTAAATGTACTGTTTGCGGGGGTGGGAAGGTCTGCATATATAATCCCCGCTTTACGGGCTCAACAGTTTAGCCCCAAAAATTCAAGAAATTGTGAACGTTTGGTCCCTTTTTAATGTGCTGCTAGAGAACTTTCTTTTCTCTTTTTTTTTTGGTCCTATTCCCCTTTTTCTACAGTTTTTCTTTGCCATCTCTTTCTTTTCTTGTGTTTTCTGTCAGATTCCTCTATTTCTTCTTCCCCTTTTTTCTTTATTTCTTTTTCTTTTTTTGAGTATATAACATGCAAGTAAGTTACAAATGTAAATGTATTGTTTGTGCGCGGGGGGTGGAGGGGTCTACATATATTAGCCCCTCTTTACGGGCTCAATAGTTTTGTCCCAAAAATTCAAGAAATTGTGAACATTTGGTCCCTTTTTAATGTGCCGCTAGAGCTTTCTTTTCTCTCTTTTTTTTTTTTTTTGTCCTATTTCCCTTTTTCTGCCGTTTTTCTTTTCCCTCTATTTCTTTTCTTGTGTTTTCTGTCAGATTTCTCTATTTCTTCTTCCCCTTTTTTTCTTTATTTCTTTTTCTTTTTTTGAGTATAACATGCGAGTAAGTTACGAATGTAAATGTACTGTTCGCGGGGGTGGGGGGTCTGCATATATAATCCCCGCTTTACGGGCAAAACAGTTTAGTCCCAAAAAATCAAGAAATTGTGAATGTTTGGTCCCTTTTTAATGTGCCGCTAGAGAACTTTCTTTTCTCATTTTTTTGTACTGTTTCCCTTTTCTACTGTTTTTCTGTTCCCTCGCTCTTTCTTTTCTTGTGTTTTCTGTCAGATTCCTCTATTTCTTCTTCCTTTTGTTTTCCTGTATTTCTATGCGAGTAAGTTACGAATGTAAATGTATTGTTCGCGCGCGTGGAAGGGTGGTGGGGGTGCGTGTTTGCATATATAATCCGCACTTTACGAGCTCAACAGTTTAGTACCAAAAAATTCAAGAAATTGTGAACGTTTGGTCCCTTTTTAGTGTGCCGCTAGAGAACTTTCTTTTCTCTTTTTTTTTTTCACCTTGTTTCCCTTTTCTTTTTCTTTTCTTGCGTTTTCTGTCAGATTTCTCTGTTTCTTCTTTCCCTTTTTTTCTTTTATTTGAGTATATAACATGCGAGTAAGTTACAAATGTAAATGTATTGTTTGCTGGGGGGAGGGGTTGTGTTTGGCGTCTGCCTATATAATCCCCGCTTTACAGGTGCAACAGTTTAGTCCCAAAAACTCAAGAAATTGTGAACGTTTGGTCCCTTTCTAATGTGCCGCTAGAGAACTTCCTTTTCTCTATTTTTTTTGGTCCTATTTCCCTTTTTCTACTGTTTTTATTTTCCCCCTCTATTTCTTATTCTCCTTTTTTTCTTTGTTTCTTTTTCTTTTTTTAAGTATATAACATGCAAGTAAGTTACGAATGTAAATGTATTGTTCCGGAGCAAAAATATGGCTTATTTTTATTCTTTACATATTTTTGTTTGTGTAGTGCTTGTGCTCACTTTTAAATTATGCAAAAATTGTTTTGCATGAGGCACTACATGATTTAATTTATATAATTTGGCATAATGTAGATATAACTATTTAATAATTGTTGTTATTTCCTATGTTGTTATGTTTTACATTTTTTAGTGGTGTAACATTCAATTAATAGTTATGTTATGTATAATTTTAATTATAGCTGAAGAAAGAAAGGAATTTGCCGTGAACCCAATATATTCTTCAGTTCTTTTCATCTAATGTATCTTAGCACCTGAAAAGAAATGAACATTAGTTTTAGCAGTGTGTGCATGGCTGTTAAAGTTCAAGGTTTGCTATTGCAACTTAACATTTGCCATGGACATGAAATCATCTATTTTCTTTCAGGCTTTTACCCGGCTTGATCTTCAGGGTTACAGTGCAAAAAGTTCAATCAAACTGCAGCCTGTTCATGAAGAAGATATTTTGGGTCAGATGCTAGGAAGTAATACCTTTGAGAATTTTGTTAGCTTAACATCTACGGATGATTCCTGCTCCTCTGAAGCTTCCTGCATGTTGGAGACAAGTGATGCTAAAGTTAATCCACATTCTCCTGAAAATTCCAGTTTCATAGTTGACCTTCCTACCCTCTCTACAATTTTGAAAATGGACTCTGCTGCTCGAACTTCAATGCTAAAGAGACGAATAAGCTCCATAGAGAATATGAGCAGATTACAACACAATGATAGTTTATGGTTGTTTGCTCTTTGTGCAGCAGTAGATTGTCCCCTCGATGCTGACACCAGTGCAGCCCTCCGGTCTTTACTCCGAAAATGTGCAAGTTTGCGGGCTGCAAAAACAGAAGTAGATGATGAAGTTGTTATTCTAAATATTCTTGTCACGCTATCAGGCAGATATTTTGGACAGTTAGAGTTGTAACGAGTACATGGCTTTCACCTATGGCTTCTAAGATGGATCAATATTAGGAGTTTCCAGTTACTCTCATATATAAATAACTGGGGTAAGAAATATGTAGTAGATGCATTTCTGACGCGACTCATTTTTCCCGCTTTTCTCATGTCTATTACTGAAGATTTTCTCCTTTCTCAAGTTCTGCAATAAAACTTTATATTATGAGGTTTGTACAGTGGTATGTGTATTTCTTTTTACTTTGATTAGTCATATCAGTGCTAGTCTGCCTGGGTCTTTCTTATCATATCTGGAACTGGCCGGTCGTGGGATGTGGGTCCCACATATTGTAAGATGACACACATGAATGATCATAATGTCTCAAGACTAATTAAGAATGCAGGTAGTCTGTTTCAGTACAATTGTGGTAGTCTGCCTTATTGCTCTCCTGTCTGCAGCCACTCTATCCCATCTTTTGCATTTTACATTAGCTCCAAACTAGAAATCCAGAAAATAAGCTAAATTTTAAACTGTGTGGAGTGATACTACCGTCACTACTGGAGTCAATCAAAATGCAAATAACTTGACCACACCATATTATTTATACAGTACAGACCTTTTGGTGATATTACGTTTAAATTGAAACACAAATTATTTTCACAGTTGGAGCGATTAAAATGATGTGGAAAAAAAAGGATGAAAAGGAAAAATTCTACGTGCTCCTTAACTTCACATTTGGATTTAAGATTTTAAAGGCATTTTCCACGATTAAGTATTGAAGCTTTAGATTTGAAAATTGAAGCAGCACTTTTTCTTAAATTTGAATATATTTTTTTTCATCTATTCCAATATCCAGACACAATAGCATTGCAGTCTGTTAGTAGCTTATATATATTGTATACACACACATTTTAAGTTTCTAACCAGAAAAAAAATGTGTGTTCTACTTAAAGAAAAAAACTTTCAAGGGGCACTAGAGATTTGTGTGCCTGATGAGGAGCTTTTCCTTTTCATCAATATAGGTGTCAAAATGATCCTTTATATGTCCCCATAAAAGTATACTTGTAAAATATGGGCACATACCTCCTATCCAAAACACATTATACCTTGTTAATTAACTTTTAGAAAGGGTATTTTCTTCACTACTACTGTTCCTAAGACGCATTTGATCTAAGAAGATTGGAAGATATTTGCAAAAGCAGCATTTACGCAGGAAAATGGGGGTAACAACAAACTCAAGTGGTACCAATATTCTGGTTCCTGCTAATTCTATTTTTTGTATTAATTTCCATCTGTTATAGAAGCTTATAGCATATTTGGTATGTAAAAGTGGCAATTTTCATTATTTTCTCATACTTAATTAGGGTCACATCTACCATGAATTTTATTATTGTTGATATTTCATCTCCTATTATAATATCATCAATACATGATAAGTATATATTAATTATGTTATTTTATACATTTAGGGTTTATTGGTGGTATTGTAACAAAATATGAAAAATACTAATTGCAATAGAGATTCAAAATGGACAACAAGTGGGGAATGAGGAGTCAAACAATCAATATTACTTCCCTTCAACAGAGAGTGGGAACATACTTCGATCAACTATTAGAAACGATCATATTCACTTAGATTGCATTAACATTAGAAAAATTAGAGTTAATAGTTTCAAAATTATAATATCAATTCCTTGTTTAAATAATTAATGATTTCTGTAAATTTGAAATCCTTCTATTGTCATTTTTAAGTTATTTTTTTCCTTTTATTATGATGTATTGAAAACATGCTCTATGTCAGAGTTATTGAAATTCATAATTTCAAAATTATTTTCTCAAATTCAAATTCTTTAACTCAAATGCAACGGATGTAAACTACTATGTGTGGTTGCTTAGTATTGCAAAAACGGAGTACAGATAAAAAGAAGTATAATAATAGTCATGACAGCTATTTAATTTTACATCATGTGATTGCTCGCAAGCAAAAGTAAATAGTACACTGCAGATTCAAATTGACCTTTCTCCATGTACATAGGTAAAATCATAAGGCATTGAAGTGGTCCTTTCTCCAAAGGGTCATTTCATGCATCAAACGAGATTAAAACTCTGTATGCATTAGGATGCCAATTTCATGTTGGTAAAGATGAAAGTTAGGATACATTGTACGTGAGAGACTGCTGAACACCACCCCCCTCTCACCACATTCGTGTTGCGGATCCAAGACCTTATAAAAATAAGGGTTAATTACAGTTACCTCCACTCTAAAATAAATACATTTTCCCATTCTTGAAGTTTGGAAAAGTGAAACCAGAAAAAAGAAATAAAACCAACCGGGTCTTAGATACTAATCAAATAAATAAAAAAGAAATAACAATACATACCAGAACGCAAACTAGTCAAATGTATAGTGTCCTCAGGTATAAAACTAACAAAGTACATTCAAGTATGAAATCTTACAACTCCATAATACACAAACAAAATAACAATTTGAATTCTCAAAACCTGTATAACAAACAACTAGGGCAACACCAATTCACATATTACAAATTCACTCTTAACTGACAATCACACAATTTACTGGGGTGGCAAAATAAGGCATTGCTCCTCTTATTACATGGTTTTTTAAGAGATATTCAGGATGCAGCAATGGTTTTTCAAGATGATGATTTGGTATAGGATGGATTAAAAGGAACCTGTTCAGCACAGGTGAGTATTTCATGAGGTCCTGCCTCCTCTCGACCAACACCCATTAAGTCCAGATAATACTGGTAATGAGATATAATGTTGTTCATGGGATCAATATCACCCTGACCACAAACGAGATCCCCATACATAATATTCATTGTGGTTCCAAATCCAGGAACACGTTTGGCCAATGTGTCATTTTTGGTGGGTTTCCAGTTCCCCACAAAGGCATCATGAGCTGAAGGTTGTCCCTTTTTCACTGGCGTCATCCACCTCCAAATTGCAGCCTGGAAGGCCAGAGTGGCATTTTGTTCAATGTATTCGGGATGGTTCAACAAATCTTGCTTAATGCCTTCACCCACTGCTCCATAATTATAGTTCCTGGAACAATTTTACCACAAAATGGACATTTTTATGTTTGCAGGAAGTTGCCAAATTCATATAGAGTATAAAGTAGAACCTTAAAGGACATCCATATAAGATTACACATGCACAAATCACGTGCATATTTGATTGAGCTTTCTTTGCCAACAAAGACATTGAACGTAGTTTATTTGTCAAAGTGTATATAAATATAGTTATCCACACACACTAGGTAATAGAACTAAAAATTTCACTGCCTAAAATATATAAAAAGGACGAAGAAGGCAGGTTCTGATTCCAAAATGTTGCTTACCAACATAACTGTAACTAGAGGGCAAGCTTCATAAGTCTAATTTGAGCTACCCATTAGATTCCCAGCCACAATGGTGGATAACAGAGAAATTTCTTTTCTTCTAATCTCCAAATAAGGGATCAGCATGTATGCAGTCAGAAAATAAACATTTAACTTACACAGACTAGCACTAGTAATTTCCCATAACTACCACAGCGAGTCAAATTACTTGGAAATAATTTGAAGTCCAGCTGTGAGGGTAAGAGAAAACATTGCCAAAAAGCAAGTAGGGACTTATATCAAGGAGAATAAGGAAACAAATTAAGAAGGAAAAAAGCCAGTACCAGTATATTGGTATAGCACCACGGCCATAGTATTCTGCTCCAGGAGCACATGGATACTCATATTTGTAGTAATCATCACAATAACCTTGGCTGGGACTCATTTCCTTGTTGTAACATAGACCCCATGCCAGTGGTCCACCTGTGGCCACCCCATAACCACCTGCATGATTTGAACACCAATTACTGTATGAGGCCAAGCAAGATGGAAAGGAAGACAATTCAACCAACAGACATTTATGCAAGAGAAAAAAAAGTAAAGGAAGCCGTCTCCTTTTCTACCATATGGTTTCCAACAAAGCCAACTTAGTAACTAGACCCACCAGCTTAACCAAAATTTCACTTTTATTTTATAATAAACCTATTTTTAAACCCATATCTCAATTTTTATCCAAAATTTTGTAATTTTAGGTGTGCATCTCAAATTTTGTTCAAAATAAGGCTGTGGCAGTTTTCTTAGCAATTAACGTCAGGATTCCTTTCAGTGAAGGTTAGATACTAGGAAGCACCACTGATTAATTGCCATTCCATTGTTCAAGTATCCAATGTGAAACTCCAGCACTCTGAAGTACATACCAGTTACAGCATGTATTCTAAAACATATATTATTGATATGTCGGCATGTAAATGAAGGTAGCCACAATAAATCAAGTAGTTCTAAACTTCTTATGGATATAATTTGATATTAAACAACCAAATTTATATAAATTATTAACATGAACATTACATATAGTAACTATTACAGACTAAAAAAACAATATAATCCCCAATAAATCATTCACCAAATGATAAGAAAATGTTCCATTTTACATCACTGTTAAATAGAATGTTTGTTTCACTAGTGTTCCTTTAGAATTTTCTAGAGATACACATAATTTTTGGGCATTTAATGAATTATTAGTTGCTCTTTTGATTTTTTTCAAGCATCCCCAACATTTGTATTTTCAAATTTCTAGAAGTGATGCACCACCATATTCATCCCATTTCATCCACTACCCACATTTGTGTTCCTAAGTCAAAAATCTACCCCCGAAATTAAAGTTATGTCTCAATTAAGTTGAATAACATATTGGATGATACAGATTACTTTCAAAAGATGGACCCAGCAATACAGACATTAACTTGCAATGAGGACACATAAATAAACGAAAATGTTAAGACACCCACGAAAGTTTCATAAGATCTAGTGGACAAGTGATTGTTTTTATGTATGAGGGATATAAGATTCTATATGCTAGTCGTCTAAATATATCTTGAATCTACCTTAAAACACTATTTGTAGACCTTATGCATCTGAGTGGCAAGCCCATAGGGCTCCAATCTAGATATCAATCATTTTAGGACATACACATAGACTTTAGTACGAATTTGGAAGCATCAATGGGTAAGTAATTAACCACCAACTAAAATGACAAATAGGGCGTGGAAGGTAATTAAACCCAAATCCCAAAAGAAAGTTTTAGACAACTACTGCATGTAATAAGTAAATATGGATGAATATAAATACATGAACAAACAATAACATACAAATTACTCTAATTTATTCAGGCAATAACCCAATCAACCTTAATTGGATAAATATAATCTAGTTTCCCCTTAATTGTTTTAGCAATTAAAAGCTTGAAAAGAAACAAGAAAATAAGACTGCAATCACTACACATCTAAACACATGCACAAAAATATACACCGCATAAAAGTACACGTCCCAAATGAAAATTAATCGGGTATAAGTTTAATATCACACTAAGAATTGTGAGATGTACACCAGGCTCCAAATTATGATCCTGATCCAAAACACTGGATGTATGGAAAACAGATGAAAATTGAAAATGGCGGAGAAAAGGTATTTGACAGAAAAAGAAAATAGAAAATGAAAAGGGCAGAGAAAAGGTATTTGACAAAAAGAAAAAAAACAAACTCACAAGAAGTTTTGCAGCCGACATGGCCAAGGAAAGCGGTGACTTCCTTCATCTGCATGAGCTTCCCACCAGTAGTCCCAAATCCAAGGGGCTGATAAATGGCGGCAGCGGTGATGAAAGATTTGTAGTCCCAGAACCCGACGGCTTTGGCCACCGGAGTATTCCTCTTGGAGAAGAGATTCTCAAACTGGTAGGTCTGGAAGAAATCGGAAATGGTGAGATTGCAACAGTACTTGGACAACCCTTTACACTCCCATCCTTGGTCACACACCTTCTGTCCCTTCACCGTCTTCACGATTATTTCTTTAGATGCATCCGCACCCACCAACCAAACACCACACATCGCCATTATTATCATTGAAATTACAAATCCCATCTTCACAAACTCTCTGCTACTCGTCTCCATTCTTCTGAAAACACAAAAAAAAAGAACAATATAAATATATATATATATATATATATATATATTAGCCGAAAAAGCGAGATAGATGGGGTGTGGTGGATGAATGAATAATGGGTTTAATGCACAAACATTAAATAAATTAGAGATAGAAAGGGAAAGAAAGTGAAGGTAGAAGTACTTACTCTCAGTGGAGACTTTATTTTGAGATCTTTTTTTCTCTCTTTTATTTTTCCTTTGAAAATGAATGAATGAAAGAATGAAAATTTCTGGTTGGAAAATTAATTTATTTGTCTTTAGATGGAATGCAAAGGGAAACAAAGAAGATGACTCACCGACGATTGGCTTCCGCTGGGTGTTAGATCAACTCTCTCTTTCACGTTATTATTACTACATTATGATTCCACACGGTCTTCTTTTTTCTCTTTTTTTTCATATATTTATTTTTTAAAATTTTCTCTTGAGGTTATAATGGCAAAAATAACCCTGATTTTATAAAACAAATTCCCTAAATACCATGATATAGTTGTGACTGGTCGAGTTTTAGTTCAAATTCAATTAAATCTAAAACATTATTTCTAATTTTATGTATTTCTAATTTTATAATAAGTTAGAAAATTGATCCAAAATTGGATAACATATTTACGAATGCAAATAGATTGTATCTAATCTTATGTTATCCAATTCTTTTATGATCTGAGTTTCTATTTTTTTCTATATAGGTTATGTCAATATTTTGATTTTTGTGCAAAATTACACTTGAAAATGATTTTAATGTGGTTTTTTAGACTCAAATGAAAATTTAATTTGAAATTTTCAACGTCTAATTTGGTTTAAATTCAATTATAATATAATTAAGAATCTGATTCAAACCAATGTAAATTTACGTGAAAATATAGTCGGATTTAAATCCAACTGCAATGTTATTAAGTATCCAATTGAATCAAATTCCAAGTTTGGGTGAAAATATTTGAAGGGCAAACTTGACAATGCACTACTTATATACATACATATATATATATATATATATATTAGCTGATGGCCAAATTAGTATAATTCCAAGAGATCCGACCAACAAACAAATTGGCGGTTGGAGATGAAGCTTGATGTGTGGAAAGATGTTCGAAGTTTAAGTGGAAACAGGCTGGATTTGGAATAAAGAAAGCATGGAATTGGAAGGTTAGCGGGCTGACCCACCAACATCGTTTCCGCCCCACCGACACCTACATTTAACACTTGTAACATTTTTTATTTTTTTTCCAATCTAAAACAATTATACCAGTATATAAATATGAACAAAAAAAGTGAGTTTGGCACAATGTTTCTAAAACTTAATTTGAAAGTATAGATTCTACAAGTTTGTATTTAGCCTAAGGTTACAATGTAGTCATTTATGTAAAATTGGATGTTTGAGATTGAAAAACTCAACAAATATTTTAGATTGAATTGATATATGTCACAAAATTTTATAATGAATCCATGGAAGTTCAAATGATGATTTTGAAGTTTTCAGCTGCCGCACCAAATGGCATGACAAATGTGACATACTTATAAATTTAGTGCTAATATCATCCAAGAATTGTTTGTGCAATTCCCTTATATATGCGATTAGTAATTTAAACCAAAAATATGTATTTAATTAAGTTGACTATTCTTCTTCCATCCATATAATTGAGTGGCCATATAGTCTTATTGAACTGGACTATCTTTTTAAATGTGATATAAATAGTATAAGTGATATATAGTAAATATTGTTATTTGAGAACTTTATGATATTAAAAGTGCCAAATAATGAATAACATTCTAACAAATTAATCAAAAAATTAGACTATTTGACTCTCAACTGTAATTATAACCACGATCAAGAGTGGGTGGAAGAAATAGCAACTGGTCTTTAGTAATTACATCACACAAAACTTTAATAATATTATTTAATCAAGATTCAAGCTTGTACTACTATTGAAATTAAGTTTCAAAGGGAAACTCGAAATTTTATATTTTTTTGTTAAAATAGAATATGGAGATTGTTAGAATATTACCTTACAAACCAATTTAATTTATATTCTACTATTTTATCATTCAATTAATATCAATAAAATAAGCAAACAATTATCTTTACTTGCTTTTTGTGAACTAGATAAATTTCATATATCATGCATGTATGTGGGATATGATCGTGTCATTTGCTTAGTATAAGTCTTGAATATGTATCATAACAAGATTTTAAAATTTTCTTCTAAAAATTTTTAAACGTACATATCGCATTGCTTCCACATTATATTGGGTTGCACATTGAAAACCCCTTCTTGTTCCTTTAAGTGGTTCATCTTAGAGCTCCTAGAATTTTTGCTCTAAAATTGATATACCTTAAATATCCATAAATGTCAAAACTATATTAGTAGTTTTGATTCATCAATTCCTAACTTGGGAGTAGGATACGGAGTTTTTGCAACAATAACTTAAACACCTTGTGTAAGGATATTTTATTTTTAATTTTTTCTATTCAATGAATTAGAATAAAAAACACAAAATTTAAAAGAAAAGAAGAAAAAAAAGGAGCACGGCAAGTGACACAGGTGGTGGCCAAAAATTTCACACACAATTTATGTGCATCAAAATCGGCCATCAACTATGTTTTTATACGCAAAAAAATTCGGCCCTAGGACTTCTCCTTCTCCATGTGGGAAACCTCCATAAAGTAGTTATCTTCTTGATTAAGGTTTTCTTTTTTCCTTGGTAAAAGCCACCTATGTTTACACAGGGGTTTGACATGAATTCTTATTAATTTATTAATCTAAAAAAAAGTATACAAATAATTTTGACGAGCAAAAATTTAAATGAGGGCACTACCTATTGTAATTTTTTTCTTTTAATAAAAAATAATTAATTTTATTTCCCAATCAAATTAGGTGTTGTGGAAAAATGTGGTATTAGATATTATAAAGGTTTTTATAAAATTAATGCACTTGTATAATATATAATTTTAATTAATTCTACGCAATATAATAATTATATTATTCACCAGAGAGTTTTAAAAATTATAATAAGATAACAAAGTCAATTCTTCTTCTATTAATGATTTCAAAATCTTCAAGTCTTTCTCATCAATCTTTAATTTGATTGAATTATACACTAAACTCTTCTAATCTAAGTCTTCACACCATTTTTCTATTAATGATTTTAGAATCTTCAAACCTTTTTCACCAATCTTCAATTTGATTGAATCGGACATTAAGGGTTTTCAATTCAAATCTTAACACTAATGGGAACGATTGATTTAATACTAAATTAAATTACATTGTATAATTTATCTTATAATATTTTTAACTCATGAAATCACAAGAGTAACTTGTATTGGATAAGAAAAAAATTCAGCAAAAAACTAGGAAAAACCTTTTGCAAAATAACGTGTAGTTAGAGAGAGAGAGAGAAGATGGACGATTTCCTTTATAATGATTGAATCCTAGTTTCCTATTTCCCTTCCTACTCTAATTGGAAGATAATTATAAGTGTTAGAAAAGTGATATTTTTCTTCCTTTTTGTAAATATCTAGGATTTATAATTATAGATAATACTTATAAATATCAAAAATAAATATCTTATATTTATTTATTAGTCAATAATAAAAAATATTTTCAAAAGTCTGTGATATTTATAATTAATACCCAATTTAAGAAACAATTTCCTAAAACATATAAGCACAATTTAGTTATATAAAATCCATTTGAGTGTTTATGAAGGTTGATTGGGGACTTATAGACCTATAATTACAAGATTCAATAAATTTGAAAAATTAATTAAACTCTTTAATTAATTCATCCAATTTATTAATTCTAAGATCACCCCACTAAAAAATTGAAATTGCACTCTTGTAATTACATATGGTCTAACCCTCTATAGACGACCCATAAGTAGAGCTAGATTTTCTGTCAACCTCTTTGATTATCTTTTGTTCCTTATTTATCATTAATTCATTAATGAACAGTATTTTATAACCAAGTTATAAATTTAAACGCTCTACTATTCAATTCTAGAATTAACTAATCAAGGGAACCATCTTATCACTTTACGTGGAAATGTATGAATTTCATATCTGTAAGTTACATTCCTAGCTATCTATCGCAACGATATCCACTCTTCAAGCAAATCCATAAGTAATAAACCCTGTATGTACACTCTTTATTTCTAATCAAATTTGCGAGTGAAGTATAACTATTAAATCAACAAGTGATTAGAAGAACTATAATTTGATCAAAAGGGATGGAACCTTTTGTTAGAAAGACTTTTCTTGTAGAAGAAAATAAAAGAAAGCACAAGAGATGGAGAAGGAAAGAGAGGGCCAAGAATTTGAGTCTATAGCACTTGGA
The DNA here is from genome assembly GCA_019321725.1 of Paulownia fortunei. Taxonomy (NCBI): domain Eukaryota; kingdom Viridiplantae; phylum Streptophyta; class Magnoliopsida; order Lamiales; family Paulowniaceae; genus Paulownia; species Paulownia fortunei. The sequence continues at coordinate 12,234,490 of CM033123.1, forward strand.
ATTTTCAGCTCCCTTGTGTATTTATACACAAATGGTGTTCTTGACCTAATCCCATTAGATCTCCAACTCTTTCGTTCCTTATTCTCATCCTTTTTCTAATTCAAATTAGAAAACTTTCTCTTTCCTCATCTCTTACTTCTTTCTTTCTTTCCAAAAAAAAGACTTTTCCATCTTTTATTAGGAGTCATTAATTCTTGTAATTAAAACTCCTAATGGGTCTCTAACTCTTTGTTCTTGAACTCTAATTAATTATTAAAGTTCAATTAATTAATTTTCATTAATTAATAAAGTCCAATTTAATTAATTAATCAAATTAAATAATTGATTAATTTCATAAAAGGCCACCTAATCAAATTAGGCCCCATTAAAATAGTTTTATTATCTTAATTAGTTAAATTAATTTATCTCTTTAAATTACTTTAAGCCTAATTAATTATTTGATTCAATCAATTAATTAACTCACTTCCATGATCCCCTAATCTTTATTAGGTCCAATCAAATAATCATATTATATAATTGGATGAATTAATTTAACTCTTTAAATTAATTCTAATTCTAATTAATTAATCACCATTAATTGACTTAACCCAACTCTTTAGATCACATTAGATTAGAAATCGATAATCTAAATTTGTGTGTAACCCATTATGTTCACAACTAAACTAGTAGTGAGCTTGCAACTTATGAATAAATTAATATTTTAATTAATTAATCCACTTGGAATTAATTCATTAATTCCAAGATAAATTTAAAACAAAAGCCATGACAGCCATAGAGGTATATTCTATCATTTCCATCATATGTGCAACTATCCCCATAACTATGTATAGTCTAAGGACATTATCTAATAGCTTAAGTGCAATTAAAGATAAATAAGTGCTAGTTTTGTTAATATATTATGAATAAGATTATCTATTCGCTAGAGTATAGAAGCAACCTTTAATTGGTAAGCCAGGCGCCATATCTAATAATCTCCCAGTTGCCCTAAAGCCAATTACTCAACATCTTAGACCCATCTTCCCAAGATGTACAATGAATACTATTTGCCCTAAGGGTCTAGTTAGTGGGCTACGTTTTTCTGTCTAGGCAACTCTTTTTACTATATGGTAACTCTACCAATAATTGCTAAAATCAAATGATATCATCTCATTATGTGTTGGGATTTATTAAGAGATATTAGCTCTATTGGTAGCGCAATTGCTCCATCGTTACTAATAGATATTGGATTGCAACAAAACTACTTCCAACCCTTTGGAAGGAGTTCCTCATCTAAACACCTTCCTCCCAGCATCACATGCAGCCATGTATTCAACCTCAGTTTTGGAATCAATGGTTGTCTTAAGCTTGGAACTCCTTCCATCTAACTGCCCACCATTTAAATAAAAATAATATTAGACATAGACTTCAAGTTATCTACTTTAGACTAAAGCTAGATGCATCATCCCAGCTTCAACTCTCTATAATCATACTCTAAAATGAAATCTTCAGTGTTTATAAGTACTAACGTTCTTTTTTATGGCTTTTGATGTTTTTTACATGAAATAGACTAATATCTAATAATGACACTAAAATCATTTATGATATCACATCTCGTATATAAATTTGCATATATTATACTTCATATAGAGGATACATAAAGTGCGTGAGTCATTCTTTTCTCTTCTATCCTAAAGTCTTTGGGGACATAGACTTTAAAAAAGAAAAAAATTATGATTCATAGGCAAGAATCTCCTCTTGGATTCCTCCATGCTGAACTCTTTTATCATCTATGTAAGTAGATTTGGGATTGTCTATCATCCTTTTAGATCCTTATAGATCTAAATCCCTAATCTCTAAGATACTTTTCTCGAATCCCTCATGGAGAACTTAATAGATAACAAGTCTTAGTTGGCTATAACATTCCTACATGATCACTATGAGTAGAATGTTATCAACATAATAAGCTCTATTATGCTCCCACTAACCTTCTTATACACACTTGGTCCATCCGCATTCCTAAGGGAATCAAACCATTTGATTAACTTAGCAAATCGAATATTCCAAGTTTAGAAAATTCATTTTAAGTCTATCAGTAGATGTTTGACGCTTGCAAATACTTTGCTTGCATCGATGGGATATGAAGGCCTTAGACCGCTTTATATAAATCTTTTTCTCAATACACTTATTGAGTTTTACTCTAAGGCATTTGTTTTATTACTTCTAAGAACCCCACTCTTATCTTCTGCATTTTTTATCTTATTCTACTTTATTTAACAATCATCACTTGATTTTCTAGATAAAATTGGAACTATTTAAACTACAGTACTTATTGTAATTTTTTGTTACAATCCTTGTAGGTATGATACTCAACTCGCTGTTGTATTATAACTTGACACTGTGCACTTACGGTTTGCAAAATATTTCACAAATAAGTTTTTGGCACTGTTGCACGGGATTGTTGTAACACCCCCCAACACTGAATAGATATTGGTATAATAATAATTTTGACAAGGTAGCACATGTGTGTGCATGTGTGTATATATATATATATTTACTTTTGTCGAATGTAGTACTTGTATATAGAAAAATCACTATTTATATATAGTTAGCACTTTACATAATAATAATAAATGTAAAAATTAGAATATGCTCACAACACAACCCAACAGGTCATCATCCATGTACACTAATTTTTAGAATATGTAGGAACCCCAACAACTTGCCCAATAAGTCCATGGTATCAAGTATCACCAGACTCACCTACAATGCATAAACTATATGAGCTAACACTCAACAAGTAAAGATTATGCATGTCAAAGAATAATCCACAATATTAAGTCATGCATTTCAAAATACTATGACCACAATGTAATTCCATGAATCAAAACATTTATCTCAAAATCATTTTTTTCTTAGGCCCCTGACCAATGCTACTATCCCATGCACTGAAAAAGAGCTCTGCATATTGCCATAATCCAATGGCCAATAATTATAAAAGCATGCAAATCCATGCACACTCGTACACATGCAAATCCATACACGTGATCCTACAAATCCATGCATCCAACCATGCAAATTCATACATGTTTCGGTATACTAGTAGTGGTCAATAAAATATTTTCCTTTCTTAGAATCATGTTGTGCAATGCAAGATTTATCACAATGATCGTATATGATGCATGCATATGCCAATGACAATGCCTATGTATGTATGCTCAATGGAGAGCCCTCTACTATGCACATATGATTTATGATATTACATATAATTCACACGTCTACTATGTTAATGCATTGTAGTTCCAAATAAATCTTTACTTACCTTTGATCGTTTGTATGTTACTTCTAGATTTCTTAAGTAATACTCCCCAACCCTAGATGTGAAATAATCTGTAAAAATACAAGATATCAATCACCATCCTCAATTAACAAGTTCATTATATCTAATGTAGTATAAAAATCTTGAATCTCAATTTAACTAAATAATCTTACCACTTAGAAACTATAATAGAATACAACCTTCTTCGTATCTTTATTCAATATATTAAATGTATACTAAGCTCACTTAATTGATGTATTAGAACTCTTACAACATTTCCCTAAATGTTAGGGATCAAATGCACCATATCTATGCTAGAACATGTTAATGAACTAAATGGGACAAATTCACCACTTCACATTTTTTTGCTGCCACATTAATTTGCATGATGATTTTAACACCTTAGACATATTCATTCACTCCCCAATTTTTTATCACACTTATATAACATAAAAAAAATGTAACCATGTCATAGAATGGCTAAAACTCACGGATATAGCTTCCCAATTTTAGCTCCCTTCACAGCATACTGAAACAGATTTTTCCTACGGTGATAGTTTTGTGCACTTCATGACATTAATAGTTTTGGCATCCTTACGTATATTCAATCTTTCCCAACTTTTTACCACACTTATATAACATATACATAGAGACAACCAGGTTATATTCTTTCCAAAACTAATGGATTTAGCTCCCCTAATTTAGTCTCCTTCACATCATAACAAAATGGATTTTGCTACTTTGGCAGTTTGAGTGTTTTTCCAATGTCATTCTCTATTTCAATTTATAATTAATCAAAATTCATTCCAATACTCTTAACTCATATATGGACATGTAAATGATAATAATTATAGGTTTTATTCAATATACCATACACTTTTGAAGCCTAAAACACAAGAAAATAGTAAGGTGACAGTTTCTGCCACAAGTATTTCCTATTAAGTGTTTGTTATCAAAAACCCTTTCTTTGTGCACCAAAGTCTAACTAAAAACTTCATAACACTTTTATAAGAGATATTGAAAGTTTAGTAAACAATAAACCCATTTAGAATAATCTGAAAACCAAAGGCAAATCCGTATAGAAGTGTTACCTATGCAGATTTTGAGGTTAAACTTGATGGTAATCACTTCTCCTTTGCTTTTCTTGCTTTTATTTCAACTTAAAATCAATTTGGAGCACTTGGATACCTTAAGGTGTGTGTTTAAAAGATGAAGATGGCTGAAATGAGGGTCTGGTTGTGGCTTAAGGGTGAAGGGTTTGAAGTGTTAGCTTAAGCTTAATAAGAAAGCATGAGGTGGCAAAGCTTGATGTGGCATCTAATGGTATAATCTGATTTTGTCCCTTATCTTACAACTCTAATCTTGTGTGTCTCATATATTCTTATTTGGTTGCAACCTCTCTTAGTCACCATTCATTCCCATAGGTAATTCCTGTGTCCGTTCATTCCACCTCCAAATCGATTGACATTCAAATCTTAAATGATTGTCTAGTTTTCATTTCTAAAATTATATGCACATATGGACCGTGTATTATGACACTTAAATCACATTTTATCATGTTCAATATCCAAAGTATGTTAATCCATGAATGTATAATTTTAAAACACCTCGATCTAATTAAATCGAAAAACTTACTAGTAACACCTTTAACACTTCCAAAATTATGACATATAACCTATGAATATCCAATATATCGATCAATCTATTCTTTTTCTTATTTAAATATAGAATTTCTTAATTAGGTTATAAGATCTCAACCATTAATATCATGTGATAGCATTAGAGGTCTAACGATTAAAATTGCTACATAAGATGTCATGTAAATTTTAATGCAAATTAGCATATAAGTAGCATGTAATGCATGAATCATATTGGCCAAGTGAGTAGTGTGAGGATTGGATATTATAATTGTTTTATCATAATTGCATTATTAGCCTTGATTTTAGTTTAGATTGTTTTTACTTTCTTCCCATATTTTGATGTTGTTTTGCCTTGCATTAGATTATATGTATTTGTATGTGTAAGACTAGGAGTCTTGACTTAGGTTATTTTGATCCAGAAATTGAGCAGACTCTTCAAACTATTATAGCAGCAAAAAAAGTTGACAATCAAGCCATGGCGAATAACATCAACAATGCTAATGTGAATGCCAATCTTCCATTGCAACAACCACTACCATAATGAGCTATCCGCGATTAATTTCAACCAACCATGAACCAAAACTACTCTAGGATAGCTCGACAACTGATCAATGCCAATAATTTTGAACTTAAACCTGCTCTCATTAGTATGGTGCAACAAAATCAATTTAGAGAAAGCATTTGGAGGATCCTAATACACACTTAGCTATGTTTTTAGGGATTTTTTACACCATCAAAATGAAAGGAGTGATCAACAATGCCATTAGACTTTTACTTATTTCGCTTCTCACTCTAGGACAAAGCTAAGTTATTGTTACAATCTTTGGCACCATGTAGCATACCAAGTTGGAATGACTTGACACAAAAATTCCTTACTAAGTACTTTCTACCAAGTAAGACACTTCAACTCAAGAGTGAGATAGCTCAATTCCGCTAACAAGATTTTGAGCTACTATATGAAGCTTGAGAGAGGTTTAAAGATTTTCTAAGAAGGTGTCCTCATAATGGTTATAAGGATTGACAGTAGGTATAATACTTCTATAATGGTTTGAATTGGCAAACTCAAACCATAATAGATGCTGCCGTAGGTGGGACACTAATGTCTAAAACTACAAATAAAGCCCATATTTTGCTTGAGGAGATAGCTACTAATAGCTATCAATGGCCTTCCAAGAGGTCTTCTATTAAAAAAATTATCGGTGTTCTTGAGGTAGATTTATTTATATAATTAACTGCACAAGGTTTTGTTCTTTCTAACCAATTTGCAGCATGGACTTCTAATGGAGCTTCTCAAGGAATGGATTTCATGTTATCCACTAGCACTTCATTTATGGAAACCAAAGGTAATGAGCAAGTAAACTTTGTCAATAACTATAATTTCAATTTCAGGAGAAATCAATTACCTACTCACTATTATCTGGGGCTTAGAAATCATGAGAATTTTTTCTATGCAAATAATCAAAATGTGCTTCAACACCCCCGGGTTACAACAATCCACCACATCCCAACCCTCAAATAGGTAAGAAAAAGGCATCTTTGGAGGATTTGATCAGCACTTTCATTGGCAAGATAAGAGCTAGATTGAATAAAGAATAAAACAAAGATAGACAATATTGAGACTTAATTGGGGCATCTAGCTTCAAGTTTAGGAGCTCAAATGAAATTAATGGAGATTCAAATTGCACAGTTTTCTACTGAATTTAATGCTAAAAAACATAAAGAAACCTTTCCAAGTGATACGAAAATCAATCGAAGGGAGCATTGTAAAAACATCCAACTTCAGAGTGGAACCAAAATAAAGGGGCTGAAATTGAATAGTTCTAACAATGATGATCTAATGGCAAGTACTTCGAGTTAAAGTCCTATGAAGGAACAACCAAATGAAGAAGAAAGACAATCAAATGAACAAATAGGGGCTAAGAAGCTAAAATATACTCCTAACTTTGAAACTTCTAAATTTAATGTTTTCATTATTCATTTTCCACAAAGATTTTAAAAGTAAAAGATTGATTCACAATTTGCAAAATTTCTAAATATCTTCAAGAAAATTCATATTAATATTCCTTTTACCTCTTGAGCAAATGCCCAATTACGCCAAGTTTAATAAAGATGTGGTGTCAAGAAAAAAATGATTGGTGGAGTTTAAAACTGTAAATCTCACAAATTAGGGTAGTGCTATTTAACAGAAAAAATTTCCTCAAAAATTGAAGAATCTAGGGAGTTTTACTATTTCTTGTACCATAGGAGAATCTTTCTTTGATAAAGCATTATGTGATCTTAAAGTAAGCATTAATTTGATGCCAACTTTTATTTTTAGAAAATTAGAAATCGAAGAAGTCAAGCCATCCACTATCACCTTATAATTGGCGGATAGGTCCCTCACCTATCTAAGAGGGGTTGTTGAAGATGTATTGGTAAAAGTGGATAAACTCATATTTCTTGCAGATTTTGTGATGTTAGATATGGAGAAAGACCAATAAATTACTTTAATTCTTGGTCAAGCAATCCTTGCTACCAGGCGTGTTTTGATTAAATTAACTTTAAGAGTTAATGAGGATGAAGCGATGTTTAACATTTATCATGCATTGAAGTTTTAAGAGAAACCACATACTTGTAATATGATTGAAATGTTAGAAACTTGATAGCATAATAATTTTTTCAATCAAATTCCTACCGAATCTTTAGAGCAATGCATTGTTCATTCCATAGTGCAAGGTAATCACCATGATATTGATAATGAGGATTTAATGCATTATTTGCTCTTTCTTGAATCCAAAGAGGTGGAGTTGAAGAAGGATAAATGCAAGGAAGCAATAAAAGATACCATAATCAAGGAACAAACAATATCACCAGAGTTAAAAGAACTTCTTGAGCATTTGCGGTATGAATTTCTAGATGCTAACAACACTTATTCGGTAATTGTTTCAACATCCCTATCTTATTTAGAGATTGAAAAGTTGCTTCGTGTTTTAAAAGAGCATAAATCTGCTATTGGTTGATCAATTTCTGATTTAAAAAGTATTAGTCCTTCAATTATCATACATAAAATCTTAATGGAAGAATTTTACAAACTATCTATTGAACATCAAGATAGACTAAATCCTGCAATGAAAGAGGTTGTAAAAAATGAAGTATTGAAATGGCTGCATGCTGGAATTATTATGTAATTTTTAATAGTTCTTGGGTGAGTCTGATTCAAGTAGTCCAAAAAAGGGTGACACGACCATAATTCAAAATGATAACAATAAACTAATACCAACAAGAATGGTCACAGGTTGGCGAGTATGTATTGATTATAGAAAACTCAACAAAGCTACTTGTAAGGACCATTTTTCCCTCCTATTTATTGATCATTTATTAGACCGACTTACAGGGTATCAATATTATTATTTTCTTGATGGTTATTCGGGGTACAATCAAATTATCATAGTACCCTAAGATCAAGAGAAAAAACATTCACATGCCTTTATGTTACTTTTGCTTTTTGAAGAATGCTATTTGGATTATGTAATGCCCAACTACATTTCAAAGATACATAATGATAATTTTTCATAGTATGACGGAAAACATAATAGAAATTTCTATGGAAGATTTTTCAATTTTTGGCTCCTCATTTGATATATTCTACATAATCTTTCTCTTATTTTGTAGAGATGTGAGGAGACTAACCTTGTTTTAAATTGGAAAAAGTGGCATTTTATGGTAAAAAAGTAATGTTTTAGCTCACCAAGTGTCCTCCAAAGAACTTGAGGTAGACCGAGCAAAAATTATTACTATTGAAAAACTTTCACCACCAATCAATGTGAAAGCTATTCATAGTTTTTTGGGACATGCTGGGTTTTATAGAAGATTCATTAAAGATTTTTAAAAAATAATAATATTTTTGTGCAATCTTTTGAAAAAAGATAAGCCATTTGATTTTAATGTTGATTGTCTACAGGCCTTTGATCATATCAAGAAGGCTCTTATTTCAACTTCTATTATGGTGGTACCAGTCTGGACCTAACCATTTAAGCTTATGTGAGATGTTAGTGATTATGCGGTTGGAGCATTGTTAGGACAAAGAAGGGAGAAAATTTTTAGGTTAATTACTATGCAAGCTGAACACTTGATGATGCTCAACAAAATTACACCACCACTGAAAAAGAATTAGCCATTGTTTTTGCATTTGATAAATTCCAAGATTATCTTGTAGATACTAAGGTGATAATGTATATCGATCATGCTGCTATTAGGTACCTCTTTGCCAAAAAGGATGTAAAACCAAGGCTAATCCAGTGGATACTCATTCTTCAAGAATTTGATCTTGAAATCAAAGATAAGAAAAAAAGTGAAAATGTGGTGGCGGATCACTTAACGAGTAGAAAAATGAGAACTTTGAAGGGACAATTAAAGAATTTTTTCCTGATAAGTTTATTTTGGCAATCAAAGATAATTTACCTTGATATGCAGATTTTGTGAATTATCTTGCAAGTGGATTATTGGCCTCGGATCTCATATATCATCAAAAGCAATAATTCTTACATGATGTGAAATTATATTTATGGAATGATCCTGAGCTCTTCAAAAGGTGTTTAGATTCTATAATTTGGAGTTGCATTGCAATGGAGAAAACAAATAAAATTTTAAAGCACTATTATTCATCCCCTTGTGGTGGTCATTTTAGACCTACAAGGACAACTTTTAAGGTATTGTAATTCGATTTTTATTGGCCAATTTTGTTTAAGGATTGTTATGCTTTTATGCAGACATGTGACCGATGTCAAAGGGCTGGAACAATTACTAGATGCCAAGAGCTTCCTTTGACTAACATGATGGAAGTTGAACTCTTTGATGTTTAGGGGATTGACTTCATGGGACCATTTCGTCCATCAAATGGCCGGCCACACATTTTTCTTATTGTGGATTCTATCTCCATATGGATAGAAGAAATTACCTCACCTACTAATGATTCCAAGGTAGTGCTTAAATTCTTCCACAAACATATTTTCACTCATTTTGACACACCTGAGCAATTGTAAGTGATGAAGGTTCTCATTTTTACAATAAAATGTTTAATAACCTTTTGGCTACGTATGGTGTAAGACATAAGGTAGCTCTTGGATACCATCCTCAATCAAATGGACAAGCCAAAATCTTAAACCGAGAAGTGAAGTAAATCCTTGAGAAAATAGTAAGCATGAATCGAAAAAATTGGGCACATAAGCTTGATGATGCATTGTGGGCATACCGCACAACATATAAAAACATATAGGTATGTCTCCTTATCTATTAGTTTATGGAAAAGTTTGTCACCTCTCCATTGAGCTAGAACATAGAGCATATTAGGTTGTACAATAATTAAATTTTGATACAAAGACATTTGGAGAAAAAAGATTGTTGCCACTCAATGAAATGGAGGAATTTAGGCTTGATGTCTATGAAAATGCTAAAATCTATAAAAAAGACAAAACAATGGCATGACAAAATGATCTTGAGAAGGGAATTTCAATCTGGACAAATTGTGTTGCGTTTTAATTCTAGATTAATTTTTTTTCGAGGAAATTGAAATCTAGATGGTTCGATCCCTTCATTGTCAACAAGATATTTCCATTTAGGTTGGTTGAGCTCAAAGGTAAGGATAACATATTATTTTGTGTAAATAGACAAAATTTGAAACATTATTACATAAATAAAATTTAGAAGATGTCTAATCTTCCACTAGGAGAAGAAACATAAGGTATTCAGTCTCAGTATAGCTAAAGACTTTAAACAAAGCTCTTCTTGGGAGGCAACCCAAGCTCTCTTTTCTGGTTTTTGTGTGTGTTGTTTTATTTCTTATTATTATTGTATTATTTCATATCATGATGATTGTTCTTTGATATTTTACTCATTTTTGCAAGCTAAAGGCTGAAAATATAAAAATAAAAATAAAAAAATACAGCAGGGTTTTAATTCCAAAAGAACACCACCTATTTTCAGGAAAGTCCTCTTGTTTTACAATTTTCTCAATCATTAAGGACAATGCTTATATTAAGTTTGGGAGGGGAGGCGGGGGGACGGAGGGGAGTTCAGGAGTTTAGGATAATTGCTTGTTGCTTGAGAAGTCTAATGCTTGTTTGTAGCTTGTTAAGTTTGGTTCATTGACTTATTTAGTTTATTGATTTTCAAATTGAGTGATGAACTATGTGCATGTTTACCATTAATTACTTGATTTTCTAGATAAAATTTAGACTATTTGAGCTACGGTACTTACTGCTATTTTTTATTACAATCCTTATGGATACGATACTCAACTCACCGCTGTATTAAAACTTGACACTATGCACTTGCAGTTTGTAAAATAACTCACGAACACATTGACAATCTTATTTAATAATAATGTCATTGATTCTATGGTGTATCCCAATAATGAAGGAGAAATTCAGTGAAACTCTTTATGGATTCACTTTAAAAGAATCCAATTTTCCTTAGATAGTCGAGAAACTTTGATTTCAAGTACTTTTTTCCTTAGTTGGATCAGAGAGTCTTTATTCTTCTCATAATTTGTTTCTCCATTCATGCCTAATTTCTTTGAACCTTTCAAAGAATTTAGCCTTATATCTCCAAAGATACACATACCTATACCGTGACGGATCATCGGTAAAGGTAATAAAGTATGGTAGTTTATCTCGAGAACACCTAGTGGCCCGTATACATTTATATGGATCAAATCTAATGGATTTGTAAAATGCTCCATTTGTCCAACAAATGGTGATTTGATCATCTTTCACTTAAGAAAAGATTAACAAGTTAGCATGCTAAGCTTGCCCTAAAGGTCAAGCATTTGTGCGTTTTGTGAATTCTTCTCACATTCCACAAGTATGTGGAACTATGATAATATAATTAAAATATATTTTGTTGAATCATGTAACATGGAATTTTGTGGCAATATAAATTAATTGCAAATACATGAACATCAAGAATCATGGAATATTTCCTTCATTTGATTTTTCATTCAATTTTTTTTCTGATTTAGTAGAAATCCCGCTCTTTAATGTCATTTCACATCAAAGACAAATAATCAGTTCTACTCTAATTCTATGTAGAGCTAATTGGTCCATTCCTTTAGCCAAGGAAGCAACCTTTGCTTTAAATTCAAGCTTAAGGATTGTCTTTTCCTCTTAGTCTCATTCTTCTTGTCATCCTCACCAACCTTTTTTAGAGATGGAATCATATCAGTTATCCAATACCTAAGAAGAATTGTCAACGCTAATGGTTGACATTAACAAAATATAAATTTGAATTCGAACTTGTTCCAACTAAATGTTTGAATTAGAACCCTTTCTAATTCATGTAGGCAAGCCTATATTTGCATTTCCTCTTTCTATGCCCCTTTATACCATAATGGTTGTATAAATCTAACTTGTTTAAATTAATCCTCTTAGTTTTGTATTTTATTTCTATTGAGAATCCTTTCACTCATTCTCTCAGACCTTTAGTCTTAGAGGAGGTAGAACTAACAACCAAGGTTGGGCTTTGACATCTAGATTCTTCTATAACTCCTTATAGAAGGTTATTCTTCAATAATTGTAGAAGGAATTCTACAACTTTTTGTGGAAATCCCTCTCTTTAATGTCATTTCGCACCAAAGATAAATAATTAGTGCAACCCTTAATCCATGTAGTAGCAAATGGACCATTCATTTAGCAATGAACTAACCTTTACTTCAACTTCTAGCTTAAGGATTGTCCTTTCCTTTTAGTCTCTTTCTTCTTGTCATTCTCTACAATCCTTTATACAGATGGTATCACATCCATGTTAGAGTTGTGGCCGGTGTGCCAACTAGATTGAGTGTCTTTTATACTCTTGTATTTGTAACAATAATATTTTTCAAATCATATTAATAAAATAGGCAAATTTATTTATCTTTAATTGCATATAGTAATTAGATAAAGTCTCTAGACCAAACTTATCTATGGTGCATGGTCACGCATTTGATGGTGATCATGGAATATACCTCTATGATTTTTATTTTAAATTAGTTCTGATTTGAGGGCTTTTTGAGATAGGACATCCCATAGCCCAATAGATTCACGTATACGATGCATACTCGCATAAAGATGATGTTTCGCTCTATGGACATTAGCGTAGTGATGCTAGTGCTTGTTAGAAAACAAGTACACTTAACAGGCTCACTGAAAATTCTTAATTAGAATCTTCTTTGTCAAAATAAGAATTTTCATATTAGGATAGTACATGATTATTCCTTAGACTTGAGGCACCATGGTAGCCTTGTGCATGTTGTGTTCCATTTTGATGTATCTTATGATTGCTTGACAATTAGTATGTTGGATGTTGCATTGATATGTATGGAGGTCAATGAGTGGCCAACAAATGATCCGTCACTTATCTGGTAGAACAAATGAATCTCTTATATTTTCATAGTTCATGACTCAAAAGTCCTTGACAAAGGTGGGATGAATGTTTGACAGGGTTTTTTTAATGATTTATCATGAGTTATTGAAACATGAAATAGAATCATAATTATTGAGCACTTAGGGTTTCAACTATTAATCCATGTTCTAGACTCAATCGAGAGATTAGTTGACGGAAGGACCTTATGTGCATGGTACTCGTAATTGAAATATGACCATTTGCTATTTCACCTAAGTTTAGGTAGTCATGATACACTTGTTAGGTATTTCCCATGACTTGTAAGGTTTTTGAAATTAAGGAGTTAATTTTAAGCGGATTGATTAATTGGATTAATTCATTGAACTAATTATTACTCATAAGTTATAAATTTGGCAAGCCCACTGCTAACTTAGTTGTGAATCTAAATAGTCACACACAATTTAAGATGGAATATTTCTAACTTAGGAATTGATCCAAGAAGTTGGATCCAATTAATTAATAGAGGTTAATTAATTAGGGTTTAAATTAATTCAATGAGTTGAATTAATTATTGAACTAAATAATTAGATTATTTAATTAGACCTAATAAGATTAAGAAGCCCAATTGTAGTGAAATAATTATTTGATTGAACCAAATTCATTATGTAGTTTATAAATTAATTTAATTATTAAATTAATTTACGCAATTGAATAATTGAATTATTTATTAGGCCTAATTTGATTAGGTGTGCTAGATGGAATTAATTAATTGAATTTGGGCTAAAATAATTAATTGGATTAATTGTGTGATTTATTTTAAAGTCTAAGTCCAATTCAAAGATGCACGTTAGGAAAAGCCTATTAAGATTTTTGAAGATAGAAACTCAAGAATTTGAAATTATTGGGAGACCCTAAATATCTTTGAAATATATGAATGGATAAAGTTGAAGAGTTTTGGGACAACCAAATATCTTCCAACCAATTAAAATAAAATAAAAAATATCAAAAGTGGGACTCTTGGAATTTTTGAGTCCCTTATATATACATAGATGGCTGAAGATTTGAGGCCAAGTATAACCTTCTAATTGTTGGCCATAGAGAAAGAGAGAGAGAGAATTTTTTTTTTCTTGCTCCATCCCTTTTCACCAAAATTCCATCCTTTGTCACAATATTAATTATTTTATTACTAGTTGATAGTTAGAATTAATATTCCATATATTAACTCCAAATCTAGGTTAGTAAAGGAATCAGAATTGCTAGGGGAATTCTGATTTTATGTTCTTCCTTAAAGTGCAGATTACTTTAAAGGGGAGACTATTGGATCCCTCTAAACTGGAATTCAGAAAGGGGCTAGTAATTGATTGCTTTAATCCCTACAACAACCAAAGTGCATTGAAGGGTATAAATCGAAATAAGTTTTTTATAATTATTACACAATTGGAAAATTGCGAGATCATTAAAAATTGCATCGGATCCGAGGTAATGCTGTAATTGTTATGATAAGATATTTTTAAAATTTTAATTTTTCGTTGTGCATACCCCGAGATCACACGAATTCAATAGTGGTATTAGAGCCACAGTTTGCGCAATTCCAAATGAATTCAATTTTTGTTTGTGAATTTAATTGTTAAATTTTGATTGATTTTTATATTTTGGATTGGGATAAAATAATTCTGTAACTTTATCTAATCCTTAAATTAGTGAAATAATGCCAAAACATTCAAGTTAGATGTGCGTGCAAACGTTGCATGCACAAACCAAACCTACGCATGCACAACCTATGCACCGACAGTGCAGAAAGTACATATTGTGTGCACTTGTTACATATGGCAGCCGTGCGAAGGGGCTATTGGACACCCCGTCATGTTAATTGCAGAATTTGATTTTTTGATTTTTTAATTAAAGTGTTAATTTTAAAATTTTGAAAAAGTATTTTTCTTGAAAAATTGAGATTTTATCCCAATTCGTGAAATTACAATTTAAATGGATGGTAAATTTACATGCTTTAATAAATTCATATGATGTTTTTATTAGCATGCATGGCATGATCATGGTACCTTTTGGACCAATGTAATTGGATTTATTTATATTTGAATTTTTTTGAAATACGGCCTGTGAGTCTCTTATTCTTTTCTTGCATGTACTTTATATTTTTTGAAATAAGAGTAGAATAGGGTGAGGTTTTTCTTTTTGTTTTTGGTGGACAAGAAGAAGGACCAAGACGAAGAATCAAGAGAAGGCCAATGAATATATGGGATATATTCATGTAATAGAAATTAGTTTCTAATTCCATTTTATTATCCATAGATTGACTAGGATCCATTTTTGGATCAAATGGATTGCATATGATTGATCCATGCTCATTCGAATTATTTATGTATTAGATGCATGCGTAGGTTTTATTTATTATTTTAAAAAATATGCTTGCCGTTAATGGAATGCAAACACATTAAATAAACTAAGATTTAAATTGATGATATCTTGGTTAAAATAAATAACCCCACTTGAATTAAAGATAAATAAAGGAATTCTAAATTCTAATTCATGCCTACCATAAAAAATAGTTGACATGATGATGCTACCTTACTTTGTTATTGGATTAAGTCGTGGAATGACTCTGTAATGGAAAATTGTGATCTTCACTAAGCATAGTGATGCCCATGGGATGAACTTGTCTTTAAATTAGCCATGAGTCGTGGAATATTTTGATGCTCCATCTACATGGAGGTTTGATGGGTCTTGCTTGACACTTAGTATCGTATAAGCTCATAAAATTGGGGTATATGGGAGGAAGTGAGGTAAATATCTTGAGGGTTGTATGGAGATGCATTCGTTAAAAGTTAAGTACCTTACAATATATTTTATGGGCTCATAAAATTGGGGCATATGACATTGATTGGGCCTCAAGCCCACTAGAAAATAAATAAAACAGTGAGATATTTATTACTAAAGATCTTGTTATAAATAAATATATTTTTTGAAAGAATGCTAATTTTCTGCCTCGTTTACATTTGTAGATTGTCTATATATAGCTCAAAATCCACTTACATCTATCTTGGAAGCTAATAAATTAACTAGACATAATTTAGTCGATTGGCTAAGGAACCTCAAGATTATTTTACAATCTAAGAATAGATCCTACATCTTGATGTTCCTTTACCGACAAGGCCACTAGTAGATGGGACCTAAAAGGATCTTATAGAATATTGACAACAAGTTGATGATGATCTGCAAGTGTGATGCTATATGATGACATTGATGTCAAACGAGTTGCAGAGACAACACGAGGTATATGCGCATGCACAAGATATCTATGTTCATCTATAAGAGTTGTATGGTGAACATACTAGACAGGGGAGATATCATATCTTGAAAGAGTTTTTCAGGACCCGTATGATGGAGGGCTCTTCAGTCCATGATCATGGATTGAAGATGATAGGCTTGATAGAAAGGCTCAAGTCACTTGTAGTCGTTATGGATAACAAGCTCTGTTTAGATCTCATCCTACAGTCTTTGCCTCTATCGTTTGACGTATTCGTTGTCAATGTCAAATGCATAAGATGGAAACTAGCCTTGTTGAGTTTTTTAACATGTTAAAGATTGATGAGTCCACTATGAAGAAGGACAAGCCGGTCATGCTTGTTGGATCCTTATCCAACTCAAAGGCTGCAAAACCCAAGAGGAAAAAGGGGAGAGGAAAGCGTTTCTCAAAATCCAAAGGCATGAAAGCAACTGTGGGGTCTCGAAGAGTTCCAAAACTGATGACAAATACTATTACTGTAGAAAATCTAGGCATTAGAAGATGAACCACAAGGAGTAAATTGCGAGCTTGAAGAGTTCAAGTATTTATTTTGTTGAAGGTAACTTATCAATTAACGATGCTTCTTGGATATTGGATACAGGTTGTGGATCTCATCTATGCAATGATTTGTAGGTGATGACAAGAAGCAGAAATCTAACTAGAGGAGAGACAGTCTTGCAACTGGGAATGTAGCAAAGGTTGTTGCATTATCCATTAGAAGTGTCAACTTAGCTTTAGGAAATGGAGTGGTTTTAGTTTTAAACAATTATCTTTATATTCCACAGATAGTTAAGAACATAATCTCTATCCCTGTTTTGGATAGAAAAAGTTTTACTTTTTTAATAAAACATGGAAGTTGTTTCATTTTTAGAGATTCGATTTTGATTACCTTTGACATATTGATGACTTATTTATATTCTATTACTCCCCATAACTCATTTTTCCACGTTTAACAAAATAAAATAAAATTAAAAAATCATAGTTCCCAACTTTTATGGCATGCTAGATTAGGTCATATTTTTGATAAGAGAATTCATAACTTAGCCCAATTGCTCGATCTTTCGAAAGAGCAAGGCATGCTAACATATAAGTCAAGTTTCAAAGGGAAGATGACCAAATCAAAATTTGTTGGACAAGTGGAGTGAGCCAAAGATCTATTGGATTTGATCAATTCAGATATATGCGGGCAACTAAATGTTAGTACTCATGTTAACTATCATAAATTCATGACCTTCACCGATGATTATTCTCGATATGGTTATATCTACCTCATGAGGCACAATTCTAAAACTTTTGAAAAGTTCAAAGAATTCAGATATGAGGTGGAGAAATAAATTGGGCTAAGTATCATAGTTTTTCGATTAGATCAAGGAGGTGAATACTTGAGCACAGAGTTTCTTGATTATATAAAAGAGAATGGGATTGTCTCTCAATGGACTCCTCTTGTTACTCTTTAACTCAACAGAGTTGTGGAGCGTAGGAATGAACTCTGTTATACATAGATCGATCGATGATGAGTTTCACTGGGCTTCCTCTTTTATTCTAGGGCTATGCTCTAGAAACAGTGACATATCTATTAAATAGAGTGCTATCAAAGTCAGTGCCGAAAATACCATATGAGATGTGGTATGGGAAACTACTCTCTTAAAATACCTTAGGGTATGGGGGTGTGCTGCTTACGTGAAGTAGCAAGTGGGAGATAAAGTAGATATAAATCCAATTTATATAAGTTCATGGGGTATCCAAAAAAATCTATTGGATACTATTTCTACGATCTCTTGGAAAAAAAGGTGTTTATTTCAAGAAATGCCACCTTCTTAAAGAAGGAGTTTCTATTGAATAGAAATGATAAAGTCATGGAACTTAAAGAAATTCAAGGACCACAGAGTCTCCCAATAGATGCTATAATTGGCCAACCAATTGAAGCTAGGCCATCGGACACATAACCTCCTATGCGATCCTAATAGATCTCAAAGCCATCTCAAAGGTATGGCTTTTTGTTAGATAACAACAAAGAGAATCTCCCCTTGGATAGTGATCCAAGAACTTATGGAAATGTGATGTCTTGCATCAACTTGGGAAGTTGGCAAGATGCTCTGCAATCCGAGATGGACTCTATGTACTCCAACAAGGTATAGACGTTGGTGGACCCACCATAGAAAAAAGTTCCCATTAGCTGCAAATGGGTCTACAAGCAGAAGCTTAGAGTAAATAGAGAGGTAGTGACCTACAAAGCATGACTATTCACAAAAGGTTATACTCAGAAGTAAGAAGTTGATTATGAGGAAACTTTTTTGCTTATAGCGATGCTTAAATCCATTCGAATACTACTAGCCATATCAATATATTATGACTATGAGATATGGCAGATGGATATGAAGACTACTTTCCTTAATAGAAATATTAAGGAAGAGATCTCTATAAGGTAGTCATAAGGATTCATATCCAGAAGGAATGAGCAAAAAGTTTGCAAACTCTAGAGATCCATTTATGGACTCAAGTAGGTTTCTGAAAATTGGAATATTCGGTATGATGAGGCAATCAAATTGTTTGATTTTCACAAGAACCCAGATGAACCTTGTATCTATAGGAAGGTTAGTGGGAGCATAGTGACATTTGTTATGATGTATGTTGACAACATCCTTCTAATTAGAAATGATGTAGGGATGCTACAGTCAACTAAGACTTGGTTCTCTAACTAGCTCTCCATAAAGGATTTAGGAGAAGCATCCTTTATTCTTAGAATAAAGATCTACAGAGATAGGTCTAGAATGATGATCAGACTATCCTAGTCCATGTACATAGACAAAATGCTAAAGAGGTTTAGCATGGAGAAACCCAAGCAAGGATTTTTGCTGATGAGTCATGGTATTTCTAGCTCAAGGGCTATATCTCTTAAGACTCCTGAGGAGAGGGAAAGGATGACCCGCATACCTTATGCATATGCCATTAGGAGCATAGTATATGGAATGTTAGTACGAGACTTGATATCATATATGCTTTGAGTGTCAATCTAATCTAGGTAAAGATGATCCTGAAGCACTTGACAAGAACTAAGGATATTTTTCTTGTATAAAGCTTTAGAGAACTAAAACTAGAAGGCTATACTGATTCTAATTTTTAGTCCTTCATAGATGACTCAAAGTCTATGTCTGGATACATATTCACCATAAATAGTGGTGCGATCAGCTGGAAGAGTTCCAAGCAGGAGACGACCGCGGATTCTACCATAGAGGCTGAATACATTATTATATGTGATGCAGTAAATGAAGCTGTTTGGATGAAGAACTTCATCCAAGAGTTGGGTGTGGTTCCATCTATTTTTTATTTTGTATTGATATACTGTAATAACAATAGATCTATTGCGCAACCAAAAGAGCTAAGATTTCATAAAAATCCAAGCACATTATAAGGGGATACCATCTGATTAGAGAGATCATTGGTAGAGATGGCGTTGTAGTGGATAGAGTTGCTTCAGTAGAAAATTTAGCAGACCCACTGACCAAACGCAAGAATAAAAGGTATTCGATGGACATCTTGAGAAGATGGGCCTGAAGTACATGGGCAATTAGCACTTGTGCAAGTGAAATAGTGTTAGAGTAGTGCTCGATGTACCAATTAGATTGGACATCTATTATACTTTTATATTTGTAAAAATAATCTTTTTCAAATCATATAGTAATTAGATAAAGTCCCTATACCAAACTTAGCTACAGGGGCATGGTCATGTATTTGATGGTGATCATGGAATATGCCTTTATGACTTTGGTTTTTAATTAGTTCTGAGTTAAGGGCTTTTTGAGATGGGACATCAAATAACCCAATACACTTGCGTATACGATGCATGCTCACATGAGGAGGATGTCTCGCTCCATGGATATTGGTGTAGTGACGCTAGTGCATATATGCAGGTGTTTATCAGGAAACAAGTACACTGAACAAGACCACTAAAAATTCTTAATTGAACACTTATTTGTTGAAATAAGAATTTTTATATTAAAATAGTACGCGATTAGTCCTTAGATTTGAGGTACCATGGTAGTCTTGTGCATGTTGTGTTCTATTTTGATGTATCTTTTGATTGCCTGACAATCACAAAGGAGGTACGTTGGATGTTACATTGATATGTATGGAGGTTAATGAGTGGCCAATAAAGGATCTGCCATTTGTCTGGCAGAACAAGTGAATCTACTATATTTTCATAGTTCGTGACTCAAAAGTTCTTGGCCAAGGCGGGATGAATATTAGACAGGAGTTTTCTAACAATTCATCACAAGTTATTAAAACTTGAAATGGTGTCGTAATTATTAAGCAATTAGGGTTTTGATATTAATCCATACTCTATACTCAATTGAGAGATTAGTTAACGAAAGGACCTTACGTATATGGTACTTGAAATTAAATTAGGTTCACTCGCTATTTCACCTAAGTTTAGGTAGTCATGATACACTTGCTAGGTATTTTCCATGACTTATGAGGTTCTTAAAATTAAGGAGTTAATTTCAAATAGATTGATTAATTAGATTAATTAATCAGAATAATTATTATTCATAAGTTGTAAATATTGCAAGTCCACTGTTAGCTTCGTTGTGAACTTAAAAGGTTACACACAATTTGAGATGGGACATTTCTAACTTAGAAATGATCCAAGGAGTTGGATCTAATTAATTAATGGAGATTAATTAATTAAGGCTTAAATTAATTCAATGAGTTGAGTTAATTATTTAATTAATTAATTAGATTATTTAATTGGACCTAATAAGATTAGGTAGCCTAATTGGAGTGAAATAATTATTTGATTGGATCAAATTAATTATGTAGCCTATAAATTAATTTACTCATTTAAATAATTAAATTATTTATTAGGCTAATTTGATTAAGTGGGTTAGGTGGAATTAATTTATTGAATTTGGACTAAAATAATTAATTAGATTAATTATGTGATTTATTTTAAAGTCCAAGTCCAATTCAAAAAAGCCCGTTAGAAAAGAAGCCCATTAAGGTAGTTGAAAAAGGATAGAAACTCAAGAGTTTAAAATTCTTATGAGACCCTAAATATCTTTGAAAGATATGAGGGAAAAGAGTTGGAGAATTTTGGGACAACCAAATTTCTTCCAACCAATTAAAAAGAGACCAAAAATACTAAGAGTGGGACTCTTGAAAATTTTGAGTCCGTTAAGCTAATTATTGCTCTGTAATTTTCAGCTACAGAGAAAAAAAGAGAAGAAATTTTATTTTCTTGCTCTATCATTTTTCACCAAAATGCCATCCCTTGTCAAAATATTAATTTTTTATCACTATTTGATAGTTAGAATTAATATTCCACAGTCACTCTAAATTTAGGTTAGTAAAGGAATTGCTAGCGAAATTCTTATTTTGTGTTATTGTTCAAAATGTGGACTACTTTAGAGTGGAGACACTTAAATTCCTTTGAATCGAAATTCAAAAATGGGCTAGCAATTGATTGCTTCAATCCCTATGACAACCGGAGTGCATTGAAAGGTATAAATAAAAAATTTTTTAATTTTTTATAATTATTACACTATTGGAAAATTGCGTGATCGTTCAAAATCACATTAGATCTGGGGTACTACTGTAATTGTTATGTCATGATATTTATAAAATTTTAATTTTTCATTGTACATACCCTAAGATCACGCGAAACCAACAATTCGGTATCCAATACTCAAGAAGAATTATCAACGCTAATGGTTGACTTCAACAAAATATAAGTTTAAATTAAAACCCTTTCTAACTCAAAATTTGAATTAGAACCCTTTCTAATTCAAGGCTTGAAGTAGAACCCCTTCTAATTCAATTAGGGAAGTCTATACTTGCATTTTCTCGTTTTATGCCCCTTCATACCACAATAGTTGCATAAATCTATCTTGTCTGAATTAATCCTCTAGCCTAGTCCAGTTTTGTATTTTGTTTCTAATGAGATATTTTTCTCACTCCTTTTCTTAGAGCTTTAGTTTTAGAGTAGGTAGAACCAACAATCAAAGTTTGACTTTGAAAGCTAGAATCTCCTATAACTTTAAAGGGTCCTTCTTCAACAATTGTATAAGTTCTTCTACAATTCTTTGTAGAACGTGCAGTGAGAGGTACTCTTACAACTTTTGTAGGAGTTGTTTCCGCAACTATTGTGGAAACTTTCTCTTACACATTTCGTAAATCTCTTTAAAGTTTGAGAATTATTCTCAAATTTCAAGAGCAATCTGAGCAGATTGCAGCTTAATGTTATTTATTATTGTCTAGAATAATTCGATTGGATCTTTCAACGATAAGTATTATCCTAAGATAGAAAAATTAAGCATCAATTCAATAATATATTCATTTATAATATGGTCTTTAATCCATCACTCTCAAGAAGGCAACTCGAAAAAAATTATTTTCCTAGTAGGCTTGAGGTCCAATCAATATTTTACATGCCCAAGAATATGAGATCATATAAAATAGCAAAAGGTAGACAACAACCTTGTCAATTACATCATGCACAACCCCAAAGCTATTTTGCCTCACCACTTCCTATATGCCCCAAGAATGTTATGACATATGGTACTAAGTATCAAGTAGCACCTATCAAACTTTCATATGAATGGAGCATGTAAATGTTCCAGGACTCACGGAAGATAATAAAGATGAGTCTGTCCCATGGGTATCCCCATGCTTAGTATAAATCACAACTTTCCATCATTTAAGCATCCCATAACTCATGGACATTATCTTAAATGCAGTGGCATCATCATGTTTTCTACTTTTTATGGAAGGCATGGGTGATTGGGCCTAGCCTAATTTTTCCCATATTTGCTTGTTAAATTTTTTTAGAAATTCTTAAACTTGACTTTCAAATGAGGGTTCATTTTATAATTCCAAAACCTCATCTATTAAATTAGTTTGTTTATGTACTATTGCATTAGCCTAATGACCATAAGCATAATCAAAAGTAAAATATAAAATAAATCTATGCATGCATCTAACATACATACATAATAAAAGGGATGATCATGGGTCATATCATTTGCAATCCACTCAAGCCAAAGTAGATTTAGGTCAGTCTAAGGGTAGTAATTAAAATGATAAATAAATTCTATCTATTACATGAATGCATCACCCATACATTCATGGGTCTTCATTCCTTATTTTTCTCCACCTTGCTCTTTCTTCTTGTCAAACAAAATGAAAAGCCTCACATCCTAATTCTACTCTCATTACAAAAGTTATTCTAACAAGAAACTTTGGAATTTCTTCCAAAAAAAAGTACTTAGGAAGGAAGTACAATTTACATTCAAAGTAAAATAGAGAAAACATAAGACACCCAAAGCAACAAAAGCAAGCATTCACAATGCATGTAGAATATCCATAATAAAATGGTCTAGGCTCCATATTCATCCATTCTAGCATACATGCCTAATTTATACATCACATGTAATAAATTGAAAGCATGTAAATTTATCATTTTATGTGCCGATTTTTTGATTTGGAATAAATAATTTTTGGTTTTTCATAAAAACATCTTTTTATTAATTTTAAAATTAAAAATTAATTCTAAAAATTGAATAAACCAAAAACTCGTGTAATAATTACACAATGGAATAAAAATGAAAAAAATAGCTTGGTGAAACATAGTGGCTTCGCTGCCCTTCAAAAAAATTTCCTATGGTGCTGCAACTCTAACCACCCATGCCATGTGCCTCTGGGTGGAGCTGTGGGACCTAGGCTTCTATTTGCCTCGCGCTATGGTGCTCCGGCTGACGTTGTGGCGCCAATTCTTATCTACTAAATAACAAATGCAAAAATAGCTAGTTTTGTATGTCTAACATTAATTGGTTTTCATTCAGTTCCAGTTTTAAAATACTGTATCCCAAATAAAAAATCATATAAACAATTTTTATCGCACATAGAAATATAGTTTTTTCATAATCATTTATGCCATAAATTTAAGCGTACATTCACGAAAGTATTCGAATATGACAACTTAGGCTCGGATATTACTGTTGGGTTTGCAAAATCTCAGGACTAAGCACAACAAAAATTTAAAATTTTAAACAAGCATAAAGGTTTACAACATGTAGTCTTGGATTCAATGTGATTCATTAGTTCATACCCGAATATTTTGTTAAATTAAAAATAAAGGTTTTCATGATTAAACCTTTACAAGTCCCCTATTAATATAGGGTGTGAAATAATTTGAATTGCTATCCTCATCACAAAACTAATTCAAATCTTGGCCCTAGATTAGAAAATTGATTCGCTGTAGGAATCTAAATGTCTTTGGTATCCACACACAAGCAAGCCCACAATTTAATATTTCTACAAGAAGATATTAAATCTTTATTTCTAATCTAAAAATTTTGGAGTGATGATTAATTTCAATATCAACAATGTGATAAGAGAATTGATCAAACATCAATAGGTGTGGAACTAACTGTTAGAACAAAACTTAAGAGAAAAAAGATAAAGAGGCGTGTGCTTCAAATTATTGAAGGGGCCCAATTTTTCTAATGTTTTCTTACGAGATTTTGACACTATAACTTGGTATATTTATGCACTTCTTAGTCTTGACCTAATCCCAATAGGTATCCAAGTCCCTTTTTAATTTATCTCTAGTTTGTTTCTATCCAAAACTTGTTTTTGATTACTTTTCTATTGAGACCCAAAGTCTTAATTGATTTTCATCTAAGACATGGAGTCTTTAATTCATAATTAAAGACTATTAGTGGGCCTCTCCTATTGGCAAATTAACCTTGGGCTTGCTTATTAATTAATCTCTGTTAATCAAGCCCAATTAAATTAGTTTCATAAAACCACCTAATTAAATAGGCCCAATATAAATAATCTCATTATTTAAATTAGTTAAATCAATTTAACCCTTTAAATTAATTTAAGGTCCATTAATTAATTGATCTAATTAATTAATTAATTACTCCCAAAAGAGCCCTAAATTTTTATTAGGTTCTATTAAATAATCTTATTATTTAATTGGATGAATTTGTAACACCCCTTAACCTAACTGTAGAGTCTAAACAAGCTGATACAGTTAAGTTAAGAAATGTTAATTTTTCATCATTACTAGAGTTATGGTTTTTAATAAAAGTTCCCATTTTTAGCTATAAGAGAAAGAGTTTGAATCATTTTAAACACACTATATACATATATCAAAACTGAGTACATTTGTTTACAAAACCATAACAGAGCGATTTATTTAAAAACAAAATAGAGTTTTTAAAATATGATACAAAACAGCTCGAAGTATGGCATATGAACAAATCTCTATCCGGTCGCTCTAGAAACTCAGTCAACTTCTAAACCTGTACATTTCCACCTGCATCACATGAATCTAATGAGCTAAAGGCTTAGTAAGGTAAAACTGATGTAATAACAAATAGCGTACATACAAATCACATAAATAATTAAATGCAATATTCAATTTAATAAATTTCTTTCATAAATCATTCTTTAAGGCCCTTGAAGTGTGGTACCTAACTAATAGTGATAGACCATGGTTTTCAGAACTTGTTCATAATGATTGGCCAATAAGAAAACTAATACGGGGTTTCCATACTTAGTCTTTCAACCTCAGGTATTAACCGTACTATCTCATTCATTGTGGCTTTCCTATAACAATTGTTCAACCTCAAGTATTTGCCACCATTTGTTGAGTCCGCTGGTCCCTCCCGCGTCCCTTATCTATCCGATCATCAATCAAGTACCATATTTCCTTTTCAAAAACCTCATTATATTTTAATAGTGTCATGCTTCATGAACCATAAATGCATCAAATATTACATTATTTGACAAATAACAACAATCACATTAAAAAATGAACAACATTATATGATTCTTGTGATACAATAAATGAAAGTTTCAACTTACCTAAAGTCCATTTTGTCGCAAGTGAAAAGACCAATCTCTTTGGAAGTTAGAATGTGTTAAAGATCTAACATAATCAAATCATGTACCATTTAATATCCTTTTTATAAATTATTTAGTCTATTCTAGTTAAAGTTCATATACACTTTTCAATCTTTTGTAAACAACTTCATATCAATTACATAACCTTAAAAACAATGCATACTCCATATTTTACTACTAATTCAAGACATTAAACATTAGAACAGCCATTAAATAACTAATAATTCAAACATAATTATTAGGGCAGCCCCTAAAAAAATTATAAGCATTACAAAATCAATAAAAATAAGTAAATTAAACAATTTCACAAGACTATCAATTTTGCTAAAAATGTAACATATTTCAAGTCAATATTTAGGCAATTAATCACTTTAGCATATAACTAGTATGGAGCAATACAAATAATTTATTTCACGACCATTCAACATATCAATCTTCCTTAATCGAGATACCGAGCTTTTCGCTACAAAAAGAGCACATAAGGAATATGTCAAATCAAGAAACAAAAGTTTGATATCATATTTCATGTACTAATGCATGTTAAAGCATAACTAGAGCATATAATAACAATTATTCAAGTTCGTGCAATCATGATATTTATATGCCATAATTCAATAATACACGTTGATTAGATGCATATTCATACAAAATGCTTATTATTAGCTATGTAGGAGAGAATTGGGTATTACAGAATTAATTTAGCTCTAAGTTAATAATCTCCATAAATTAACTTGATCCAACTCCTTGTGTAATATTCTAGATAAAAGTGATCCATCTCATTTTATATGTGAGCCACTAAGTTCACAACTAAACTAGTAGTGAGCTTACAACTATTTCAACTTAGTGGATATACACAAATATATTGGGATTAAACAATCCAATTAGTTAATCCATCTTGGAATTAACTTCTTAATTTCAAGAACTTCACAAGTCAAAGGAAGTACCTAGCAGTGCATATTGACTAGCTAGTCTTAGGTGAATTAGCAAGCTAACCTATTTCTATTATGTGTACCATGGAAGTCCCGCTCTTCTATTAACTAATCTCCCAAGTAAGTCTAATGTATGGATTATTAGTCAAGATTAGCACAACTGACTTAATAACTATTATTCCATTCCTAGTCACATTGATTCATGATGAATATAGAAAACCCTAGTTTAATATTCATCCTGCTTTGGCCAAAAACTTCTGAGTCAATGACTATGGAATACATAAGAGATTAAACTATTCTACAAGATATCTGAAGAATACTTTGGTGACCACTCATTAACCTCCATACACGAAGATCATACACCCAACATAAACCCCTTATTATTGTTATGCAATCAAAAAATCAATCAAAGTGCATAATATCATGCACAAGGTTACCATGGTGGCTCCAGTCAAATGAGTAATTCATGTATTATTATAACTGGAAAATTCTCATTCAGCAAACATTATTTTCAATTGAGAATTTTCCACAGGCCTGTTTAGTGTATTTGTTTCCTAATGAACACCTACACACGAGCACTAGTGTCACCATCTTGATGCCTATGGAATGAGATATCCTTTCAAGTTGCGAGTCTAATAGGCTTATCAATGTCCCATCTCAATGAACCCTCGACTCAAAATAAATTTAAGATGAAAGCCATAGAGGTATATCCATGATAACCATCATAAGAACAACCATCCCCATAACTATGTATAGTGTAGGGACTTATCTAATTGCTTAAGTGCAAATAACATAAAGAAGTGCAAGTTTTGTTAATATATTTCGAATAAGTTTTTCAATTTGCAAGAGTATAAAAGTGATCATTAATTGGCATAACGGACACTACTCTAACACTTGGGTAATTTTTTAGAGCTTTTTCTTGCTTGATTGATTTGATATCTAGTGGTAGGATTTCATGTGTAAGTTGTTGCATTTCTCCCTATTCAACTCCTTTTATATCTCTTTTTTTGTACTCATTGCACCTACTTCCATTTTTTTGATGGTGTAGCTAGTCTATCATACTGTTGTATAGTTGCAGTCTGATATTATTTGAATTCTTTTTTTCCTTTTGCTACACTGCCTATTGCATTTCCCATTTATATCCATCATTTTAGACATTAGCTTTTATCAGTACGAGATTACAGATTGTAACTTGATCCCTTGACAATACCTCTGCCCTCATTTTGCTGTAACTGGTAGCCTAACAGAGTGCATTGCTCTGGTCTTAGACTCAGTGGTCCCAGGGTGTGCACAACGAAAAATAAAAAATTTAAAAACAAATATGCTATAACATTATAACATCACCCTAGATCTGATATGATTTATCGATTTCATAATTTCCAATAGTTTAATAAATAAATTAAAAATAGTTTAAATTTATACCTTTCAATACCCTCTAGTTGTCATTGGGTTTGAAGCAATCAATTGCTAGCCCATTTCTAAATTTTGGTTCACAGAGATACAAGTGTTTCTCCTTTAAAGTGATCAATACGTTGATCAGATGATGGCCGAAAATTGGAGACTAAAATTCTCCTAGAATTTTCAGCTTCTCTTACTTTAATAGTGGTGGCTGAAGATTCCAAGAGTCACACTCTTGGTATTTTTGGCCTCATCTTCTATTAGTTGGTTGATTTTTGGTTGATCACAAGATCTCCCAAAAAAATTCAATTCTATCCTTTCATATCTTCCAAAGATGTAAAGAGATATTTATCTAATCCTATTAGATAATTTCTAAGAAGCTTCTATTTTTGGGTCTACATCATTTTTCCAAATCTCGTGGGCCTATCCAATGGGCCTCTTTGAATTGTGCCTAGACTCTTAAAAAATTCCACAATTAATTTAATTAATTATTTAAGCTCATGTTCAATTATTTAATTCCATCTAATCAAATTAGGTTCAATTAAATAATTTAATTATTTAATTGAGTAAATTAAATTAATAATTAAATTAATTTATGGTCTACACAATTAATTGATCCCATGAAATAATTATTTCACTCTAATTTGGGCTTCCTAATCTTATCAAGTCCTATTAAATAATCAAATTATTTAATTAAATAATTAATTCAACTCCTTGAATTATTTAAGCCATAATTAATTAATCTCTATTAATTAATTAAATCCAACTCTTTATTAATTCATTAGAAATGTTCTAACTCAAATTGTGTGTGACTCTTTAGGTTCACAACTAAGCTAGTAAAGAGCTTACAATATTTTCAACTTATGAATAATAATTATTCCTATTAATTAATTCACTTGAAATTAACTCCTTAATTTCAAGAACCTTACAAGTCATGGAAAACACCTAGTAAGTATATCATGACTACCTAATCTTAGGTGAAATAGCGAGTGAACCTATTTCAATTATGAGTACCATACATGTAAGATTCTTTCGCTATCTAATTTTTTGATTGAGTCTAGGGCATGAATTAATAGTTGAAAGCTAATTGCTCAATAATTATGATTCTATTTCAAGTTTCAATGACTCATGACGAATCGGTAGAAAACCCCCGTCTAACATTCATCCCACCTTAGCCAAGGACTTCTGAGTCATGAATTATGAAAATATAGAACATTCACTTATTCTGTCAAATAAGTGATGGATGCTTTGTGTGCCACTCATTAACCTCTATAAATGTCAATGCAACATCCAACGTGTCCCTTTGTGATTGTCAGACAATCAGAAGATACATCAAAATGGAATATAATATGCACAAGACTACCATGATGCCTCAAATCCAAGGAATAATCATGTATTATCATAACATGAAAATTCTTATTTCGATAAACAATATTTCCAATTAAGAATTTCCAGTGAGTTTGTTTAGTGAACTTGTTCTCTAACAAACCCCCGTATACATGCACTGGTATTACCACAGCAATATCTATAGAGCGAGACATCTTTCTTATGCTAGCATGTATTGTATGTGCGGATCTATTGGGTTGTTCGATGTCCCATCTCAAAAAACTCTCAACTCGAAACTAATTTAAGAACAAGATCATAGAAGCATATTCCATGATCACTATCAAATGCGCGACCATGCCCTGCAATTAAGTTTGGTCTAGGGACTTTATCTAATTACTATGCACAATTAAAGATAAAGAAAATTACCTATTTTATTATTATGATTTGAAAAAAATTATTCTTACAAATATAAGAGTATAAAAGACGCCTAATATAATTGGCGCCCCGGGCACTACTCTAACATTAGTGACTTCAGATTCTTACTTAACTTCTTCTATCTTCAATTTGTTGAAATCCTTAACCCTACTAAGTCTTCTACTCTAGTTTTGGACTTTGCTCTCTTGGTTTTGAACTTGTTTGTTCGTTAACTCTTCTTCATTTGTTCTGTTTTCAAGCTAAGTCTTCTAAAAAAATTATCGAGTAAAGTAGCCTTTACAAAGGTCCTAATAAGACTATAAACTTCAAGAGTTTTTGAGGGCGCTAACTTAGACTAACCCATCCATCATAAAAATCTATAGAAGTAATACTTAATAATTTATCCCTTTTTAATGATGACAAAACTCTTGTGAACAACAAGATAATATTTCATTAAATCATGAAATTTTTTAATGATTGTGTGAACACTTTATAGACAAAATCTATAGGCTACTTCTACTACTATATGCAGTTTTGCTTCTAGCTTATATTACAGATGTTTGATCGACTATCAATCAATCATTTCTATTTCTATTAGCTTTAGGAAGTTTGAACCTTCATTTGACAAGTTTGTTCATCCACTTTTTAGCTCTAGATTGCTGATGTTGAGCCATGTTGTCATTGTATGTCCCAAGTGGTGGTAGGGATTCAACCTTGAATATTACTTCTAGTGTCTACTGCCTTGGGCTTGGGCCTTTTTCTTCTTCTTAAGGTCCTTTTCAGCTTGTATTCATCTAGCCTCCCTGCTGATAGTAGAGGTAGCCTTGGCTGCTATTCAAAAACTGGCCTTTGTGTGTCAACTGTCTTCCTCCTTTTTGGCATCATCCATGGAATTGGAGGGGCTATTGATATAGTCAAAAATTTCCTACAACTAAGCAAAAATATGCTACATTCCTTGTTCTAGATGTTAGAACTTAAATTTTTGGTTGATGAACTAATCAAGCAACTTACCTTGAATTTCGAGTGTTCATTTATTATGGTAAGGATGGAGGAGTTCAGTTGGCAAGTCTTATTTAGAATTTCATTAACTGTAGTGGGAATCACCATCTTGTGTTATGTGATGTTATAGCTAGAGCATTTTGAATTTTATGTGCATGTTATCTCAAAGTTGCTCTGCCTGATGATGCTTGATGTGTTTCCATAGTGCAATCTGCAAAAACATTATGTACTTATCACAACCATTCCCGTGATCTATATGTTAGTTTTGGGTTAACTTCAGGTAAATCTTTCTCGTAATCTTCTTATTCTACATTGTGCTGGGCTGGAGGTTGATCCACCTCTGGGGCTAGTGTTTGTGCAGCCGGTACGTGCTGGATACTGATCTTCAGTTGACTCAATAGATGGAAAGGTTTCCTAAGTTGGGTGAAATTCTTCGCTAGTTGGGGACTGAGCCATAATGTGTTGTGCCTTAAATAGTGATTGAACATCTTCTATTTCCATTGGGACTGCCAATGGTTGTGCGTTCTCAATTATTTCGTCAGTTCCTCTAGTAGTGCCAGGTGGTGTTAGTTGGCTCTTCTACTGCATCCTTAGCTATTTGGAAGGTTTAGCTACGTCTGATACTTCCATCATTGCCATCTGTTGAGCTGTTTCCTAAGCATTGTATGGTAATTATCTTAGTTGGTTGAGAAGAAAGTTCTATTGTAGTTGCTCCTGCACCATCTCCTCCATCTTCATTATTATCTGCATTATCTTCGTTATTGTTATAAGCATCATTTAGGTTATCATTCTCCATCTTCATCATCATTATTGGGTGAGTGGTCATCGTCATCACTTTGTGATGAACTACTTAGATCTCTATGTTTTGCTGGGTTTTTTTCTCCATAAATTCTCTCTTTTTCAGTAGACTCAGTTGGTGCATTAATCATTTGAGCCGGTCCAGTTTGTTGCTCTGAGTCATTTGAATGCTCCTCATTGCCTATCTCCTACATCACTTTAGAAATAAGATTATGTACAATCAAGGAAACATTTACCTCAGTAGAGCTGGGTTGTTCTCCCTCACATAGTGCTTCATCTAGATTTTTATCGGTTGAGGGCTAGACTCCAGTAGTAAGACTTTTGGTGGTGGTGTGGTTGTTTGCTCCGTGGATAGGATTTTTTCCACCTGTTTATCTAGTGCTGGTGCATTAGTTTGTTGCTCCATTGCTAAGTTAGATGCTTGGGATTTAGGAACTGGTTCTAATAGGACAGGTAACTCCTCTGTTGTGAGGGGCCACAAGGTAACTTGACTATGTAGGGTGTTGTTGAGTTGGACTTGTGTAAGCTGCCAAGTAAGGCATGGAGCCTCGTTGGAAAATGAATTACTCAGCTAGAACAGCATTCTCCAACGATGTGTTACCTTCATCCCCATTCTCCTTAAGGAGGTAAGGGCATATTACTTACATTTCCAATTGATCATTTCTAGTTCTATATTGCTCCATACATGGAAATCTTGTTCGCTTAAAGCCATTTTTTTGACAAAAATATCACTTTTCTCATTTTTATACCTATAAATCTCAATTCAAATTTGTACACCTATTTAGTGAAAATGGGATTCAAATTATTAATATTTTAGTAATTTTAAAATACTTAAACTCCACTACTTCATTTCTCTTTTCTATAATTGGATTCATAATAAATTAAAAAATAATTTCTCAACTAATATAATTTGATTGATAAGACATAAAAAAATTATGGGACTCACAATAAATTAAATAATACTTTTTCTATCCAACATAACTTGATTGATGTGATATTCATCACATAGAATGAGAAAAAACTATCTCCATACTCTTAAACCTATTAATTATAACTTTTATAGGAGAATACCATTTTCAATTCACTAAAGTTACGTTTCTACGTTACATCCAAACCACATTCTTAATTTTCATGTGAAAACCAATACGAAAACAAATTTTCAATGGCAACATTAATGAAATGAGAATTCTCAATGGAGATAAAACCAAACATCCCCTAAAGTTCCAGTTGGTTGATAACATCTTCTTCCAGTTTAGTGTCTACTGAAAATGTGAAGGGACCAAACTAATTATATGGGTGAGGGGCCACTGAAAATGAATTATGATATAGTTGATGACAGAGACAGTAATGAAAGTGAGGATGGGTAGTCAGTAGGTTCAGATTCTGACATAACTAAGATGTTTGTTGATAGTGAATGTGAAGTATTTGATGATGATGCATTGTTTGATGATAACATTGATACATAAGTAAATTGGGGTGGCCTACATATGTCAAAGTCACAAATACAATATCTAGTGAACAAGTATAAAATGATTTATTCAGTCACATTGGTTCTGAAGGTAATAATATACATAATGGGTAATCCAATATTCAACACAAGGGTAGATATTAATGATCACAAATTTGAATTGGATATGTGTTTTGGTGACACTGTAACATTTAGACAAGCATTAAGGTAACACTCAATTAAATAAGGGATGTAATATTTACAATAAATTATAAGTTCAAAGTGCAAGCAAAATGCAAACATGAAACCTACCCATGGGTTATTTATGCTTCTAAGATACGAAATGAGGACACTGTGCAAATAAAAACATATAATGACAAACATAAATATCCTAGGCAATTGAGGGTATCTCATGCAAATTTTAATTAGCTAGCTAATTTGTACAAGGATAAAATTTGGACTGACCCTAAATGGCCAGTAGATTCTATGATGACAATCATTTAAAAAGACATAAAGCTGGTATTTAACAAGAGTCAATTATACAAAGCAAAAAAATAAGTATTTAAAATGGGTGGTTGGTTTGACTGTGAACAATATGCCATGCTTTGGTCCTATGCTGATAAAATTAAGAAGTCAAATCCAGGTACAACTGTGAAAATAAAATATAAATAGTTTGGGGGATAACTAATGTTTAAGAGGTTTTACATTTGTTAGAGGTGCTTTAAAAAAGGGGTTTCTTAAAGGGTGTAGTCATGTCATATGTCTTGATAGCTGTTATTTGAAAACTTCTGCTGGTGGGGTATAAGTATTATAGGAATAGATGGCAACAACTACATGTATCAATTTGCTTATGCTGTTGTAGAGAAAAGAAAAGAAAAAAATAATGGTTTTGGTTTGTAGAATACTTGTCCATAATTTGAATATAAGGAACCATTACCATTGGACAATCATGTTAGATAAATAAAAGGGGTTGATTGATGCCATAGATACTTGTTACCTAGTTGTGAACATAGATTTTGTGTCATGCACTTGTACAAAAACTTCAAACTGACACATAAAGGTTTGGCATTGAAGAACATTCTTTGGAAAACTACTAGGGCCACTAGGCAGCTTAAATCTAATCCTATAATAGCTCTCAACTTCAAATTGATCATGACCATTCTAGTGGGCAATGAACTCCATGGCCTTCTTCTTCATCTCCTCTAAAATCTTATTAATTTTAGGACATAAGTCCCCATTATACTTCTCCACCTGATCCCTCCTCACATGTATCCTCCTCATCAAAATAACCTTTCTAATTTTGAAAGAATAATGGCTCAATTGAAGGAGAGGGATGTAGCTGCATATGAATGGTTGGTTCAAAGGCACCAATAAATTGGTCTAGGTCTCACTTTAGCACTCATTCAAAGTGTGACATAATGTTGAATAACATGTCTGAATGTTTCAATTTACTGATAATGAGAGCCAGGTGCAAACCAATTGTGAGTATGCTAGAAATTAGAAAGGTTATTTTGATGAGGAGGATACATGTGAGGAGGGATACATGTGAGGAGGGATCAGGTGGAGAAGTATAATGGGGACTTATGTCCTAAAATTAATAAGATTTTAGAGGAGATGAAGAAGAAGGCCATGGAGTTCATTGCCCACTAGAATGGTCATGATCAATTTGAAGTTGAGAGCTATTATAGGATTAGATTTAAGCTGCATCTAGGGGAGACAACATGTAGTTGCAAAAGATGGGAGCTAACATGGATCCCTTGTGCACATGCTATTTAGGGATTATACTACATGGGATACACTCTTGAAGACTATGTGGATAATTGTTACAAGAAGGAAACTTTTATGAAGACTTATAACCATTTGATGGGTGCATTGGATGGCAGTAACATGTGGCCTAAGGTAGATCTACCACCATTGATCCCTCTAGTTTGTGAGAAGCTGTCTGGTAGGCCCAAAAAACATGACAGGAAAAAAGAACCAGATGAATGGAAGAATGGAAAAAAAGGACAAGAAAGTAAGCAATCAGTGAGATTAAGCAAGAAAAGAGTTACAATGACATGCTCAAAATGCAGAAAACCAAATCATAATCCAAAAGGTTGTCCATTGCTTAAGCAAACTCAGCTTACAGATAAGGGTTTAGATATTCTTATAGCTATTGAAAAATAGCAACCTGTTAGGAAGGTGAATAATAAATTGTATTTTATTATAGATATATAATGTAATACCCGAGTCTTGCGCTACTCACCTGACCAATATAATTCATGCATTTTATGCCATGTATGTGTCATTACATTTTAATTGATATTTCATAATGCATTATATTTTATACGGTATTTTAATAATTAAACTTTTGAAGTTGTCACCGATATTAGTTTTCAAATTATTTAACCTAATTGATTGAGTTGATACTAAGATATGAGAATTTAGGTGTCAACTATCAGATAATATTATAATAAACATAAGTGAAAAGTGGCATCGTTGTGTTTATCGGTGTAGGATAAACTATGCAAATAAATTAATTAGGGAGAAAATAATGATAGTAATAGTAATAATAATAATAAAAGAAAATAAGGACATTTTCATATTAATTAAGAGGGTGTAAATTTTTTAATATAAAATAAATTTAGGGGCTTATAAATAAATATATATAAAAATAAATAAATAATATTTTGTATTGATTATATAGAAAAAAATATAATATATATATAAGTATATGGTGTGTAATATAATATATATATATATATACATATATGTATACACGTGTAGTGTATACATATATATATGATGAGGATAAGCATATATATAATATATATACATATAGGTATACAAGTGTATTGTATACATATATATATGATAAGGATAAGTATATATATAATATATTGTATTAGATTACTTTAATACTAATGTTAAGGTTAAGTATATATATAATATATTAGATTAGATTTCTTTAATACTAATGTTAACCTTCAGTATCTTGTTAGGGAGGAGAATCTTGTTAATCTTCAGTAGGATATCAAAGGTGGAAGGTAAATGAAAATCTATTTGCAACTATAATGCATGGGCATAGTATTTCTTGGCTTATTTATATGAAATGTGATCCTTGTATCTTGATGAATATTTTAATGAGTATTATAAATATCATATAGTGCATACGTTGTTTGGATGACAGGACATGTGATTCACTGTGTCATTGAACATGCCATTCATCAATATTTACACGTGCATGCATAACACGTGCTCACAGTTGAGGTTTTGCATGCATAATATTATTTTTAGAAAAAAAATATTTTGGTTGGCCACTACTAGTGTACCGAGGCCGATGTGTGGTTTATTTATATGATATTTGGGGTGCCGCAAGTATTACTTTTAGGAGGATCATAGAAGTTAACAGGGGGTGTGTCTCTGGTGGTCACGAGAGGATGAACCACTTGACTGTGCCCTTATTGACGCCGCTGGTGGGAATACTTTTGGAGGGTCACAGGGGAAGATAGGGGGTGGACTTTTGGTGATCCCCAGGAGATGGCCCCTGGACTGTGTCGATCTGTTTATGGCCATGTGATTATTGATCTTGTTGAAAGCTCTATTCGGCACATAGTAGGTGGGCCAAGGGCCTAGTGATGGAAAATGATTTTGAATGAAATGATTTTGATGCATGAGTTCACATTCTTGTCATAATCTCATAGAAATGCATTACATTTATGTTGGATTATCTCCTTCAGCATGCATGATTTCCATTTAATGAGCATTAACTCACGTAGTTCATGCATTGTAGGTGAGTTTGATGATATTTGAAGCCATGATCTTACTGAGCGAGCGGGTGGAGCTCCAACAGGTTCTGAGAATTAATGTACATGGATGATGACCTATTGGGATAGTTGTTAACTTATTTGATTTTGGAGTTTATTGTATTAGGTTTTGGGATTTGTACTATGTATTATTTTTAAAACTTTTTTGTACATAGGTATGTAAATGTTATAGTTGTTATTGGTCCTCTGTAGGTATATATATATTAGTTTGTGAGTGAGAAAAATAGTTTATTATTTATTATGCTGTTACAGGAAAAAAAAAAAAACAAAATATTCCATGCATGCACACAGGTTCTATCATGTCAAAATATACTATATATATGATTGTATAGTAAATGGGGGTGTTACAAAGTGGTATCAGAGCACGATTATAGGTTTTGTAAACTGTCCATGTACATAAACTTGGAACTTGTGGAAGCATCGCCTTGCTCGTAAGTTTTATTTTATTATGTGATGCATCATTATTTCATAAATTATATTGGCCATGTTTTAAAACAATATTGCAATCATGACAAGAACAAGGAGTGAGAGTAGTAGTGGAGATAGAAACTAAGAAGGAGAGATACCTATGCCAAATGACGATCGGGACACTGTTATAAACTGACTTACATAACTCATTTAGCAATAATCAGAACAAATTCAACAACTCATCCAGTAGAGGGATGTGGGTGGACAACACAGAGCTGAAAGGAATCAACCACAGCCCCGAATAGAATTACTGGAGATAGTTGGGGAAAGATTTAGGAAACTCAATCCACCAATATTTGAAGATACGGTAGATCCCACAGCTGCAGAGGATTGACTGAGAACCCTAGAAAATATGTTCCACTATAGCAAAGTCCCAGAGGAAGAGAAGGTGATATGCGCCTCGTTTATGCTTCGTGGAAGTGCTGGGCACTAGTGGGATACAATGAGGAGCACAGAGGATCCATTTACTATGACTTGGGAAAGATTTAAAGAGTTATTCAAGAACAAATACTTCACTGCGCCTATTCGTGCAATGAAGATGAATGAATTTATACAGTTGCGGCAGGGAGCTATGACAGTCGAGGACTACATTCGAAAATTTAAACAGTTGTCCAAGTTTGCCATGCATATGATCAGCACTGATGCACTGAAAGTAGAAAGATTCCTTGAAGGTTTGAGGCCAAAACTATACAAAGATATTAATATATCAGGAATTCAAGAAGTCACCTATTCACAGATTGATGAGAGAGCATTAGTTGCTGAACAAGCTGAACTTAGAATTGTTCGTGCGCTGGAAGCTCATTGTTAATTTCAGCAAGGACAAAGACAGAGGTGGTTTGGAAGTGAAAAGAAGAGACCATTCCAAGCTCAATGCCAGAAACCCGAATTCTAATCGAAACCAGGGCAACAACAGTGGGAGCAAAATAAGAGACCAAAGACAAAGCAGGGGAAAGCGCCAATGCCACAATCTATGTGCCCTAGATGCAGTGGTCAACATGTGGGAAACTACCCTACAGATCCTAGAATGTGTTATTTGTGTGGAAAGGTTGGCCATATTGACAGAACATGCTTGAAGAACCCAAACTCTATAAAACAACAAAATGTACCTGCTAGAGTTTTTGCCATCACTAGAGCAGACACAGAGGCAAATCCATCGATAGTGACAGGTAAACTCTTCATCCATGATACTCCAGCATTCATACTATTTGATTCAGGAGCTACACATTCATTTGTGTCCACTGAGTATGTGAAGAGGCTGGGTAGGACACTTGACATAATAGAAATTAGTTACAATGTGATGATTTCTTCTGGAGACTTAAAGCAGACCAATCAGATTTTGAAAGCTTGTGCTATTCCTGTTGAAGATAGAAAACTATATGTTGATCTGATTGTATTGACCATGAATGACTATGACATAATTTTAGGCATGGACTGGTTATCAAAGT
The DNA here is from genome assembly GCA_019321725.1 of Paulownia fortunei. NCBI lineage: Eukaryota > Viridiplantae > Streptophyta > Magnoliopsida > Lamiales > Paulowniaceae > Paulownia > Paulownia fortunei. Next base: position 12,274,026 of record CM033123.1, read on the forward strand.
ACTTTGCTACCATAGATTGCAAGAAAAAGACAGTGACATTCCAACCTCCTGGAGAAGAACCTTTTATGTTTGTTGGAATTATGAAAAACTTCAGATTCCCATTAATATCAGCACTGAAAGCACAACGTTTATTAGAAACGGGTTGTGAGGGGTATTTAGTCAGTGTTATGAGCATTGAAGAATAACACCATCCTACACTTAGTGAAGTACCAGTGGTTCAGGAATATCCTTAAGTATTTTCAGATGATCTTCCTGGGTTACCACTCGATCGTGAGATAGAGTTTGTTATTGACCTATAGTCGGGAACATCTCCAATCTCAAAATCCCTGTATCAAATGGCTCCATCTGAGTTAAAGGAATTGAAGATACAATTACAGGAATTACAGGAAAAAGGTTTTATCAGACCTAGTTTTTCACCGTGGTGTGCGCCTGTCCTATTTGTACGAAAGAAGGATGGTACGATGAGACTGTACATAGACTACCGAGAATTGAATAAGGTTACAATCAAGAATAAATACCCTTTATCTCGAATTGATGATTTATTCGATCAGCTCCAGGGTGCAACAACATTTTCAAAGATTGATTTATGATCTGGGTACCATCGATTGAAAATAAAAGAAGACGACATTTCGAAAACAATATTTTGCACGAGGTATGGACATTATGAATTTTTGGTTATGCCATTTGGATTGACTAATGCCCTAGCAGCTTTCATGGATCTGATGAATCGGGTATTCAGAGATTTTCTGGATAAATTTATTATTGTGTTTATCGATGATATCTTGATTTACTCCAAAACAAAGGAAGAGTACGTGACATATTTGAAAATGGTGTTGAGGTTTTAAAGGTGAAATAATTATATGCTAAATTCAAGAAATGTGAATTCTGGTTGGACCGAGTGGTATTCTTGGGATATGTCATATCAGGGGCAGGAATATCAGTAGATCCAAGTAAAGTAGAAACTATTAATAGTTGGTCACAACCTACAAATCCTTTAGAAGTACATAGCTTTCTTGGTTTGGCTGGATACTATTGTAGATTTGTAGAAGGATTTTCCAAGATTTCTTCCCCTTTAACACAGTTAACACGAAAGGGTATAACATTTAAATGGACAGAGACATGTGAGCAAAGTTTTCAAGAATTGAAGAAGAGGTTGACATCAGCACCCATTCTTTCAATTCCATCAGGTACTAGAGGCTTTGTAATTTACAGTGATGCCTCAAAGAATGGCTTGGGATGTGTACTGATGTAAAATGGGAAAGTGATTGCATATGCATCAAGGCAGCTAAAAGAATATGAAAGAAATTACCCTACACATGATTTGGAGCTTGCTGCAGTGGTATTTGCATTGAAGATATGGAGGCACTATCTATATGGGGAGCGGTGTGAAATCTATATAGATCACAAGAGCTTAAAATACTTCTTTACGCTAAAAGAACTGAATATGCAAAAACGAAGGTGGTTGGAGCTGGTAAAGGATTATGACTGTGTTATCAACTACCATCCGGGTAAGACTAATGTGGTGGTAGATGCACTAAGCAGAAAATCAATACAAGGTATCGCAACTACTCTTTCTGTTCAAAGACCAGAGTTAATTGAATTCCAAAAAATGAATGTGGAGATTGTACAATTTGGAGAAATGGAAATAAAGTTGGCAGCCTTGACACTCTAACCGACGTTAATTGATAAAATTCAACAGGGACAACAGGGGGATGAATATTTTATTAAGGTAAAGAAGGATATTGCTTCGGGGGTACCGTCTGATTTTAAAATATCTGTGAATGGAGTGCTATAATTTAGGGAATGATTATATGTGCCCATTATGGATAACATTAGAAAATATATTCTTACAGAGGCACATTCAACACCTTATTCAATACATCCAGGAGCTACCAAAATGTATAGAGACTTGAAAATGCATTACTGGTGGCCAGGTATGAATATAGATATTGCACAGTACGTGGACCAATATTTGACATGCCAGCAAATAAAAGCAGAACATCAAAGACCAATGGGAACTTTGCAACCTCTGCTTATTCCAGAATGAAAATGGGAAAAAATCACTATGGACTTTGTGGCGGGTTTACCCAAAAACGTGAAAGGTCATAATTCTATTTGGATTATTGTGGACAAATTAACTAAATCAGCTCATTTTCTTCCCATTTGTTCAACCTTTTCCATAGATTGATATGCACAGATATATATACAAGAAATAGTTAGACTCCATGGTGTACCACTATCTATTACTTCTGACAGGGACTCGAGATTTCTATCTACTTCTAGAGAAGTCTACAGAGGGCATTGGGAACGCAACTATCTTTCAATACTGCATATCATCCTCAGACTGATGGGCAATCTGAATAAACAATACAAACTTTAGAAGATATACTTAAAGCCTGCATATTGGATTTCCAAGGACAGTGGAGCAAGTATCTACCTCTGGTAGAATTCTCATATAACAATAGTTATCAGGCTATAATTGGGATGACTCCTTATGAAGCACTGTATGGCAGGAAATGCAGATCTCCAGTTCACTGGGATAAAGTAGGTGAAAAGAAACTTTTAGGGCCAGACATGATTCGGGAAATGACAGAGGCTATGTTACAAATTCGAAAAAGAATGAAAACTGCTCAGAGTCGACAGAAAAGTTATGCAGACCAAAGAAGGAGGATGCTAGAGTTTGCCATAGGAGATCAAGTATTTCTCAAGGTAGCTCTAATGAAAAGTATTATGCGGTTTGAGAAGAAAGGAAAGTTGAGTTCCAGATATATTCATCCATTTTCTATTACCGAGAGAATAGGTGATGTTGCTTACAAACTTGATCTGCCTACATCAATGCCTCACGTACACAATGTATTCCATGTATCCATGTTGAGAAAGTGCGTTGCGAATCCATCCCACATTCTACGAAACGAACCAGTGAGTTGAGATCAAATTTAAGTTATGAGGAAAGACCTGTCGAGATTCTACTATGGGAGATAAAGCAACTTAGAAATAAGAAAATCCCATTAGTCAAGATACTGTAGAGGGACCAGTCAATGGAAGAGGCTACATGGGAAAGAGAAGATGAAATGAGAGGTAAATACCCAGAGCTTTTTCGGTAAGCAAAATTTCGAGGATGAAATTTTCATAAGGAAGAATGATGTAATAGCCGAGCCTCGCGCTACTCACCTGGCTAATATAGTTCATGCATTTTATGCCACGTACGTGTTATTGTATTTTAATTGATATTTCATAATGTATTATATTTTATACGGCATTTTAATAATTAAACTTTTGAACTTGTCACCGATATTACTTTTCAGATTCTTTAACCTAATTGGTTGAGTTGGTACTAAAATATGAGGATTTTAGTGTCAACTATCAAATAATATTATAATACACGTAAGTGAAAGGTGATATCGTTGTGTTTATCGTGTAGGATAAACTATGCAAATAAATTAATTCGGGAGAAAATAATGATAGTAATAGTAATAATAATAGTAAAAGAAAATAAGGACATTTTCATATTAATTAAGAGGGTGTAAATTTTTTAATATAAAATAAATTTAGGGGCTTATAAATAAATATATATAAAAATAAATAAATAATATTTTGTGTTAATTATATAGAAAATAATAATATATATATATATAAGTATATGGTGTGTAATATAATATATATATATACATATATGTATACACTACACGTGTATACATATATATATGATGAGGATAAGCATATATAATATATATATATACATATAGGTATACACGTATATTGTATACATATATATATGATAAGGATAAGTATATATATAATATATTGTATTAGATTACTTTAATACTAATGTTAAGGTTAAGTATATATATAATATATTATATTAGATTTTTCTAATACTAATGTTAAGGATAAGTATATATATAATATATTACATTATGTTTTCTTAGTAGTTTGTTAAGCTATTATAAAACACACTACACAAACACATGGCTACAACAAAGGAAAGGAAAAGAGAAGAAAAAAAAATGGGAGGGGAGGGGAGAAGAAATAGTGCGAACAAACTTCCACCATAGAAATTTGAGAAAATTTTAGGTAAGTCCCTTCTTATTTTTGTACGGATAAAAATATATATTTATATCATTTATTTCTAATTTGAAAGAAAATTTTTGATCCAAGTTAATTAATTATCTAACTATGAGACAATACCTTTAATTTAAAATTAGTTAAAAATATTTGATTTTATTATCTTGTATTAATTGGATGACGGAGTTAATTAAATTGAGGGATTGATTACAGGATTATAACATATCAATTAAATAATATTAGAATAAATTCAAGACGAGAAATTAAGGTATTTAAAAGGTTCTGATTGGGGTGAAATATAAAAATTTTAAGGTTCGATTGTTACTTAATTAAATTTAAGATTTAAGATCCCTTAAGAAATTTGATATAGAAACCTATTGATTAAGAATGAAAATTAATACGTTATACTTTTACAGGCTGCCTTATATCTAAGGTTAGGGAGGAGAATCTTGTTAACCTTCAGTAGGATATCAAAAGTGCAAGGTAAGTAAAAATTCATTTGCAACTACAATGCATGGGCATAGTATTTCTTGGCTTATTTATAGTTTTGATGAGTGTTTTGATGAGTATTATAAATATCTTATAGTGCATACATTATTTGGATGACAGGCCATGTGATTCACTGTGTTATTGAACATGTCATTCATCAATATTTACACGTGCATGCATAACACGTGCTCACAGTTGAGGTTTTGCATGCATAACATTATTTTCAAAAAAAAAAATATTTTGGTTGGCCACTATTAGTGTACCGAGGCCCATGTGTGGCTTATTTATATAATATTTAGGGCGCCGCGAGTATTAATTTTCGGAGAATCATAGAGGCTGACAGAAGGTGTGCCTCTGGTGGTTATGAGAGGGTGGACCACTTGATTATGCCCTTATTGACGCCGCTTGTGGAAATACTTTTGGAGGGTCATAGGGGAAGATAGGGGGTGGACCTTTGGTGATCGCAGGAGATGGTCCCCGGCACTGTGTCGATCTGTTTATGGTCATATGATTATTGATCTTGTTGAGAGGTCTATCCAGCACATAGTAGGTGGGCCAAGGGCCCAGTGATGGAAAATAATTTTGATGCATGAGTTCGCATTCTTGTCATGATCTCATAGAAATGCATTACATTTATGTTGGATTATCTCCTTCAGCATGCATGATTTTCATTTACTAAGCATTAGCTCACGTAGTTCATGCATTGTAGGTGAGTTTGATGATACTTGAAGCCATGGACTTACTGAGCGAGCGGCTGGAGCTCCTACAGGTTCTGAGAATCAGTGTACATGAATGATGACTTGTTGGGTTGGTTGTTAACTTATTTAATTTTGGAGTTTATTGTATTAGGTTTTGGGATTTGTACTGTGTGTTACTTTTAAAACTTTTTTTGTACATAGGTATGTAAATATTATGGGTCTTCTGCAGGTATATATATATTAGTTTGTGAGTGAGAAGAATAGTTTATTATTTATTATGCTGTTACAGGAAGAAAATAAAATAAAATATTTCATGCATGCACATAGGTTCTATCATGTCAAATTATACTATATATATTATTGTGTAGTAAATGGGGGTGTTACATATAACTTGTGTTCAAATATATCATAAAAACCAAATCATAATCCAAGAGTCAAGGCAGCAAGCAGATGCAGGGCAATCAAGTGGTTTTCAAAATGATGTTGGTGGAGAGGTAAGTATATGTTTTCCATACTTAAATTATATGCTAACTCTCCTATGCACTGTTTTTATATTTGTACAGAGGAGAAGAATGAGAGGGACATGATAATAAGAAACTGAATAGCAATCAAGTGCTGATCAACAATGCCATCACCATTGCCAAATCCATTTACATCACCAGTGCCATCAACAATGCCATCACCATTGCCAAATTTAGTTCCATCACCAGTGCCATCATCAATGCCATCACCAACAACAAATGATATTAGTAGAGAGGTAAGTAGATTTTTTCATACAATTATTATATAATTATTTTGTACTCATTTCTTTCATTTGTTTGTTTTTAACAATTAAACTGAGTAAAAGAAAATTATTTTCAAGTGATGATATTGAAATTGTCAACAAAGATCAGCTAAGTGTTGTTGTTCAAAAGAAAATGAAAGGCAAGGAAATTATTACAACCACTGCTAGAGTGGTGATAAGAAGTTGTATAATTACATCACCTACTAGAGTCATAAGAAGTAGTGTAACTGCTGCAAGTCCAAGTGTTGAGACACAAACTTTTGTACAACCAAGATAAAAGAAAGGCAGTGCACGAATCATAAATATAGAGGTGCTAACTAATTTACATCCAATGCAAACTTCTTTAAGGTTATTATTGATATATTATCTTGTTCCTATATAGTCAAAGGATAAAGGAAAGGCTACAGTACCTATGCAACAATCCCAAACAAAAACAAAAACACTTGGTGTGAAGACAAAGCTGAAGGTGAGAATTGTTCTTCGATGAATTATGCATTTGTAAATAATATCTTAATTTATTTCTCTAACATCTGGTGCATAGGCAAATAAGAAACCTGCACAAGATGTAGTTTGCTCTCAAGTGTCAACAAGCAAAATAAATGATTTAATTGCAAAGACTCAAGGAACAACAACCAAAAATAAGGATGCAACTTCACAGAGTAAGGCTAAAGGAAAAACAACTAGCAATGCTAATGATCAACAAGTCTCCAATTCCAATACTTTAACTAGGCCTGTATGGAGATCTCTAGGAAGCAACAACATAACTCAAAATGTTAAATTCTCCACTATCAAGGTCAAGGAATCCAAGAAAGAATCTAAGAAAAGTTATATAGAAGAAAAAGAAGAAGTACCAATTTATACTCAAATGTAACATTGGGGCAGGCTTAACTTTTGGTCATTTTCTAGCTTTTGGACACATTTTGCCTAAATCAGGATTCAACAAGTTATGGATGGCTTATTTGTTATGATAATTATGCAGAAATGATAGCTTTTGGGGATAGGTTTTGGGTAAATATGTGGATGTTGATATTTTGAGTTGGTTGTGAAGTGTTACTTTAGAATTTGGGATAGCTTTTTGTAACATTTGTGGAAGTTGATGTGTATGAACACGTGGTGAAATGGAGCTTTAGCTTTTGGGAATTGTTTTTGGTTACATTTGTAGATATTGATGTGTATGAATATGTTAAGTTTTTAAGGATAACTTCAGCATTTAGAGATAGTTGTGCATGATATATTGTTTGAACAGATTTACCAGTATAACTTTTTGGTCATATTTGCCATTTCAGGTTGTAATGATAACATTTGGAATTAAATGATATTTTTTTGCTATTGTGCAGAAAATTTCAACTGTTGCCTTGTAACTGTGCTTTTTGTTGTATTGAAATGATATTTACAAATGAAAATTTTGTTACTGGGATACACTTGATAATACATACACATTATCTGAAAAATTGGATCACGGCCAAAATTCATAGAATATTTGAAAATTGAAATTTGTCCATGTCCTAATTCCTACCGAAAACTATTACAATATGTTATATTCATTCCTATATAAAACAATACCATCATTTCAATCACTTAAAGAGGTACATAATAGTTCAATATATAACAAATGCCACCAACAACCACTTCTCCCTTAACCTCTTCTATCTAAAATCATCTTCAAGTCTATTAACTCATTTCAGTAGTTCCGGAATAATTTGTCGAGCTCTAGTGCACATTAGGGGGTCAATCCAATCAAAGTAAGCACAACCTCCAACTTTCTGAATTACAAATTATTTTAGAAATTAAAATTTTGTTTCATAATTCAATATTAATTTCACAAATTTTAGAAATTATTTTTTTTAGAATTTACAAAATACTTTTTGAAAAAGGATTTGGAATTATAAAATTTTTTCCAAAATATAAATTGGTCTTAGAAATTAAAAATTACTTTCAAAAATTTGAAATTATATTTATAAATTATTAATTATCTACAATGTTTTCAAAGTAAGTGAACTTTCAAAATCAAATTATGGCTATGAAAAATTTAATTTTTACTCAAAAATTAAGAGAATTAAGGGAAACATCCATAATATTTTCTAGTAAATGCTCAGTTATTAGGTGATTTTCACAAATCAAAAACTAAAATGGAACCAGGGTTTCTGAAATTCCTCTTACCCAGAATTTTTCACAAGCAACATACCTCCTTCTTGGGTTGAAGTCAGTCCAAGATGTCTTTTTAGCTGCATTTCTTCCACAATGGCATATCTCTTCCATGGTGAATTCTGCGGTTTGCTTCCACATTTTACTTCAAGAACAAAGTACAAGAATAAGGAGGATTTTTGTTTAATCATGCCTAAATAATGGTAAGCGGATAAGATGACAAGTTTGCCCATAACATCCACTGGTGAAAGACGGTTTCACTATTAAAATTCATATGTGCAAGACACGTGATAGGATGTGGGCGGAATATTCCACCGGCGGTGAGCTTGAGATGGCAACATGCAGAACTAGTGGAGTTGAGATGACAAAGTGTAACAAAAAAAGGTTTGGTTAACAACGTACAAAAACGAATAGTTTGGATGGCAAAGTTTAAATTTCCCTAATTCCTAGGTCTTTAAGTCACAAGAAGTTAATCTATATTTGCTTTAATATCTTGGTTAGAGTTAGTTTAATTTATTGCATATTTATCAACTCAAACTTTTTATTTGTTCAAATAAAATTAGAGTTAACTTAATTTTGGTATTTAATAGTTCATCAGTTCTTATAGGAACGATATTCTATTCATCACTTTATTAGTTGTTAATAATAACATGCACTTTCATTTGTAAGATTAACAATAAGTGTTTGGTGCTATTGCAGGGATTATTTAATTTTATTAATATTGATACCAAGTAACTCTAATTTTAATTTAATTTTTTTTATCTTTTTTTTTTACTTTCATTCTCTATTTGATTTTTAAGGCATTATAGGAGGAGAGAGTAATAGGACATTACATGATTACAAAATGTCAATGGTCATTAAGGGCCTCTCTGGAATACGACGCCTATCTATCCAGGCTAATAATTTCATGATCAAACTATATATTATTCAAATGGTACAGTTTAGTCAGTTCTGCAAATTGACCAACAATGATCCAAATGCTTATATAGCCAGCTTTATCGAGATTTTTGATATATTTAAGCAAAAATGGTATTACTGATGATGCCAATAGATTGAAACTATTCCTATTCTCACTTCGGGCCAATGCTAAAATTTGGTTGGACTCTCTGCCAGCCGCACCACTTGGGCCGACTTAGCTCAATATTTTCTAGCAAAGTTATTTCCCCCAGCTAAGATGGCTAAGATGCAGAATGCCATTACTACCTTTACTCAGTTTGACTTGGAGTCGTTGCATGAAGCTTGGGAAATATATAAGGATTTATTAAGGTGATGTCCGCATTACAAATTAGTTGATTGGCTGCAAGTTCAGATATTCTATAATGGGTTGAGTAGCTCAATTAGGACTTTAGTGGATACAACAACAGGTGGAACACTAATGGGAAAGACGTATGAGAAGGCATATGAATTATAAAACCAGGCGGAAAATGCACATCAGTGGCAATCTAAGAGAGTCACACCCATGAAAGCATTAGGAGGTCATGAAAATGACGCCCTCATTGCACTTACTACTAAATTAGCCATACTCACTAAGCAATTTGGTGCCTTTACTACCAATGTTATTCATATTCCACCTAAAGTTTTTGAGTTGTGTAATGGAACCCATGCTAGTACTCAATGTCAAGTTGGCAATCCTTTGTTCCATCACAATTTGAACATATACAATTTATTGGGAACTTCTATAGGCAGAACAATCCATTCTCGAACACATAAAATCTAGGATGGCGCAATCATTCAAATTTCTCATGGAGAAATGGTCTGAATGTAGTGAATGCACTCTGGTTTTCAACATTAATCGCAGCCATAGCGCCAGCTAACAAACCATCACTAGAGGATGCTCTTGCCCAGTTGGCAATCAATAGCGATTGCTTCTATCAAGCTACTTCTATCAAGAATTTGGATGTTCAAATGGGTTAAATTGCAAACATGCTCAATACACGACCTCAAGGTTCCTTGCCAAACAATACTGAGATAAACCCAAAAGAGCAAGTAAATGCTATCACTCTTCGATGTGGCAAGTAGTTGCAAGAATTAGAATGTACAGTGGTCATGCCAAATATGCCAAAAAAAGAGGTGTTGAATGTGTACTGAATGTGTATGGTGAAACTCCAACCAAGAATACTGAAAAGCCAAAATCAAAGTTGTTTCCAAATAATCATCCATCATATATTCTGCCAATTCCATTCCCCTAGTGATTCTCGAACCAGAAATTAGCTAAATAATTTTCTAATTTTTTTGATGTATATAAGAAATTGCATATAAATATTTCTATTGCAGATGCTTTGGAATAGATGTCCAGCTACATGAAGTTTAAGAAGGATATCATCTCCAACAATAGAAAGCTATAGGAATATGAGACAATGACACTTAGTAAAGAGTCCAGTGCAATTCTCCAAAAGAAGTTGCACCAGGGAGTTTCATGATTCCTTGCACAATTAATATTTATATTTTGATAAAGTTTTGTGTGATTTAGGTGTAAGTATTAATCTGATGCCTTTCTCTATTTACGTGAAGGTTGGTTAGAAAAAAAAAAAGCCAACCACTATTTTTTTTATAATTGGCGGATTGGTCTATCAAGTACCCAATGGAGATCATTGAAGACATAATGGTGAAAATAGACAAGTTCATCTTTTTGACAGACTTTTTTATTGTTGATATAAAGGACAATCATATATTCCACTTATTCTTGGTCGACCATTCTTAGCTACTGGGAAAGCTCTAATTGATGTGTAGAAAGGCAAACTAGTTTTGAGAGTTCAAGATGAACATGTCTCATTCAATGTGTTCAAGGCAATGAAGCACCCCAATGATGTAGATAGTTGCTTGCGAGTTGATACTATTGATAGCAGTATCAAAGAAGATTTTCAAGCAAAACACTCATCTGAGCCTTTAACACTCAGTTAGGTTTTCCAATGAAGTTGATCCTGACACAATGAAGTATGTGCATCAAGTGACTGAGAAACCACTGGAAGGAAATATTGATGGTGGTGGGAACTTCTACAAGTCTAATATCATTTTAGTGGACCCAGGTGATGTCTTTCGGAGAAATTCATGCTGAAGATTACCAAACAAGCACTTTTTGGGAGGTAACACAAATTATTTTATTTTTTCTTGCTTGCATAGAATTTTTCTTGCAATCATTTTTCATTTGTTCTAGCTTAGTGATTTAATTTAGGTTGTATCATTCCTTAGTTTGAGTTATGTTTAATTGAACTTTTGTTTTGTTTTTTTCTCTCTGCTATAGGTTCTCATATAAAATGCTACTCAAAACTAAGATTGAAGCATCACGGCCCTAAAGGAAAGTCCTTTGTACTTATCTTTTACTTTCACATTGTGGATAATGTCGTATTTAAGTTTGGGGGAGTTCTCATTTTTTTGTTTAGTCTATGTTTCTTGCTTTCTTGATTATTAGGAGTATCTTTTTTTCTTATTTCATTCTAATGAAATATTTTTGTTTTATCGAGTAGAGAAAATTGAGTTGTACTATTGTTAAATCATTTAGGGCCAATGATAAACTTTTGATTTCACTGATGATAATTCTTGAGAATTGCTAGATGTGTTTTGGGCTATGTGTTGAGCTTATGATTTGGTTTTGGCTTACTTTTTTATTCTTATTTTAACTAAGCTCATAGTCGTTTGTTGAGTCATGTTGGAAGTACTTAGAGACAGTTCATGAGGAATAATTATTTTCTAAAAGATCCTACCAACTCTAGAACTCGTTTAATTATTAGTCGAGATGAAACCCTATATGATATAGCATTGAGAAAATGATTTAGGTTATCTTCGGAATGTTTGAGCTTTTCAAGCCTACCGACTTATCATGCTTTATCCCCAGTATCCCTGTTAAGCTTAATTAAACCTTTTTCATTGGTACTTTACGAATTGTCCCCAATATTCAAATTTTTCTCCTTCACTTTTACTCTTCACTCCATGAACATTCATTAGAGAATTGATTTGAATTTGAGCAATGTGCGGATATTTGGCAGTTGTTGTAAAAAGGTTTCTTTAGATCTCCCTAAAAAAAGAAAAAAAATGAAAATGACAAGAAATATGTGAAGAGAATAATGCACCCTTATTATCAACGTGAAATAACATAAGTTTGGGGGTATAAAATTTCATATGAAAAAACAAAAGAAATGAAGAAAAAGAAGATAGAAAACAAGAAGAGGTGTCAACCGATGAATCAAAAGAAGAAGGGAGTTGAGGGTATAATAGTGAGAGACTTGTTCTAGCCACAACAATTCCTGATTGTTTGTGTTTTGGGGTGATTTTAAGCTAATTCACTGTTCAAATAACCTATCATAATCCAAGCCATACATTACAAGCTTTGAAAGTCCTTTTAATCTTTAATGTCGTGTTTATCTACATTAGTGGAGATTAGTATGAAAAATGAGTTTACAGAGTTGGAAAAAAATCATTAAATCATAATTAAAGTAGATCTTTTAGAAACTACTTGACTTTATAAATCTATTCAGATGATGAGCTTGACTTGAAGTAAGGGCTACACACACACAAGGTCATGAAGTGAGTTGAAATTGGCATGTAAGTTGACATTGTAGGCATGAACTATTAGAGTAGTGCACGACGCACTAATTAAATTGGGCATCTCATACTGTTGTATTTTGAAAAAAAAAACATTCTTATTTTAAACACATTTATAAAAGGTGCATTCTCTATCTTATACTTTGCACTTTAAATTCTGCACATTATATAAAGCTTATAGACCAAAATTAGCTATAGGGCATGGTCACGCATATGATGACGATCATGGAACATGTCTTTATGGTTTTGGTCTTAAACTAGTTTTGGGTCGAGGGCCTTTTTGAGATGGGACGACGAATAGCCTACTACGATCCACGCATATGATACATGGTCACATGAGCAGGATGTCTCATTCTATAGATATTAACATAGTAACGCTAGTGCATGTTTGCGGGTGCTTGTTAGAGAACAAGTACACTAAACTGGCCCGCTAGAGATACTTAGTTGGAGACGTCTGTCGAAATATAAATCTCCACCAACCGGTAGTATACGATTAGTCCTCAAACTTGAGGCACCATGGTGGCCTTGTGTACACCTTATACTATTTTGATATATTATTTTATTGCTTGACAATCACAAAAGGGATATGTAGTATGATACATTGGTGTGCATGGAGGTTATTGAGTGACTAACATAGAATTTGTCACTTACCTATGTGCAAGTGAATCTCCTATATTTTCATAGCTCATGACTCGAAGATCTTGGTCAAGGCATGATGAATTTGGATTCATCATGAGTAATTGGAACTTAAAATGGATCATAGTTATTGAATCAATTAGCGTTTTGACTTATAATCTATACCCTACACTCAATCAAAAGGTAAGATGATGGAATGACCTATTAGAGTAGTGGCCGATGAGCCAACAAGTGGCGAGCAATTATACTCTTGTAAAATAATCTTATTCATATTATTTATTATATAAAAGGCTAATTTTTTATCTTCTTGTCAATTAGATAAAGTACTTAGATCATAAATAGCTATAGGGCATGGTCGCGTTGGTGATCATGAAACATGCCTCTATGACTTTGGTCTTAAACTTATTCTGAGTTAGGGGTTTATTGAGATAGGACATCAATAAGCCCAATAGACTTGTATACACAATGTATGGCCGAAAGGAGGATGTCTCATTCCATAAGCATCAGCATGGGGATGCTAATACATGTGTGTGGGTGCTTGTTTGGGATCAAGTACACTGAACGAACCGTGAAAAATTCTTAGTTAGAAAAGTTGTTTGTCGAATGAAAATTTCCTAGTTGTGATAGTGCATTAATTAGTTTTTAGACTTGAGGTACCATAGTAGTCTTGTGCATGACAATGCATTTTGATGTATTTTCCGATTGCACGACAATTACATGTGGTTTACATTATGTGCATGGTCTTTTTGTATGGAGTCTAATTAGAATATGTGAATCTCCTATGTTTTCATAGTTATTGATCCTGAAGGCCTTGGCCAAGGTAGCATGAATGTTAGACATAGGGTTTTCTAATGATTTATCAAAGGATCAATATGACTTAAAATGTGATCATAGTTATTAAGTCAAAAATTGGATTTCAACTGATAATCCATACCTTTAACTTAATTAGGAGATTAGTTGATGGAAGAACTGTATTTGTATGGTACTCATAATTGAAAATGTTAACTTGCTATTCACCTAAGACTAGGTAGTCAATATGCAATGCTGCGGTTTTGCGAAGCTAGCAGAATCTTACATGTATAATACTCGTATTCAAAATAAGTTTGCACGCTATTTCTCCTAGGACTAGTTTGCCATTATTACTACTTAGGTGTTTTTATGGATAGTGAGGTTCTTGAAATTCATGAGTTAATTCCAAGCGAATTAATTAATTAAAATAATTATTATTCATAAGTTACACGTGTTGCAAGCCCACTACTAGCTTAGTTATGAATCTAAAGGCTCACACCATTTTCTAAACTATAAAATGATCCAATTGGTTGGGTCCAATTAATTAATAGGGGTTAATTATAACTTCAATTTAATTCAAATATTTAATTAAATATTCAGTTAAGTAATTCAGTTATTTAATTGAACCTAATTTAATTAGGAAGCCTAATGGAGTGAAATAATTAAATGATAGGATCAATTAATTAATTAAAGACTAAATTAATTTAATTATAAAATTAATTTAGCCAATTAAATAATTAAATTATTTAATTGGGCTTGATGGAAATAATTGATTTAATCAATTAAGTGAATTTGAGCCTATTCAATTAATTGAGAATTAATTGATGGACTTACTTATTGGATTAAAAGTCCAAACACAAAAATTTAATTCATAGCCTATTAATAGAGACCCATCAAACATTTGGAAGAATTAAAAGATGGAGGACCTTTTCGCAAATATCCAAAAGGATGATTGTTATTCAATTTTGGAAGGGGTTGAAGATTTTGAATTGATTAAGGATCAATCAAAATCCTCAACCAACCTCATCATAGTGGCCGATTTTTTGCACATGGTAGATATGTTAAAATTGGCCACTACTTATTTTGGAGGAGGAAGTTTTGGGTTATGAATTTAGATTACTTCTTGGCCTCTTTCAAGATAGATATAGGATTTTGAAAAAGATCCTTTGGTAATATAACAAACAAAAATCTGCTGTTAGAAAATAATTAGAAGAAAAAGTTTTTTCTTTATTTTTTTTATACTCTCTCTATCTTATAGTCTTCTTTCTAGAACAATTAAGAAATGACTTTTGATTATTCTATCGACACAATTCTTATTTCTGTTGGTTGGATTAAGAAATGGTGTTTTTTATAACACTCAATTATTTTGATTTAAGAAAACGAATTACCATCACTAGAACAATAATGATTCAGTGGTTCATGTCCATTATGTGGACTTCTTTAGAGGATGTACATTCGAACCTCTTGGATTCATTTGGAGAAATGAGACTTGCAACCGAATGCCACAAATCCATACTACAGCTAGAGTGCTAGTAAGGTATAATTGAACCTAAACTTATGTAATTATTTTATTTATTTTTACACTTCACACAAATGCGCGATCATTAAAATTGTTGTGAACCCGAGGTGCTTGCTTAAATGTGTTTAAGCATGCTTGTTTATAAATTTTCATTTTTCGTTGCATTAACCCAGGGTATAGCGAACTCAACAGTGGTATTAGAGCCCCATTTTTGGGTTTGTGTTAAGCATTTGAATGTATTTATGCATGTTTAATTGTTAAATTATGCATGATCTTATGTTTTCATTATTTGAGATATATGTATATTATTTTGTTTTTAATTATTTAAAATAAAATAATTGGATTATTTCCACACCACCGCCACCGCAACATCGCCATATGCCATTAAGGATAGAAATTCTCCCCTGTCGATTGAGTTCTGTATAGGATTCTTCCTATGCATGCGGCTCGCCGACGTTGGAGATTAGCCGAGGCAGCATCTTGGTAGATTGTAGATGGGATGGGGTTAGATGTCGTGCACGTAAGAAGGTTAGCCTGCGTGCACGGCCGATGCTGTCTGCACATGTAGTTGAAGGCCTGCGCACGTGGCGCCTATAGATGCGTGGTGGGCAGACCACACAGGTATGCGCTACGTGCGCTTATGTGCATGCGGTAGGCAGGTAGCCTGCAGCACATTAGGTGCCTCGGGCACTTATCATCGTTTTGGTAATTTTTTTTTTTTTTGAATTTTTAAATTAAATTTTAATTTATTAAAATTGTCAAAAATTAGTTTTTCAAAGAAAATCGAAAATGATTTATACATACATGTTCCAAATTTTGAAAATATAATTTTTTGACCACTTGATAAATTTACATGCTTTGATTAATCCCTATGATGTTATTTGAACATGTATGTGGGATGATCATGGGTCAATTGACTAATGTGATTGATTTATTTTATTTTTAGGTTTTAACGGGGCCTGTAAGCCTCTTATTCATAATTTATAGTACTTTTTATTTTTTGCAAAGAGAGTCGGCTAGAGTGAGTTTTTCCTTTTTGTTTTTGGAGGACATGGAGGAGGAAACTTGGAGGCTCAAAGTTCAAGGCCCATGCTTGTATGAGTTACATATTATGTAGTAGTTTAGGCTCTATTTTTCGTTTTCACCCTTAGACTAACCTAGATCCATTTTTGGCTCAATGGATCGCATAGGTCTGGACATGATCATCCTATTTATTTTAAGTATGTAATAGATGCATGCTTAGGAATTTTATTTAGTGCTTTATGCTTGAGTGATATATGATATCATGCATTAAATAACCAATCTAAAAATTGAAATATGATGAGGTCTTAGCAAAATGAACCCCAATTGGATTTGAAATTCAAACTAAGAATTTTCAAACAAAATTTGATTTCAAACAAAAATGAACAAAATTAGGTTGGACCCAATATTCTAAGCCTGCCATCAAATGTAGTGGACATGACGATGCTACCATGCTTTATCATCAACCATGTGTCATGGGATGATTTTTAAGGAAAGTTGTGATTCCTACCAAGTATAGTGATGCCCATGGGATGGACTCATCTATACGCTGGCCATAATTTGTGGGATGTTTAGATTATCCATCTACATGGAAGTTTAATAGGTCTAATTTGACACAAAGTACTATTTTGGCTCATAAAATTAGGGCATATGGGAAGAAGTGAGCAAAATAACTTGAGGGTTGTATAGGGATACAATTGTTAAAGAGTTAACCACCTTTTAGTGTATCTCATGGGCTCATAAAATTATGGCGTGAGATATACTAATTGGCCTAAAGCCTACTAGAAAATATGATTTCTTGAATTTTCATTAGGGGTGATGGAATTCAAAGAAAATAGTGGTAGACATTTATAATAAAAGACCTTATTATAAATGAAATGTGTTTACAATAGTTTTCTCATTTTCTATTTATCATGTCTTGTAGATAATCCAACTTTGAAATGGATAAAAAATCTTATTGCATCCATACTTGATGCAAACAAACTAACTGAACCAAACTATGTTGATTGGTTGAGAATCCTGAAAATAGTGTTGCAATCTAAAAAGAGTGCATACACACTTGAGACTTTCCCTCTGATTGGGCCACCGAAAAATGCAACTGAGGAGGATCTTGCAGAGTATTGGTGTCAAGTCGATGACGATCTGCAAGCTCGATGCTATATAATGGCATCAATGTCAAATGAGTTGCAGAGGCAACATGAGTGCCATATGCACATGTGTGAGATCTTCATTCACCTACAAGAGTTGTATGGTGAACATACTCAACAGACAAGATACCAAATCACAAAAAAGCCTTTTAGGATCCGCATGACGGAGGGTTCTGCAGTTCATGATCATGGACTGAACATGATAGGCCTGATATAAAGGCTCGAGTCCTTGGAGTCGTTATGGACATCGAACTCTATATGGATCTTATCCTATAATCTCTACCACCATTATCTGATAACTTTGTTGTCAATTTCAATATACATAAGATGGAGACTAGCATCACTGTGTTGGTCAACATGTTGAAGATGGCTGAGTCCACCATAAAAAAAGAACAAGTCGGTCTTATTAATTAGGTCCTCATATAAATCAAAGGTTGCAAAGCCTAAGAGAAAAAGAGGAAAGTAGAAGAGTTTCCTCAAAAACCAACAACTTGAAGGCTAAGGGTGGGATCCAAAAGGTTCCAACAAGGCCAATAACAAGTGCCACTATTGCAGCAAAAATAGGCATTGGAGAGAAACTGCAAGAAGTATCTTGGAAGCCTGAAGGGTTCATGTATATACTTTGTAAAAGTTAACTTGTCACTTAACGATGCTTCTTGGGCATTGGATACTAGTTGTGACTCACATATATGAAATGATTTGTAAGTAATGGTGGAAAGCAATAAACTAAGTAGATGAGATACAGTCCTACGCATGAGGAATGGAGCAAGGGTTGTTGTATTAGCTATAAGAACTATGTACTTAGATTTAGAGAATGGTTATAAACTCATTTTAAAAAATTATTTTTATGTACCAGAATTGATTAGAAACATTATCTCTATTTTAATTTTGGATTGAGAGGATTTTAAGTTTTTAATAAAAGATGAAAGTTGTTCCATTTTTAAATAATCCTCTTTAATCTTTACTGGTGCATTGACAAATGGTTTGCATATGATTACTCCCCAAAACCCCATTCTTCATATACAACAAAGTAAAATGAAATTAGATAGTCATAGTTCCCTAAAACTTTGGCATGCTATATTAGGTCATATTTCTAAAAAGAGGATCAACAAGTTAGCACAATTGCTTGATCTTAGGGGAGAGCAAGGACTGCCAACATGCGAATCCTGTCTTAGAAAAAGATGACCAAATCTCCATTTGTTGGACAAGTGGAGCGAGCCAAATACAGATGTTTGTGGGTTACTAAGTGTTAGTACCCAAAGGAACTATCACTACTTCATAACCTTTACCAACGACTTCTCTAGGTATGGTAATGTGTATCCCTTGAGGTATAAATCTGAAGTATTTGAAAAGTTTAAAGAATTCAGAAATAAAATAGAGAAACAAACTGAATTAAGTACAAAGCTCTTCTTTCTAAATGGGGAGATGAAAACTTAATTTTAAAGTTTTGGATTATCTAAGAGAGAATGAGATTTTTTTGTAGTGGACTCCTCATTCTACTCCCCAACTCAATGGAATTGCAGAGCGCAGGAATCAAATCCTATTGGACATGGTTCAATGAATGATGAGTTTCACTGTATTACCTCTTTTATTCTGGGGCTAGGCCTTAGAAACGACATATCTTTTGAATAGATTATCATCAAAATTGTGCCCAAAACACCATATGAGATGTGATATGGTAAAATACCCTCTTATAAATACCTTAGGATATAGAGTGTGCTGCTTATGTGAAGTAAGAAGTGGGAGATAAATTGGATATAAGTTTAATTTATATAAGTTTGTGGGGTATCCAAAGGAGTCCATTGGATATTATTTCTACAACTCATCATAACAAAAGATAGTTGTTTCGAGAAATGTCTCCTGCTTAAAGGAAGAGTTTCTATTATATAGAAATGGCCAAGTTGTGGTGAAGAAGTTCAAGAACCACATAACACCACTGATACTATAATGGATGTCTCGCTAGCTGAGGTTAGATCTTCTAATACACAACGTCCTAGGAGATCTGAAAGAGTCTGAAAGCCACCTGAGAAGTATAGCTTTTTAATAGAGAACAACAAAGAGAGTCTTCCATTAGATAGTGATCTAAGGAGTTATGGAGAAGCAATGTCTAACTTCGACTCGAGAAGATGGCGTGAAGCCATGCAATCTAGATGGACTCCAGGTACTCCAACAAGGTATAGACCTTAATGGACCCCCCACAAAGAATTATTATCATTGGTTGTAAATAGGTCTATAAGAGGAAGCTTGGAGTAAATAGAGAGGTAGTCACCTATAAAACTCAATTGGTCACAAAAGATTATACTCAGAAGCAATGAATTAACTATAAGGAAACCTTTCCAATATGCATAAATCCATCCAGATTTTGCTTGCCATATCTACAAATTATGACAACGAGATATGGAAAATGGATGTGAATACCATTTACCTTAATGGAAATATTAAGAAAAAGATTTATATGAGGCAGCTTGAGGGCTTTATATCCAGTGGGAACGAGTAGAAGGTTAGCAAACTCCATAGATCCACATATGGACTCAAGCAAGCTTCTCGAAGGTGGAACATCCGACTCGATGAGACAATCAAAATATTTGATTTTCATAAGAATCAGATATAAGAAAGTTTGTGGGGGTGTAGTTATGTTTGTTGTATTATATGATGACGACATCCTACTAATTGAGAATAATGTAGGGATGCTGCAATTAATTAAGACTTGGTTGTCAAACCAATTCTCCATGAAGAATTTGGGAGATGCATAATTCATTCTTGGTATAAAAGTATATATGGATAGATCTATAAGGATGATTAGATTGTCCCAATCCATGTTCTACCACTTAAGCTGAATTTATTGTTATATGTAATGCAGCAAAGGAAATTATTTGAATAAGAAACTTCATCCAAGAGTTGGGTGTAGTTCCATCCATTATTGATCCAATATTAATATACTGTAATAACAATGAGGCTATTGTATAAGAGAAAAAGTCGAGATCTTATTAGCGATCTAAGAATATCATGAGATAATACCACCTGATTAGATAAATCATTGGTAGAAGCAACGTCATAATGGATAGAGTTGTTTCGGCAAAAAATATAGCAGATACACTGACGAAGCTTTTAGCACGAGGAGTATTTAATGGATATTTAAAGAAGATAGGCCTGAGGTACATGGGCAATTGGAGTTAGGGCAAGTGGGAGATTGTTATAGCAGTATGAGATGTCCAATCTAATTGGTACATCGAACTTATAAAATGCATATTCTTTATCTTATATTGTACATTTAAATTTTGCACATTAGATAAACTCCCTAGACCAAAATTAGCTATGGGACATGGTCGTGCATATGATGGCGATCATGGATTATGCCTCTATAGCTTTGGTCTTAAACTCGTTTCAGGTCAAGGGCTTTTTTGAGATAGGATATAAAATAGCCCACTAAGACCCGCACATACGATGCATGCGCGCATGTATGTGGGTACTCATTAAAGAATAAATACATTGAACATACCCACTAGAGATTCTTAGTTGGATATGTCGTCTGTCAAAATAAGAATCTCTACAAGATGATAGTACATGATTAGTTCTCGAACTTGAAGTACTATGGTGATCTTGTATATGCTTTACACCATTTTGATATATCATCTGATTGATTGATAATCACAAAAGGGATAAATTGGACGATGTACTTAACCACTGCTGGGTTCACGTGATCCCATAGTATACACAGCTGAAAATTAAATTTTTTAAAAACATCATACCATAATAATTATAGTAATACCATGGATCCGATACGATTTTAACGATCTCGTAATTTCCAATGGTTGTAATAAAATAATAAAAGTATCGATTTATCTTTCTATGCACTCCGATTGTTGTAGAGTATAAAACAATCAATTGGTAGCCCCTGTTCTGAATTTGGTTCACAAGGATCAAAATATCTCCCTTCTAAAGTAGTCCACATTTTAAGCAAGAACACAAAAACAGAATTCCGCTAGCAATTTTGATTTTTTTTCCAATCTAGTAATTCATGTTATCAACTTATGATAAAAGAATTAATACTTAAAGATGGAATTTTTAAAAAAAAGAAAAAGACGAATGAAGAAAATAATTTTCTTCTCTTAATTTTTATATGGCCAAAAATTATATGGATGTTTCTTCGTTTTACAATTTTTGGCCATGAGGTATATATAGGGGGCACAAAATTTCAAGAGTTCTACTCTTGATATTTTGTATCTCTTTTTGATTGATTAGAAGATATTGTGGTTGATCCAAACTTCTTTCAACTTTATCCCTTTCGTATCTTCTAAAGATATTTAAGGTTTTCCAAGAATTCCAAACTCTTGACTTTCCATCCTTTTTCAACCACTTTCATAGGCCTTTCCTAATGGGCCTTTGTGAATTGGGTTTGGACTAAAAAATAAATCTCATAATTAATCCAATTAATTGTCTTAACCCAAACTCATTTAGTTAATTTCATCTAGCTCATCTAATCAAATTAGGTCCAATTAAATAATTTAATTATTTAATTAAGTAAATTAATTTAATAATTAATTTATGGACTACATAATTAATTTTATCTAATCAAATAATTATTTCACTCCAATTTGGCTCCCTAATCTTATTAGGTTCAATTAAATAATCTAATTATTAAATTGAATAATTGATTCAACTCCTTGAATTAATTTAAGCCTCAATTAATTAATCTCCATTAATTAATTAGATCCACCCCTTGGATCAATTTCTAAATTAAAAATATTACATCTCAAAT
This sequence comes from Paulownia fortunei, assembly GCA_019321725.1. Lineage (NCBI taxonomy): Eukaryota > Viridiplantae > Streptophyta > Magnoliopsida > Lamiales > Paulowniaceae > Paulownia > Paulownia fortunei. Next base: position 12,296,617 of record CM033123.1, read on the forward strand.
TGTGTGTAATCTTTTAGATTCACAACTAAACTAGTAGTGGACTTGCAACATTTGTAACTTATGAATAATAATTATTTTGATTAATTAATTCAATTAATTAATCCGCTTGAAATTAAGTCTTTAATTTTGAGAACCTCACAAGTCATAGGAAACACCTAGCAAGTGTATGATGACTACCTAAATTTAGGTGAAATAACAAGTGAACCTATTTTAATTACGAGTATTATTCACGTAAGGTCCTTCCGTCAACTAATCTCCTGATTGAGTCTAGGGCTTGGATTAATAGTCGAAACCCTAATTGCTCAGTAACTATGATTCTATTTCAAGTTTCAATGACTCATGATGAATCATTAGAAAACCCCCCGTCTAACATTCATCATATCTTGACCAAGGACTTCTAAGTCATGAACTATGAAATATTGGAGATTTACTTGTTCTGTCAGACAAGTGATGGATCATTTGTTGGCCACTCATTAACCTCCATACATATCAATGCAACATTTAATATATCCCTTTTTGTGATTGTCAGGTAATCAAAAAATAGACCAAAATGAAACACGACATGCATAAGGCTACCATGGTGCCTCAAGTCAAAGGACTAATCGTGTACTATCGTAACATGAAATTTTTTATTTCGACAAATAAGTTTCCAATTAAGAAATTCCAGAGGGCCTGTTCAGTGTACTCGTTCCCTAACAAGCACCTACATACACGCACTAGCATCACTATGCCAATGTCCATACAGTAAGACATCCTCCTCATGCGAGCATCATTATATGATCGAGTTTATTGGGCTATTTGATGTCCCGTCTTAAAAAGCCCTTGACTTGAAACTAATTTAAGACCAAAACCATAGAGGCATATTCCATTATCACCATAAAATGCGTGACCATGCCCCGTAGCTAAGTTTGGTGTAGGGACTTTATCTAATTATAAAATATAACTAAAGGTAAAGAAATTTTACTATTTTATTAATGTAATTTGAAAAAGATTGTTTTTACAAATATAAGAGTATAAAAAATGTCCAATCTAATTGGCACGTCGGGCACTACTCTAACAATCTCCTACTTGCCCTAGCACCAATTGCCCATGTACTTTAAGCCCATCTTCTCAAGATGTTCGTCGAATACCTTCTGCTCTAGAGGTTTGATCAGTGGGTCTGCCATATTTTCTGTTGAAGCAACTCTATCCACTATAGTGTTGCCTCTACCAATGATCTCTCTAATCAAATGATATCTCCTCATGATGTGTTTGGATCTTTGATGAGATCTTGACCCTTTTGCTTGCGTAATAGCTCTGTTGTTATCACAATAAATCAATACATGATAAAAAATGAATAGAACCACACCCAACTCTTGGATGAAGTTCCTTATCTAAACAACTTCTTTTGCCACATCACATGTAACAATATATTCAACTTTAGTGTAGAATCTGTGGTCGTGTCCTATTTGGAACTCTTCCAGCTGATCGTACCACCGTTTAAGGTGAATATGTATCCAGACATTGACTTTGAGTCATCTAATCGGACTGAAAACTAGAATTAGTATAGCCTTCTAGTTTCAGTTCTCCAGAGCTGTATGCAAGAAATATCCTTAGTCCTTTTCAAGTACTTCACGATCATCTTTACGGCCTTCCAGTGTTCCTTATCTAGATTGGACTGATATCTGCTCGTGACACTCAGAGCATATGTGATATTAGGCCTTGTACATAGCATACTATACATTATGCTTCCTATGGCAAATGCATATGGTAGGCGGACCATTCTTTCCTTCTCCTTAGGAGTCTTAGGAAACATAGCCCTTGAGAGAGAAACGCCATGACTCATTAGCAAGAATCCTCGCTGGATTCCTCCCTCCTAAACCTCTTTAGCATTTTGTCTATGTACATAGATTGGGATAGTCTGATCATCCTTCTTGACCTATATCTATTGATCTTTATTCCAAGAATAAATGATACTTCTCCCAAATCCTTTATGGAGAACTAGTTAGACAACCAAGTCTTAGTTGACTACATAATCCTTACATCATTCCCAATGAGTAGGATGCTGTCAATATATAGTACAATAAATGTCATTGTGCTCCCACTAACCTTCTTATAAACACAGGATTCATCCGAGTTCTTATGAAAATCAAATAATTTGATTGCCTTGTCAAACTAGATGTTCCAACTTTGGGAAGCTTGCTTGAGTCTATAAATGGATCTCTGGAATTTGCAAAACTTTTGCTCACTCCCTCTTGATATGAAGCCTTCTGGCTACCTCATATAGATCTCTTCCTTAATGTTTCTATTATGGAAAGTGGTCTTCACATCCATCTGTTATATTTCATAGTCATGATACACTGATATGGCTAGCAATATCCGAATGGATTTAAGCATCGCTACTAGCAAAAAAGTTTCCTCATAATCAATTCCTTACTTCTGAGTATAACCTTTCGCAATTGTGCTTTATAGATCACTACATCTCCATTTACTCCAAGCTTCTGCTTGTAGATCTATTTGCAGCCAATAAGAACTATTCCTTGTAGTGGGTCCACCAAGGTTCATACCTTGTTGGAGTACATAGAGTCCATCTAGGATTGCATGGCTTCTTATCATCTTCTCGAGTTGATGTCCAATATCACCTTTCCATAAGTTCTTGAATCATCATCCATAGGGAGATTCTCCTTGTTGTTCTCTAACAAAAAACCATGCCTCTCAGGTGGCTTTAAGATCTTATGAGATCTCCTAGGAGAATTTGAGTTCGATGGCCCAGCCTCAATTGGTTGGCCCATTACTGCATCTGTAGGGAGGCTCTGTGGTTCTTTAATTTCTTCAAATTCTATCTTAATGGAAACTCCTTTTCCAAAAAAGAGGCATTCTTTGAAACAAACACCTTTTATTATGAGGGGTCGTAGAAATAGTATTTAATGGATTCCTTTAGATACCCCACGAATGTACATAAACTGGATCTCATATCCAATTTATCTCCCACTTGCTGCTTTACGTAAGCAGCACACCCCCATACCTTAAGGTATTTGTAAGAGGGTGGTTTCCCATACCACATCTCATATGATGTTTTGGGCACCGACTTTCATGCCACTCTATTTAATAAATATACCTCCATTTCTAGAACATAGCCTTATAATAAAAGAAAAAATCCAGTAAAACTCATCATCGATCGAACCATATCTAACAAGGTTTGATTTTTACTCTCCACAACTCCGTTGAGTTGGGGAATTACAGGAGGGGCCCATTGAGAGAGAATCTCATTCTCTTTTAGATAATCAAGAAACTCTGTGCTCAAGTATTTGCCTCCTCGATCTAATTGAAGAGGCTTGATACTTGGCCCAGTTTGTTTCTGACCTCACATTTGAATTCTTTAAACTTTTCAAAAACTTCAGATTTGTACCTTATAAGGTAGACATAACCATACCTAGAATAATTATCGGTAAAAGTTATAAAGTAGTGATAGTTTCCATAAGCACTAACACTTAGTGGGGCACCTATATATAAATAGATCAAATCCAATAGATTTTTGGCTCGCTCCACTTGTCTAACAAATGGTAATTTGGTAATCTTCTCTTTGAGACATGACTCACATGTTGGCATTCCTTGCTCTTGCAAAAGATTGAGCAATTGGGCCAACTTATGAATTCTTTTCTCAGAGATATGAGCTAATCTAGCATGCCATAAAGGTTGGGAACTATGATCATCTATTTTTTTTTATTTTGTTGAACATGAAAAAAGGAGTTATGGGGATTAATAGATTATAAATAATTCATCAATATGCCAGAGGTAATCAAAACTAAAATCTTTAAAAAATGAACAACTTCCATGTTTTATTAAAAAAGTAAAACCTTCTCCATCGAAAACAGAAATAGAGATAATGTTCTTGATTATTTCTGGAACATAAAGACAATTATTTAAAACTAAAATTACTCTATTTTCTAAAGCTAAGTTAACACTTCCTATGGCTAATGCAACAATCTTTGTTTCATTCCCTAGATTCAAGACTGTCTCTCCTCTACTTAGCTTCGTACTTTTTGCCATCACCTGCAAATCATTGCAGAGATGAGACTCACAGTCGATATCCAATACCCAAGAAGCATCATTAACTAATAAATTAACTTCAATAGAATAAATACTTGAACTCTTCAGGCTCACAAGGTACTCCTTATAGTTCCCCTTCCAATGCCTAGGTTTGTGTTGTTGGAACTTTTGGAGACAACACCTGTTGGCTTCATGCCTTTGGATTTTGAGGAACGTTTTTCTTGCCCCTTCTTTCTCTTGGGCTTTACAGCCTTTGAGTTGGATGAGGATCCAACAAGCATAATCAGCTTATCCTTCTTCATAGTGGACTCAATCATCTTCAACATGTTAACCAGCTCAGCAAGGCTAGTTTCTATTTTATGTATGTTGAAGTTGACAACAAAGGTGTTAAACGATGGAGGTAAAGACTACAAGATAAGATCCAAATAGAGCTCGTTATCCATAACGACTCCAAGTGACTCGAGCCTTTCAATCAAACCTATCATCTTCAATCCATGATCATGGACTGAAGAGCCCTTCATCATACGGTTCCTGAAAAGCTCTTTCGAGATCTGATATCTCGCATGCCTAGTATGTTCACTATACAACTCTTGTAAGTAAACATAGATATCATGCGCATGCACATATACCTCGTGTTGCCTTTGCAACTCGTTTGATATCGATGCCATCATATAGTATCGCACTTGCAGATCATCATCAACCAGCTTGTGATAATTCATAAGCTCCTCCTTACTAGCTTCTTCTAGTGCAGCTGGCGGTGGGATCACATCAAGTATGTAATCCCTCTTTTCAGATTGTAGAATGATCCGAAGGTTTCTCAACTAATCGATATAGTTGGGACCAGTTAATTTATTAGCTTCCAAAATTGATGCAAGTGGATTTTTAGCTATTTATAGACAATCTACAAATATAAATAAGACAGAAAATTAACATACTTTCAAAATCATATTCATTTGTAATAAGGTCTTTAGTAATAAATGCCTCTCACTATTTCATTCAAATTCCATCACCCCCTAATGGTAATTTAGGAAGTCTTATTTTCTAGTAGGCTTGAGGCCCAATCAATATGTCATATGCCCAAATTTTATGAGTCCATTAAATATATTAAAAGGTAGTTAACTTTTAACAATTGTATCTCTATATAACCCTCAAGCTATTTTACCTCACTTTTTCCCATATACCCTAATTTTATGAGTTCATATGGTACTAAGTGTCAAGTAAGACCTATCAAACCTCCATGTAGATGGAGCATCAAAATATTCGATAACTCATGGCCAATGTAGAGACGAGTCCATCCCATAAGCATCACCATGCTTAGTAGAGATCACAGTTTTCCATTACAGAGTTGTTCCATGACTCATATCCAATGATAAAGTAAGGTAGCATCGTCATGTGAACTACTTTTGATGGTAGGCATGGATTATTAGGTCCTACCCAATTTTATCCATATTTTCTTAAAATCAAAATTCAAAAATTCCCTTACTTAATTTTTAGTTCAAGTGGGGTATTTATGTTAACCAAGACCTCATCAATTTTAATCTTGATTTATTTAATAAATTAACAAGCAAATTATATTATATAGGCCATTCCTATGTGATCCATTCGATTCAAAAATAGATTTAGGTTAATCTAAAGGTAATAGAATGGAAATAGAAACTAGTTCAATTACATGAATATATCACATACATTCATGAGTCTTATCTTGATTCTTCATCTTGATCCTTATTTTTTGTCCACCAAAAAGCAAAAAAAAACAAAAAAAAAAAAAAAACAAAAAACCTCACCCTATTCTACTCTCATTCAAAATGAAAAATACATACAAGGAAAGAATAAGAGGCTTACAGGCCCCATTTCAACAACCCAAAGATAAATAAATCTAATCACATTGGTCCAAATGAGACCATAATCATCCCACACATACTAATAAATACATCACATGAATTTATTAAAGCATATAAATTTTTCATTCTTTTAAAATAGTAATTTCATGACTTAGGATAAAATCTTGATTTTCAAGAAAATCCTTTCTCAATTTTAAAAATAAAAATTTTAATTATAAACTCGAAAAATCATATTTTGCAATTCAACGTGACAACGTGCACAATGAGCGCGCACTGTTGCGCGTCGGTACTTGGTGGGCGCTAGCCATCACCCGACGAGCACGCACCAGTACTTGACAAGCGCCTAGCGGACCCGCGCTGACACCCGACAGGCACCTAGCAGGCACCCGATGGGCGCGCACCAGCACTCGATGAGCGCCCAGCGGGCACGCGCTGCTATGTGCACGGGTACCCAACGCCGTGTTATGTATGATTTTTCCTTCTGATCGAATCAAGTTCAATCATACATGTTATGTTTAACAATTAAATTAATTACAAAATAATTTTATCCCAATTAGAACTACAACAAATCAATCAAAATTTAATAATTAAATTTACAAGCATAAATCGAATCTAATTGGAATTGTGCAAACCATGGCTCTGATACACTGTTGGGTTCAAGTGATCCCGAGATATACGCAGTGAAAAATTAATTTTTTTAAAAACATCATACCATAACAATTATAGTAATACTCTAGCTCCAATGCGATTTTTAACAATCTCGTAATTTTCAATAGTTGTAATAAAGCAATAAAAGTATCGATTTATACTTTTCTATGCACTTCGGTTGTCATAGGATATGAAGTAATCAATTGCTAGCACATTTTTTGAATTTGGTTCATAGAGATTCAAATATTTTCCCTTTAAAGTAGTCCACACTTTGAACAAAAATACAAAATCAGAATTCTACTAGCAATTTTGATTTCTTTTCTAATTAGTTGATGGAGTGTGTGTAAAATATATTAATTTTTGTTATCAACTTGTGATAAAAGAATTAATACTTAAAGATGGAATTTTTTAGAGAAAAATGACGAATGAAGAAAATAATTTTCTTCTCTTATTTCTATATAGCCAAAAATTATATGGATGTTTATTCTTTTTACAATTTTCGGCCATGAGGTATATATAAGGGGCTTAAAATTTCAAGAGTCCTACTCTTGATATTTTGTGTCTTTTTTTGATTGGTTGGAAGATATTATGGTTGGTCCAAACTTGTTTCAATTTTATTCATTTTATATCTTCCAAAGATATTTAAGGTTTTCCAAAAATTTCAAACTCTTGACTTTCCATCCTTTTTCAATCACTTTCATGGGCCTCTCCTAATTGGCCTTTGCAAAATGGGCTTGGACTAAAAAATAAATCCCACAATTAATCCAATTAATTATCTTAGCACAAACTTAATTAATTAATTTCATCTAGCCAACCTAATCAAATTAGGTCCAATTAAATAATTTAATTATTTAATTAAATAAATTAATATATGGACTACACTATTAATTTAATCTAATCAAATAATTATTTCACTCCAATTGGGCTCCCTAATCTTATTAGGTCCAATTAAATAATTCAGTTATTTAATTGAATAATTAATTCAACTCCTTGAATTAATTTAAGCCCCAATTAATTAATCTCTATTAATTAATTAGAGACAACTCCTTGGATCAATTTCTAAATTAGAAATGTTCCATCTCAAATTGTGTGTAATCCTTTAGGTTCACAACTAAACTAGTAGTGAGCTTGTAATATTTGCAACTTATGAATAATAATTATTCTAATTAATTAATCTAATTAATTAATCCACTTAAAATTAACTCCTTAATTTCAAGAACCTCACAAGTCATAGGAAACACTTAGCAAGTATATCATGACTACCTAAACTTAGGTAAAATAACGAGTGAATCTATTTTAATTACGAGTATCATTCATGTAGGGTCCTTCCATCAATTAATCTCCCGATTGAGTCTAGGGCATGGATTAATAGTCAAAACCCTGATTACCCAATAACTATGATTCTATTTTAAGTTTCAATGACTCATGATGAATCGTTAGAAAACCCCCGTCCAACATTCATGATGAATCGTTAGAAAACCCCCGTCTAACATTCATCCTGCCTTGGCCAAGGACTTCTCAGTCATGAACTATGAAAATATAGGAGATTCACTTGTTCTGTTAGACAAATGAATGATCCTTTATTGGCCACTCATTAACCTCTATACATATCAATGCAACATCTAATATATCCCATTTGTGATTGTTAGGCAATCAGAAGATACATCAAAATAAAACATGACATGCACAAAGCTACCATGGTGTCTCAAGTCAAAGGACTAATCGTGTACTATCGTAACATGGAATTTCTTATTTCGACAAATAAGTTTTCAATTAAGAAATTCCAGAGGGCCTGTTTAGTGTACTTGTTCCCTAACAAGCACCCGCATATATGCACTGGCATTACTACGCCAATGTCCATGGAGTGAGACATCCTCCTCATGCAAGCATGCATTGTATGCCTGAGTCTATTGGGTTATTCGATATCCCATCTCAAAAAGCCCTTGACTCGAAACTAATTTAAAACTAAAGCCATAGAGGCATATTCTATGATCACCATCAATTGCGTAACCATACCCCATAGCTAAGTTTGGTTTAGAGACTTTATCTACTTACAAAATATAATTAAAGATAAAAAAATTTCCTATTTTATTAATATGATTTGAAAAGGATTGTTTTTTACTAATACAATAGTATAAAAGATGTCTAATCTAATTGACTCATTGGGCACTACTCTAACAGTACTGGCATGTATAAAGGTTAATAAGTGGCCAACATAGAATTCGTCACTTACCTATGTGCAAGTGAATCTCTTATATTTTCATAGTTAATTACTCAAAGACCATGACTAAGGTAGGATGAATTTGGATTCATCATGAGTCATTGAAAATTGAAATGGAATCATAGTTATTGAGTCAATTAGGGTTTTGACTTATAAACTATACCCTACACTCAATCGAGAGATTAAATAATGGAAGGACCTTGCGTGTATGGTACTCATATTAGAAATAAGTTCGCACGCTATTTCATCTAAGACTAATTTACTATGATTACTAGTTAGGTGTTTTCATGAATAGTGAGGTTGTTGGAATTAAGAGGTTAATTCCAATTGGATTATTTAATTAGATTAATTAATCAAAATAATTATTATTTATAAATTGCAAGTGTTGTAAGCCCACTACTAACTTAGTTGTAAACTTAAAGGGTCACACACTATAATAGAGGGAATTATTTTCTAAACCATAAAATGATTCAATTGGCTGGATCCAATTAATTAATAGGGATTAATTAATTATGACTTTAATTTAATTCAAATATTGAACTAAATATTTAATAAAATAATTGAATTATTTAATTGAACCTAATTTAATTAGAGAGCCTAATAAAGTGAAATATTAATTGACAGGATTAGTTAATTAATTAAAGACTAAATTAATTTAATTATTAAATTAATCTAGCTAATTAAATAAGCTTGATGGAATTAACTAGTTTGATCAATTAAGTGAATTTGGCCTAATCAATTAATTGGAAATTAATTAATGAACTTATTAATTGGATTAAAAGTCCTAGCCCAAAAAATTAATTCATAGCCCATTGGTAGAGGCCCATCATGTATTTTAAAAAATTAAAAGATGGAGGATATTTTTGAAAATATCCAAAAGGATGATTATCATCCAATTTTGGAAGGGGTTGAAGATTTTGAATTGATTAAGGATCAATCAAATTCCTCAACCAACCTTACCATAGTGGCCGATGTTTCGAACAAGCAAATGTGATGAAATTGGTCACTACCTATTTTGGAGGAGACAGTTTTGGGTTATGAATCTATATTATCTTTTGGCCTCCTTCAAGATAGATATAGGATTTTAAAAAAATCATTTGGTAATATAACAATCAAAACTTGGCCAATAGAAAAAAATTGAAAGAAAAAGGTTTTATTTTTTATTTTTTTCTTTTAATTTTTTCATACTCTTTCCATCTTCTAGTCTCTTTCCTAGAACAATCAAGAAATTCTTCTTGATTATTCTATCAATATAATTCTTGCTTCCACTAGTTAGATTAGGAATTGATGTTTTCTATAATACTCTATTATTTTGTTTTAAGAAAATGAATCACCATCACTAGCACAATAGTGATTCGGTAGTTCTTGTTCATTGTGTGGACTTCTTTAGATGAGGTACATTTGGACCTCTTGGATTCATTTGGAGAAATGAGTCCGACAATCGATTGCCACAAACCCTAATACAACATGAGTGTTAGTAAGGTATAATTAAACCTAAACTTATTGAATTATTTTATTTGCTTCTACACATCACACAAATGCGTGATTATTAAAATCACTAGGAACTCGGGGTGTTTGCTTAATTTGGGTGTTGAGCTTGACTTGACGCAAGGGCTATGCACACACAAAAGGTCATGAAGTAAGTTGAAATTGACATGCAAGTTGACATTGTAGGCATGAACACATTTTTTAGATTCTCTTTGAGTTATTATCTTTAGTAATCTTTGAGGTTGGATGATGGTTCAATGGTAGTTATGCCTTAGTTTTGCGTTAAGTGGTATATTCATGTTCATTATTTTTTGTGATTTGCTTAAAGACAAACAAATATTTAAGTTTGGAGGTATTTGTTAAGTTGATTTTATACCAACTATTCGAATGTATTTTGCTTAATATTTGGTCTATTTTTAAGTGTTTATATTCCTTTTTATGCATTCAGTTAGTAATCTTGTAGATAATGACAAAAAAAGGAAGAAAATGGAAAATAAACAAACATTTGATTAAAATTTTGAAAAATCTGCATAATGGTACTACTGAAGGCAGTATTTTTATTGTGGGCATAATATTTTGCTCATAAGCCCTATTAAGCTAATTTTTAAATCATTAGAAAGATAAGAAAAAGGACTACAATTTTCATGATGATCACTCAATTTAGTTCAATCGAATGTAAAGAGAAAACTTAGGTTAAAAAGTCAACAAAGGGGTGAAACTTTCTAGTGTGGCGTATCTTTGTATTTTAGATATAACTCTCTCTGCAAATCTCATATTGAGTTAATTCAAGTATTTATAGAAATTCAAGACATAATGCTATAATTTGTTAGAAGACAGTAAAAGCTAATTCATACTAGAAAGATCTCAAAAATTACTTGCAAAAAGATTAATCCTAAAGAGCCTAAGAGCTGTTGCAGAGAGCCTAGGTGCCGAAAACAAACTATATGGCGCCTAGGCACCGTTTTTTCGAGTTTAGGCACCATTTGATGATGCTGAAAACTAAGACTATGGCGCCTGCACATTGTTTTTCTGAGCTTAGGTACCATTTGATGATGCTGAAAACTGAGACTATAACGTTGTTTTTCTAAGTCTAGGCGCCAAATGGCATGAAAATCTAGATATGATTTTTCATTCGAATTTTGGACTTAATATAGGAGGATTGATAAAAGCCAACATCTCTCAAGATTTTGGAGAATTCTTGGGACTTTTGAATGAGAGAACATAAGAAGAAACAAGAAGAAAAGTTTTGAAGATCAAGATTTGGCTCCTCTTTCAAATTCAACAAGTTTTTCTTTCTTTTTTCTTTAAATTTATCTATTGTCACGATTTCTAGTTTGTGTATGGATTTATTAGACATGATGAATAAGGGCTAATTCTCTAACTGTTTGTTAATAATTATAATTGATTGAAAATATTAATTAATTAATAATCAATATAATTAATTATTATAAATGTTATTGGAAAATAATAACCAATTTAAAATTAAATAAATAAACTTAAATTATCAATTAATTAAATATATAATATGAGATACAAATGAAATTAAAATTTAGCGTAAAACAAATTATGAGAAAAAATAAGGATATATAAATTGCACAAAATTTAATATTTTGAAGAGCATATTACACCCAATTTATTATTTTAATAATAAATTTAGTATTGGATTGAAGATGTTCTTGTGCTCTATTTTGTCGTACTTTCTTAAAACTTTATAATCCAAAAATATTTGAATAGTCTTATTAATTTAATACTGGCAAAACTAAAGGCATTCCTCCAATTGCCATAATTACTTAATAACAAGAAGTCATTCCATACACACAAAGTTAGAGCAATTTCCTAAAGTTAGAGAAGATTTGACATAAATTAATGTGGTAGGACCCACCACTAACAATTTTTTCGTTATATTATCAAACATGTTATGAAAATGATGCTTTTAAAAACTACGCAACCAACACTTTTTTTATGCTTAAAATCTACATTTTAATAGTTAATCAAACACATTTTTAAACTAATTTAATAAAATATTATAAATTTAAAAATATATTAAAAATATGCTATAGATTGATGATGTATTATAAATATGTGTGAAAACACAAATTTAGATTGCGATTTCAATAGAAAGCGCAACCCAAACTTGCACTTTCTATAATTTATTTATTTTTCTTAAAATTTTCTGAATGCGCAAGTTACACTTGTGCATTCAATCACGCATAGGCAGACCACGCTTTCCTCTTTGTCAGTGAAGGGTACGACCCTTCGCTAACTGCGGCAAGAGGTGTAAGTTTGACTTGCGCTTCTTGTCGCTCAGTCAGTGAATGAATAAATTCCTTCGCTGACAACAGAAAACGCAACCTCGAGTTGCGCTTCCATCCACGAAGCGCAACCCAACATTGCGCTTTCATTTAAACTCCCAATTATTTATACCCTTGATCGCTTCCCCCTCCCCACTTCCTTCATTCCTCTCCTCCCTCCCCTCCCCTCCCCTCCCCTCCCCTCCCCTCCCCTCTTCTCTTCCCTCTCTCTCTACATCTCCCTTCCATTCCCTCTTTCCTTGACTCTCTCATTTTTCTCTCCCCTCTCCCATCTTCTTGTCGTCCCTCTACTCATCATTTCATCAGTAAGTAATGTTGTTGTTATTTTTTTAATTTTTTTAATTAAAATAAATTAAATAATCATATTTATATATTTTTGTTCAGGTAAATATTGTTAGTGCGCGAGAGATTAAAGTACGATGCATATCATATTTTGAGTGTGACTTATAGGTATCATATTTTAAATATTTTAATTACAATGTGTATATTTTATTATAATTATTATGAAGTAGATTTATTATTATATTAAAAAAATATTTTTTTTTCCATTGCAATGTTAGTAATATTATTTTTTATAATGACATGTGCAATTACATGTATAATAGCATATTTATATGTGGAGAATTCAACCTTTGCATGCATGTTTTTTTTATATTATATTTTATATTTATTTTTGACTTAAAAATTTGAGTTAAAAATTGTTGAACTATTCAGGGAATCTTTCCCATAACTATCCTAATCTAAAAGTAGAATAAGATTTCCTGCAATGAATTTATATGATTTATAATGTTACTAATTTATATTATATAAAAATATTTCATACTAACAATTAAGTAGTTAAATTATTAATTAATTATTATGTCTTTGAAATTGTTATTTAAAATTAAAATATTAATACCTATTTATATTAAAAATGTAATGAGTATATGTAATTATTTATTAATACTTAATAAATATAAATTATGAATAGTTATTATTATAATTTATGTTATTTAGTATATGACATTTGCCTATAATTATATAGGTTATTTTTAATTGTGCTATAATTATAGATTATTCAATTAAATTGGTATACGACTAGTTAACAAATTAATTCATGTAGTTTATTATTATATTACTAATTTGTATATATTAATAATTATAAAATATGATAATTATGAATTTACTAATATAATAAGCTAATAATCGTAAAATATTGGTATAACAATTAAATAATTTAGTTTACTAATATATTCATATTTTATGTAGTTATGCCAAATAGGAACAATATCGATGTTTTGGTATACTTTGGTGGTCAAATTATACAAGATCCTAATTCAGTGATATATGATCGCCCTATAATTAAAGCTAGGAGAATGTCTCGTAGGATAAAATTTTCTAAATTACTATTGAAAGTGTATCAGATAACGGGTGTTGACGATAAATAGTTCTTATTGAAATTATTTGTTAAGTACTATTGCGATAATATGTCATAACTAATATCAATAACCGATAATGAAGGTTTGGAGTTTTCTTAGATCTAGGAAAGAAAAAATAATTTGTAGAATTTTATGTTGAGGCAGAACAAAGGGTCCATAATACTGTGCCTGAGATGCTGATAAGCAATGAGTATTATTAGTATGCATCATTTTTAAGAGATGATAGTATGTTTGAAATGCCTACATTAACGCAAGGGATGGCAAGTGTTGGCATCAATGACCTTAATGCAGGTGCTTCAAGCTCCGGTCAAAAGTATTTTGAAGGTACAAATACAGAGCCGTATAATGCATATACTAATGAATTGCCTAAGTAATTTGTCGATAGTTTTGGTGTTGAAGAACATGTTGATTCCGAACCCAATAAAATTGATGATGAAGATGATGGGGTCAAAATTGATGATTTGGAATAAATATATAAGCAACATGATGAGGGCAACTCATCCTAGCATCAAGTATCAGTTTATACCTTAATGCCCTCAACAACAAATGAATATAGCTATTATCCAACCGTCCCATTCTTCACCATATGTTACCCAAAAATACTTGTAGATTCTATTGATATTCCAAATAGGGGAAAGTTTTACGACTCTAGTATTGAAGAGCGTGAAAAGGGTATGGTATTCAAAGATAAAAAAAATATGCAAGCTTCAGTTAAAGATTACTCCATACAAGTTGTGCGACGTGAGTATCGGGTCATTGAGAGAACACTAAAATTATGGAAAGTGGAATGCAGACATAGTACATCGACCACGTGATGTACTTGGGCGCTTTGAGCATTATTGAAAGCAAAGCTTGATTTGTGGAAAATCACCAAGTAGGGAGGCCCCATACCTACCTTATGAATTCATTATTTGTAGATCATCGCAACTTGTATAAAAATATTATCGTCAGGTTGCTTACGGGCATAGTTCAGTATGACCCACCCTATGAGATTAAGTATATCTAACCAAATGTGAAAAATAAGTATCTGTATGAAATTTCATATCATAAGGTTTGGCATGGTTTGAAATGGGCAAGGAAAAATATTTATGGCAAGTATTTGGGAGCTCTGCAAAAATGGAATCCAGGCACAATTGTGGAGCGACATCACATCGACATCGAGTTTCCAAAAAATAAAATATTGATATATGTATTTTGGTCATTCAAGCCATGTATCGATGGGTTCCAAAATTGTCACAAAGTAATAAGTATAGATGAAACACATCTTTACACAAAGTACAGACGCAAGTTGTTGATTGCTATGGTGATGGATGCGAATCAACAGATTCTGCCTTTAGCTTTTGCAGTTGTTGATGAAGAAGCATTTACGTCTTGGAGATAGTTTCTATATATGTTGTCTGTGCATGTTGTCTACGGGGTTGAAGGTGTTTGTCTTATTTCTAATTGACATAGTGGCCTACTTGGAGCAGTTCAATACATACCTGATTTCACACCATCTCGCAGGCTGCATCGTTTTTGCTTAAGGCATATGTCATCTAACTTCAACAAGCAGTTCAAGAATATTGCATTAAGGGATTTGTGTTATACAACTCGTTCATAATTGACAATCAGACAATTTGATAAGGTCATGGAATAAATTAAGACTCTTAACGAGGATGCACATGCATACTTAAAGAATATAGATAAATATCAGTGGACTCTGGCTCATGATGGAGGATGACGATGTGGCATAATGACAACAAATATATCAGAATGCATTAATGGAATTTTAAAAGATGCACGATGGCTCCCAGTAACTACTATTATACAGATTACATTCCATTGTACTGTTAAACATTTTCTTGATCGACTATTGAAGAGTCGTCGAATGATAGAGAATAATTAACCATGGCATGATAATATATTACAAAGATATGAGAGTTGGCAGAACCTATCTATGGAGCATATGGTACATGTGTTTGATTACACAGATCAATACGTGTCTGTCATAATACGTTAATCAGGATCATCCAGAAGTTTTACACACGTCGTGGAACTAAGATCAATGGAGTGTTCATGCAATAATTGGAGTTAGTTTGGAATACCTTACTCGCATGCTATGCATACTTGCCGGTATTTTGGAGTTAATACAGCAACAGTCATGAAATGGTACTATAGCACTAGTTCTTATATAAATACTTACAAAGGGAAGTTTGAGCCTTTGCCAGATGAAGTTTATTAGGATGCTCCCTCTTTTGAGTTGTAGCACAATCCATCGTTGTGAATTCAGAATCATCACGGACGAAATACTTCTACTCGAATTTCTAATGAGATGGATTAACCTCAGGCACATGCTAGACAGTAAGCCCGAGCAAGACAAAGGGTCAATGCAACAAAATGTGGAACAACTTCGTCTTCCCGGCATACTCCTTATTTGTATGAAATAATTTTGTAATGATATTATATTTAACTATTGTTAATGATATTGTACAATTTCATGTTATATATTAAAATTTGTACTTAACTGTTGTTAATGATATTATACAATTTCATATTATGTGTTTACATTTGTGTTTAACTGTTGTAAATGATATTGTACAATTTTATGTTATATGTAAACATTCATGTTAAGTTGCTTTATGTATATTTTTCACTATTATTAAAAAAATTATCCTTCACACATATTGTTATTCATTTGGTTACATGATGGATATTGTTTCTGCATATAGTCCACGGGATACGACACTTTTATCCCGATAGACTACTCACCGTTCAAAAAGTGTATTTGTTGGTGCAGCTGAAGGACACTTATAGTTAAGCACACAAGCGTACTATTTTGGAGACTTGATGATGGAAATGGTGTATTGCATCCTCGTGTAGTTAATCGTTTATATGATATGAGATTTTATGATATCTACCGAGATGGACACTATGATATGAACTTTCATTTGATTACTGCGCTCGTCGAGAGATGTCGACCTAAGACTTATACATTTCATTTCTGCATGGGTGGGGTGACAGTCACACTACAGGATGTTGCAATTATTTGGGGCTTATCAGTAGATGGTCAACCCATTATTGGACGTGATCTGAGAAGATCTACAGAGCAGTGGTAGGATTATTCCCACCATTCTTAGGATTTCAACTCACTTCATAGTAGTTTAGAGGTGGGTGTATATTGTTGAGTGCCTTGAGGGGTTATCTTCAGGCTAACTCAGTGACAGATAACACTCCCCAGGATAAGTTGGAGAGATAAGCACGTGGATGTGCATTGATTCTATTGGATAGCATTTTGTGTCCTAATTCATCAGATAATGGAGTGTTGTTACTATATCTGCAGAGTATGGAGCAGATTAAAGATGTTGGTTATTTCAGTTGGGGCAGTGCAGTATTGGCATTCATGTATTGTAAATTATGCACTACACCCGATAGAAATATGAATATTATTGGTGATGCGATGGTATGGTATTTCTATAGATAAACTTTATATAACACTCTTGTATAACTGTTATAATTTTCTTATGTTATATCAGTATGTTTGTCACATAAGTTATTTTTAATATATATTGCAGGTATGTGTATGGTCTTGCATTACCACGTTGGTACCAAAACGATTACATTCACGAGTAAATATTAGCCCACTCATCGGCGTTAATGATCATGAGCTTTCACTTCCTCCGTATGGTGCAATATATTATTTAATAATTATTTTTTATATACATATAGATGGATGCAATATTATAGGCGAGCCCTCTCATTGGCGCTAATGATAATGAACTTACACTTCCACTATTATCTTGTGATTATTATTTAATGATTATTTTTTATATACATATAGGTGGACGTAGTATTATAGCTTCATGCGTATGAGAGTCATTCTGTCAGGATTATTAGAGATATACTAGACAGGATGACTGATAGAGAGGTGAGTAAAATTTAAGGCATTTGTTTAAATTTGATTTAATTTTTCTTTTTATATATGTACAAATAATTCAAATTGATGTATTTTATAATTGCAGTTTATATAGGAACCATATGACATAAGTTCACCAAATATTATGATATTAGGTCCAAGGTGTAACATGCTACTGTGGAGATCTCGTTGTCCATTGATCAACTATGCCATCGTAGAGTTTCATCACCCAGAGCGGGTCATGCGCTAATACATTCCACCGGATATACCAGCGCATGAGGCTTTACACGATGTAGACTGCAGGGGGCACAGTAGAGTAGATTGAGTTCGATATCACCGGGAGTATGTGTCAGAGTGGGCAGATAGACAACAACTTATTGTCGTCAACCCTCTTGTTACTGGATCCGATAGTATTGAGTCTAGCTATATGAATTGGTACGATCAAATTATACGCCATCTGATATCACCATCCCATTCACCTATGCAGGAGAGGTACCAGCCTTCACACATATCAGATATGGAAGTTATGGTAAGACATTCACTAATAATAATTTTTATAATGTGTATACATTATATTTATGATATTCTTTAATATTATTCTTTTTTTGCACGTATTTCAGAGTATGGTGGTCGAGAGGATTAGACTCTATTAATTGTGCGAACGAGAAAGATATAACTTCACTTATACATTTAAGGAGTGAAGCTCTTTACACGCCACTGATGATCTTAGATGCCTATTTCGTAAACAAGAAGATACTGTAAATATACCAATGCTACTACCACAAGAAACATGCAGGAGGATGAGGAGGCGTAGTACAATAGTAGATGATGTGGGTCCCTCTGCCTCGACACGTGCTGTATTTACTAGCCATGCTTCTACATCTTATGATATTTATCATCTATTTATGTCTAGTGTAGCAGATAAGGCGGGTCCATCCACCTCGACACACTATGTATAACACGATTTAAATAGTACCGCCAACTATTATGTACCTCAACAGGCACAACCAGACAACTCATTCACTCCGTATTGGAGTATGCCACCATCTACGATGTCATTCTCTACACTACTCAGTTTCAATTTAGGCATGACGCAGATGTCGTTTGTTCAACGGCATCCAGGACACCGTTCTGGACATGAAAAGTTTATTATCTCGCCTGTTGAATTTTTACATCTAGACAACAATTATCATGATCATGAAGAGTCAAAATCCACAACTTTATCAGATTGGTCGAATTTCAATTTAAACTACAATACATATGTTGATAATCCGACCCAAAATCAGTCACATGCTGCTGCTACTGCTGAGGGTGGATGTCAAGGTAGACGACAACGCCACCAACGTACTTGTGGTACTAGTGACCATTTTTAGTATTTTTTTTATTCTTGTATTTTTCAAAATTTTTATAATGTATATATTTAATACTGTAATTATTATCCAAAAAAATTAATTGTGTGATTATGAAGTAAAAATAGTATTGTTACTATCTTTATTAAAATATTTAAATACATATTGTATAAATTTTATACATATTATAGCTTAAGCAAAAAAATATTTAAACAATATAAATTTATGTTATTTATTGTATAATATTATTATAGCTTAAGTAAATAATATTATTACAATAATATTGTATAATCAAATGTGTTTGCTTAAATTTTGATCTTTGTTGATTATGTATATATATATAATTATGTTTTCTATATATTGTTATATATATTTTTATATATATTTATATATATACAATTATATATATATATATAATTGCACATTCCATAATTTGAGAAAATTATGCAATTATTAGTAGAAAGTTGCGTTTGTTTATATTATGATTTAAAGCGCAAGTGAAAGCGCGTTTGAGGGTTGCACTTTCAGATGAAAGCATAACCTTTAAACACGCTTTTACATATATTTTTACAACTTTCCCGTTACATGGTATAATATTAATTAATTTTTAAATTTATTATAAAGTATTAAATTAGTCCACATTTTTATTCTACATTCCATCTATTCATTTGAATATATTTTTATTTGTAACACGAAAACTAATAAAAATAAATAAAAACACACTTGAAAATAACAATAATAAAAATTAGGTATAAAATTAAGTTCATATATAACATTTTAACTATTATCTAAGTTTTCATATTTACTTAAAATAGTACATTCAAATTTAGACATCCAATTTGTGACTAAAAGAATGTACAAAAATTTACACTGTATACGAAATTCAGTACATAGTGATGCATGGATGCATCAAACCATCTAAACAAATTTTCTCGTGGAATTTAAAAAATTACCTAATTTAATATTATATTTTTTATTATACATCACAAATATATTTTAAATATATAAAATATTTTCTTAAATAATCATATACATTTATCATATATATTTTTATAAAAATAAAACGCCACGTGAAATTAAACAAGAAATTCGAATTAAGTACAAATTCCAAAGTGGCGCACATTGCTAAGAAACATTCTGGTATCTATATTTCCCCTTTAAACATTTTGGTATTTACAAACTTACCAGATTAAAATCTTCATGCACTTTAACTCAACCTGCCAATTAAAAGTTTTAGAAAAAAAATGCCAAATTGCATTAGATAATCATACCGTCAAAAAGGTTGGGTTTGTGCAAGAAAACAGCTGAGGAAAAGGAACGCGCACACTCATGCCCACATAATTTGAAATGTCAAAGGCTGTAACTAGAATTTATTAAACTAATCAAACTTTACCAAAAAGCTTATGGTATAAATGTTGAAAGGAAATAATTACTACAATGGATCACATGTCTCCATGTACCACCAGTCAGTACATGACCTGACAGTCAGACAGACAGCTGACTTAGAATGTGTAGTTTGGTTTAAATGTTCTGTTGCTCACTGGTTTACTTCCATTATTACCTTTATCTTCTTTTTCAGTCATCTCATTTTCTGCTTCTTCTTCTTCTCCTTGAAAGGCTGGGTGGTTGAGAATGCTGTTCAGAAGCTGAGTCCCTCTGAGTGCATTTGTCAATGGCAAATGACCCTTTGGTGTGCCCTCTTCCATTTCCCACATGAACTCTGTGGGAAATGACCTGTAATTGTACTGCTCAACTTCACAGCTCTCAAGCTTCTTCATCCACCCAACTTTTATGAAAAACTTGGTGAAATCCTTGCTCATTTGCTCCCATATCTTCTTCTGCACACTGTACCCAAACTTGTTATCACTGTGCTGTCTCCAGAGCGCATCTATGGTCTTGAGATCATCTTCCGGGATGAACTGGGCCTCGGAGAAGAACACGTAGCCACGCTTCTGTGCCGCTTCCCCGGCGAGGACTATGAGAAGGCGGCGAGTCTCCTCATCGGCCTGCCGGAAGTTCTTGGAGGATAAGTGGTGCTGGAGGAGGTCGAAGGAAGCGGTTTGGGAGGTGGAGGGAGTGGTGGTGGGCGTGGAATAGGTGGCAGAGGAGACAGCGAAGGCGGTGGAGTGGAGGAGGGAAGGTGTGGTGGCCGTGGTGGTGATTGTTTTGAGAAAGAAAGAACAGGTGGTGGAGGTAGTGGAACGAGAGTAGTAGACTATGGAGTGGCGCCGGCGGAGAGTATTGTGGTGGTGTATAGAGTTGAAAGCATTGGTGGCCATTAGAGAGAGTTTTCAAGAAAGATTTTCAAGGACAGGGGATCATTTTTCTATTCAGACAAGAAGGGGGGAGAAATGCAATGAGAAACTTTGTTTGTTGCTAAGATAAGAGTAACTTTTGAGGGGTGGGGGGTGGGCTGGGGTTGGGAGATAAGAAATGAGTGAAGAGTGAAGTCAACAGGTCATCAGGGAAAATATAAAAAGCAGGAATGTGATTGGCTGAATGAGGGTGAGGCTGGATACTTTCCATCAGTATCTCGATGGAAAATTCCAAAAAGATGGTGTGTTTGGCAATTGCAGCATCCTCAACTTGTTTTTGTCCTTATAACGTGGGGTCATTGGAAATTAGTGACAACCCCAAAGATTCGTATATAGCTCAGTTTCATGCCATAACTTAGCCAAACAAGAGGACAAAAACAACGTTTGAAGTTGTTACTTTTTCAGAAATCTAATTTTAGTGGTATTTTGTATGGGGATTAATTACAAGCACTGGTGATTATCAATTTCTCCTTTCATAATTTTAAAACAAGGATCACCATTATATGTTACAACCAATTACAATATTCCCCTTCAATCAATGCCCATAATGGCATTTGATATTGTCATCACCAATTTTATAAGAGAGACTTTCAAATTTGCCCCTCGTGGATAAATTTGTAATTATAATGACGAAAATACCCCGCATAGGAGGCAAGTGGGAGTCATGTAAGGGGATGAACATGTAATGTTTCAAAATTTTGAGGGATGCATTTGTAATAAAAAATTGATTTTAGCCATTTGATACAAAAAAATAGTGCCAACCAAATATAGATGTTGAGAGCATTGTCAAAACGCCCTTGGGCAATAGAGGTGGGGCGCTCTTGAGCGTACTCATAAAGTTTGGGGCGTGCCTTTTGTGCCGGCAACTAGTATGAATAGTCAACTATTTGAAGTCAAAAACTTTCTTTTTCTTTATTGGGATTGTATTTGGTCTATTTCGAAAAATATATGACCCACCACTAATTTGGGTTTTTAGTACATGCACAAATTAAATAAATTTGTGGCTCATAAATAATTCAAGACTATTAAATGAAAGAATTTAATTGTAAAATAAATTATTAAAAAAAAAAACAAAATGCAATTAAAACCCTTTTTCTACCCCCATCTCCAGAGATGTTATTGCATAAAGTCGAATGTTTTTTATTTTAAAGAATGAATTCAGGTAAATTGTTCTATTGTAGTATGGTCATTATTTATCATATTGGTGTTTGCCATATGTAATTAATGACAGCAAAAAGATAAATATACTTTTGGTCGTAGGGTGATGCATCTAATAAATTGGGAGTGTCACCACAAGGTTGGATCTGAGATTGCATGGATCTTTTCATTTTATGCCTTCATGCATCTATTTTTTGATCCAACGACCAAAGTCAATTTTTTTGTTACAATGTATCTAACAAAGTTTTCGAACATTACATATACACCTAGAACAGCAACTTAAGCAATTCCCCACTTAAAGTTTGGATATACTACATTTACACCCCCCTTATCGCTCCGAGACACGTTTCCATGCAAGGGTAAAAATGTCATTTCACCATTAAATTTTCAGTCTTTTTTTTGTTTTTTTAATAAATTGACAGCAAATTATGCATTTCGGCCACATTTGTCAATTAGTCGAGGTTGATATATTACATTTTTGGTCCTTTTTTTTTTAATCTTGTGTATAAAGAGACTAAACAGAGTATTACCTTTGGTCACATTTGTTCATCTGATTTCTTTTCTTACACAGCTAGCAAATGACAATAAGTTATGATATATATATATATATATATATATATTTAAAAAATCAAATCGTTAAACATGAAAAAAGACATAATTCGAACCATTCACCTTATCTATAAAAAATATGGGCATATACCACCATTCCTTATAAGTACGTTCAGACATATTTATACATGTTTACAAATCTATTTTATATTTTTTAACGAAAGTGCCCTTTTTCAGATATATGCCAATATATATACTAATGAGTAATAGAACTCAATGGGAATTTTGAGATTTCAAAAGCAAATAATAAATGTTTTATAATTTGAATCGTAACATACATAAATAATTTCCCTAGAAGGATTAAGCAAAAAACCCATGCTACCTTTTTTCCATAACATTTTTCTAGTGGTAAGTAAATTTACATTGAATATGCCACAAAAGAAAGAGTGTCATAACATGTAAGAGCCAAGGTACTAAAAGCTTTCCTCCTGATGGAAGCAGAGAAAACCACCATTTATCATTTGCTGGCCTTCCTCCATGGTTGCATATCAATAGGCTTTCATTGAATAAAATGATGTGCCCCTCTTTGATGATTGTCCTCCATTAAGTTAACTGAAGAAGTATAAAAAAATGATACCGCTTCATACAATCATAAATGAAAAACCAATGCAATTTGCTGTCAAATACTTGAAAATGAACAAAGCACACAATGAGAATCCCAGTTTTTAAATTCAAAGTCATCCCTTTTGAACATACAAGTAATTTTGAAAACAATAGAGAGACAGAGAGAGATTCTTCCTTACAAAACCCTCTTTATGCACATGGGCAAAGCCTCCTTGTATGACTGTGTGAGCCATCGCAAGAAAGCGTAGATTGTGTTCTTGTGTACAAGCAAGCACCAGGGTTCTGAATATGCAGGCAGCCATTTTGAAGAAACAAAATTTAGAAAAGGATTAGATTTTGTGAAGTTACAACAATGCAATCTTCAGCAGAAAACAATGAAAACTAAAGCATGCTGATATCATTTGTTCCCATTATTTTAAAATAGTAACATATTTAAGTCATGATAAATGTGCTAGTGTGTGTTATGTGAACCCAGATGCCAGTTTACGGTGGATCACATTAATCTCCCACAAGTGCAGTTCACACTGTTTCAAGTATACCCTGTCATCCATTTAATGCTCAGTATGTGCAGAAACAAAGATTAACTGAAAATAAAGTTTGGGTGAAAGAGGCTTCCACTTATCACAACCTCGTGTAAATCATAAAGATCCCTAGCAAATATATATCTGTATACTCTTAAGATAATGAAAGGTAAAACCACACTTGAATTGGCCATTGCAGCTTAGTCAAGCAGTAGTACAAGCAAACAAAAAATACTAGCAAGAGCAAGCACAAGTACTTGACATTTGATTTTTTGAGGTTATGAAAGCATCTCAAAAGCAGAAATGCATTTATATGGATTAGACAGAATCGCACTTGCAACCCACGTGGTTGCACCTGAGGTATTAAACTGGAATAGGTAACAAAGAAATTTAAAATTTTTGTGTATGAATAGTTGCTTTTGACATGCGTAATAGATATTAACAGAAATTATTTTTTAAAATGATAAATATCTAAATATCAGCTTGAGTTCAACTACTTTTGAATGTTAATTTCTAGCTAAAATATTATATACAAATTTGTTTGAAACATACTTCAAATTCAGTCAATCTTGAGCAAGTAGATATTCAATGGAACCATTTTATTTGCCAAATTTATAATATACTAGTTACCAAAATATTCCATAACTTTTTTCCTCCTTTTAAATTCATCATTTTTCTCAATATTTCATTTGCATTCCATATTTTGAAGAATTTGCACGTTTTAACTTCTACAAGAGTTGCAAACTCCATGTTGAAGCATATTGATGAGATCTTTGAAGCTATTACACTCGAAATTATTAATCAGGAAAAGTGACTCAAAATTGTTCAAATAGTAGTTGACAGAAAGCAAATTCCATGTATTTGGATCAAAAGTTTTCTTCTTGTTGGTCATCTATCATGGTTGAAGGATTTAGGTTAACTAAGATCCTAAAGCAAAAGAGCTTTGTCGGTAATATGTTGACTAAAATGGCAAAACAATATTACTGTATTATCCAAAACCTAATTTAAAAACACCACTGTTTCAAAGGAACCAACATTACTTGAGTACAAAAGCAAATATATGACTTAAGTTATAACCATAAAAGTGAAACAAAAGAAATAGGCACTCAATTCCAATTTTTACTGAAATCAAAAAACCAATTGGTTAGTTTTTTACTAAAGTGTTAACTCAATAAAAGGTTGAGTATATTTCAATATAACCTGGAGCATATAACATGTTCTCCAGCTTGAGGGGGAGTGCTAGAGGCACAAAGTTACATATTTTTTATACTAAACCAAATACGAGTGGGTCACTCAATTTTAGGGCTTAAAATATCAGGTAGAGCATGACTCTTGTGTGAAAAAACAGGCAGACAAAGGATTGTCACTGGAAAGCAAAGACACCTACATCAAGGGTATGTGGTGGTCCGAGGGGTACTAAGAAATCAGCTAGTGCCCATGTTTCTGATACTATGAAACTTCCTCTTCTTCCAAGTTCAACCACAATTATGACTCCTTTTAGTAGGGATGATGTGCAAACTCTTCTTCAACACCTTCAACATACTACTTCTAACTTTGCTTATTTAGGTTCATAAGCTCAAGCACTTAGAACTGTCCAAGAAGAGATGGATTTGCAACAGTTCTCTATTTCTATGTAGTGTTTCCATCAACAAACAAGGAGAAAAAAGTGGAAGCTACATGGAGTACCAAAAATTTCAAATTGAGGGGAGGAATCAAGGATAGTGTGAAAGTTTTGATGACCCAGGGTTGACTTGAGAAGAAAATTGTGTATGTCAGTAAGCAGGGAGGACTTTAGAAGCACCATCAGTGTAAAAACACAGCCAATCACCAGCTTAGAATCCAGTTTCTGTTCCTCGTTAATTATTCAGCTTTTTATTGTGATGCTATCGGTGATTTTTATCTGCCTTTGTTCTTGGAAAGGTGTTAGACTGCACCCAACATCTCACTTCTCAAATTTTTTCTTACAACTCTTTAGTTTTGTCCTAAGTGTTTTTTGTCACACCTTTGTCTTCTGAAACTATCCCACAAGAATGGAAGAAGTGCTTGCAGCTGAAGGGAGAAGAAGAGATAGTAGAGGAATGAAAGCTGAAGACAAAAATAACACTTGGGAGCTGGTATCCCTCCCAACAGGAAAATAATCAGCAACGGTTACAGTGAAGCCATACTGAGCAATAGAAAGACGAGACCAGTTGCTAACAGCTTGACAGAAACTTACAGCATAGACATTGAAGAGACTTTTGATTCTGTTTTAAAGATGATTCCCATTTGCACACTCCTCTCCTTTGCGACAAACTTAGGAAGGAGCCCACAATAATTAGATTGAAGTAATGCATTTCTTTTTTAACACCTTGCAGAAGAGGTGTGTAAAGAGATTCCTGTTAGAGTAGGATTACCCAGCGCCCCAAAATGATTGGGTGCATTATACTCTTTTTTTTTTTTTTTTTTTTTTTTGTAAAGACAGTTTTATTGGGAATCATATTAATAAAAAGGTATTTTCTTATCTTATGTTTTTGCATCTTTTATTTCTGCACATCAGATAAAGTCCTTAGACCAAGTTTAGCTATGGGGCATGGTCGTGCATATGATGACGATCATGAAACATGTCTCTAAGGCTTTAGTCTTAAATAAGTTCCAATTCGATAGTTTTTTGAGATGGGACATTAAATACCTTAGTAAGACTCGCACATATAATGTATGCTTGTGAGACGAGGATATCACATTCCATTGACATTAGCATAGAGACGGAAGTGCATGTATGTGGGTGCTTGTTAGAGAACAGATACATCAAACATAGCCCGCAAGAAATTCTTAGTTGCAGGCTTTGCCTATCGAAATAAGAATTTATGTGTTGTGATGGTACACGGCTAATCCTTGAACTTGAGGCACGATGGTAGCTTTGTATGCATCTTGTAACACTTTAATATATCTTCTGATTGCTTGACAATCACAAAGGGGGTATGGTGGGTATTGTACTAGTGTGCATGGATGTTTGTCAGTAGCTAACATAGAATTCAACACTTGTCTTTTTAAACAAGAGACTCTCTTATGTTTTCATAGTTCGTGATTTATCAGGAATCGGTAGAATTTGAAATAGGATCGTAGTTATTGAATCATTTAGGGTTCGACTTATAATTCATGTCCTAGATTCAATCAGGAGATTAGCTGTCGAAAGGACCGTACGTGTATGGTATTCGCAACTAAAATAGGTTTACTCGCTATTTCACCTAAGACTACTTTGCCATGATTACTTGGTAGATGTTTTCATGGATAGTGAGGTTCTTGGAATTAAGGAGTTAATTCCAAGCAGATTAATTAATTTGAATGTTATTCATAAGTTGCAAATGTTGCAAGCCCACTACTAGCTTAGTAGCGAACCTAAAAGTAACATTTCTAATTTTGGGATTTATCCAATGGTTGTAAATTAATTAATTAATTAATATTGATTAAGGATTCTATTTAATTTAATGGTTAAATTGAATTATCCAATTAAGTAATTGGATTATTTAATTGGACCTAATTTGATTAGGAAGCCCAATTGGAGTAAATTATAATTAATCAATTGGATTGATTAATTTAGGATTAAATCAATTGAATTGATTTGTGGATTATTAAGTCCAAGCCCAAAAATTAATGTGAATCACTTTAGAAGCCCACTAGAATATAAATATGATTTATTTAATTAACATATTTATAAACAAATAAATAAAGTGACCAATTTTTATCCTATAAAAATCGGCCACTAGGATTTATTTTATATATAAATATATTTTTGGTATATATTTGATATATATCCATCTTGATATTATTTGAAAAGTTCAAATTAATATCAAGAATGCTGTAAACAATTTTGATGACTAATGTAGTCTCAAACAAGTTCACATACGTTGGAGAGAGAAAAAGAGGAAAGTTATTGAAAGATTTAGAATCCTTCCAAAATCAAACTTTGAAGTAATTCAAAATTGACAAACTTTCCAAGAGTTGGAGTAGGAACAAATTTTCAACCCCTATTTATAGGGAGGGCCGAAAATTATTATTGTAATTAGCAAAAAATATTATTTTGTTAAGTCTTCTATTTTTCTCTCCAAGAAAAGAAAATAAAAAAAAGAAAAAGAAAAGGTGTTTTCTTGAAATCTTGATTTTCTTGTTTTTTAAAAGAAAACTAGTTTCTTGATATCCTCTTTATATATAAGTTTCAAGAACTTAAAGAATCAATCTCTATTGTTTTTGAAAGTTTGTTCTTGATCCATCAATTGGATCAAAAAGGCAAAATTTACTCCGGATCCAAATTAGTAAACGATTAAAAGGATACTAGCGAATCTTTTTAATTGGTGTTATTTTTTATATTATGGACCTGATAGAGGGGAGACACTTAGATCCCTGCGAGTTCTGAGAGTTCTGATAAAAATTGATTGCTTCATTTCCTACAACAGCCGGAGTGCACGAATACAATCTGAATTAATATATTTGTTTTATATATATTCACTTGAATAAGCGCAATCATTAGACGCTTTTGAATCGAAGGGATAAATTTATGTTTGATAAAAATTTAATTTTCCGCTACGCATGCCCTTGCGATTATAGCGAACCCAACAATTCCTCCCTATCTTTTATCGCTCTCTAGTGAAGGAAATCTGAGCAAGTTCAAGTATTCCCTTTCCTATTTAAAACAATCTACAAGGGCTTACCTTGATCAATTTCTTAATGCCAATGTTCTAAAGTTAGATATCACCAAAGTCATGTACAAGTTCAAGTATTCCCTTTCCTATTTAAAACAATCTCCACGGGCGTACCTTGATCAATTTCTTAATGCCATGTTCTAAAGTTGGATATCACCAGTGTCGTGTAGGTCAAAGTATGTTTGTCAAAAAAGATGATAATGGAATTTTGGTCTTATCACTATCCTTATTACATAATTGTTATAGAGGATAATGTCAGTGAGATTTGGGCTTATGAACCTTTTTCAACAAAGGGGTTTAAAGATTTCTCCTTGATACATACTTGTAATTCAGGTTAATAAATCAAATAAAGATATCACAATTTCCAAAGGGAACATATTTTAGATCTTCTTAATGAAACTGCAACTTCGGGTGTTGACCTGCATGATTAATTATATTAACCCAAATTCAACCACAAATAACATATCTGGGCTTGCTTTAGTGAACACAAAATAGCAACTGTACCAGATGTCTTGGGGCATCATCAACAACTTCAGCTGGTTGGTCAGCTCCAATACTAGACAAACAGGCACCTTTGCAGCTCATATATTTTTGGATGCTATTTGTTACAGAAGAAAATCAGTGTTAGAAGTCACTAAAAATCAATACTGTGAAGCATGCAGAAAAGCAGTACATATGTCAAGCTACATGAATTTTCTGCATATAAATCTAGAGTATTGCTAGTAATAATACTAATTTATCATAAAATTTTCTCACTCATGCTGACTATGCATACTCAACATAAAGGAAGAAAAATGAAAAGGCAAGAGTAATCCATGCAACTCCACATTTGCGGGAAAAATATGATTCTAGGAATCAATAGAAATCCATTCAATATACCCCCTAGGCATGCAAACAAGAAATGTGAGACTTACACTACAGAAATTTCCTTAATAGGCTTCACAAAAACCAGTTGACAGAACAACAATTCTTTTATCTATACTATCTATAAGAGTGTGAATGACTCAAAAGGTTTCTTGAAAATTTTGAGATGCCTAATATAACACTAATGATTTAAGTATTAAATAGTCAAAAAGGAGATTATAATCGAACTTTAATTATTCTTAGTAGTATAATTTGAATATAATTTCAAATGTCCTTTTATATCTCAAATTCTTTTTCAAAAACTGAAAGTCTATCTCTTTTGTATCATAACTCTTTGAATACTTTGAATTTTTAAATAAAATCAGTTTCATATTAAATTCCGAAAGCTTTCTAACCATATCTCATAAGCATATATAGAAAAATTCGTATGAATAAATTATGGTCGTTTAAAGGTGATTATTATGCACACCTGTATGTTAAATTTATGATATTTTCTCTACAACTGATATATTCTTTACAATTCTATAGAAAAAAGAAAGATGAATTTACAATATAAAAAAAATAAAAAATAAAAAAAGTTAATTCTAGGAGCTTTGATGCTAAATAAAAAGTAATTGGTAGAAGATTTTTTTTTTGTTATTCATACATTTTTTTTTTTTTTGGTATCTAAGTTTTTCCATTAATCTTTATCTAAATTTTTTTATGTTATGACGGATATATCCTTTCACCTTTTACATTCTAATTCAAATTCAATTATCAATTTAATTATTTTTTTGTGATACATTCTTTTGATTAAATAAATTTAATAATTATGACAATATAAAATTAAGATTGAATAATAACAAACATATTAAAAAGAATGTAAATGCTTATACTCAAATAAAAAAAGTAAAAATTTAAAACAGACATAGATTAGAGCTATATTTTTTTAACTAATGACATGAGATTTTAAAATTAATTTTTAATGTGAAAGTTTAACAAAAAGAGTAGGGAGGACATCAGAAATATTTACTTTATTTTATTGTATTTTCTTGATAATTTTGTTTTACTTAGGCCTTATCAATAGGATAAATAGTGTAAAAAAGTTTGAAAATAGAAGAAGAAAAAGAAAGAGTGAACAAATTTGTTGCAACAAAAAATATCACTTTTAAACTCTGAATAAAGAGTTAATATGACATTTACAAATCTTATCTTATGTCGCACCTCATAAATTTTAGTTTCAAAACTAATATTCTTTTTCAAAGATATTATAATCTCAGTTTCTTTTGTTTCATCTTAAAATTTTTATTTCTTATTTATATGGAGGCATATTGTTAGAAAATTTTAAATAGATAAAATTTGATTTAATCAAATGAAACATAACATAAAAAAATTGAATAAAAATTAATAGTAAATAGAATTAAAATAATTTTATTCAATATGTATCAATTTAACATTTACAAAAAAATTCCGGTCACTTAGAAATATACGCTTAAAAATTATAAAAACTCATGTATCAATATGATATTTCTGATAAAATTAAGGTAACAAAATAATCTAATTTAAAAAAAATATATAATAAGAAAATTTGAAACAAGAATTAAAATTGGATAAAATCTAAAAGTGAATATATGCCATTTTAAGAAGAAAAACTAAAGAAACTTCATTCAATATGTAATAATTTGACATTTATGGCAAAACTTAGGTATTTCTGAAATTATATGTTAATTCAGGTACTAATATGACATTCATGGTAAAATTCATTTAACAAATTTAGGTTTAAACTTTACTATGTTAAATTATGCATAGTAAATTTAAAGGGTCATTTGCATCTTGAAGTTTGAATCTTTGGCAACCGCGTTACCATGTTTCATAAAAAAATTTAAGAGAAATTTATTTAAAGATTAAAATACCATATCCCTTTAGTTTAAAAAAAAGGCGTAATTTTTAAAAAAGTAATTGGTAGTTATATTTTATAGTAAATAATTTTATAAAATAAGAAATAAGATCAAATTTAAAATTTTATAGTCTCTCCAACAACATAAAGAGTATAGATTAATTATTCTAATATAAGGAATAATTAGGATTTTATAATTATACATGGTCACAAATTTACAACTGCATAATTTTTATAATAAAATGAAAAACTCAAGTTTAATTACAAATGTCATCTTTAATCATATAA
Organism: Paulownia fortunei; assembly: GCA_019321725.1. NCBI lineage: Eukaryota > Viridiplantae > Streptophyta > Magnoliopsida > Lamiales > Paulowniaceae > Paulownia > Paulownia fortunei. The sequence continues at coordinate 12,328,686 of CM033123.1, forward strand.
TACATCGTACACTTTTAGAAAAAAAAATCAAAAGAAGTTATTTTTAAATGCATTTTTTTCATAGATAAGCAATAATACAAATTCTGTATATATATATTAACGACATGATTTAGATTTTGGTCTAACATATTTGATAATTATGCATTTTAAAAGACGACTCTCACTTGGTGTTTTTAATTATATATATTTCAAACATATAAAAGTTAATTTATATTCTTTCCTTAAGTAAATATAATTGAACTTTAATTTTTGATCTTTTACTTAATTCTAATAATTTATGCATTTCAAAAACTATATCTTTTTCATTACTATTCATTTTTCTCATATTTGAATTAGCATATCCTCTTTAATTATTCAAGAAGATAGAACTTAATTTAAGTTAATTTTTTATTTTAAAATATTCATTTAAAAAATTTAGTTTTTGCAAAGTTATTCTTAAATATAAAAGTTAATCATTATTGTTTGTAATTATTGATGATTGCCTCAAAATTAAAATTTTGGTCACCTATTTTTTTTTAAAACTACATATAATTTTTTTATTTATTAAATTAAGATATTTGGTATACAATCGAAGAGAGTTTTAAAATTTAAAATTAATGATTATTGCCTCAAAATTAAAATTTTGGTCTCCCATTTCCTCTAGCCTTATTATGTCAAAAATTCCAAAAAAAAACAAACCTAACATATATGACAATATTCTATTATTTTTAAACACAATTTTTTTTTGGAATTTTTGACATAATAAGGCTAGAGAAATGTTTTACCAAAATTGCAAACATCAGGACAAGTGGATTCAAATAACTTTAAGTTCAAGTGTTATGATATTTATATTTACATGATTATTAATAAAACCATAGAAGAGATTTTAAATTTAATTTTTAAATATTGAGATTTAAATAGAATAAGAGAAAGTCACTATATAACAATTTAAGCTAAGATTGTGTATATATGCTACTGTAAAAAGAAAAATTAATAGAACTTCATTTAATATGTAATAATTTAACATTGATGGCAAAAGTCAAGTATTTTTTAACTACATATTAATTCAGGTACCAATATTACATTCACAATTTAATGCATGTAACAAACTTAGCCTTAAAATTATTTTAAAGTAATCATTTTAAAAACTTTAATTTTTGCAAAGTTATTCGTATATATGAAAGTTAATCATTGTTTATAATTGTTGATTGTTGCCTTAGAATTAAAATTTTGATCTCCTATTTCTTTTTTAAAAATATATATTATTATTTACTAAATTAAAGTATTTGGTATACAATCGAAGAGAATTTCAAAATTTAAATTTTGGCTTATTACGTTTTTTATAGTTTTATTTGAAACATGACTTTTAATTAAAATGATGGAATTGTTCTCTTACATATTAGGGTTTTTTTTTTGTAAACAATTTGTTTTTGGAATTTTTGACATAATAGGACTAGAATGATGTTTTACTAAAATTACAAACCTCAGGAGAGGTGGATTCAAATAACCTTAAGTTTAAATGTTATTGTAGAATATTCACGTGATTGTTGATAAAACATTAGACGAGATTTTTAATTTAATTTTTAAATATTAGAGATTTAAGAAAAAAGAATAGATATTTGCTTTATTTTTGTTGTGTTTTCTTCTCATTCTTATTTTAGTTAGGTCTAATCAATGAGATAAAAAGACCAAAAAAGTTAAAAGAAAACATATTTAAATTCTAAATAAGGATTTGTTATGGCTTTCGCAATTGCACCTCATAAATTTTAGTTTCAAAATCATATTATTATATCAATCTCTTGTGTTTCATTTTATTTCTTACTTATATGGAGGTATAATGTTAGATAATCTTAAATCAATATTAATAATAGATACAATTTAATTGAATAAAATGAAACAAAATTAAAAAAAATAAACAACAACTAAAAGTAAATAGAATTAAAAAGGGTATGCATGTTTTTTTAAAAAACAAATAGAAGAAAAATTATAAAGATTTTATTTAATATGTAATTAATATTTACAGCAAAACTGAGGCCCATTTAAAAATGGCATTAAAAATTGTCCAGACATCGATATAAACAAAATTCAGGTAACAAAATAATTTAACTTAGGAAAACGAAAATATAATATGAAACATTGAAACTAGAATTAAAATTAGATAGAATCTAAAAATATATATTAGCCACTATAAAAAAATTAGAAGAAGATTTGAAATTACTCGGTTATTCCTTAAACCATTTGTTAATTTAACCTCAAGAGAAGTGAATTCAAATAGCCCTGATTTCAAGTTTTATAATAAAAATATTTGTGTTTGTTAACAGAATGAAAAAAATATGAAAATGTAACTTTTATAGATCTTTATTGCAATTTGGTTATATTTCTTTAATGGAAGAAATTTGGAGAGAGAAAATTAAGTGAGCAAGAGGAGTAAGTAAGCACATGAATAAGATTAGACTTTATATGTTTTTTAAATTAATTAGTAATAATGAATAATATCAGGATGTATTTGTTTTTGGCAAAAAAAAAAAAAAATAGTTTACTTAAAGTTTTTGATTAAATATGACACTTTGTGTTTATTTTTTAGTATTTTCTCTTTATTAACTATGAATATTACATTAACTAAAAAATTAAATAATGTTACAAATAGTTGAAAAAAGTATTTATCAATTTTCAGCATGTGAAATTATGATTTGATCATATAATGTCTAATGCAAAGAAAATTCGTGAAATCAAGAAGAAGACTTCTCCAACCATGAAAATAAAAAAAAAGATGACTAATATGATTATAAATTTATGTAAGAACGTATTTCGTTATATTACAATTTTATTTAAATTATCATTGTATTAAATATTTTTGTTTAAGTATTCATTTCGATCGATACTTAAAATAGAATATTTAGAAGTACATTGAAATGTTTTTGTTTTAATTAATTCAGTATTTACTTAATATTTCTTTATTTATAAAAATACCTTCTATTATTTTAGTTATTAAATAATATAGTTATTTTAGTAAATTTATATGAATCACGTGCAACTCACGCCAATGCCCTCTAAACAACAACCAAAAGATAAGATGCAAAACTAACCGAAATAATGGTGTATGCAATTGAGGGCACCACTATCATCTGTTTTACAATTTTGAGATACAGGTGTTTGACTTAGAGTTTCGGAACAGGTTCACGTCATCAAGATGCATGCAGTTTGACTAGTCACTTCACCTTTTTCTACTTGTAGGTCTTTACTTATCTGGAGGACAATCACAAATAGTCAATTGATTTTAGGGTTAATCTCACTTTACTCCTTTCTACTATCATTAGTATCACTTTACCCCTTTGTACTCTCAATTGTATCACTTTACCCCCTTGTATTATCTTTCTATCTCGTTTTACTTTCTTATACTCTTATTGTATTACTTTACCCCCTGTACTCTTAAAAAAAAAAAAACCTATTTATCCTTGTCAGTATTTTTAGTAAAATTACTTTAACTTGTACTTATATTTTGATAATTTTTTCAACTTGATTAATTAACACTTAACATTAAATATATTTGAAATTTGGTTGCACTTAAAATTTAGTGGCTATTTATTTAATTTAATATATTTCCTATTAAATTACTTTAAAGTAAAATATTTTCCATTAGCTATTACATTGATACTTATAAATTTATTATACATCACACATTTAAAAAATATGTAATGTCTCTAAACAACATTTTATCTATATGTGAAATATTAGTAGTAATTTTTCAATTATTAATTGAATAATCGTAATTTAATAAAAACTATATTAAATTAAAAAATAGTCATTTTTGTGATTAATTTTTGTTAAACACCAAAATGAATATATTTTTAAATTAACATAATTACTTTAAAATCACGATAATAAGATTATTTATATTTTATTTAATAACAATAATAACTAACTACTAAAATGACTATTTTTTAATTTAACATAGTTTCTATTAAATTACGATAATTCCACTAATAATGGAGAATTCTATTATTAATATTTAACATATTTAATAAATTACTATTTATATATATTACACATTTTTTAGATTTATGATGAACAAGAAAATTATAAGTAAAATATATTAGCTAACAAAATATACTACTTCTACTATATAAAAATTATGTTAAATTAAAAAAATAGCCATTAAATTTAAAGTACAATAAAGTTTCAAATAAATTTAATGTTAAGTGTTAATTAATCAAGTTAAAAAAAGGTTAGAATATAAATATAAGAATAGTAATTTTAAATATTTTTAAAGTAATTTTACTAAAAATAATAGGTAAGAATAATTAGGTCATTTTTTAAGAGTATAAGGAAGTAAAATGTTACAATAAGAGTACGGAGGGGGTAAAGAGATAGAATTGAGTGTACAAGAGGTAAAGTGACACTCAATGAATGTAGAGAAGGGTAAAGTGAGATAACCCTTGATTTTATTAGCCATGTAAATCAGGAAACATGGTCCATTTCTATCTATGAAAAGGAACCATCAAGAAAGATCAAATGAAGAAGATATTTAGCAGACAAGTAGATCAAACTTGGATCACATCACTATATTATGAGTATGAAAACCAAAACAACAAATTAGAGAAAAGATGCTCCTAGAACAAAATACGAATGTCATGGTGACAAAGTAACAAAAATACAGAAACAACAAATGCTGTATCAAAATAAGCTTAGATCCCATGTAATAAAACTTTAGAAGAATAAAGCTTACATGTCACACTGATTAAGTAGTGCAAGTTTGTTGGGCACACAAGATTGTCCATTAGACTTGCACACTGAGTCACATGATTCCCCTTGTCTATTCACAACATGGAGCAAAATATCAGAGATTAGCATCTGTATCTATTAGGTTCTTCTACAGTTTCAGAACTTAAAGCAACCATCAGGACAATTTACCTTCCAATAATGATATTGATGCCAGCCAGTCTTGCTTCTAGTTGTGTGCTGGAAGACCCTGTCATTAAAATACTCTTTAACTAAAAGTGTATTAGTTTTTGAGAACCTCACATGCAAGAATCATATTTAAATATAACTGCTTGGAGATATATCTAAAAGAAAATTTCCTCTCTTTCTACATCCTCAAGCACCAAAATTTCAATTGCCTACATTTAAAACCTTCTTCTCCTATTAATTACCTACAATTTTTAGAAACAAATGAAATCTATTTGGCATCTAACTCAGTTGCTGGTTCTTCCACCCAGTGTTAGAGTTGAGTACTTCATGAAAAGTCCTATTTTCTTTTTCTTTTATATGTAACTTGCACTATATTCAAGTTTTAAGGGGGGAAGCCACTAATACAAATGTGACATGACAAAACTGTTGTGATAGTTCGGCAAAAAAAGAATTAACCCAGAAATCAAGTTTTTTATTTTAAGTTGACCACAATTAACCGCGATAAATTAGAGACAATTTGCTCATTGCTACTCAACCAAAACAAGGAGGCTCCTCTTTTGTGCAACGGCAACTTGTAAAAACTATCACACAAATACAAGCAGGCATGATATAGATACATAAATATAAACATATACACGCACAGACACCTATATAAAAATAATAAACAGTTTATATAAATATCCAGTTTTGCATCTACTGCAAGAGCATCTCCATGTTTATTGTAATTCAAGCAAAGGATTAAAAAGAATGAGGAACTGCAAAAGTGACTACGATAACAATCAGACATATAACAAATTAGAAAATAAAAGATCAATTTAAATTGGAAGACAAATGAAATCTTTTCTCAGCTCCTTGTATTAGGAACCTAGTATTGACAGAAACTTATGCAGTGCTTAGGTCTCTGAAAATAACTTGGCTTAGTTGTGGCGGTCACCTGAAGTTAGTAATGACTGAATGGCACCAACCCTATTCCCCTTATAGAAATAAAACAGCTTATACGACTACAATGTATGTTTATGTTCAGCGTGTAATGGGCTAAATTTTCCAGCAGCTAAGGAGAGCCGGGGGGGTGGAAAATGATTAAAGGGTGGAGCAAATTGCAAATCTGCAAACTTGTGGGGCAAAAACTGGAGATGCAGTGAATACAGAAAAAAGAAAAAATTAGGACGACAGTATGCTATGGAGAAAACTGCTTATAACCATTTTAAATTAGAAAACCAAGAAAAGAAAAACTAACCATTTGACAAGAAAATGAATGGGGGAAAACAAATTGAAAAACAACTCTTCCATAGAGGTAATAACTAAGCCTCATTTCTCACCGATATTAATAAGCAAACCATTTTTACACTTACCTGAAGAATTAGTCGGTATGGAAAAACAATGATGAAATTCACTTAGATATGCATTTTCATGAACCTGAAATATCAGAAAACTATATCAAATGCCAGTTTACATGTGATATCAGTAACAAATATGGTTCTGTAATTTATAAAAAGGTTATAAAGCTGAGAACTACGGTGGTCCTCGTTATTGCAAAACATGCAAAAAAGCCACCCGTGAACTAGCACTAGTGGCAAGGACAAAAGAAAGAAGGCAAGATACGATCAAATTCTTCCAGATCATTGACATATATCCACCTAGAGTGCATGTGCACACAATAAAACGAGCAGAGGGCCCATGTATATTACAAACCCTCTGCTCATGACAAACAACAGGCAATGTACCACAGCCTTTTGCAGTTTCAATGAACTTTCAGCTTGTAATCACAGGAAACTACATTACTTTTGGAGAATTTCAATGTTCAGAATGGACGTTAAAGTATAAAATTAATAACTTTGAATACTGAATACACATCGTTACCTAAAAGAATAGTTTCTCTCAACAAGCATGATGACAGGAGCTCTCTCTCAGAGAATAACTAAACTATATGAGAGTTGGTCAATGTTTCTTTCAATTATTTCACCAGACAATGGAATGTCTGCAAATTGATTCAAAGTTTATACATCCTTCCTTGACTCTAGACATTTTTCTTCATCCATTGGCCACTTTCACAACAAGGCATTTACACACACACACACACAAAAAAAAAAAAAAAGTGATATTGGTAATAAATTGTTGCAAATATGGAGAAAATGAAGAAGGATTTATGACTCAAAAAAGACTGAAATAGTCAAAAATCCAAGAATCAAAAGCACACACCCTTTTCGGTGTAACTATTACAGCAATGTTGCATATTCTGAGCTTCCAAATGATGGCTATACTATGGCCACCGGTAAATAGATCACATTGATATATCCAATTTGCAATCTATTTTATGTGCCATGGTTGCAGTAATTCACATTAAAATCATAAATCAAGCAATTAAGAAAGAAAGCATACCACACTCTCAGAATTATGACGACACCTCCCAGCACAAAAATCAAAAACACTTCCATAGATTCCTGTCAAGCACAGACCAAATCTGAAATCCTCAGAGAAATCAATATGTAGATAACAATAACAATCAATTATGCACATAAGGAGAAAGCTACAATCTTCCTTATAAACATGTATGTGCAGAATTAATCACAAGATTTGCCACCCCACCCACACAAAAAGAAAGCAAGAAGCTGATTTTAGATCTATCCAGAATAAATGTAAGGCTCGCCCATGAGGATAATTTGAATAGCTGTAAATGGTAGCTTAAAAATCTCTACCAAGTTATAAAACCCTACAAGTAGCAGCAAATTTAGCATCTAAATCAATATTTGTTGTCAATTGAAAATCAAATTTACCAGCAGTCACAGGCTTTGCTATTTTCACCTTTAATGCCAGTTCTCTATGAGTCTGTAGAACAAGTAGACTTTTCGTTAAAATGAGAAGAAATGTTTAAGAAGAAAAGCAAAAAAGCGTGATGATATTACCATAGCTGGATTCAAGCAGCATGAAACACAAAACTCATATGAGTTGCAACACTGAGAAACAAGATTGCATCCACTGCTAGTTCAGCATAAGGAAAAGGAAAGAAACAAAAGAACAAAGCTTCCATTAATAGAAGATATATAATTACTTCCTAGTTGGCCAGGTGACAGGCTTCCAATAGACACAACACAAAATTCCAAAATGACACTTTGTTATCCCAATATATACACTTGAGTTTGTAAACTACTGCTAATGCATAGTGTTGTGATATTGACATTTGAATTATATTTTTGCTAGTAGCTACAATTTTGAATTCAAAATTTTCAGACTAGTCATAAGATAATGATTGCTTTTGCTTTGTTCTTTTTGTGTCAGAATAGTGAGAATGAAAGATAAATCCAGCACAAATTCCTGAGATGTACATAACTTTTGGGCTGACCGAAATGGTAAAAGGGACCAATAACAATGAAATGGAAGGAGTAAAAAGTTGACCAAAGGACTTGAAAGAGATAACTCACTGACAAGAGAATTGATCTCCTTTTCCTGGGCAACAACGAGACAGCGGGTCAACTGAGAACGCATCACATACATGACCTGCAAGAATAAAAACTCATCAGGACAAACCGAGGCCATGACTTCCAAACTCAAGGATATTTTTCCATTCACATTTGTTCATGCTATTTAACAATTAATTAGCTGGGCCTGGATGTTGGCATATTATGATCCAACCCAGCAACTTTTATAGCATCTCTATTCTCAGCAGGCCTATCAACTAATAAATAATGGTTGAGCCACAGGTTTCCTCAATTCAGAAATTAATCATAGAGAACTACAATAAAGAGATGGAATGCAGCATTATGAATAGTACATTAACAACTCAATGGTGCATTAAAAGTAATAAGATGATATCAAAATATAAGAAAGTTAAATGGATGTTCCAGCTTTTTCAATGAAGCCATCGAGCCAATTTTAAGGGCAAAAGTGGGTTCAGGATATCTTTCTCTTTGTTAATTCATGAAGATTGGTCAGATAGGAGCCTTGTTTACACAGAGGCTGTATGTGACATAGCAAAACAACAAGAAAAACATACAATAACTCAATCATTTGAAGAAGTGAAAAATCAAACGGCCACTTACTTTAACCTCCATTTTCTGTATTATAGAATCTTACATCCTATAACGCAAATGAAGGACAATTTGTGAGGATAACTAAAGAAAAAAAAAGAAACGAAAATAAGTGAAACCCACATGAAGAAATTAATGGAGGATGTAATTTCAGAACGGCTCAAAATGGCTTCATATCTCTGTCATATTACCAGAAATCCAATAAAAGAAATAAATAAAAAGAAAGAAGTAAATAAAAAGAAAGAAAGAAACATAGATTTCAACATTTGAAAGCTAAAAATGGAGAAATGTGGATTGACACTATTTAATAGAGGACAACTTTTGAGTGCTTCAACTTTCCTTAATTACAGAGGTGTCTCTCAACTTTATTTCAAAAATCATATCCGACCCGGAAAAGTCTTCTCTTTGTAATCATATGAAATATTCATATATTAATACGTTCTTTTATATTTGAAAGAATGAAATATTAACCCTTGAAAGTTCTATAAGGTCATGAAACCTAAAATGCATTTTCTGTTCAAAGAATTTATTTCTCATCGAATAATAAGCAGACAAGTACTAGTAACTGTTTTTCTTATCCTCTTGTACGCTCTCACAAATTTATAGTCATGATCATACAAAAGACTAATAAGACAATTTGTTTCTGTTGCTAACAATTAAAGGCAAGCTGCAATCTAGAAGGTTATTTTAGGTAGTAGTATCCAAATTGGCCAGACAAATGTAAGAACCTCTAATGTAAATGTAATACTCAGGGTACCCAAGAAAATTGAAGGAAATTCATGATGATAAAAAATTAGCACCTCTAGTATTTGAAAACCTTAAAAGGATAAAAAACAAAAATAATATTTTACATCATCCAGATTCTGAAGTTATTCAGCCAGATATAGAAAGTGGTTTTTTTTTTGTTTCTAGAAGATTTACCCAAAAGAATTTCTCACTAGACAAAATATAAAATAAAATGCTATGTTGAGGATGAAAAGGAACGAAATGCGGCATCTCCATTTCCTCTTTTATTTTTAATAATGGTGCATTGCCAGGTTATGTACTTATCACAAAGTTCAAAACCCTTATGGGCAAGTGCTATTCCGATTTTCTTTGCTAGAATACAGCTCCAGATATAGGCAAAACTATTGTTGTTTTCATCATATTAGACATAGTGGCATACTTTCTCCTGTCCCAAGAATAACAAAGGAGAGTTATCTCAACTCACCAATATTGGCTAAAAGTGGTTGGGTGAATTCAATGCTTTTTTCACCCTTCGTGTAATGTCATGCCTGAATTGTTTACAGGATTGGCCATAGGTATAAAATGAGACTTTAACATAACATTTTAATACTGGAGATTGTATTCCACCAAATTAGAAAAACATCAATAAAAAAACACAGATTTAAAGTCTGATTACTAAATTGCCTAGCTGCCAAAGCCTGAAAACTAACTGATACAAATGGAAGCAGGGATCAGAGCAAGAATGAAATTGCCGCATTATTTGTTTAGACTACATTCTTCAGTAATAAGCACGACAGTATCATACAGAACGACATACGCATACACACTTGTCTCCACAAACTTGGCAGCTTTCAACTTAGGTCTAAGCGATGTTGAAGTTAATATAACTTTTGGGCAATAATTTTTGCCATTATTAGGTTACTCAAAGTTTAGTTCCACTCAAGACCTAGATTAGAAGAACTGCACTCTGCATTATAACTAAACTAACAATATTCTCCAATGAAAACCTTTAATCCAATCACCTTCTAGAGGAGCTAGGACCACTAAGGCAATCACTTACGAGGCCGTTATGGAGCAACGGGGCTCGGTGGACTCCTCCAGTTAGATGAAATAAATCCTGGTGATGTAAATGCACTATATTAACATTTTTGAACAGCTTAATGGCCTCAAATTCACAGAAATGATCATGCTAATCTAGGGATTTTTTTTTTTGCAAAATTACTATCCTCCAGAGAAGGAATCTCACTTGTCCTGAAAAATTCACTATTTCCTGGCAACAGTTTCTTAAATATACTAATACATGAACGACAAAGTTTGGTCAAACAAGTCAAGCATAGAAGTAGCTCATTTTTCTTGTACATCAGAGCTCAAGAGTATTGTTTCATTAGTCATCATGTCCTTGTATTTAACTACTATCCCATTAGTCATGCACCCTGCTTTAAGGAGTGAACCTCCTCAGAATTCAGAATATAGTGCTACAACTATCAATTGGCTGGTTATATACCCCCAAACAACATCTCATAATTATAAAAGGTATAAATAAACACCAATTTTAATTTGACTAAAGAAACTAAAATACCATTATCATCAGTGAGAAATAATCTTCCTTGAACAGTGGTTCTGCAATAATGCTTCTGTTGAAGGCTCACATCTTTCCTGTAACCGTATAAGATACGAATCAACCTCATTCACACCAAACTTAACCATCAAAAAGTGATTAAAAAATGTACAATCATTCAACCTAGCATCTCTTATAAAACGCATAATATGGGCCCAAAAAACCAAACTAAAAAATAAAAAATAGAACCCAACAACTTGCCAAGAAAGTTGAATTGTGATCAAAATAGCATCAAAAATTCCGCAAGAAAGTTGAGTTGTGATCAGAATAACCCATGAAATCTCCAATTCTAAGCTACAACTACAGAAGGGTTCGTTAAAAACCCATAAATGTTAGAAAATAGAGACGAAATTTGAATTTCTTATACCTGATAGCCGATACTGGAGGAGAAAACTGAAAAATAAATAGAGGAAGTAGTATGAGATTAATATTTAGAGGAAGTTGAAACTTGAACATGGTATTTTCAGCGTTGTGGGGAGATGGAAATTGAATACAGGCGGTATTTTCATATATTTATATGCTAGAGTTTACAGCTCGAAAATGGAGAGGCTTTCATTTGAATCAAGTGTCGACACTGCAGGAAGCGAAATTGTGAGATGCGTTTGCGGATCTTCTATTTCTTCAATACAATCCAATTAAAATACCCAATAACGAAAAATAGGAAAATATATACTCTTTTTAGACATGAGGTTTGAGCATATTTATTAAATTACCTTCAAAATACTAGTTGAGTATTACTAAGTGAAAGGGTATATATGAAAAAAAAAATGAAATTTTATTTTGAGATGTTGAAAAAGTAAGTCATAAATTTGGTAAGAGAATATGAATAATCCTTGCACTAAAATTCTTTATAATTTAAATTTATTTACTGAGAAATGAAAGAAAAAAAAAGTGAAATTTATTTTACCTAGGGAAAGTTAGCATTCTTTCATTAAGTTATTTGGTATGAACGAATGGGAAGTAACTTTTAAATATTTGGTACAATTAAATAAAGTGGGAATGGAAGACTCATATTTTATATTTACCAATTAACTCTAAGCTTTTTTATATTTATGCTGGATAATGAATTAATAAATTATAAAAATAATTTTAATATAAATAATCAATTCATAAATTAAGTTTCAAACTTTTTCAACAATAGTTCAATTAGTAAGCAAAACAAATGGATAAAAACAAAATATATTCTAGATGTTGACATCTAAAATTTACAAAAGATTTTTGATGTGTAGAGCATATTGGATTAGTGTTTGTGGTGGTGGCATGATTTGTTTTTTCTTTTTTTTTCATGACACTCATAAAAGAAGGAGAAGATAAATATATACTAATTTATTTTAACGGGAGACAAAGGTAAACCGAGACAAAATATAAACAATAAAATAGAGTTGAGAATAAGTTATGTGTATATGTGTGTGTTGTCTAATTATATATTAGGTATATTTATGTGTGTGGATATATCAACTAATGTTTTGTCTTAATCTCTAACATAATTTATGCAAACTTTTCTTGTAACCCTCGTCAACAATTTTCTTTCTTAGTTTTTGGAATAATGGTCCACCAAAATCTCATCACATATGGACAAATATTTTTTAACATGTGAATCTTGATCTTTAGCTAAGCAAAATGCATCATATATATGTAATGCACTAAATACTCTATACATTGAGATAATGAATATCTCTCATATTGTTTCTAGATCTTCTGGGAGCAATTCATTCTTCAGGAGTTGCTACCTGTAACACGAACATATCGTTAGAGATCCCGAAAGTATCTCGAAAAAAACCCTTCAATACTTAAGTTAGCAAGTGTCTGAAAGAATAAAATTGAACTTAAAACTATAATTAAGTAAATGAATTGCATACCTGATAAATGAGAATGATAGGGTATTTATAGAAATGGGACATGGGGCGTATGAGTTTTTAATGTGATTTGGATTGCATGGGCATTATGCTGTGTTAGGCTAATATTTTATGTCTGTGGATCATATGGGCCTCTTACTTGACTTGAACCTATTGAACTTTAGTGTCTCACTAAACTGAGTTGGATATCTTTTGAGCCTAATCTGAAATATACTCATCATACACCCCCAAACTCCTAGGGTGGCTATGAATCCTAAGCTTCCTAGGAGTTGTGTAACCTGAGACAGTTACTTGGAGAAACTTTGCTTATGTAAGCATGAGGATGCAAAATCTGGCTTCCATAGAAGTATCTTCCATGCTCTTTTTACTCAGAGGTTTGAAATATCTTCTAAGCTCTTTTTACTCGTAAGTGTAAGCACTTAAAGTAAGCCTTTTCTTTCAAAACTTTACTCTTGAATTTTAGTGATTCTTTATTCCTTCTTTGAATCCATCATGTGTGAGAGATCGAGTTCACAATGCGGACGAGGTGGGAAGATTGTTGATGAAGAGTAACGCATGATGAGGACTCTCGCAGGGGGATAGTTGGCTGCAACATAGTGGGAGAGTAGCCTGTGCCCGTGCCATCGGGTTGGGGTTTGGGCACCTCGACTCCACTCTGCTAAGGCGTGGTGCCCTCCGCAGGGATTCTCTAGCTTCGCTAGTTGGGTTTCATAAATCCTGGAATTGGCAACACAATGAAAAATTAAAAATTTTGATACATGTATTTTTAAAATAATAAATATGTAATTCTTGGCATCAATACAAATTAGTCGATTGCGTTCAAAATACTTTCTTTAAAATAAAGAAATAAGATTTCATGAATCACTTTCTAAAAGCAATCATATGATGTAGGGAATGAAAGAATTCAAATTCCTAAGCTCGGATTTAAAACAGGTTCATAAGGAATCCAAGTGTCTTCTCTCTAAGCGTATCCACACTCCAAGTAAGCCCACAAATATTAGATTCCTACTAGTGAATTGATTTTTTTTTCTAATCTAACTTTTAGGAGTGTAATTTTATTTTTAAAATACTTTTGGTTTAAAGAACGAAATTGATTCAAGAAGGTAAAGGACCTTTCTTAATGGAAGGAATTTTCTTGTGAAAAAAAAAATAAAAGACAAGAAAGAATTGGGGGTCGGGGCAAAATTTCTTGCTTCAAAGCTTGTGAATTTTTAGCCCCCTTAACTCTAGCTCTCATCCTATTAGGGCTTCTCTTCTTTCCATTCTTATCCATGTCATTTCCACTCAAGACTAGGATTATTGTCTTGCTTTCCAAGACTAGTTGGGTATTTTAATTTCATAGGCTTGGACTCTAAAAAAATAAAGTTCAATTAATTGATTTTTATCAATTATCAAGTCTAATTTAATTAATTGATCTAGTCAAGTAACTTGGTTCTATAAAGGCTACTTAATCAAATTAGGCCCAACTAAATAATTATATTATTTAATTGCTTAAATTAATTTAACCCTTTAAATTAATTTAAACCTATTTAATTAATTGATCCAATCAATTAATTAATTTCATTCTGTGAGCCCCTAATATTATCACAGTATTTAATTAAATGAATTAATTTAACTATTTAAATTAATTTCAGCTTAAGTTAATTAATCTTCATTAATTAATTTAATCTAATACCTTGGATCACAACTTAGGTTAGAAGTGGACTATCCCATTGTAACTTTTACAATTAATGAATATATTAACATTCTGATTAATTAATCTACTTAAAATTAATTCCTCTATTTAAAGGACAGCAAAAGTCAAGGGAAACCCCGAGCACTGAATCTGGACTACTTAGTATTAGGTGAATAGCAAGCGAAACTTTTTAAGTCATGAGTACCATGCAAATATGGTCATTCTGTTAACTAATATCCCAATTAAGTTTAGGGTATAGATTATTAGTCCAAATCCTATTTTGACTTAATGATTATGATTCTATTTGAAGTTACATTGACCCTTTAATGAATTATTAGAAAAATCGATGTCTAATATTCATTATGCTTTGGCCAAGATCTTCACATTAATGACTATGAAAACATTGGAGATTCATCTACTTTACCAAATAAGTGACGAATCATTTGTTGGTCACTGATTAACCTCCATACATAAAAGTCATACACACAATATAAATCCCTTATGATTGTCAATCAATTAGGAAATATATTAAAGTGCATAATATCGTGCACCAGGCTACCATGGTACCACTTGTCTAAAGACTAGTTAATGCACTATCATAACTTGAAAATTATCATCGACAAACAATATTTCCAATTGAGAAATTTTCACAGGTCTATTCTGTGTACTTATTTTCTAACAAGCACCCACACATATACACTAGTATCATGATGCCAATATCTATCGAATGAGACATCCTTCTTTCGAGCATGCATCATATGTGCAAGTTTATCGGGCTTATTGATATTTCATCTCAATGAGCACTCGACTCAGAACTAGTTTAATATCAAAGTCATAGAGGTATGTTCTATGATCACCATCATATGCACAACCATGACCCATAACTATGTATTATACAGGGATTTTAAGTAATTAGTAATTCAATTAAAAATAAAAAGGGCTTTTTATTTATAAACTTTATAAATAAGATTATCTTTATAATAGTATAAAAACTCTGTACTAACTGGCTCACTGGGCATTACTCTAACATCGCCCAGTTGAGGTGGGGTGGTCTAGACAGGGTCGTGCCCCCTCCCTACCCAATCGTGGTACTTTAGACGTGCGTATGAGTTCCTTACATGGCATGGGTGTGTTGGATCAGGCTGTGCTGAGCTTTATTTGTTTTTCGCTTGAGATAGGCAGAGAATCAATTTCTGTTGAGTGTTATTGGAGGATCTCCCTAGTGTTGAGAGAGGTACTTATAGGATTGTGCGTCTATCCTCCTAATTTTTTGGGATATAAGAAGACTGAGTCCTCGAGTTGTAGTTTGGATTCATCAGAGAGTTAAGACAATAATGGCTTTAAGGAGTTAAGTCCATATGTAGTTTTGGAGTTAGAGGATGATCCATTTTCCAAGGGTTCAATGCCTTTTCACTGCAGGGTGATGGATGCAGACATCTTGGATAGTGCTACATCTTGTGAATGTTGAGTTTGCAAAATTATGGGACTAAGCGCAACAAAAATTTAAAATTTTAAACATGAATAATAGTTTATAACATATAGTCCCAAATACGATTCGATGAATCAGTTCACAATTGGATATTTTATTTAATTAAAAATAAAGGTTTTCACGATTATACTTGAATTAATTACTCCAATTGATGAAGATGACTTGAATGATTTAAATCATGGCTAGTCCAGAAACAAAGTTCACCATAGGAATCCAAATATCTTTCCTTTGAAGGTTCCACATAAGGAGCAATATCACAATTCCACAAACTTATTAGAGGATGTAGAATACTTGTTTCTATACAGAATTTAGGAGTGTTGATTAATTTTAATATCAACTAGGTGATAAGAGAATTAATCAATTTTTAAAAGGTTTGGAACCAAATGAATGAACAACAAAAACTAGAGAGAATATAAGAGAAGGGGGTGGTACTATGCCTAAGCAAGGGGACTAAATTTTTCTTGTGTCTCAACACAAGAATTCAATCGTGAGAGGTGTATTTATACACCTTTTAATCTTTGACCTAATCCCATTAGGTCTCAAAATCTCTTCTTTATTTATCTCTAGTTTATTTCTGTCCAAAACATGTGTTGGATTACTTTCTTATTGAAACTTTCTGTCCAAAATATGTGTTGGATTACTTTCTTATTAAGACTCAAAGTCTTAATTGATTTACATCCAAGGCATAAAGTCCTTAATTCATAATTAAACCATCAATAAACCTCTCCTACCAGCCCATTAACCTTAGGCTTTCTAATTTATTAATCTATAGTAATTAATTAAGTTCAATTATATTGGTTACAATAAGACCACCTAATTAAATATGCCCAATATAAATAATTCTATTATTTTTATTAGATAAATTAGTTTAAGGTCCATTAATTAATTAATCCAATCAATTAATTAGTTATTAAGATCTCCTAATATTAGTTAAGCCCAACTAAATAATTTTATTATTTAATTGGATGAATTAATTTAACTTTTTAAACTAATTCTAGATCCAAGTTAATTTAATTAATTTGATCCAACTCATTGGATAATATTATAGATAGAAGTGATACATCTTATTTGTGTGAGACCTATTAGGTTCATAATTAGGTTCATAACTAAGTTAGTAGTAGCCTTACAACTATTACAACTTAGTGAGTGTAAAAAAATATTTTGACTAATTAATTCAATTAATTAACCCATCTTGGAATTAACTTCCTAATCCCAAGAATTTCTCAAGTCAAGAAAAGAACCTTACAGTAGATCTTGACTACCTAGTTTTAGGTGAATTAACAAGCGAACTTATTTCTGTTAAAGTACAATGAAAGTCCGATCCTTATGTCAAGTAATATCTTAATTAAATCTAGGGCTTGGACTAATGGATGAAACACTAGTTGACTTAATAACTATAATTTCATTTCTAGTCACATTGACTCCTCATGAATTATTAGAAAAATTCCATCTAATATTCATCTTACTCTTTGCCAGAGACTTCTGAGTCAAGACCATGAAATGCATAGGAGACTCACATATTCTGCCAGATAGCTGATGGATCATTTGTTAGCATGAAAATCATATATCCAACATAAACCCTTTGTGATTATCATGTAATCAAGAAATACATTAAACCATATGATGTCGTGTATAAGACTACCATGGTGCCTTAAATCAAATGACTAATTTATGCACTATCGTAACTAGAAAATTCTCATTCGACGAATAATATTTTTAGTTAAAAAATATTCATGGGTCTGTTTGATATGCTTATTCTACATGTGCACAAGCATCCCCGTGCTAATGACTATGGAGCAAGACATCCTCCTTTTGAGTGTGTATCATGTGCGTGAGTCATTATAAGCTTATTGATGTCTCATCTTAATGAACTCATAACTCGAAACTAATTCAAGACCAAAATATAAAGGCATATTCCATAATCGCCATCATATGCACTACCATGCCCTGTAGTTGAGTATGTTCTAAGGACTTTATTTAATTAACTAGATGCAATAAAAAATAAAGAAAATGCTAATTTTATTGATATATTTCAAATAAGACTATTTTTACAAGAGTATAAAAGTGGCTACTAATTAGCTCATTGGGCGTCACTCTATTAGCGGGGAGCTAAAGTTGCTCTGGAAGATATTAGTTGCCATCTTTTTATAAGTTTGGACTCCCTTCTTTGAGCCAGATGATGAGAAAGCCCACCAAGGAGTGCTCCATGGCTTACTTGTTATTCTTTGTGAGCGAATTTTCTATCCATCCTCATCCTCTCTTGGTGGAGGTTATTTTAGCCTTTGGCCTTTGTGTGTGTCAACTTACTCCCAACTCATATCTGTCCTTCGATGGATTTCGCCATTGCTTCGTAGAGTTAGGTCTTTTTGTGGATTTGGATAGCTTACTTTCTCTCTTCATGATTAAGAGGGTTGATGGAGAGCTATACTTTCGCTTCTTCCCTAGGTCAGGATGCAAATTCCTGGAGGGTATAGCTTCCTCTTGATAAGTGGTTTTATACCAATAATTCATGTACCATTTGATTAATATTTGATTTTTTTTCAAGTGTTTTTGTTACTTTTTATGCATTTAGTTTGAAATATTATAGGAAATGATAAAAGGAGAATAAAATGAAAACAAACCAAAAACTTGGTTGGAATGTTGAAGAATCCTAATTGTTGTTCTACTGATGGTAGTTTTCATATTTCAATCATAACTCTTTGTCTTAGTATCATATTTACTTGATTCTTAATCCATTGGAAATTCAAGAGATAGATCTACAACTTTTATGTACGAAATCCAATTTTTTCAATTTTAGTGAGAAAAATCGAGTTCAATGGTTAGCACAGGACTGAAATTTTCTGGTATGACATATCTTGGTATTTTAGGCATAATTCTCTCCATAGATGTCATATTGAGTTGGTTCAGGTGTTATGGAAAGCCAAGACACGTACACCAAAAGCTAATTTAGATTAGAAAGAGCTCAAAAATGGTTTTAAGAAGAATGATCAGACCACAAGGCGCCAGAGGGCAGAATGTTTGGCACCGCAGCACCAGAAATTGAAGCTGCAGTGCCAGTTCATTTTGTGCTCTCACAGATAGTTTGGGGCCGCAGCCCCTGAATTCAAAGCTGCAACCCTAGTTCACAGAAAATTTAAAACCCGATTTTTAAATCTGATTTTAGGACTTATTTTTGAATGACTTTAAAAGATAACTCATAAAAAAATATTAGTGGGTCCTTTTAACCTAAAAACATGGAGGAAAAAGGAGAAAAACTAAGAAAATGGGAAGGATTTCAGGTTTCTTTTGGAAGTTTTTTTGGAAAAAAACCAGAAAAAGTCGAAGGATTTCAAGGCTCTTTGGAAGACTCTTGGGGGAGGAATAATCTTGAGAAATTTAAAAAAGGACGCTTAGCATCAACCAAAGGAGGAGGAGGTTCTTAGAGACAAAAGTTATTCATTTTTCTATAACCAAAACAAGGCATTTTTGGAGATAAGAAGGCATTCTTGGAGATGAGGAGAGGTTCAACCATTCCTCCTACTTCACAAATTGGTGAACAATTTTTATGTTCTTTCTTGTTTATTTCTTGAAGTTGTATTCATCCATGATGAACTAAACTTTTCTTTCTAGAGAATGATGTAACCTTATTTGATCCTATATTTTGAATTTCAAACAATATTAGTTCAAGTTATTCATCTTGTTTATGTTATCTTGTTTAGTATTTTATCTTAATTATTTAGCCATTAATTGAGATTGTTTGATTATGATATTCAATACTCGAGAGAGAGAAGATTGTACATGATCATAGGGATAAAACAATCTAGGAATCATAGAGTCGAGAAGCTTATGAAACCTTTCAACTTTTGAAGAAAAATTCATTAAACTTTTGTAGAGTTTTATTCTTGAATTTTTATAGAAATATCAAAATTCATGTTGGAACTTATAGTCATTTCGACATTCGATAAAGGAAATTGATGAGTTTAGGAATTCTTAACTTACATGTGTTGTTGACTTCGGATTTTTATATTTTAGAAGAAAGAAGAAAATTAGGTGAGTCATTCCTCTAAATTTTTTTGCTCATAAGGTATTTGTTGTATTGCTTCTAAGAACTCCACTCTTGTCTTTACATTTTTATCTTACTCTACTTTGTTTACCAATCATCACTTGATTTTCTAGATAAAATTGGGACTATTTAAACTACAGTACTTTATGCAATTTTTTATTATAATCCCTATAGATACGATACTCAACTCACTATTGTATTAAAACTTGACACCATGCACTTGCAGTTTGCATAATTCCACGAAAAGTTTTTGGCGTCGTTGTCGAGGATTGTTTTATCATAATTACATTAATATTGTTATGATTCAGTCTTGATTCTAGTTTAGATTATTTTTACTTTCTTCCCAAATGTATATGTAAGGTTAGGAGTCTTGATTTGTGTTATTTTGATCCAAAAATTGAGCGAACTCTTCGAGTTATTAGAGCAACAAAAAGATTTGACAATCAAGACATGATAGATAACATCAACAATGCCAATGTGAATGCCAATCTTCCATTTCAACAACTAACACCACAACGAGCTATCCAATACTATTTTCAAACAACCATGAACCAAAACTACTCCAAAATAACTCAACAATTAATCAATGCCAACAATTTTGAGCTTAAACCAGCTCTCATTAGTATGGTGCAACATAATCAATTTGGAGAAAGTGTGTTGGAGGATCCTAATACACACTTAGCCATATTTTTTGAAGATTTGTGATACCATTAAAATAAATAGAGTACCTGACAATGCCATTAGACTTCGCTTATTTCCATTCTCACTCTAGGACAAAGCTAGGTTGTGGTTACAATCTTCTGCACCAAGTAACATACTGAGTTGGAATAACTTGATACAAAAATTTCTTGCTAGGTATTTTCCACCAGGCAAGACATTTCAACTCAAGAGCAAGATAACTCAATTCCGCCAACAAGATTTGGAGTCATTATATGAAGCTTGGGAAATATTTAATGATTTTTTAAGATGTCCTCAACGTGGTTATGAGGATTGGCAGTAGGTATAATAGTTCTATAATGGTTTGAACGGGTAAACTTGAACCATAATAAATGCTGCCGTAAATAGAACTTTGATGTCTAAGACTGCAAACGAAGCCCATATTTTGCTTGAAGAGATGGCTACTAATAACTATCAATGGCCTTCTAAGAGATTTTCTATTAAAAAAGTTGTCAGTATTATTAAGGTAGATTCATTTACACAATTAGCTGCATAAATTTTTATTCTTTCTAACCAATTTGCAGCTTGGACTTCTAATAGACTTTTTCAAGGAATGGATTTCATGGCATCCACTAGCACTTCATTGATGGAAACTAAAGGTAATGAGAAGGTAAACTTTGTCAATAATAGTAATTTCAATTTTAGAGAAAATCAATTACCTACTCACTACCATATGAGGTTTAGAAATCATGAGAATTTTTTCTATACCAACAATCAAAATGTGCTTCAACCTCCACCGGGTTACAACAATCCACCAAATCTCAATCCTCACATAGGTGAAAAAAAACATCATTGGAGGATTTACTAAGCACTTTCATTGGCGAGACAAGAGCCCAATTGAATAAGGATGAAGCGAAGATAAACAATATTGAAACTCAATTGGGGCAACTAGCTTCAAGTATAGGAGCTCAAATAAAATCAATGGAGACACCAATTGGACAACTTGCTGTATAAATTAATGCTAAAAAACAAAAAAAAAAACTTTTCAAGTGATACAAAAATCAATCTGAGGGAGCATTGCAAAGACATTCAACTTCAAAATGGAACCGAAATCAAGGGACCGAAAATGAGAAGTTTCAAAGTTGATAAGCCAATGGCAAGCACTTCGAGTGAAAGTCCTATGTAGGAACAATCAAAGGAAGAAGAAAGGCAATCAAATGAACAAACAGGGACTAAGAAGCTAAAATCTATTCCTAACTTTGAAATTTCTCCTAAACTTAATATTCCTATTTCTTTTCCACAAAGATTTCAAAAGAAAAAGATTGATTCACAATTTGCAAAATCAATATTCCTTTTGCAAATGCTCTTGAGCAAATGCCTAACTATGCCAAGTTCATGAAAGATGTGATGTCAAGAAAAAAGCAATTGATGGAATTTTAAACCGTGAATCTCACAGAGGAGTGTAGTGCTATTTTACAAAAAAAGCTCCCTTAAAAATTAAAGGATCCAAGGAGTTTTACTATTCCTTGTACCATAAGAGGATATTTTTTTGACAAAGCATTATGTAATCTTGGAGCAAGTATTAATTTGATGCCACTTTCTATTTTTAGGAAATTAGGAATTAAAGAAGTCAAGCCATCCACTATTACCTTACAATTGATGGATATGTCTCTTACCTATCTAAGAGGAGTTGTTGAAGATGTATTGGTAAAAGTGGATGAATTCATATTTCCTATAGTTTTTGTGGTGTTAGATATGGATAAAGACTAAGAAATATTTTTAATTCTTGGTCGACCATTTCTTGCTACCGGGCATGCTTTGATTGATGTACAACATAATAAATTAACTCTAAGAGTTAATGAGGATGAAGTGATGTTTAATATTTATTGTACATTGAAGTTTCAAGAGAAATCGCATACTAATAGGATTGAAATGTTAGAAACTTGCTTGCATGATCAAACCTTTAAAGCGATGCATTGTTCATTCTATAATGCAAAGTAATAATCATGATATTGATAATGAGGATTTAATACACTACTTGCACTTTCTTGAATCAGGAGAGGTAGAGTTGAAGAAGGATAAATGCAAGGAAACAATAGGAGATACAAAAATCAAGGAACAAATAATATCACTGGAGTTGAAAACACTTCCCGAGCATTTGTGGCATGAATTTCTAGGTGCTAACAACACTTATTCGATAATTATTTCAACATCCCTATCTCTTTTAGAGGTTGAGAAGTTGTTTCGTGTTTTAAGATAGCATAAACCTGCTATTGGTTGATCAATTTTTGATTTAAAAGGTGCATTAGTCCTTCAATTATCATGCATAAAATCTTAATGGAAGAATCTTACAAACTATCTATTGAACATCATCGTAGACTAAATCCTGCAATGAAAGAGATTATAAGAAATAAAGTCATTAAATGGTTGAATGCTAGAATTATTTATGCAATTTTTGATAGTTCTTGAGTGAGTCCAGTTCAAGTAGTTCCAGAAAAGAATAGTATGACCATAATTCAAAATGATAACAATGAATTGATACCAACAAGAATGGTAACAGGTTGGCGAGTATGTATTGGTTATATAAAACTCAACAAAGTTACTCATAAAGACCATTTTTCCCTTCCATTTATTGATCAAATATTAGACCGACTTGCAGAGTATCAATACTATTATTTTCTTAATGGTTATTCGGGGTACAATCAAATTGTTATAGCACTCGAAGACCAAAAGAACGCAATATTCACATGCCCTTATGGTACTTTTGCTTTTCGAAGAATGCCATTTAGATTATGCAATGCCCCAACCACATTTCAAAGATACATGATGATAATTTTTCATGATATGGTGGAGAACATAATGGAAATTTTTATGGATGATTTTTCAGTATTTGACTCCTCATTCGATATATGTCTACATAATCTTTCTCTTGTGTTTGCAGAGATGTGAGGAGACTAACCTTATTTTAAATTGGAAAAAATGCCATTTATGGTAAAAGAATGTATTGCTTATAGGTATTTGATCGCATCAAGAAGGCTCTCATTTTAGCTCCTATTATGGTGGTATCATATTGGAGCCAACCATTTGAGCTTATATGTGATGCTAGTGATTATGCACTTGGAGCAGTGTTAGGACAAAAAAAGATAAAATTTTCAGGGTCATTAATTATGCAAGCTGAACACTTGATGATGCTCAACAAAATTATACCACTACTGAAAAATAGTTGCTAGCTATTATTTTTGCATTTGATAAATTTTGTGCTTATGTTGTAGGTACTAAGGTAATAGTGTATACCGATCATGCTGTTATTAGGTACCTATTTGCCAAAAAGAATGCAAAACCAAGGCTAATCCCGTGGATACTCATTCTTCAAGAATTTCATCTTGAGATCAAAGATAAGAAGGGAAGTGAAAATGTGGTGGCGGATCATTTATCAAGGTTGGAACAGAAAAATGAGAACTTTGAAGGGCCAATTAAAGAATTTTTCCAGATGAGTTTATTTTGGCAATCAAAGATAATTTATCTTGGTATGAATATTTTATGAATTATGTTGAAGGTAGATTATTACCCTCGAACCTCACATATCATCAAAAGAAAAAATTCTTACATGATGTGAAATCATATCTATGGGATGATCCCTTACTCTTCAAAAGATCTTCAAATTCTGTGATTCGGAGATATATTCCAATGGAGAAAACAAATTAAATTCTAAAGCATTGTCATTCATCGCCATGTTGTGGTCATTTTGGACCTACAAGGACAACTTCTGCGGTATTACAATCTGATTTTTATTGGCCAACTTTATTTAAGGATTATTATGCTTTTGTGCAGACATGTGACTGGTGTTAAAGGGCTGAAACAATTACTAGATGCCATGAGCTTCCTTTGACTAACATGATGGAAGTTGAACTCTTTGATATTTGGGGAGATTGATTTCATGGGACCATTTTCTCCATAAAATAGCTGATCATACATTTTGCTCATTGTGGATTATGTCTCCAAGTAGATAGAAGCAATTGCCACACCTACTAATAATGTCAAGGTAGTGCTTAAATTCTTGCACTCATTTTGGCACAACTAGAGCAATTGTAAGTGATGAAGGTTCTCATTTTTACAATAAAATATTTAATAACCATTCGACTAAATATGGTGTAAGACACAAGGTAGCTCTTAGATATCTTCCTCAATCAAATGGACAAGCCAAAATCTCAAACCAGGAAGTGAAGCAAATCCTTAAGAAAACGGTAAGCATTAATCGAAAGGATTGGGCACATAAGCTTGATGATGCACTATGGGCATACTGCACAATATATAAAACTTCTATAGATATTTCTCCTTATTAAATGCTAAAATCTATAAAGAAAAATAAAACAATGGCATGATAAAATGATCTTGAGAAGGGAATTTCAATCCGAACAACTTGTATTTCTTTTCAATTCTAGATTAAAACTTTTTTGGGGAAAATTAAAATCTAGATGGTCCGATCCCTTTATTGTCAACAAGACATTTTCATTTGGGGTAATTGAGTTCAAATATAAGAATGACACATTATTTCGTGTCAATACAGGGGTTGAAATATTATTACGACAATGAAATTTGGAAGATGTCTAATCTTCCACTTGGAGAAGCAACCTAAGGTATTCGGTTTCTGTCTAGCTAAAGACTTTAAATAAAGTGCTTCTTGGGAGACAACCCAACCTTTTTTTTTCTTCTTATTTTTGTAAGTGTTGTTATTTTTGTGTTGTTTTATACCATGATGATTTTTTTGATATTTTGCTCATTTTTGCATATTAAAGGCTAAACACCACCCATTTTCAAGAAGTCCCCTTGTTTTACAATTCTTTCAATTTTTAAGGACAATGCTTATTTTAAGTTTGGAGGGGGGGAGTTTAAGAGTTTAGGATTATTGCTTGTTGCTTGAAAATTTTATTAATACTATGTGCATGTTTGAAAAAAAAATGAATATTAGAATATGTACATCTATTTATTGTCTAAACATCAAAAATTGGTTTTATTTACTTATGAGATCTTGTGAATTTTGATGAATTAAGTAGTTTTTTTAGTTATATTTAATTATTTAGAGATAGTTTATAAGACCTAATTATTTCATAAATGATCCCGTCAACCTCTAGAATTTGTTTGATCACTAATCGAGACGAAATCCTAGGTGGCATAACATTAGAGAGATGATTTAGGTCATTTTTGGACCGTTTGAGCTTTTAAAGTCAACCTATACTTGAATTATTCCCTAGTGTCCCCTCTTGAGCCTATTGAAACAATTCTTTGGACACCCTATACATATTATCGAGCTTTACTAATAATTCTAATTTTTTACCTTTTTTTTCATTTACACAATCATTCTTGAATGAATTGTTGTATTGAAAAAATATAAAAATAAAGAGAAGAAAAGATTGAAAAATGATGAAAATGAAGAGATTATGAATTGAGGTATATGATTTTAACTCCCTAAAATAAATAGACCCCCGATACATGCAACAAAAGAATTAAGTTTGGGGGTAATCCAAGATCAAAAAGAAAAAAACAAAAAGGATGATCAATAAAGAAAACCGAAGGGATTGATGAAGACATTGGTGCTCATTTATAAAAGTTCTAGTATGATTGTGTAAAATAAGTAATTTTTAGCTATAATTTTTTATATTTTTCCACCATTACCCAAGCCACACAATACAAGCTTTTGAAGTCTTTTTGATCTTTGATGCTATGATCTACCTTCATTAGTGGAGATAAGTGTAAAAAATAAGCATATGGAGTCTGGCAAGAACTTCAAAAAAAGGATCAGATAGGAGTGGTTGGTTTATAAACCTATCTGAATGATAACTGCAAGTTGATAAACTACTATTTTAACACTTACACATAGAAGACCATGAAGTTAAGTAAAACCAATATGCATGTTAATATGTAAACTTGGTATATTTTCTAATTTTTGAGATGAGATGTTAGAAAAATCTTTCTTGACTTTGTAACCTGATTCATAGAGGGGTTGTTATTGAAAATTCCATGTTTGATGCTTGAGGATAAACAAATCTTCATGTTTGGGGGTATTTGATAAGTTGGTCTTATACCAACAATTCATATACCTTTTGATCAATATTTGATTTGTTTTCAAGCGATTTTGTTACTTTTTATGTATTTTTAAAATCTTGTATGTAATGACAAAAGGAGAAGAAAATGGAAAGAAACAAAAACTTGGTTGAAATGTTGAAAAATTTGAATTGTGGTGCTACTAATGCAATTTTTGTATTTTAATCATAACTCTATGCCCCAATATTATATTAATTTGATTCTTGATGCATTGGAAAGTTATGAGATAGATCTACAACTTTTATCCTTACCATGAAATCTAGTTCTTTTGATTTAAATGAGAACAATTGAGCTGGACTGAAACTTTTTAATATGACATATCTTGATATTTTAGGCATAAATTTCTCCAAAAATATCATATTGAATTAATTCAAGTGGCTATAGAAAGCTAAGACACGTATTTAAAATTCATTAGATAACACCAAAAGCTAATTAAGAGTAGAAAAAGCTTAGAAATGGCTTTCAAGAAGAATAATCAAACCATGAGGCGTTAGAGGACAGATTGTTTGGCGTCGCAGTGCCCAAAATCAGAGTCGGGTGCTAGAGGGCATAATGTATGGTGCCATAGTGCTAGTTTATTTTGTGCTCTGACAGACAGTTTGGGGTTGTGGCCCTAGAATTCAGAGTTGCGGCCCCAGTTTACAGAAAATTTAAAACTTAATTTTTAAATCTGATTTTGGGACTTCTTTTTGGAGGACTTTAAAAGACAACTTAGAAGACAACATCAGTGGGTTCTTTTAGCCTGAAAACATGGAGGGGAAGAAGAGGAAAAATGATAAAAAAAATCAAGAAAATGGGAAGGATTTTAGGTTTCTTTTAGAAGATTCTTTTGGGAAAAAAGTCAGGAAAAGGGGAAGGATTTCAGGGGTATTTGGAAGACGCTTGGGGGAGGAATAATCTTAAGAAGTTTAAAAAGAGAAGATTAGCTTCAACCAAAGGAGGATGAGGTTCCTGAGATAAAAGCCATTTATTTTTCTAGAACCAAACAGGGTATTTTTGAAGACAATGTGTCATTCTTGGAGATAAGGAGAGCTTCAACTATTCCTCCTACTTCCACAAATTGCTGAACAATTTTCATGTTCTTTTTTGTTTATTTCTTGAAATTGTATTCATCCATGATGAACTAAATTTTTATTTTTAAAGGATGATGTAACCTTATTTGATCCTATATTTTGATTTCCAAACAATATTAGTTTAAGTTATTCATCTTGTTTAGTATTTCATCTTGATTATTTGCCCACTAATTGAGATTGTTTGATGTATGAGATTCAACACTCGAGAGAGGGAAGATTATATATAATCATATTGATAACACAACTTAGAAATCATAGAGTTGAGAAGCTTATAAAACTTTTGAAATTTTGAAAAAGAATTCATTGAACTTTTGTAGAGTTTTATTTTTGAATTTTTATAGATATCAAAATTCATGTTGGAACTCATAGTCAATTCGACACTCTAGAGAGGGAATTGATGAGCTTAGGAATTCTTAACTTATATGTGTTGTTGACTTAAATTGGTTTATTTTAGAAGGAAGAACATATGTGATAATTAGATGAGTCATTTCTCTAGAATTTCTTGCTTATAAGGTGTTTGTTATGTTGCTTCTGAGAACTCTACTCTTGTCTTTGCATTTTTATATTACTATACTTTATTTATCAATTATCACTTGATTTTTTGGATAAAATTGGGACAATTGAGCTACGGTTCTTGATGTAATTTTTAATTACAATCCTTGTGGATACTTAACTCAACTCACCATTATATTAAAACTTGACACCGTGCACTTGCAGTTTACATAATTCCATGAACACCTCTCATGGTCCTTGAAAGAAAAAGTTCTTCTACATTAAAGATGACGGTTAGTGGTTCCCCTCTAAGCAAAGTAGTACTCCTTCTATGGTTCCCCTCTAAGTAGAGTAGTACTCCTTCTATGGTTGCTCCTCCTCACATTACATGCGATCAGTTCATGGAGCATTGTGTAACTGTTGGATTATTTAGTCAGCTCTTTGATGCCAATACTTTTGTGCCCAGTTGTGCTAGATTAGTGTCCAGTGAGGTAATTAGTGACAAGCTTTTGTACTTTTGTAAAAATAATCTTATTTATGGTGTTTACTAATAAAAGATATTTCATTTATCTTTAATTATCTTATCAATTAAATAAAGTCCCTAGATCATAAATAGCTATGGGGCATGGTCGCGTATATGACGATGATCGTGGAATATACCTCTATGGTTTTGATCTTAAACTTGTTTTGAGTTATGGTTCATTATGACGAGACATAGATAGGACCAATAGACTCACACATACAATGCATACTCGAAAGGAAGATATCTCATTTTATAGACATTGGTGTGGGGACGCTAGTGCATGTGTGTGGGTGCTTGTTAGAGAACAAGTACACCGAATGGCCCATTGGAAATTATCAATTGGAAACATTATTCGTCGAATGAGAATTTTCTGGTTATGATAGTGCATTAACTACTCCATAGACTTGAGGCACCATGGTGGCCTTGTACATGAATTATGCACTTTGATATATTTCTCAATTGTGTGATAATCATAAGGGGTTTACATTGAGTTTATGATCTTCATGTATAGAGGTCATTGAGTAGCTAATAAAGGATCCATCACCTATCTAATTATATAGGTGAATCTTCTACATTTTCATAGTTCTTAATCTCGAAGATTTTGGCCAAGGTAAGATGAATACTAGACGTGGGGTTTTCTAGTTATTCATCAAAAGAATCAATGTGATTTGAAATGGAATCATAGTTATTAAGTCAGAATATGGTTTTGACTAACAATCCATGCTTTAGACTTAATTGGGAGATTAGTTGATGGAAGGACAATATTTGCATGGTACTCATAACAGAAAAGTTTACTTGCTATTCACCTGAGACTAACTAGTCAAGATGCACTGTTAGGTACTTTCCTTGACTTGTGAGATTCTCGAAATTAAAGACATAATTCTAAGTAGATTAATTAATTGAATTAATTAATTAAAAAATTAATTTATTCATAAGTTGAAAACATTGCAAGTCTACTGCTAGCTTTGTTATGAACCTAATGGGTCACACACAAATCAAGATGATCCACTTTTAATGTGATCCAAGATATTGGATTAAATTAATTAATAATGATTAAATTAACTTGAGTTAGAATTAATTTAAGGAGTTAAATTAATTTATCCAAATAAATAATATGATTACTCATTTGGACCTAATAAGGATTAGGGGCTCATGGGAGTGAGTTAATTAATTGATTGATTTTGGTAGGATTATTGGCCCATACCATAGTGGGGTCTTCAACTAGGGTGAAGTCATAACAAGGTAGCCATAGGAAACCTGTGGCTGGATTGAATCCTTTGTGCTCAATCTATTGCTTATTGCTCCAACTTCGAAGTAGGAGCTCTAGAGCCATTCCGCAAGTTGTTGTGCTAGTTGTAGTGTGCTAACAATAAAGACAGATCTTGATTGGATTTTCACCGCACTCTAGAGATGGTTGGTTTTGACTTTCAACCTCTTGGCTTGGGTGCAGTTTGAGGAAACCTCTATAGAAATCACTGTTGATCCATTTGTGAAAGCTCTTTTCCAACTACTCCATCCCATTGAATTAAATAAAAGATTATCTTGATCGACCCTTCACTACATGTCTCTTTGCTTTCTATCTCTTATAGACATAATAGATGAAGGTAGTCTTTTGTAAGATTGATCCCACATAGATGATGTCTGTTGGTTGGTAGTGAGAGGACTATTAGTACCTGCATAGCCAAATGTGGTGCTGGTTAAAAGATAATAATTAGATTTTCTTTCTTGCTTACCCTTAGTAGTAGGAAAAGAATCTATTTGTCCGCCTAGCCCTTGGTCCAACCAAGAAAGGCATGGGATTCAAGGGGCATTGTTTGAGCTAAATCAAGCTTAGGTCGAGTGTTGTAAATACTGCTACCTAGAAAGTTAATTAGAAAAATAAAAACTTCTGCACACTTTCTATATCTAAATTTCTTAGGATATCCATAGCAGCTCCGCTTTATTTTCTGAAATGGCTTTCTTGATACGTAAAAAAAAGACCGGTTATACTATATATAGCATTACATTTGTTGTGACTTTTAGTATCTTACTAATGCAGCAAGTGAAGATTTTGCCAAAGAGGGTAGGAAAAAACCAGCATTTCTATATAATTATACTTGACCGCAATAAACAAAAAAATAGATCAATTTATTAGCTAGACTTGAATTAATTTAAGGAGTTCATTTAGTTTAGCCAATTTAAATAATAAGATTATTTTAATTGGCCTAATTTTATTGGGTGACCTGTTATGGAACCAATTAATTAATAAATTTGATCAATCAATTAAATTAGACTTTATTAATTGATAGAGATCAATTAATTGGATTTTATAATTAATTAGAGTCCAAGCTCACTCAGTTAGGGGCCTATTAGGAGTTTCAATTAAAAGAGTTAAAGACTCCTAATAAAAGATGAAAAAGTCTTTTTCTTGAAGAGGAAAAAGAAGCAAGAGATGAGGTAGGAGAAGGTTTCCTCATTGAATTAGAAAAGAGATGAGGATAAGGAATAAAATAGTTGGAGACCTAATGGAATTAGGTCAAGACCATCTTGTGTATAATAATACACAAGGGGGCTAAAAATTCCTAGCAAGTGACAAATTCTCAGCCACCCCTCTCATCTCTATCTCTTGTACCTTTTTTATTTATTTTCTTCTATAAGAAAAGTCTTTCTATCAAAAGGTTCCATTCTTTTTTATTAAAGTGTAGTAATCACTTGTCAATTTATGAATTATACTACTCCCAAATCAAATTAGAAACAAAGAGTATAACTTCACTAGCATTGGTTTATTATTTGTGATTTGCTTGAAGTGTAGATACCATTGGAGGGACTACGCTTGGAGCTCTTTGGTGAATCTTTTTGCGAGATCCAATGAAGGTATTCATGAGTAGCTTGAGGAGTTTGAATTATTCACATCATATAGCAACCGGATTGCTTAAAAGGTATATTTTGCGAAACTTTATCATTTAATTTATCTAAGTGAACAATTAGACAGACAAACCAAAAAATTGCATCAAATCTAGGATTAACTTTTATACATGTAATGTAAGTTTTTTAATTCAAATAGTTGAAATTTTTTAACTTCCACTGCACATACTATCTTGAGATTTTGCGAACCCAACAGTGGTATCAGAGTCTAGATTACACATTTTGATTATTTTAGCAAATACATACCTGTATTTTTATATGATGAAAATTATATTTAATTTCATTTTTTGTTTAGGAATTATAATTCTGAAAATTTTATGCATGACTTTAACTAGTTTAAAATTTTATGACATAAAACAAAATAAAAAAATTATTTCTGGAAAACTTGTATAGGAATGTCACGATACGGCTTCCTAATACCACGGTGCCGATGGAATAGAATGCAGAGCGCCTAGCCACTGTGCAGAGCGTCGAAGCGCCAAACTGGGCAAACTGCTCGCCGTTGCCATGCCATTTAAGATTAGTGCAGTTGAGGAAAGGGACTACTGGAGGACTGCCATTATATCATACCTACAAAAAAGATCAATGCTAAAAAATAATAGAGAGGTTGCCTGGCTCCAGGCTAAAATTGCTTGGTTCTGCTTTATAGATGATTGAGTTTACAATAGGTCTTTCTCAACACCTTATTTAAGATATTCATCATTAGGGAAATTCATGAAGGGTTTTGTAGGGATCATGGAGGTAGTAGAGCCTTACTGCATAAGGCCTTCTAAGCAGGTTACTTCTGGCTTACCATGAAGAAAGATTCAGAAAATTTGTTTGTACTTGTGAAAAAAGTCAAGGGAATGCGCCCCTTATACACCATAGTTAGCTAAGGATCTTAAGGTTATGAGCTCGCTGTGTCCCCTTTGCCAAGTAAGGCCTTGACATAGTAAGACCTTTTTTATTGACCACTCTGGTAGTAGTGGACTACTTCAATAAATGGGTTGAGGCATGAGCCATTAGCATAAATCACCAAGCTTGAGATCATGAAGTTTATTTGGAAAGTATTGTATGTAGATGTGGGTTTCTTAAAGAATTGATCTTGGACAATGGTACTCAATTTCAGGGATCTAAAATGCAGGTCTAGTGCAAAAAGATGAAGATAAGGCAACACTTCACTTCAGTAGCTCATCCACAAACTAATGGGCAAGTTGAAGTTATAAATCATATCATTTTGATTTACAAGGCATCAAGGCTAGGCTAGACTGAACTGGAGGTAAGTAGGTAGATAAGTTCGGTTTTGTACTTTGGGCATATAGAGCAACTCCTAAAACCACAACAAGTGAGACTCTATTCAGTCTATTCTACGGAGCTAAGGCTATCATCCTAGTAGAGATTGCGATGGAAACACATAAGATTTAAATGTATGACTCAATTTAGAATGAAGAGTTGATGAAGGAAATATTGGATTTGATTGAAGAATAGCGGGATCTGGCCTATCTACGCATGGAAAGTTACAAAAGTAGACTCCATGTTGAGTACAACTGTAGGATAAGAAGACGGAGTTTCCAGAAGGGTCATTTGGTTCTGAGAAGAGCTGACGCTCTAAAACCACTGGAAAGTTAGAGGTAAATTAAGAAGGACCATATAAGGTGGTGAAGGTAATGGCAGGAGGAGCTCATAAATTGGAAGATCTAGACGGACAAAAACTACCCCGACCTTGGAACATCAGCCACTTGAAGAAGTTTCTTACTTAGCTTTCTCTAGAAGATTTTTACATTTTAGTTTTTCTTATTATAATATTTTCTTATATTATAATGTTAATCTTTTTAATAAATTAAAGTACAGGTTGATGATTGGTAGCTCACACACTCTATTGTAGATGACTTCAGGTCACATCCTAGTAAATCATACACCCAAACTAAAAAACCCTATGGAATAACCTCAGGTCGGACTCAATAATAAAGCTTTCTATTCTTGAAAACCCAGTGGAATAACCTTAGGTTGGACTCAAAAATAAAGCTATCCGTTTTAGAAAACCCTATGAAATAATTCAGTTCGGAATCAGTGATAAAGCCATTTATTCTTGAAAACCCTGTAGAATAACCTCACGTTGGAATTGAATATAAAGTTATCCATTCTCAGAAACCCTGTGGAATAACCTCAGGTTAGACTCGATAATAAATCCCATCCATTCTTGAAAACCCTATGCAATAACCTTAGGTCAAACTCGATAATAAAGCCATCGATTCTCAAACATCCTGTGGAATAACATCATGTTGGACTCGACAATAAATCCATCTATTCTTGAAACCCCTATGGAATAACCTCATGCCAGGACTAGGTAATGAAACCTTCTTATAAAAAAATAAATTATATATTTATACAAACTATAACAGAAGAAATTCAACCCAAAACTTCAGGTATGAAAGCCAGTTTG
The DNA here is from genome assembly GCA_019321725.1 of Paulownia fortunei. Taxonomy (NCBI): domain Eukaryota; kingdom Viridiplantae; phylum Streptophyta; class Magnoliopsida; order Lamiales; family Paulowniaceae; genus Paulownia; species Paulownia fortunei. Next base: position 12,363,177 of record CM033123.1, read on the forward strand.
CAGATCCACAATCATAGTTTAACACTTGCAAGAAAATCATAAGGCATTGCAACCAGTTAGGTCAAGATAAAAGCCCTTGTACCAGAGTTGTTGTAATTCTAGTATAGAGTTGGAGGAATATAGTCTATTTACATTTATGACCATCTTGCATTGTCGTGAGCTTGGTCCAACTTATGTGGAAATGAATATCCTTACATGAATAATTTAGAACTATGGCAAATTTTTAAGATTAACTTGAGCAATGATATACTAATTAGTTCAATAATTTGTTCTTAATATTTTGTTCATCTCCATTGCACATTATTTAATTTCACTTAGCAATTTTTCAATTACTTGATGATATGATCTGTTCAATCATAACCTAAATTTGTTAATAATTTTTTAAAACTATTATTATAGGATTGGTGTGTTTGGTGATTTATATCAGGACATAACTTTCATTCTTGACATAATGATTAATGTAGCAGTATGGAACAATAAATAAGAACAGAGTTAAAATAATAGAGAGTCTATTTATTCAATTCCATAATCTAATACATTCAAAGATCCTTAGTAGTTAGTTCATCTGCATGTTTATTTCCAGGCTCAGCATAGTCTTCATCTAAGTCAATAGCTAGCGGAGTAGGATTTTCTTGAGAAGGCATAACAGCAAAAGGATCAGCCTCAGTAGAAATAATGGACCGGCCCTCTTAAGTCTGAGCTGAGATAATCTCGAGTTGGGCAAGATCAAATCATTTTTCCACAGTTCATTCCCAGCCCTCCAGCTCGGGAGCCTTTATCGCCTAACAATCGAGCTTTCTAGTAAAGTCTTGGTACTGGGCCTACTTCTTATAGTTGTAGAATCTGTGACTAAGTTACTGCAGGGCTCCTAAAGTCATATGATCTAGGAAATCTTCTATATTCAACAATTTCTCATTATGTTCTTTCCAGTACTAGGCAAGGTATTTCTTGCCCTCCTTAGAGGCCATCTATTAATCTCAGCAACTCATCTTACCTTTTTCTAATCTTTATGCCCAAGCTATTAAGGCTGGTTAGTTGTTGCCAACATTTCTCTCCATCGATTTGTCCCTTTCTTCTTTCATAGATTGTTTATAGGAGATTGACCTCTAGTTTAGTAGCTTGGCCATATGAGCACTACTGGGAGGACCAGCCTCCAGGTGTCAATAAAGAGCTCAATGCCTAGTAGATTGTAAGAGGTGGAAAAGTTATCAGTAACTTGGAAAAAAATGGAGAAAAGAAAAGAGAAAATGAGTTGTAAGTAGAAAAGTTGAAGTGTTAACGTGAGCATGGTGCTCTACGAATAGGGCCAACCTAACTTCATAGTCTAGACCTAATAGAATTCACCATTCAGCCTATATTCCCACTCCATGTAGGAATTCTAGCCTGAGGTCACTGTCGTTAGATTCTAGAATAGAGCTACTAGTGAAGAAGGTAGCATTCGATAAGGTTTAGGTTGAACCTTGCTAGAAGCTTGGGTGGGTTCGAGTAGTATTTTCTCTTGCCTGAGTTGGGCATTTCTCTGCTCGAGAAGCGATTGGTGGAGATTATTTGCACTGCACTGAGTGAAAGTTAAAGGTCGGGAAGCACTGGTTGGCTGAATTCTATGGGTAGAGCTGAATAGTTGTGTCATCTAAGATGTGCTAGATAAAGTGGCACATAATATTCTTGTTTGGGGCTTTTGTTGCCCAACAGCAGCAACGAGTTTTCTTCGCATCATAATTTCTATCAAGCAAATGTATAAGTAAATAAAGCAAAAAATGCCAAGGCTTGGATGGTTAGAAGTACCTATGGTCTCAAAAATTTAAATCTCTTCAAGCTGAGTCCAAAGTGAAAAATTACAGACCAAGATGCTACCAGTTCTTTCATGTTATACTCTTCATAATTGAGGTTGCGGAGAATAGATTTTTGGAAGAAATATTTATTTTCTAAATAGAATTTTGTTTGGTAGGGAATAGTTGTTATCCACCTAATAGGGAAGCCCTAGGTGTTAGGGTAGGAAATAAAAAAGTTATTCTTTTTCTAACCTTTGTTAGATGAAGTGGCTTGGGTCGGGAACTTCACATTATTCCGAGAAGCAAAGTAGAATAGCCCGAGAGCTTGAGTTTTAGCTAGAAAGAAAGATCAAAATAGTTCGGCATTGGGTTCTTTGCCCAAGTATTGAACCAACATGGAAAAACCGACCATCAACTCGAATGAATTTAGGAAAGTTGGTTTAAAGGAGTTTCGAACCGAGTAGAAATTATTTTGTACAGGTCAGGTATAGGGAACTTAAGCCTTCCTCCATTTGCTCTACATAGAATCCCAAGTATCCTTGAGGAGGGAATGGGGTCCATCTAGTTAGAAGACACTATTATATTGTAGTCAATGGGTATGACAACATTTTCTCAAAGTCTAAAGATGCAATCTTCAGATAAAGTTGAACTATATTGCTCATACTCTTCTAGAGTGCAAGAAGACTTTGGTCTTGGGAATACAGTGTTGAGCTCACTTTGAGCTCAGCAGTAGAGATATGTAGTGGAAGAGAAGTTGTAGATTCTAAGGTTGACATTGTGATTTTGGGTAGTGTTTTTGGTGGTAGGGGTTTTCAATTAGAATTTATAGAAAAGAAAATAAAAAAAGGGAAAGAGAAGAAGAATGTGAGTTACTTGATGAAATAAACGACATGGGAAGTACCTAATGGTGAGTTTGTTCTTGGAACAGCTGGGAATGTGACTAATCACCAGAAATGAGGATACTCATTGAGTATAAAGAAAATTTTGATTTTGATGAAAATAAGGGAATAAGGGAAAGGGCAATTTATAGTTGAAGGGAAGGAATGCCAGAATGCACTATTTGTAGCCTGATAGTTGAGCACTCATTGATTAAGCTCAACTTAGGGGATACGTGGATGACTAGATTTTGTCTAGCAGTTGATACGTCAACTATTTAAAATAACTGTCATAATGGGAGAGATTTGAGATGACATTAGAAATGATATGTTATTGAAATATTGTAAGGCTCATCTCTGTTCCCATTATGAGGTGGAGGAAGGAAGGGTTATTAGCTCGGGAGGAATGATCCCCTACTCTATCTGACCTAACTACATTAGCTTAGGTTGAGTGGAGGAACTAGAAGATGTGGGATAAATTAGGCCTCGATAAATGGGCCTAATGGATATGCACATTTCCAATGATTGGGTGGAATGAGTCTAGTATAAGGTTGGTTAGTGGGCGTGACCTAAGCTGAACGTTTGACTAGGTAAGGTTGGGGCGGATGTGTGAGTGGATCAGTTTAGGTAGGTATGAAGTTTGAGGAGGGTTCTCGGGTTCATTATCGCATATTATCAATTAGATCAACTCCTTCTTATGGTGCTTAAGCCTTTTAGGTTAGTTCGGTACTTCAGTCAGTCTTGATGAAAGAAGAGTTTGGACAATAACTGTATTTAAGATAAAAGAATCCTACCAAATTTAGGTTCTTTAATGGGTGAATATTTGCCTTATCTGATTAACTCTGAAAGCAAGAAGAATTCTTCCTTTATTCTATCACTTTATGTTTTATTTGCTATATAATGGCTTCAATGGATGTATGTTTTAGTTTTTCTCAGGCACTTCATTTTCCAGCATTAATATTACTATTACTTTTCCATAAGTCCTTTTAACTTAAGTATCAAAGGATTTTGGTTGGGCAACCCCCAACACCCCTAACTGTTGTTTTGCAAGTGTTATAAGAAGGATCAAAGCTCCAGATTGAAAAGTTAAGTTTTGATTTGGGTTATTATTGATCCATGTAATTTTGGTACGTATCAAAAGGTAGACCTAAGATTTGGACACAACCATTTAAGAGTAAGTCCCAGGATGTGTACAAAATTGCTTTTATCAATGTATCTCGATTGTATGAGTTCAAAGTGACTCCATTTGGGTTTGCTAATGCACCTGTTATTTTTCAAGCTATAACTAATAACGTGCTTAGATAGTTTTTGAGAAAATCTATGCTAGTTTTCTTTGATGATAATTTAGTGTACATCAGAGATAAGAAAACACACCAAGAGCAGTTAAGAGACGTGCTGGGAACTTTGTAGCAACACTACCTCTTTGCTAAGAGATCTTGGTGTGAGTTTGATTTGTAGGATTGAATATGTGGGTCATAGAATAAGTAAGGCAGAGTGGAAGTGGATCTAGGTAAGATCCATAGCTTGGTGGAGTGGCGAGTGCCTAAGAACATCAAATCTTTAAGAGAGGTTTCTCAAACTTACAAGAAATTTTTGAGAAATTATGGGCTATTAGCTAGGCCATTAACTCAGTCACTTAATAAAGGATAATTTAAATGGGATAAAAGAGTGTGAGAGGCTTTTAAGCAGTTGAAAATTGCTATGACTACTACTCTAGTATTGTTGGGTTAGTATAGGGATGGGGACACATTGTACATAGAATTTAATTTTTTTCAAAACATATAAATTATGGCATTCATAATTTAATCAACATATCCCTTTGCTATCGTGATTGGGCCAATTATGTGTAATTTAGTTATTATGTTGGAAAGTTTGAGACTTTTAGCTACAAGCTTCCAACTAAATATAACGATTTGAAACCATCCAAATCGTTCTTAACCTCTCACTACTGAAATTGGGAGTTTTTGAATTGAATCACTAACTTGTCCAATTAACTTGAATTCCTATGAATTCCAAACCCTTGATGGAACCGATTCATCGAAGAGATCCAAGTATGTCTTCTCTGAGTTTATCCATACCTTGGATGCCTACACATAATTAAACTTATGGTAATGTATTTAATTTAATAATTCCTATCTAAGGGATTGATTTAAAAGGTTATGGAAGCAATAACACATCAACTAGTGTATGCTATAGTATTTTTTAGTTCCTTAATTCAAAAACTAGAACAAAAGAACACAAAAAACAACACTAAAAAAAAGGAGTGCATGACTTTTGCACTAAGAAATGGACGTTTTTAGGCTTTTGTGGGGTTAAAAAAATCACATTTTTCTTGCTAAGAAACTGCCCTAAATACATCCAAAAAAGGTTCTTTTAAAGGCCTCTCAATCCCATGTCAATGTGACCCCAACCTTTATGGGATTACACCTCTAAAAGGTAGTTTTCTTGTGCATAGGACTCTTATAGGAAGTGTCCTATACTAATCCAATTATCTTAATCCTTCTTCCTGTAGGATCATCTAATTTCCAATGGAACTTGATCCTATCAAGCCCATATCCATTGGACCTAGGCCATAAAAACAAATTAAGCCTATTTAATTGATCAAATAAAGTAAATCAATTATTTTATCATAAAGATTAATTAAGGCTTATTTAATTAATTGATCCAATTGCCCTACCCTTATTCTCATTAGGTTTAACTAATTAATCATATTAATTAATTAAATTAATATAATATTTGAATTAATTACTACCAAAAAATTAATTAATCATTATTTCTCTTAACAAGAAATGAACTTGTCTAAATTAGTTCTAAGAACTCAACAATCATGGTTAGCATCTAACATCACGTCAAAAAAACCTAGACATAGGTAAAATTTTCAATATGAGTATTGTGAATGTAAGTTCATTAATCAACTAATTTCTCAATTGGGCCTAGAGTATAGATAATTAATCGAAACCCGAATAATTCAATAATTATGTCTTCATTCTTAGTTACTTGACTACACAATAAAATTAGAATTTTTTATAACTTTCATCCAACATTGTTCAAGGATTTCCAAGTGACGAATCATAAAAACCATTATAGATTTGCCTATTCATCTGGATAAGTGACAGATCATTTATCGACTACTCATTAACCTCCATACATAATTAAATTACACCTATAATTTTCTTCTTGATCTTATTCTATAATTCGAGAATAAATCAAATCACAACCAATACTGAACAAGATTACCATGGTGTCTCAAGTCTACTAACTAATCTTGCATACCCTAATATAAAAATCCCATATTCGATAATATTTTATTTAGAATTAGGAATTTCTAGGTGGGGTTGTTCAAAGTACTTATTCTCTAACCGACACCCATGTACATTCACTAGTATTCATACATCGTTATCAATGAAATGAGACATCCTCATTGCGAGTATGCATCATATGTGCAAGTCTTGTTGAATCATTGAAATCTTATCTCAATGATTTTTGACTTGGAAAAATCTAAGAGTAATGATATAGAGGCATATTTTATTACCATTATCATATGTGCAACCATGCCATATAGCTATGTATGATTTAGAGACTTAATCTATTCAAATAAAATAAATAAAGATGAAGATATGTATATTTCTTAATAGTGATTGAAAAAATAATTCACAAGAATACAAAAGGATTGATCTAATGGGCTCGCCAAGTACTACTGTAACAATCTCCTACTTGCTAAATGCGTTTACATCAATGTCCTTCAAACACCCTTTGTGCCAAGAGTTTTATTAGTAAGTCTGCTAAGTTTTATGTCAAGGCAACTTTCTCCACTTTATTGTAGCCTCTACCAACGATCTCTTGGATAAGGTAGTATGGCCTCGAAATGTGCTTGTATCCTTGGTGAAACCTTAACTCTTTTGCTAACACATTCTCACAATTTTTATGCATAAAAAAACTAGCTTATAGGGAAAGTCTCTTATACAAAAAAGGATAAACCTAAGGGATGAGAATGGGGGAGTATTTATACACAGGCAAAATTGCAAAATTTGTCCTCTATGTTGGCTTAGGCAGTATTTTAGTCCTTTTATTTTTGAGTTCACCAATTTACATACACTAACTTTTAAAAAATTACATTTTTAGTCCAATTTGGCTGAAAATTGTTGGTTTGGTAGAAAAATTCACCAAAGCTTGCTTAGGTTGACTAAAATTTGGGGGAAATGATGTTTTGGAGGGAAAATTGAGGAAATGGCCATGAGTTAGACATTTGGGGAGGGAATAACAATCTTACCTTGCCAAGTGGACATAAAATAGAGGAAAAACATACCCATTCTCCATCCAAAACTATCAGACCTAAAGCTTTTCCCAAAATCCGAACTTTCTCCAAGAACTCAGCTTTCCCAAAGTTTCTCCAAACACCTGTCTGCTCTAAACTTGAAGAATGAAGAGGAGACTATTCAAGAAGATGTCGTTTGTTACTTCTCCTGGGATGTTGTATTGTGACTGCAAGAATGAGCTTAGATATACACAACTTGGACAAATGAAAACCCAGGTAGAAGGTTCGTGGTTGTCAAGATTATAAAGTGATTTTTCTCTCTTTTCTACCTAAAACATTTTTTGTTGTTTTTACCTCTTTTTTTATTTTTCTTTTAGTCTAGGAGAGAGGTGGTTGTGACTATATTACTTGGGAGGATCCACCTATGTGCTCGAGGGCAGTGACCATTATTCCTGGATTACACTGCAAAATTATCGAGCTTGAAAATAAAGTGAAGAATCTGGCAAAGAAGCAACAACTCAAAATGCTTCTTGTGGTGTCATGGCTTTTTTTCTTGGTGACTTGGTTGGCTAAATAAAAAAAATGAAAAATGAATATGTTAGGATGTGTTGATTTTTTTGGAAGTGTGTATGGTGAATGTAGATTACTTGGGTTCTGCAATCTTGGTTTTGGAAGTGTAATGTATATGTATTTTAGTGTATGGTGAATGTAGATTGTTGAGGTTCTACAATCTTGGTTTTGGAAGTGTAATGTATGTGTATTTTAGTATGTAGTTTGTAGGTTGTGTCATTTAAGTTTGAATGGATAGGAACTAATTTATCCCCATGTAATATTTTTTCATCACAAAAGTAACGCAAATGTTGTGTAACTTACCAAAGTATCCTTACTTTGTCACTACAAAATGTATATTGTATTTCTAACTTGATAATTTTATTGTACTTTACAAATTTTTTAAATGTCAAATTTGAAAATTTAATTGAAAATTGCAAAGTCGATAATTTCATTACACGTCTTCAAAATACATAATTTCATTATATGCAAACATATATTCCTATCCATTATCCATACACTTAAACCATTCAAACACAACCTAACATTACAACAAAACAAATTTGTTCCTAATCATTTAAACTAAACCACTTAAACTATCAGAACACTATCTAATAGTGTAGCAAAAATACATGCTTATAATCAGTCAAAAAATATTCACTTAAATCAACTTATCTCAATAGTACAATAACAAAAATTACATATTCCTTTTTTTTTTGTTCATTAGATTTGTAGTGGCATTCTTTATTTCAAAGAGAGCAGAAGTGTGGTTAGACAAAGTCACATGCTTCTTCCCACTTTCTATTATGATTGACTTGGAGCTTCTAGATGGTTGTTTGATGTAGTGTTCAAGACTGGGTATGAATTATCCTTCAATGAATAGAGCTGGTGCCCTAATATTGATTCCTTTCAATTAGCATTCCTAGAGCTACTGATACATAGAAGGTGCAGTTGTGAATGCTAGTAGATTTGGAGCTGGAGTTGGAGCTAAAACAGGTGGATTTGGTGCTAAGATTTGTTTAGTGCGTGCATCCTTTTGCTGTCTAGAATCTGGTGCTGGGTTGAAAGCATCCTAGTCATTAACTTCTTTTTAAATTATATTTGCTTCATGATGTTGTGATGGGGTTGGAAACCTTGCCCTATTCCACAGTTAAAATAATAAAGATCAAATTGAAATTATGTCAAGTGAATGTAAATGATTCTTAAACTTACACTTGTTGTCTTTTCAAATTTTTGTGGTTTGTACTTTGGATTATGTGTAGGTGGCTTAAATGATGTACTTCTAAGCTTTGGGATCTTGCTTTGTTCCAGAATCAAAACCAATTTACATTAATAGAGCAAAAACAAAATGAATTTGCAGTAAACCTGTGGTAACCATTAAAAACTCAACTTACAAATCTTAATCTTCCAAGTGAAGTGTCAGCCTGACCCATCTCTTGACTCTGGTTTTCATTATGATGTGAAAATTTTCTCCTCACTTAGTAGATAAATCTCCAGTGAATTAATAACAAAATATGATATGATGTCTAAAAGTTAGAAGTAAATAAATATCCAAATTATGCCTATAATTTTCGGGCTGTTGTGTAGTCCCAAATTCACTTGTCACTTGACTACATGATGTTGACCTTGTGTTGCATCTTGTATGTCTATTTTCAAAAGAAAGCTTTTGTTGTTGTGTCTCTCAACACCACAATGACTATATTTGACTATTTTATGTTGTCTTTTCAGCTTATGTTCACTTGATTACACCTTAGGCTTCCCTCATGATCTTTTCTTCTATTTCTGTTGAACCTCATCTTTTTTCATTCATTTTGCTTTTGTTGGCCTACCACCAATACTAAGGTTTGGGGTAGTAGAGGGATGAAGCCTGTTGTTTTCCACTTATTCCTGCCATTTATGGGCATAAATGGCAAGGGTATACACCATCTTGTAAGTGTCCACCCTATAACATTTGTGAGAATAATCATACACATCAACCCTTGGCTATAAATGACACATAAAACATGCTTGTATGGGATTCCAATCAAATCTCATTTCCTACTCCTTCCTTCAAGTCAACACTATATTTGTTCCTATGAAAATAAGAAGTTTGATAGTAATAATCATTTTCTTAGATGGGGATACAATCTCCAACCCTCTTACCAGTTTTTTCAATCGTCTTTTAGATTTTAAGACAACATGCTCCTTTCCACTTCTCATTTGCCATATCTGTATTTTCTTACTTTTTTTTTATTAAATGTTCCATTATCCATTCCAACATTGACATAATATGGCCTCTAGAATATTAAAATTGAAAGTTTCACACCTATTGTTAAACAACATATCACATCTGGGGTAGTTACTGAAGTGTGACCTACTCCAGTGTTGTGGTGGTTTGTTATTAAACCACCCAATTTTTTTTCATCTATTGCACTTAATTCATCCATCCTTTTCCTAAATTCATTAATTGTAGTGAGCCTAGCTGCCTTCCATAAACACTCTTAAAAGTTTGACCTCTAAACTCAATATTTTTAAAGTTGGAGTGCATGTGCCTAACACAAAACCTATGACCAGCATTAGAGAACACCTCTTAAAAGGCTTAGATGACTCATTTTTGTTTATAAGACATGAAATCCCACTCATAATCTTTCTCAATGCTTAAATTTATCTTCAACAGGGTCAAAAACCATTCCTAAATGTCCATTGACTTCTTTATAACCATAACATAGACAATTGTTAGGGTCCTCTCATACAACGGTTAACACCACTATCCCATGAAGTCCCTTTAAATGACACCCATCTACCCCAACAAAAGGTCTACAACTAGAAAAAAAAACATCTTCAAAGTATTTAAACACATACAAAACCTATCAAATTTGTTCTCACCACTACTTTGATCAATTGCTATGATTATAGTACTTCCAAGGATGGTTCTTTTAATTTCATCGGCATAATCCCGTAGCAAATAATATTGCTCATTTAGAATTTCCTCAATCATTTCAATAGCTTTTCTCTTTGTCCTATAAGCTTGAAAATGTGAGATGTGGCATATAATATCCTCAATGACATCCAACTCTAAAGCCTTTCTCATTTCTCTTAGGGTCAGACTTGAGTTTGTGTATGTATTTCCCAAATAACCATTTAGATTTTATATTTTTCAAATGAAAACTCCTCAAACAAGTGTGGGTAGAATCATACTACCTTATTTAAAATGTAAGTTCATCTTTAAGCTTTAGTACTTGAAGTTTCCACCTACAATCCTTATCAACATACTTAGCATGTGTTATAATCTTGTCATTTTTAGTGATATTTATGTTCTTTTTATTTTGAATGGCATGTGAGTTTATTGCATACCTTAACTCAATGTTGTTAATATAGATTATCCCTAATACAAATGTTGAAACATATAGCTATACTGGGTTAAAAAAAGAAAACTTCAATCTTACCATCAAAATCGTTATAACTATCCAAGTATTCATCACTCTTCAAAACATTAGCTTCACTAGATTCACCACCATTTAAATCATTCTGTCATTACAGTAGTGTCTAACGCACTAATTTGAATAGGCATTTTTTATACTTTTGTATTTGTAATATTAATAAAATAGGCAAATTTCTTTATCTTTAATTATATTTTATAATTAGATAAAGTCCCTAGACCAAACTTAACTACGGGACATGGTCACGCATATGATGGTGATCATGAAATATATCTCTATAGCTTTAATCATAAATTAGTTTCGAGTTGAGGGCTTTTTGAGATGAGATATCGAATAGCCTAATAGACTCACGCATACGATGCATACTCACATGATAAGGATGTCTCTCTTTATGGAAATTTTCATAGTGACGCTTGTGTATGTATGTGGGTGCTTGTTAGAGAACATGTATACTAAACACGCCCACCAAAAATTCTTAATTGGAAACTTGTTTGTCGAAATAAAAAATTTCATAATACGATAGTACATGATTAGTCCTTATACTTGAGGCACCATAGCAACCAAAAACTTGCTACAACTTTAAGGTTGCAAACCCAAGTGCAGGTTGTAGTAAGTAATAAATTTCTCGTGAGTCCGAGGTCGATCCACAGGGAAGTTGTTTGAAGAATTCAAGTTTATATTTATAAAAAGATGGAGTTTATGTGAATCAAAAATATATGAACAATTAATGTATGATGTAGCTAAAGAAAAAACCGAAGTAATAAAAGTACTGAGGATTAGGGATCCACTCTTGAGTTTTGGATAGATAAATGGTTATTTATTCTTTTTACCTCTATTAATTGCCACAATTGGAATCCATACATAATGAAGGTTCCAATGGGAAGATATTATCAAGTAACTCATGCAATAAGTTAATCATGATATTGTCTTACTATTGCAAATTATCTCTTAACGCCAACACTTATTTATGGGATCAAGCATTTATATACTCCTTCATCAACAACAAATTAAGGTTTCACATTAGCAGTCGGTGGGGTAAAACCGTACAATAAGCTAAATGAACCCAAGTATTTGTTGTGCCATTGGAGATACATAAATCAAGAATCACCACAAAAATAAGTAGGGTTTAGATCAAAAATAATAATAATAATACAACATACTTAAATAATTTCTACCCTTATAACCATTTCTCTTCCTCCATCAAGAGATTCACCCTTTTTCCTCAACAAAATAAAATTTAGAAAGACATAATAAAAGTAACAAAGACTAAAAATATAAGAGAAACTAGAGAATGCATTTCTATTACTACTAGAAAACTTACAATACTAGAAAACATACAAACTAGATAACTTAGCCTAAAGAAACCCTCTACCCCCCTCATCTTACAAGCTGAATACATGGCCTATTTATAGTACTTGGAGTAAGCTAGAGGCCAAACAAATAATGGAAGGGTTAATCAAGTGGTATGCTAGTTGCTAAGAGTTGGTAAGTTGTTACACAAATTTCTCAACCACTGAATTGAATTACATTTTTCGGTCAGATACAGCCAGAGTTTGAAGATACGTAAAGAATAAAAATTGTAGATCTTTCAACACTGATATATTTTCATATATCTTTTGTCAAATTTGGCGATCGGATGAAGGAGATATGGTCAAATTACCGAGTCATGTCCAAGAGCCGCCCTGTAACATCAGCAGCAACTTGCAGCCTATGGTTTTACCATTTCGACATATTTTCACACCATCTTGTCTTCAGCAAACTTGTTTATTTACCTCTTGATATAACATATCCAAATTTCAGACCAAAATAAATTTGGGCTCAAGATATATAACCGAATTGGTAAAATAAGTCAATACTGGGTTGAACTCTGATCTGAATTTTGGTGATCTATTTTGTGTAATTACTTGGACGAATTTTCTGCTATCATCAAAACTGAATTGGGCTGAGCCTCCAACATAAAAGTTGTACCTCTATCTCTTGGCTTTCAAATGAAACAAGCTTCAGGTCCATAGAGCTTTTGATCATGAAGTTATGCTCAAATTACAAAAACTGCACAAGTCTGAAAACATGCTTCCATTTATTCCCTAACACAAAACATTAATAAAATAAGAATATTAACAAGAATAAAGCAAGAAAAGTATAAAGGATTTGATATAAAAATATGTCAAAATATGCACTTATCAAATTCCCCTACACTTAACCCTTGCTTGTCCTCGAGCAAGTTTAAAACAAACATAAACTAATCCACTTTCGTAGGAAAATACGATTGCATTTAGCATATGCAACAAGCCTTTAAACCCCTAGGTGGCCCATAGAGGACGAGTTATAGTCTCGTGAAGGTTTCCAGCAGTGATACCTACAAACACCTATAATAACTATCTTCCAACTTTTATTCTCATGAAGCAACAAAGTAATGTGGAAATAAAATCAAACAAGTGTTGAGTTTAACTCTTAGTCATTCAAAAATCAATACATTTCCACAATAATCATACTCAAGTGTGTGTGTGGACAGTTAATGTCAATAGTGATGAAACTATGCATGTTTCAAATAAGTGAATTCTCATAAAACCTTACAAAACCATCATCCAATCTCTAACAGAAAAGTTAAACATCATAGGCTCTTCCTTTGGTGCAAATCTCCACTACACTGAAGGCACCACACGAAATCAAAAGGTTTTTAACAAAGGTTGTAATGGGGCCAAAGGGTGGTGATGTAGCTAAGAAATAAAAGGATAGGATGCAACAAAGGTTCTAAAAACTTCATGGAATCAGAGACATAAAATTTATCGATAAAAAATTCTCCAACTCCACAAATTTCACACTGGAGTCTATTGTTATTGAATTGGACCCCTCTTATTCATCTTGCAACATCTCATTTTTAGTTACAACTTGTAGCACTTTGCAACTTTTTTTTTTTATTGTTTTTTTCTTTTTTTTCTTTTTCTTTTTTTTTTTTTAGAGACACTCCCCCACACTTATCTTCTATCCCAACCTAAATTTCTTTTGTAAGTCCAAGCTTTCAATTGAATGTCTCTTAAACTCCAATCATTTTTAGAACAAGGGTTGGATAATAGTGTATTTAGGCTAGGTAAAAAGATATGGTTAAAAAAAATATATATTTATTTATTATAAGGCTCAAAGTGGTTTACTAGGGGGATGTTTTCTTTAAATATTATATAGGGAACAAGCTGATTTGGCAATGGTGCTAGAAAGTCTAATGCCTTAATCATTTTTCTAGTGGTGCACTATCAGTCGTTCGCCTCGATAGACCAAAAGTAAAAGTTCTAATACTTAACCCCTACATGTTGAAGATTCAAGTGATGATTAGAGTAAGAGCATAAGAACTATATATTTTGACATAATTGTCTTCACACTAAATAACATAACTATTTGTGCAAAATAAAATTTGAGTATAATTATCGCAAAAATATATTAACCAAATAACAACATCAAAGTCCAAAACAACACCCATCATCAATTAAACCATATTATTCATGCTTAATTTTAATCATTGAAGTTGGAAGAACCTATACGACTCAAAAAAAAATATTGGTAATTCACAAACACTTGTTAAAAACTTTACAAACCTGCCATATTATGCAAAAAATAGGGATGCGTCTCAAGAGTGTTACAATTACCCTTTACTCAGCCACCTTTTTTTCATGCTTTCAACGGACCCAGCAAAAAAAATACGCTTAATTTATATTTATTTTTATTTTTTATTTTTTTTTATTATATTTTTTTAAATACTAAAAAAAACACACATTGAATATACAAGTCATGATATCAATTATCCCTCCCCCCAACCTAATCGAGACATTGTCCCCAATGTCAAAAATAGATAGGAAAGTAAAGTTTGAAAGATATCACCTGAAATGCGGCTAATAAAGCTGAAACAACAAAAAAAACACACATACTATTAGATAAAATCATTAACAATAAGTATCATAGACTGAGAGTCAAATTCAATTTGCGTTTTCGACCATTGTTCCTATTGGACCAATCCACATTGGCCAAGACTGGATCAGGTTTTGGCACATATGCTAGAAGTTGATCAATCAGCTGGTCAGGTGTTGGAGCAGAAATGATGATTCTTCTCGCATAAGTTGAAATAAACCTCTTTTCGCAGCATGATCTACAAAAGATAGCAAACCATCATAAAAACCATTAACATTAAGAATACCTATAGGTTTTTGGTGAATGTTGAGTTGTGCCCAAGAGACAATTTGGAATAATTCTTCTAGTGTACCAAAACCGCCAGGTAGAATGATGAATGCATCCGCATTGTTTACCATATTAGGCATTCTGTCCTGAATGTGTGACACTTTCAGCTCATCTCCAATGGTCATACATGTGATATTCTGTACTGTTAAATATTTTGGGATAACTCCCAAAACTTTGACACCTCCTACATAAGCAGACATGGCAACACTCCCCATTAACCCCAAACTGCCTCCCCCATACACTAAATGAATTTTTCTTTCTGCTAAAGTTCTACCAAGATTATTGGCTGCCCCTATAAACTCACCATTTTTTCCTAGATTGGATCCACAAAAAACACAAATGGAATTAAATTTGTGAGTTGAAGAAACTTCCATTTTTTTTTTTTTTTTTTTTTTTTTGAAAATAAGTTGTGCAAAAATAGAGTGAGTACGGTGATATTTATTGAGGTGTGAATAGGGAATACATTTATTGCATGTCTTTTTCTTTTGTCAAAAAGGTTGAAAATAAGGACACATACGAAATTTAAAAATTACCTACTACCACGTATATGTACATGTAGTTGTGATTGTGGCTCACATCTTCCTCTGGTTTTACGTCCAGTAACGGCTTAAACGCCCTCTATGGGTCGAGGATATACTTCCCATCCAGTTTTCTTATAAACTGGCAAACAGGGTCTTTTAATGTCAGATTCCCAAGACTATAAAGCTCATATTCATTTCGAAAACGATCCCATAAATCAAGAATTGCACGTTGTACCAATCCACATGAATGCGTCTCAAGAGTCAATATAATGTGATCTAAAGACTCCTTACTCAGTCCATCCATAATGAATTTAAGTTTATCTTCTCGATTTTTAGAGACCATTCCTAAAGAACGACACTTTGTGTTGCAAGTCCATCTAGCACAAATATGACAAACTTTCATTTTTTTCGCCCTTCGTTTTTTTGAATATGTGCTTTTACCAAAACCAGACATGTATCTAGTAAGCAAATCTGGAAACTCATGTGAAAACTCACCTGCCCTTACCTTTGCTTCAATTAACCATCGCATGTCCTCCGGAATGCCCTTGTGCATAAGCATCCTCAATCTTTCAATCCTGATTTTATAAATTTTCAAAATTGCATTTTTAGGAAGAAAAGGAAATCGCTTCTTGAGAGTTAGAAATATGTCACCCATTTTGAAAATAACAAGAAAAGAGAATGAGAAAAACAAAGAAAATTTGTACAAAGATTTCAGTTGTTTGGGAAACTGACAAGTCCGACTTTTATAGCCACGGAGTACCGTTATCCGCCATTTAATCGGAAAAAGAAAAAATAAAAAATAAAAGAAGAAAAGAAGAAAAAAAAAAAAAAAATAATGTCAGATAAAAAAAATATATACAACATTAATCATAACAAGGGTTAGAAAGAAAAAGAATTCCTCTTGTGAAAATTGATTTTCTAGAAATGGTTTAACTCTTTGTCCATTTACTTTGAATATGTTACCATTTCTAGGATTCTCAATATCAATCGCCCCATAAGGATATACTTTTTTTACAACAAAAGGACCACTCCACCTTGATCTCAATTTTCCAGGAAACAAATGCAATCGAGAATTATAAAGCAAAACCTTTTGACCAACC
This sequence comes from Paulownia fortunei, assembly GCA_019321725.1. NCBI lineage: Eukaryota > Viridiplantae > Streptophyta > Magnoliopsida > Lamiales > Paulowniaceae > Paulownia > Paulownia fortunei. The sequence goes on from CM033123.1 coordinate 12,379,892, forward strand.
TCAAATATTTTTCTTGAAATTTTATTATCATGAAAATCTTTGATTCTTGCTTTATAAATTTTAGAATTCTCATATGCATCATTTCTCAGTTCTTCAAGTTCATTGATTTGCAATTTGCGCAATTTTGAAGCTTCATCAAGGTTGAAGTTAAACATTTGATTGCCCAATAAGCTTTATGTTCAAGTTCAACAGGTAAATGACAAGGTTTTCCATAAACTATCCTATAAGGAGACATGCCTAATGATGTTTTGAAAGCAGTTCTATATGCCCAAAGTGTATCGGTAAGTCTAAGAGACCAATCTTTACGGTTTGGGTTAACTGTTTTCTCCAAAATTTGTTTTATCTCCCTATTTGCAAGTTCAACTTGTCCATTTGTCTGAGATGATAAGGGTTGCAACTTTATGTATGATTCCATATTTCTTCATTAAAGTTCCGAAAACTTTGTTACAAAAATGTTTTCCCCCATCACTGATAATAGATCTAGGAATTCCAAATCGACTTAAAATATTTTCTTTCAAAATTTTATCACTATTTTGTGATCATTGTTTCGACAAGGAATTGCCTCGATCCATTTTGAAACATAATCTATGGCAACCAATATGTAAAGAAAACCAAATGATAATGGAAATGGCCCCATAAAATCAATACCCAACAGTCAAAGATTTCAATCACTAGGATAGGGTGTAGGGGCATCATATTTCTCTTTGAAAGGGACCCTAACTTTTGACAATTTTCACAACTTTTGCAGAAAGTGTAAGTATCTTTGAAAAGAGTTGGCCAATAAAATCCACATTGCAAGATTTTTGCAGTAGTTTTCTTTACAGAAAAATGACCACCACATGCTTCTGAATGACAAAATTTGACAATATTACCTATCTCATTGTCAGGCACACATCTTCGAAAGATTTGATCGGACAATATTTGAATAGGTATGGATCATCCCAATAAATTTTTTAACCTCAGTCAAAAACTTCTTTTTATCTTGAGAGTTCCAATGTGATGGCATCTTTCCTGTTACAAGAAAATTAACAATGTCAGCAAACCAAGGTAAAATAGAAACGTTAAATAATTGTTCATCAGGGAAAGTGTCATTAATTGGTGTGGTTTGAAATGAGTCATCACAAACAAGTCTCGACAAATGATCAGCCACTACATTCTCTACTCCCTTTTTATCTCGAATAGTAACATTAAATTCCTGGAGTAAGAGAATCCACCTAATCAGTCTTGGTTTAGCATCTTTTTTTGACAAAAGATATTTCAAAGCTGCATGATCACTGAAAACAACAATTGGTGAGCCAACAAGATAAGATCGAAATTTATCCAATGCAAAAACTACAGCAAGTAATTCTTTTTCAGTTGTTGTATAATTCAATTGAGCACCATTTAAAGTTTTACTTGCATAGTAAATAACATATGGTTTTTATCTTTTCTTTGTCCCAAGACAGCTCCAACAGCATAATCACTAGCATCACACATTATTTCAAAAGGTAAAGTCCAATCTGGAGGCTGCATGATTGGAGCAGACGTAAGCATGCTTTTAAGCTTAACAAAAGCATTTTCACAGTTTTCAGTCCATTCAAAAATAGTGTCTTTTGTTAGAAGATTACACAAAGGTTTAGATATTATACTAAAATCTTTGATAAATCTTCTATAAAAACCAGCATGTCCTAAAAATGATCTAATCTCCTTCACAGTCTTTGGTGTTGGCAAATTGGCAATTAACTCAATTTTAGATTTATCAACCTCAATACCTTCTGATGATATAATGTGTCCAAGAACAATACCAGTTGTTACCATGAAGTGACATTTCTCCCAATTGAGCACAAGATTCTTTTCTTCACACCTGATCAAAACCTTTTCTAAATTAGATAAGCAATCATCAAATGAATTACCAAAAACAGAAAAATCATCATGAAGACTTCAAGAAAACATTCAACCATGTCACTAAAAATACTAAGCATGCATCGTTGGAATGTAGCTGGTGCATTACATAATCCAAAAGGCATCCTTCGATATGCAAAAGTACCAAAAGGACATGTAAAAGTTGTTTTCTCTTGATCTTCAAGTGCAATTGCAATTTGGTTATATCCAGAATATCCATCTAAAAAGCAATAAAATTCGTGTCCTGCAACTCTTTCTAAAATTTGATCCATGAAAGGTAATGGAAAATGATCTTTTCTAGTGACTGAGTTGAGTTTTCTATAGTCAATGCACATTCGCCAACCAGTAACAGTCCTAGTTGGAATTAATTCATCATTCTCATTCTTGACTACAGTAACTCCAGATTTCTTAGGTACAACTTGAGTAGGACTTACCCATTTGCTATCAGAAATAGAATAAATGATTCCATTATCTAAGAGTTTAATGACTTCATTTCTTACTACTTCTTTCATATTAGGATTTAGCCTTCGTTGCATTTCTCTAGATGGTTTAGCATTTTCCTCTAGATAGATGTTATGTGTGCAAATGAAAGGATTAATACCTTTAATATCAGCAATGGTCCATCCTAAAGCATTCTTATGCATTTTCAGAGTTTCGATCAACTTACCTTCTTGATATGCATCGAGTTTGGAAGAAATTATTACTGGAAAGTTTCATTCTCACCCAAGAAAGAGTATTTCAAATTAACTGGCAAAGGTTTCAATTCAACCACGGGAGTTTTAATACTTGATGGAATAGATTTTACTGTTGATGATGAAAGTTCTTCGAACCTTGGCTTCCAAAAATATTTTTCTTGTACCTGCAAAAATTCAGAGATAGTATTAGTGTGTTCCTTTTTATAAATACTTTCACTTTCAAAACAAGTCTCCAAAGAATCTGAAAGTTAGTAGTAGTAAAGTATTCATGAACAAGTTCTTCAATTGAATCCACTTCATGTACTTCGACATCTTCTGCAGGTTGCATACAAACATTAAACACATTTAGTTCCAAAGTCATATTTCCAAATGATAACTTCAAAATACCATTTCTACAATTGATCAAAGCATTTGAAGTTGCAAGAAAAGGACGACCCAAAATGATAGGAATTTGTGTATGTGTTTGTGCAACAGGCTCTGTGTCCAAAATAATGAAATCAACTGGAAAGTAAAACTTATCAATTTGTACCAACACATCTTCTACTATTCCCTTTGGAACTTTAATCGAACGGTCAGCTAATTGGAGTACAACAGAAGTTGTTTTAAGTTCTCCCAAACCTAACTGTTCATAAACTGAGAAAGGTAGAAGATTTACACTAGCACCAAGATCAAGCAAAGCACGCTCTATTCTAGTGTTTCCTATGATACATGAAATGGTTGGACAACCTGGATCTTTGTACTTGGGTGGAGTGAATTGTTGAATGATTGAACTAACACTTTCAGTTAAAAATGCCTTCTTTTGTACATGATGTTTTCTTTTGATTGTACACAAATCTTTCAAAAATTTGGCATAAGGTGGAACTTGCTTGATTGCATCCAATAATGGAATATTAATCTTGACTTGTTTAAAAATTTCAAAAATTTCAGCATTTGAGTTCAATTTCTGAGTTGCTTGCAATCTTTGAGGAAAGGGTGCTGGAGGTAAATATTTTTCTTTTTCTTCATTTTCACGCTTACCTTCTTCAAACTTACCTTATCGTCAAGACTATTTCCATTTTTCATTTCTGGAGGTGGATTAGAAACTTTCTCCTTGGGATGAATAGTCTTGTCAACAACTTTTCATTCCGAAGAGTTGTAACTGAATTAGCCTCCTTGACTGCATTTTCACCTGAAGAAGAAACATGACACTGAGTAGAAGGATTAGGTTGAGGTTGAGCAGAAAATTTACCTTTTTCATGAGTACGCAAAGAAGTTGTCAGTGTTGAAAGTGTGCTTCTGATCTCATTGATAGCTTGTGAAGTCTGATTATTGATGTTTGTTTGTTCATGCATAAATGCTTGCAAAGTCTCCTCAATGGATTTTGTATGTGGAGGTGGATAAGAATGAAAGTTTTGTGGTTTTTGTGAATGCGGTGGTTGGGCACGGTTATCATCTCGCCAACTGAAATTGGGATGATTTCTCCATTGTGGATTGTAAGTTTCAGAATATGGAGAATGGAAAGGCTTTTTGAATGTGTTCATAAAATTTGCTTGTACTGGAAGGTTTGGACATTCATTGGTGGAGTGCCCCAAAAGTTCACAATTGCTACAACTTCTTCCTCTTGCACAGATTTGATTTCCTTTACTTTCTTAAGTTCCATGGCTTCAACTTTTCTTGTTAAACTAGCAAGTCTAGCATTTAGATCATCTTCTTGACTAAGGTAATATTTTCCTTTATTACTATTAGCAAGATTAGATCTAATAGAACCTTCGGAAGAATTAACACTATGCCATGATTGAGAGTTTTCTGCCAAATGATCTAGGTATTCTAGGGCTTCATCAGGTTCCTTATCAAGAAACTCACCATTACACATTGTTTCAACAAATTGTTTTGTTTCAGGAGTTAAACCTTCATAAAAGAAACTAATTAAGCGCCATTTTTCAAAACCATGATGTGGGCATGAATTCAACAAATCTTTAAATCTTTCCCAACATTGAAAGAAAACTTCATTCGAATTTTGAGAAAAATTCTGAATTTGTCTTTTCAAAGCATTAGTTTTATGAGTTGGAAAGAATTTTTTTAAGAATTCTGCTTGCATTTCTTGCTAAGTACCAATTGACCTAGGTTTTAAAGAATTAAGCCAATTTTTTGCTTTATCTTTTAAAGAGAAAGGAAATAATTTGAGCTTAACAATCTCATTTGTGCAAGTTTGATCATCAAAAGTGGCACATACTTCATCAAATTCTTTTAAATGCAAGTAAGGACTTTCAGAGTCTAAACCATGGAAATTAGGAAGTAAAGGGATCATACCTGACTTGAATCGAAAATTATTTGCATTTAGAGGAAAAATGAAACAAGAAGGAGAAGAATTTCGAGGAGGTTGCAAGTAATAACGCATGGTACGCACCTGTTGATTCTCATTTTCATCCTGGACACTTTCATTTTCAGCCATGGTGGAAGTGTGTGGAGATGATTCAAACAAATTTTCAAACAAAGTTTCGGAATTATTTCTTACTAAACGTCGAGAATTATGACTACGATACCATATAACCATATATCCATAAAGAAAATAAACAAACTATATTTACAAAGGAAAAATATTAACAAACCTGAATACTTACCTTGCCTTCCCCGGCAACGGCGCCAAAAACTTGCTACAACTTTAAGGTTGCAAACCCAAGTGCAGGTTGTAGTAAGTAATAAATTTCTCGTGAGTCCGAGGTCGATCCACAGGGAAGTTGTTTGAAGAATTCAAGTTTATATTTATAAAAAGATGGAGTTTATGTGAATCAAAAATATATGAACAATTAATGTATGATGTAGCTAAAGAAAAAACCGAAGTAATAAAAGTACTGAGGATTAGGGATCCACTCTTGAGTTTTGGATAGATAAATGGTTATTTATTCTTTTTACCTCTATTAATTGCCACAATTGGAATCCATACATAATGAAGGTTCCAATGGGAAGATATTATCAAGTAACTCATGCAATAAGGTAATCATGATATTGTCTTACTATTGCAAATTATCTCTTAACGCCAACACTTATTTATGGGATCAAGCATTTATATACTCTTTCGTCAACAACAAATCAAGGTTTCACATTAGCAGTCGGTGGGGTAAAACCGTACAATAAGCTAAATGAACCCAAGTATTTGTGTGCCATTGGAGATACATAAATCAAGAATCACCACAAAAATAAGTAGGGTTTAGATCAAAAATAATAATAATAATACAACATACTTAAACAATTTCTACCCTTATAACCATTTATCTTCCTCCATCAAGAGATTCACCCTTTTTCCTCAGCAAAATAAAATTTAGAAAGACATAATAAAAGTAACAAAGACTAAAAATATAAGAGAAACTAGAGAATGCATTTCTATTACTACTAGAAAACTTACAATACTAGAAAACATACAAACTAGATAACTTAGCCTAAAGAAACCCTCTACCCCCCTCCTCTTACAAGCTGAATACATGGCCTATTTATAGTACTTGGAGTAAGCTAGAGGCCAAACAAATAATGGAGGGGTTAATCAAGTGGTATGCTAGTTGCCAAGAGTTGGTAAGTTGATACACAAATTTCTCAACCACTGAATTGAATTACATTTTTCGGTCAGATACAGCCAGAGTTTGAAGATACGTAAAGAATAAAAATTGTAGATCTTTCAACGCTGATATATTTTCATATATCTTTTGTCAAATTTGGCGATCGGATGAAGGAGATATGGTCAAATTACCGAGTCATGTCCAAGAGCCGCCCTGTAACATCAGCAGCAACTTGCAGCCTATGGTTTTACCATTTCAACACATTTTCACACCATCTTGTCTTCAGCAAACTTGTTTATTTACCTCTTGGGTATAACATATCCAAATTTCAGACCAAAATAAATTTGGGCTCAAGATATATAACCGAATTGGTAAAATAAGTCAATACTGGGCTGAACTCTGATCTGAATTTTGGTGATCCATTTTGTGTAATTACTTGGACGAATTTTCTGCTATCATCAAGACTGAATTGGGCTGAGCCTCCAACATAAAAGTTGTACCTCTATCTCTTGGCTTTCAAATGAAACAAGCTTTAGGTCCATAGAGCTTTTGATCATAAAGTTATGCTCAAATTACAAAAACTGCACAAGTCTGGAAACATGCTTCCATTTATTCCCTAACACAAAACATTAATAAAACAAGAATATTAACAAGAATAAAGCAAGAAAAGTATAAAGGATTTGATATAAAAATATGTCAAAATATGCACTTATCAATTGGGCTGAGCCTCCAACATAAAAGTTGTACCTCTATCTCTTGGCTTTCAAATGAAACAAGATTCAGGTCCATAGAGCTTTTGATCATGAAGTTATGCTCAAATTACAAAAACTGCACAAGTCTAAAAACATGCTTCCATTTATTCCTTAAACAAAACATTAATAAAACAAGAATATTAACAAGAATAAAGCAAGAAAAGTATAAAGGATTTGATATAAAAATATGTCAAAATATGCACTTATCAGTAACCTTGTGCACATCATGTTCTATTTTAACATATTTTTTAATTGCCAAATAATCACAAATGGGGCACGTTAGATATTGCATTGATATGTATAGAGTTTAATGAGTGACCAACAAAGGATCCGTCACTTTATCTAGCAGAACAAGTGAATTTTCTATATTTTCATAGTTCATGACTTAGAAATCCTTAGCTAAGGTAGTATAAATATTAGACGGGGGTTTCTAATGATTCATCATGAGTCATTGAAACTTAAAATGGAATCATAGTTATTAAGCAATTTTGACTTTTAATTCATACCCTAGACTCAATCAGGAGATTAGTTGATGGAAGGACCTTACGTGTATAATACTCGTAATTGAAATAAGTTCACTTGCTATTTCACCTAAATCTAGGTAGTCATAATACACTTGTTATGTGTTTCCCATGACTTGTGAGGTTCTTGAAATTAAGGAGTTAATTTTAAGTGAATTAATTAATTTGATTAATTAATCAAAATAATTATTATTATTCATAAGTTGCAAATAATGTAAGCCATTTCTAACTTAGTTGTAAACCTAAAGGGTCACACATAAATTGAGATATAATATTTCTAGCTTAAGAATTGATCCAATGAGTTGGATCCAATTAATTAGTGGAGATTAAATAATTGGTGCTTAGATTAGTTCAATAAGTTAAATTATTTATTAATTAAATAATTAGATTAATTAATTGGACCTAATAAGATTAGAAAACTTAATTAGAGTGAAATAATTATTTGATTAGATCAAATTAATTATGTAGTCCATAACCTTTACTGACGATTATTCTAGGTATGGTTATGTCTATCTTATGAGATGCAAATCTGAAGCTTTTGAAAAGTTTAAAGAATTCAGATGTGAAGTGGAGAAACAAACTAGGTTAAGTATCAAGGCTCTTCGATCAGATTAATGAGATGAATACTTGAGCATAAAGTTTTTTTATTATCTAAAAGAGAATGTGATTCTCTCTCAGTGGACCCCTCTTGCTACTCCTCAACTCAACGGAGTTGCTGAGCATAGGAATCGAACCCTGTTAGACATGGTTCAATCGATGATGAGTTTCATTTGGCTTTCTCTTTCATTATAGGGCTATACTCTAGAAACAACGACATATCTATTAAATAGAGTATTATCAAAGTCGATGACCAAAACACCTTATGAGATGCGGTGTGGGAAACCACCCTCTTACAAATACCTTAGGGTATGGGGGGTATTGCTTACGTGAAGCAGCAAATGGGAGATAAATTGGATATGAGATCCAGTTTATGTAAGTTTGCGGGGTATCCAAAAGAATTCATTAGATATTGCTTTCACGACCTCTCAGAACAAAATGTGTTTGTTTTAAAGAATGTGACCTTCTTAGAGGAGGAGTTTTTATTGGATAGAAATCGCGAAGTCATGGAACTTGAAGAAATTCAAGAACCACAGAGCCTCCCAACAGACGCAGTAATGGGCCAACCAGTTGAGGCTTGGCCTTCGGACACACAATCTTATCCCAAAGGATCTCAGAGTCACCTGATATGTATAACTTTTTGTTAGAGAACAACGAGGAGAATCTCCCCTTGGATAGTCATCTAAGGACTTATGGAGAGGCAATGGTGGACATCAACTCGGAAAGTTGGCAAGATGCCATGTAATCTGAAATAGACTCCATGTATTCTAACAAAGTATGGATCTTGATAGACCCACCATAGGGAATAGATTCCATTAACTACAAATAGGTCTATAAGTGAAAACTTGGAGTAAATTGGAGAGGTAGTGACCTAAAAAGCACAATTGATCGCAAAAGGTTATTCACAAAAGTAAGAAATTGATTATGAGAAAACTTTTTCACTAGTAGCGATGCTTAAATCCATCTACATATAGCTAGTCATATCAGCGTATTATGACTACGAGATATGGCAGATGGGATGTAAAGACCGCTTTTCTTAATGTAAATATTAAGAAAAAGATCTATATAAGGCAGCTAAAAGGCTTTATATTCAGAGGGAGTGAGCAAAATGTTTGCAAACTTCCGAGATCCATTTATGGACTCAAGCAGGCTTCCCAAAATTGGAATATCTAGTTTGACGAGGCAATCAAATTATTTTATTTCAACAAGAACCTGGATGAACCTTGTATCTACAAGAAGGTTAGTAGGAGTGCAGTGACATTTATTGTGCTATATGTTGACGATATCCTACCCATTAGGAAAGATATAGGGATGTTGTAGTCAATTAAGACTTAGTTGTCTAACCAATTCTCCATGAAAGATTTGGAAGAAATAATTTATTCTTGGAATAAAGATCTATAGAGATAGGTCAAGAAGGATGATCGGACTATCTCAATACACATACATAGACAAAATACTAAAGAAGTTTAGCGTGGAGGAATCCAAGTAAAGATTCTTGCCGATGAGTCATGGCATTTCTCTCTCAAGGGCTATGTCTTCTAAGACTCTTGAGGAGAGGGAAAGGATGACTTGCATGCTCACATGAGGAGGATGTCTCGCTCTATTGACATTGGCGTAGAGATTCTAGTACATGTATGTGGGTACTTATTAGGGAACAAGTACACTAAACAAACCTACTGAAAATTCTTAATTAGAAACTTAGTTGTCGAAATAAGAATTTATATATTATGATAGTACAAGATTAGTCATTAGACTTAACCTTGTGCATGTCGTATTCCATTTTGATATATCTTCTAATTATCTGACAATCACAAAATGGATACATTGGATGTTGCATTGATATGTATGGAGTTAATAAGTGGCTAATAAAAGATTTGTCACTTGTCTAACAAAACAAGTGAATCTTTTATGTTTTCATAGTTCTTGATTCACAAGTCTTTGGTCAAGGCAGGATGAAGGTTAGACAGGGTTTTCTAACGATTTGTCATGAGTCATTGAAACTTGAAATAAAATCATAATTATTGAGCAATTAGGATTTTGACTATTAATCCATGCCCTAAACTCAATTAGAAAATTAGTTGACGGAAGAATCTTAAGTGTATGGTATTCGTAATTAAAATATATTTACTCACTATTTCACCTAAGTTTAGTTAGTTATGATACACTTATTAGGTGTTTTTCATGACTTGTGAGGTTTTTAAAATTAATGAGTTAATTTTCAGCAGATTAATTTATTAGATTAATGAATCAAAATAATAATTATTATTCATAAGTTGCAAATGTTGCAAACCTACTATTAGCTTAGTTATGAACCTAAAGAGTCACACACAATTTGAGATGGAATATTTCTAACTTAGGAATTGATCTAAGGAGTTGGATCCAATTAATTAATAAAATTAATTAATTGGCGCTTAAATTAATTCAATGAGTTGAATTAATATTTAATTAAATAATTAGATTATTTAATTGAACCTAATAAAATTAGGAAGCTCAATTGGTGTGAAACAATTATTTGATTAGATCAAATTAATTGTGTAGTCCATAAATTAATTTAATTATTAAATTAAATTACTCAATTAAATAAATGAATTATTTGTTGAGCCTAATTTGATTAGGTGTATTGAATGGAATTAATTGATTGAATTTGGGTTAAAACAATTAATTGAATTAATTTATAATTTATTTTAAAGTCCAAATCCAATTCAAAGAGACCCATTAGGGGAGGCCCATGGAGGTTGTTGAAAAAAGATGTAAATCCAAGAGTTTGAAATTCTTAAGAGATCCTAAATATCTTTGGAAGATAGCAGAAGTTTGCATAAACCAAATATCTTCCAACCAATCAGAAGGAGATAAAAAAAATACCAAAAATAGGACTTTTGGAATTTTGATCCCCTATTTATACCTCAAAGGCCAAAAATTAAAGGACGATAATTGTCCTCAAATTTTTGGCCATATAGAAAATAGAGAGAGAAAATTTATTTTCTCCTCCATCTTTTATTCCACTAAAAATCCATCCTTTTATTTTAAGTATTAACTTTTTTATCACAAGTTGATAATAAGAATCAATATTCTCTATACACACTCCATAAACTAGGTTAGAAAAGAAATCAGAATTGCTAACATAATTTTGATTTTGTGTTCTTTCTCAAAGTGTAGACTATTTTAAAGGAAAAATGCGTAGATCCTTGTGAAATGAATTCATAAAGCTAGCAATTAATTGTTTCAATCCTTACAACAATCGGAGTGAATAAAAGGTATAAATCAGAACTTTAATTATTTCATTACAACATTGAAAATTGTGAGATCATTAGAAATCGCATCGGATTAAGGGTATTGTTGTAATTGCTATAGTATGATGTTTTTAAATTTTTTATTTTTTATTGTGCATACTTTGGGATCAAGCGAACCTAACACCTACTCTCCTTGTTAGCCATTATTATCATCATCTTGTTTAAACCATTCAACACTAGGGTCTATATTTTAATAGAACACTTTATATACTTTATTAGTTTTCCCTTTCTCATTATTATTATTTTCAGATTGTATATTATACTCACTATCCTCAAAATCTTCACTGTCATCATTCTTAGGATCCTCATCCACCTCTTGTATTACTTTGACCCAACTAATCACTTCTACGCTATCATTCTTAGGATCCCCATTAGTCCCTTATTCCCTACCCCCTGACTGTTTTAGTCCCCATCTTCCTCATTGTCTTCTTTTCTATTCTCATCATTCTCTTTTTCGACTTCTACATCCTCCTCACTCTATTTTTCCTTATCCTCATCCCCCTCATTCTTTTCTTCCACATCCCCATCCCCTTCCTCATTCCTATCAATGTGTTCTTCCATATCCCCATGAAGAATCACTTTGAGTGCATAAAAAATCAGATAATTCCTCTATATATAAATTAATCACTCTATCAAGTTTCAATATCTCTTCACATAGCCTATACAAATCAATTTCATTACTAATCAACAAAAAACTATTGTTGACTTTGGTGTACAATCTTATAGGGGCTTTACACCTTCATGTTCTATAAATTTCTTAAATACATCTAATCATAAATAATCAAGCTCAAAGTAATCAAATACTAATTCATCCCTCCTAGGCTAACAATATTCTTATATGAAACCTACCCCATAGTGCAGGCATACCGTAAAGTTACTTGATTTTGAATCTATAAAAGAATACAAAAGTAGCAAATATTCAATAAAAAAGAACAACTAGAACTTGACATTATCTATTAGAAACCTTCAACTCGACAACATATCACACTTTTCAGAAAAAACCACTGTAAGAAACACTATATTGCTTATCGTATTTTGGTGGGGGTAAATAATAATTTTCTGCATCTCTAATCTTCATTTCTTCACCCTCTATTACTTTCGATTTAGGGTTATTCACCACTTTATGGATCTAATTGAAGAAATTGATTTAGGAATTTGGGGGAAATTTTGAGATCGATTTTAGGGTTTATGCAAAGGGATATGGGAAAGAATAACAAACTTTATTCTATTCATTTGAGAACCATGTACGGTGCACATGACTTGATTTCCCTCTATTTTTAATCTGGTGTCTTCCATCCACACATTGGTCAAAGATATTGCCATGTCACTAATTTTTCCTCCAAATAAAAAAAAAAAAAAAAAAAAACCCAATTTTCCTACTAGCTAAGCCTGATCAAATGCTAAGTCAACAATTTTTTAGGAGAGATTGAATTTTTCGATCAAAATCAAACTAAATTTATATTTTTTTAAAAGTTAATACATGTAAATTGATAAGATAAAAAAATAAAAATACTAAAATACTAGCTATACCAACATATAGGATGACTTTGACAATTTTGCATTTAAACTCACATATGCCCAAAAATTTACGCTTTTTGCTTGTGCAGTTTTCGTGCAAGAGGCCACCAAACCCGTGCCCTCTCGTCTCTTTTTTCCTGTGGTTTTTGTGTTCTTCATTTTACTCCATAATATACAAGAACTCAAAAGTGAAATACACATGCAAAAATTGTTTGAAACTTTGAAGAGAGTGATAGAGATCATTTTCGTAGTGCGCTATCTTTACAGTATGAAAGAATGAAAGAAAAGAGTGCGAGATAATAAGACTTCGTTCTGAAAAGTACAACAATAAGAATACAAAATGCTATCCTCTAAAATAAAAATAATATTTTTTAATATTTTCTTTACTAAAATTCAGTGACCGAACTTAGCCTCAGTGACAGCTAGGTGGAAACAAATTGATTCCTGTAAATATTGTGGCCAATTGTTATAAAAAAAAAAAAAAAACCTTTTCTGATGAGATGCCATTCCACCATAGAATAATATAGTCAACAATAATTAGGGGAGAAACACTATAATATGGGATGTTACTGCACAAAGTCCAACCAGACCAAATCAACTCAATGGGTCATAGGATTTTTATTTTTTTGGCCGTGGAATCATCTTCATTCATCATTATATGTTGTTGGCTAGTTAAGTTATGGTTTACATAGTTCATCCTTCAAATTCATTAATATATACGGGATGAATTGAATATATTGCATTTACTTTATCCAAATATTTCTCTATGTTGCTGAAATATGAAATTATTTGAATAATTAATTTTATTGCAGTTCAATTTCATAATAAAAGATCGAGTGTACATCTTGTTTTAAGTGTGGAAGGACCAATCACATGATAACCTAGTTTGAAAAATTAAGCATATATACAACCCATAAAGAATTGTCATTTGTCAATGATATTTAAATTTAAGTGACAAAAAGTGGATAACTCAAGGTCTTGTATTCAAATCCTATTAAATTTGTGAGTATTAATCTATTGATATAAATTTTATAAGCTTTAACACATTATAATTTACTAATGTTTCGTGGCTAACTCAATTTTCCCTTTTGATATGAATTTAGCCTTGTTGTGCATTAATATGTAATTGGCGATAATTACTTCCGACCAAAAAAGTTAAAATAGTTATCGGTAGGTAATTTTTTTATATTTTAATGCAATATATTTGATTGTCGTTCTTATAAAAATAAAGTAATTTCAAATGTTATTAGCCCTGCCTGATATTCCTATGAGAGACAATACGATATATGTTTTTATAGAGATAAAATGTTTTTACACGTTTTTAACCCTGTCTGATATTCTTATGAAAGGCAATACGATGCATTTCTCCATGCCTCCAACTATATCAAGATGGAGGCCAAGGTGGATATATCTCCCATGTAAACCAAAAAGGTGAGGGCCTCCATCATTAGCCTTCCAACAAGATTTATGGTAAAGATCAGATTGAATGAATTCTATAATCCATTTGAATTGGGATATCAAACTGTGTAACAATTCTACATTTTTACAAATTTTTGAAATTATTAATTTAATTCAAGTTTTAGTCTCATGAGTCTAAATGCGAATCTCCATCTATCTAAATAGATATAAACGAGAGAATATTATTATAACCATATAGTACTCGATGGAGATTAGAGATTCGTAATTTGAGACTACTCGAAAAATCTTTTATATTTTAACTTTCTGAAAATTTAAAGCATCTGAATATTTAAAGTAGAGAAAATAAAAATAATTTTATAATATAAAAAAGTAGAGTACGACATTAAATGCATTGCTAATGATTTACAATATTAGTTTTTTTATTTATTTGAAGAAAATTTCATACTATTTATTTGAATAATGCTTTAATTATTTTGAGTCGTTAAATGGTACTATATAATGAATTGGTGATATAATTTAATAGTATCATTTAAATTGGGTAAATTAAAATACTGAATAAAAGCCGTAAGTTGACTTTTCCAGTGAGATAGGACAAACCTTTTGGCAGTAGACAATTGCTTATAAAATAATGTGCTGTACCAATTGTTGTCTGTTCGTTTGGTTGTTTTTCTTTTTGGGTGTACTGTCCCTGCCTCTATATTACCTAAAAACTTTACTAGTTAAGTCAACTGCCTGTCTGATGAGATGCCACCCTCTATATACAACTATATATTCACCAATAATTAGGGGTGAAACATTATGTAATCTTGGGGGTGTCTCCATGGGGTGGGGCTGTAAATGTAAACAAGTGATTTTACTGACCAAATCAACTCAATATGTAAATACCTTTTCTTAATATATATTTTTATAAAAATGATGAATTACATATAATTATATAATGATTTCATTCGTATTTTAAAGACTCGTCAATTACGATGAATTATATCATTCTATAAATCAAAACATTAATAAAAAAATTATTATAAAAGCAAAATAATACTCGTATTAGAACAAATCCTCATTAATTTTATCGAATACTTTTCAATTATCGTGTTGTTGGAGTACGATATATTTTTTAGATAATTGATTCTTTGCCAGCTAATTTCATAATTTACAAATGAGGTATATATAATCTTGTTTCATTAAGTTTGGAATTAATTACGAATAAATGAAAATATAGATTTGGAGTTTTAATTGGGAAGAATTTTTTTGGCCAAAACTCATCAAATTATGATGACATTGGTTCCTACTACCCCAATTCTATTTTCAAATTTTGTGTATCCTAAAACCCAAATGACATGAAATTCAACTTCAAATTTGAATGCTGTCAAATGCATTAGTGCCAAACATAACGAATATACCACAGATGGCACCGTTGTTTTTTGGGTAAAGTCAGCCATTAATTCAGTTAATAATCAACCCCATAAAAACTTAGCTCAGGCAAAGAATAAGGTCCAACACTCTCTATTGTGGTGTTTAAGGTTCAAATCTCACTCTAAATATGGATAACTGTCTAATTTTATAGTATTAGTTCCATTTTGCTTTGATGTAAACTTAGATAGTAATTATTTATTTAAATTATTTAGTTAGTAATTGATATCAAGATATATATATATATATATATATATTATATAGTTGATCGTTTCGTTTTAAAATGAAATATTAATAAAGATTCTTTATTCACTCTTAAATTGTAATATTATATAAATACACAGCTTATTTGTAATTCACAACTAGTTTGGCAAACTAGGCACATATAATCCTTAGAGTGAAGTATCAAAGAAAAGAAAATCAAAGTAACCAAATTGAGTTAAGAGTATGCTGATTTTAGAGTTGCCAAACACGACCTAAAATCGGATCATAATTAGTAGATTACTGACTTACACTTTGTCATTTATTACTAATTTTTTTGTCCTTTCTGTCTCTCTCTCCTTTATTTTTTTTTTTTTTTTTTGTGTTTTTTCAAAAGCATAAAATATTTGGTATGTCATACAAGGGGACGGCAAATCAGCCCATGTATAGCTCTTCAAAACTCATATTATATTTATATAATATATGTATATAGAAATAATTAAAAAATATTTTTATATTCCATACACATCTTACATTATCGAGTAATAAGCTATATTTTTTAGGTGAAATATTTAGTATACATATTATATTTACTTATATAATGAATAATATCTTATTTTAATAAATAGTTATAATATTAATATTAATCTAAAAATTATTTAAAAGTTATTTATAAATATTAATGGAATATCATATAAATAAAAAATAAAAAATCTAATAATTAGTAGATATACTAATTATTATTAAATAATTATTTTTAATTTATGTCATAATTATAAATTAAATAATATAAAAAATACTTATAAAATATTTGTATAATTTAAAAATAAGTACAAAGAATGCATATAAAAATAATATTAAAATAGATCATACTTTTACTTTCGAATATTTCTTTTACATTCGTATTTTTATCATATGTCTACGAATTGGTATGTTAATAATTTTCGTATTTTTATCAATTTTTTCATTATAACTTTTAACAAAAAATCATAATATATTTGTACTTATTAACTGTATACAATATATTTATTAGGGTAAATGACACTTCACCATCCAAATTTGACCATTTAGCACATTACCCCACGAAAATAAATTTTAAGCATTTTGTCTCTCAAATTTAATTAATTTGGTGTTTTATCCCCAAAAGTAAATTTAAGCAATTTGCCTCCTAAAATTTAATTAATTTGGCATTTTACCCCTTAAAAGTAAATTTTAAATATTTTGCCCCTCAACTTTTATTTATTATAGTATTTTGCTCCCCCAACGTCATTTTCACTTCAAATTTTTACTAAAATGCTCTTTGTTAGCCTCCACTGTGCATTTTTTCATGCAAAAGTCAAGAATTATGTATTGTAATATTTTTTTATTATTTATCAATAGTAAATACATGACTAATAATTGTACTTCATTGTAAATAATGATAATACTTTTGCTAATGGTACAAAACTTAATATTATTTATAGTAAAAATATAACTATTTATTATATTTTTATCATTGACAATAATAAATAAAATATTACAATGTATTTTTTTACTTTTGTGTGGAAAGACAGACGAGAATAGTTGACGAAAAACATTCTTATAAAAATTTATCTGAAATTGATATTGGGGGGATGTACTATAGTAAATATAAGTTGAGCGGGGCAAAATGCTTATAATTTACTTTTGAGAGACAAAATATCAAAATAATTAAATTTGAAGAAGTAAAGTGTTTAAAATTTATATTTGAAGAGCACCAAAATAATTAAATTTATGGGTTGAAGTGGCAGTAGCTATTTTTTATTTGCTTCATTGCTTTGGTTATTGGGGTCATTCCATATAAACAAGTAGTAGTAGTAGTAATAATAATAATAATAATAATATCTGTGTTTATTTATTTTTTAGGAATTGCTAGACACCAAATGATAACTAAAACTAAAGGATTAACCCAAGAATTATGCGAAGCACTCAGTTCCATGGTCTTAGCAACTTTTGTACTTATATGTGCATCCGTTCATGAGACACTAAGATTGTTATAAGACAGATACATAAAAAGATTACTCTCTCTAATTCATAAAGAATATTTTCTTTTTTTTGATTTGGTTAAAAATATTTGACCTTCATTATAAAAATATGTGCATTTCATTTTGTGAATTTTTACTTACTAATTTAACTATTAAAATATTAAATTAAATCATTCTTGTTATATCATAATGTTGTGACATAAAAAAAGAAATTCTACATATAGGAAGAAACCAACTATTAAATATCAAACTAAATCATATGTTATAGCTTTGTGAAGTATATTTTTGCTCTATTTCCAATCAAACAATAGTTTCGATAGTTAACCCATTTATTACTGAGGAGTTGTTTTTGGCTAGTAAAAATTTTGTTCTTTTTCTAAATCTTTGAGCAGACAATTTTCATTTTCACAAGTCTTAATAATAAATAAGAGCCATTTTGAAATAAAGTGAGTCTATAGCCACATCTTTTGACTAAAGTTCAATCATAGCTTGTTTT
The DNA here is from genome assembly GCA_019321725.1 of Paulownia fortunei. Lineage (NCBI taxonomy): Eukaryota > Viridiplantae > Streptophyta > Magnoliopsida > Lamiales > Paulowniaceae > Paulownia > Paulownia fortunei. The sequence continues at coordinate 12,398,205 of CM033123.1, forward strand.
CAACATTTATCATTGGGTAATTTGGGACGAAACAATTTTTTTTTTTTTCACATCATCAACAACAACTTGATGTTATTGCAGACGTTGTGTGAAATATTAAAATAAATTAAAAAATACATATTTAATTCATACAACATCATTAAATGAAAAAAAAAACGATAAAAAACACTACCTATAAAAACCAATTAAAATCCACTATAGATGGACTCGTCTAAACCCTATTCATTCCAAGCAATAGACCAGTTCTTTATGGTGCCAACCCCTCCCTTCCACGTGTCACCATCCCACCAATCACGCGTTTTGCCGGCCTTTGAGCTCAGCGCAACCCAGTATCTGGTTTTTCACTATTTTAGATCCGTTATCAACGGTCATTTTCCCCCCGCTTTTTTTCACCATCTTTTAACAACTTTTTTAAAATTGCAAATCGGCCCCACCACTCTATTACTTTTAAGACGCACACACCAAATGCACAATTATAACAACGCGTTTTGGAGTTAAAAAAGCAACTAATCAATGCAATGGATGAATCTAATACGCGTTCAATTGACAGATCCAATTGCTCCAAGACAGCTCTTTTGAACCACCCCCCCCCCCCCCCCCCCCCAAACTTTCCATCATTGGATCTCTACTTATTTAGCACCACCATTTTCAAGTTTTTTCTCCAAGTTTTTTCTCCAAGTTTTTCTCAAAGACCCTCGTACACCACACAAATTTCTCTACACTAAGATCAAATTCTCCTGCAATGCCAAACGTTTTGTTGAGAATTTTCCTTGTATACAAGCTCTTGAACTCCATTTTGCTGTACTTGGTTCCCAAGAAGTTGAGGACCTACCTCCCCCCTTCTTGGTACCCGTACCCACAACACCACCACCACCAACATATTCAGAAAGAGCCCACTTCGCCCTTGTCCTCTTCTGTCGTTCCATCCTCTCCATCGTTTCGAATTCCTCGTAGAATGGATCCCAATGAGCTCAGACGGGTTTTCCAGATGTTTGACCGGAATGGGGATGGGAGGATCACCAAGAAGGAGCTGAATGATTCCTTGGAGAACATGGGAATCTTCATCCCGGACAAGGAGCTTACTCAGATGATTGATAAGATCGACGTTAATGGAGATGGCTGCGTCGACATCGATGAGTTTGGCACTTTATATCAAAACATCATGGACGAGCGCGACGTGGAGGAAGACATGAGAGAGGCGTTCAATGTTTTTGATCAGAACGGCGATGGATTTATCACTGTCGACGAGCTAAAATCCGTGTTGGCATCTCTCGGCCTCAAGCAAGGGAGGGCTGCGGAGGACTGCAAGAAGATGATAATGAGGGTCGATGCTGATGGCGATGGTATGGTCAATTTTACCGAGTTCAAGCAGATGATGAGAGGGGGCGGCTTCGCCGCATTAGGCAATTAATTCATTCATCTCTACCATTTCATTTCCAGCAGGGTAATTTTCGTAGGCTGCAGTGTATATAAATCTTCTTTTTCCTTATTTTTTTTCTTTCTTCACCCCACAAGAAAGAGTGTTGATCACAAGCCTGGGCATCATCATGTGTTGGATTTGAAGGTGGCTATCATCCAGAAAAACTCCAGCAATTTTTGCTTGACATAGCACCTGCACAGGCATCAAATGATGAACAACAGTTTTTATAGGTTCCCATTTTTCTACGTACACAGAGCTGTATTTTGAATACTCAACATTTTGGCAATCATTGGAACAAGAACTTGGGATGCAAGGAAAAAGGCATTGATGGATGAATCGATGGCTACTCTTTATGAGTGGATGAAGGAGGGGAGGGTCAAGGTTTAGGGAACAAATCATTCTTATGCATTCATGTCTTTTGCTGTTTTTTTCACTTTCTTTTTGTTTTTCGCTTTGTATTTAGTCATTTTAGTATTGGAGATTTTCATTCAAACCTAAGTCTTTCAATTGGTGACAAAGTCAAATATCAACTCCATTACTTATATAGCAGCCAGCATCATGTTGTTCACACTTCAGTTTCTTTCTTCTCTTGATTTGTGAGCTGCAAGTCAGCTTATTATTAGATAAGCTTGAGAAGGGTGAATACTGGTCGACATGTATATATATGACATTTACTGATAAAAAGACTTGTTAGACGTAACAGAAGATGTTGAAGCCTGTTGAAGTAACAGGTTAGTTAAAATAATTCACTCGCAGACATGAATTCAATAGGGAAGTTACGTTCACAAGGCACATTCATGTGCAAGGTGCAGAATTTTCTCACTTTTTGCACAAAATTATTATACATTGTGCTAAAAATTTGATATGACACTTAACGTGTCAATAAGTTATTTATCCTCGACAAGTTAGAACACAAAAGTTAAGGAGGTTTCTTTACAATGTAACATGTTTGTGTACCTTGCAAAATGAAAATCCTAGCTTCAGTTACTGTATAGGCCAAAGCATTGAAGGAGAGGCTGAAGGAGAGGCGTACAACAGCAAAATATGGGAATCCCTTGCGTGGGTCTGGAGTAAAAACGACCGGTCCCTGCAAAGTCAGGACCATTTATATCGAGTAACAAAAATTTGGCATACATAGAATTGGTACCAAGTGTATAAAATTACTCTTGTAAGTAAACAATATTCACAGCCCGTCCTGATCCAGAGGCCATGGCGTGTGTCAACTATTGAACAACATTGTTATCAAGAAAAAAGATATGTTTTTTTAAAGCATAGTGTGTACGGAAGAAAGAAGAAACCCAAAAAAAGCAAGATAATTCAGCTTGGACAAAAACCTTGAGTACATATGTAGAGATTCCTTAGGATCAGGACATGGGAAGGATTATATGGGCAAACAATATTTCAAGCGTAAATTTTTAGAGTTGCTTGAGATACCACAGAAATTTTTTAATGTTAATACTTGATAAATTAATCATAGTTTTAGAGTTGTTTGAGGTACCACAGAATCATGTTAATGTTAATACTTGATAAATTAATCATCGTTTTTGCAATTATTAACCGAGCCATTCAAATTTCTAAACAAAAGTGTGGAAACAGCATCAAAACTCACAGCCTACCTGCAATAGCTGAAGATCTGCAAACGATAAAAGTACATCAAATATCATAACAAATGAACATAAGAAACATTAACAAACATCACTGGGCAACAGTAAGCCTTAAGGAAAATAGAGAAGATTTTTATATACTGAAAATTCACCTCTACTCCAGAGAGTTTGTTTGCTTTAATTTCCATTGAAGCCACTTCGGACCAGGTGTGGGATTGATGTTGACCCATAGGACTTAATAAGCTTGCAAAATAAGTGCCGAGGGATGGCGCAAGAAACCCAACCTCTACAGGTACAACAACAGTAGAAAACAAAATAAATTCAGCACCCACTCCACACACCACCCACAAAAAATAAAAAAATAAAAAGAAAGAAAAGAAAAAAGAAAGGAAACAGGTGCATATGACATTACTGTTGGAGTCTCTCAATAAGCCTCCATCAAATGCCTGACCTAGACAGCATCAAACAAAACCTCTGTTTAACTTACATCCAAACTTCACTTTCTGCCCATAAAAATGAGGTGTGGTTTTTTGTGAGTTGATTGATTCACCAGAACCATGGAAACATTGAGCCGCTGTAAAATGTCCTGGCCACTGTTGGTTGAGAAGGCCTGCCAAGTGTATCTGCCAGATAATCTTGGTTATTCTCCAAATAACCCACTGAAATTCATCTTCACATTCCTATGCTTCACATCATTCTGCCCAAGCCAGATGTACCAGAAAATGAGAAATGGTAATATAATCCCAAAATGAACTCTTGAGACAGTTTCCAGAGACCACAGACTAAATGAAGTTTCTTAACTCCAAATTAGCTGCAAAGTACTGCCAGACGGAGTAGCAATCTCACCATGCAATATCATATGTTCAATGTTTCTGTATCTCGACAAAAGAAAACCATCAGGAAGCTAGGAAGATGGCATATATTATTTTCCCTTTAAGACGTCATTTGCAGGTAGCAACTCTGGGAATAATTTCCAGCAGAAAAAAGACATCTTCAAAGGTAAAAAAGAAGGGGTGCCAAAGGAACCTGAAGACAGATTATGCTTCTCCATTGCCTGACTAATTCCTCACCTCAGTAATGAAATTCCCGTGGAGAAGAAATTCCCAGTATGCTTCATTCTTCCTTTCACTTGCTATTGGTATTAGAGTGGTCTGACCAATGAGATTTCCTGGAAGAACTGCCTTTAGAAACTCCACGTTCCAGTAAGAGTTTTGTCATGAAATCTTTAACCAGAGCTAATTCAGGCTTTTTTGGCAAAAATATTATGATTAAATAAAATATTTCTCAAAATACCATAAAATGTAAAGGTGCTAGGTTTTTATGGCAAAACGTTATTCACAATAATTCTCTCATTAATTTTTTAATTTTTTTATATATAGCGAAAACGTCACATGAAGAGAGTTGAAAGCGTATACATCCTTAACGTTTTCATCCAGTATTTATTTTTTAAATTATTTAATGTTGAGCGTTATGGGAGATAACGCCTTCTTCAAGTTTTTTTTTTTAAATGATTTAAGCTGAAAGCGTTATGGAAGATAACACTTCAAGTTGAAAGCGTTATTGAACATAATGCTTTCTTTTTAACTTTTTTTTTTATTTAATGCTTAAAGTGTCATGTAACGCATTCATATATATATAAATTATTGTGTGTATTATTTATATAAATATTCCACTATTTAATTATTTATAAGTATAAATATATATTCAAAAATATGTGTATATATGTGATATTGATTTAGCATTTTGTGTAATTATAATGTTATACAAGTAAAATATAAAAGTTAAATTTTTAAACAACTATTAAAAAAAATTTATTATACAAATGAATAGAGTAATCAAATTAAACATATTATATACAGTAATCAATAATGTCCGCCAGTACCACAACCACGTGGTCGTCTATTCCTGTGCCCTCTAGCTCTCTCTCCTCAACTTTGTGTAACAATATCGAAATGTTGTGACATTTCATCAGTTTGTAAATCATCATCTATACATGTATTATGATTACTCGATGAACAGGTATTATGAACATAATCTCGGTACATTGTAGAGAATGGAACAGGATACACATTAAACTCTAGACGTGATAATACATTTTCAAACTAAAATTAAGTCGTACCTGTGAGTACGTATATACCGCCAGATCGTAAGAAGTGGAAGTAAAATAATCTGTTGATACGGGACTGGCTTATAAACGTCATCATGAGAGACAGACAATGAAGAAGGCCCGACTACATCCGCTCCTGGAGGGCAGTGCTATGATGTCGAAGCATAACTAGCGAAAGGAGGTATGTGAGCCCAACCAGTGGTATCACCCTCTACTAAGCCACTGGACCTTTCAGTACGACTCCTCCTTCTATCTGTGTAACATTTGGTGGTTGTGGTTGTTCCTGGGCCATTTGTTGAGGCAAATCTCGACTGACGAGGATGGTCGCCTGCTCACCAACAGAAATATATCGCTTTAATAATAAATTAGCCGCACTCAAATCCTCCGGAGGCCTCATCCGAGTACTTATGTTAAGAGAGGTCAACTGATCATCCTGAAATACATATAAAAAATTACAATATAAATATATATGGTATAAAAAAACTCCAAAAATATTAATATACCAAATTATTAATTTATGTACCAAAAATTACATCAAAGATACATCCCCAATTTGGTAGCCCGTAGTCTAAACCCTATTTGCAAGCGATGTAAAACGGCGTGCAACTCTGTCATATCCATCCTCTGTAGTGACTGCATCTCTGATGAATGATCTGCGCACAATACTCTAAAATCATCTAGCCCATACGCTAATATACTGTATGTGATGAGCCTCCCAGTCAAATCCTGTATACCCCTGCGGTCAAATCTATGTCACAACTATGTGGAAATGGAGAGATATTTTGTATCATCCCAAACTATCGAAAAACCCTCTCATGATGATGCATCTCAATTTGAACATAGAATATCAATGGACATGTCGACATCCAAAGTTAGGCACTACAATATGGTGACAACTCAATAATTTCTTGGGAAGTCATGTCTAATGGTTGCCGAATAAACTGCAAAAAAACACAAACTAATAAATAAATCGTAGGTGATGTAAAATAAAACTACATTATAAGCTTGCTGACCTGATGTGGCATCTCTCGAAAGATGTGTACAAAATATATAATAAGACCATAAGTCATCATTGTATTCCACCTGTAATTATTAATTTATATTAACATAAAAAAAATACATATACTTCTAAAAAAGTAATACTTAAATTTTTTTAGCGTGCACCATACAGAGGAATAGGAAGTACATGTTCTAAATCAATATGTCAGGGCTTCAAATCTACATATGGTTCTAGAACCACGGACGTAATGAGTGTTATCCTTGTCCACGCCTAAATCTGTAAGAATTGAAATTTACATCAATACAAAATATGATAAACATGAATTAAGTATAAGATAAATATGTATTAATTGCAATACACCACCAATATTGGATTTCGTCTTGGAGCATGACGTACACAACTCGCGATACAAGAATGCTAATACAACACTACCCCAACTGTACCTACTAACATCATCAACATTCTCCAATTTTAGCAGATAAAGCAACGGGATTGAATTTCCTGAGGAATCAGAACATATAACACCACCAAGCAGCATGAACGCACATGCATGAGCGTACTGTATAGTACATGCTCCTCGTCACTGTCATCAGTCATAGGATGTTGTCTCATATGCTCTACAAGGGCAACGGTATAAAGATGTGCCCCCCCTAAAATATTCGGGCGTGGGCCAAAAGTCTAAAGTCATCTCACAGTACTGTACCTACTGTGGTATAGACATCTCATGATCTACACCTGTAACTGGATGACCGTCAATAGGAAGGCCTTAAATAACTGCAATATCCTATAATTTAATGATGGCCTCTCCTACTCGAAAATGGAAAGTATGCGTCTCCCGGCGCCATCTCTCCACAAAGTAGTGATCAAGTGAAAATCAACGATGAAACGTCCACATCTGTATACACCATAAAACATCTTATAATGTCGTACAGTAAACACGCATGCATGTGGATGCACCTCATCAAATAGTTGTCAAAAAGGACAGTCAATCCGTCTCCTATGTAATATCTCATCAATTGTCCCTGCCACTACATTCTCAGATATATGCTATGACTGCATAGATAACAAACTCGGATCACATTACCCATATACTTGTGTCAAATCCATCCTGCAAGTTAGAATAGTTTAAATTAGTGAAACCGCAAAAGTAATATTAAATTTATGACATGATTCAAATATAACAATTGTAAAGAGAATAAGTGTTATGATCATTTCAACCATAATTAATAAAAATAAGTGCATGATAAATACTTTGAAAATGAGTATTATGATCATTCCAACCATAATTATAATCATGACGAATATGTAGTTCTTAAATCACAAGGCCTTATTAGCATTAAAAACTTCAATACAATAATATGTCAATAGAAATTTTAAACTTATACAATGGGTCAACTCTAAAATCGAACGAAGTTCATTGCTGTTGTCGGGCTTGTTGTCTCGCACGAGTTAGTGCCCAATCCATCTCACTTAGGATGCGAGAAGTTCGATTTCTGCCTCGATTGGGAATAAGCCATAAAGGGCTATCATGAAAGCTCAAAATCAGGTGTGTCCTAATAATCTTCATCCATGTATGACTCGAATATACTAGCATATGTATGTCTATAATTCTATATGTTGTACTACGATTTCACGAGCACTACAGAGTTAAACTTGTAAGTAGCACACACCTTTTGAGCAGGGAATCCCAAATAGCTTCCATTTTCCGCATGTACAATTCAACATTAAATTCATAACATGTTTATGACTACCCATGTCCACTTTCATGGTGCATTTGTGTGATAACAGAAGCAGACTGCTGATTGTGGTAAAACATGATTACAATACGATGCAAGGAGCACGTCTCTCAATACTTGTATTTCTTGTATGCATGATCGATCCACATTTGATTATTTCGTATCATTCTATTTACTCTCTGTGACCATTTATGAAACTATTGAGCACAACGATGAAATGTTATACCCACTATAGTTGTGATTGGAAGGCGACAAGCACCTTTTAATACTCCATTAATGCATTCGACATGGTGGTCAGAAGTCCGCCTCGCCACCCTCCATCATGAGCAAATGCCCATTTCTCTTTATTAATCTCCGCCAAGTATGCAAACGTTTGTGGTTTAATGCTTTTAATCTTTTCAAGAGCCTTCTCAAACTTATTTATTTGATGTGCAATACCAGCTCTATAACATAAGTCCTTTAATTGTAAATTCTTGAAGTTTTAGTACACGTGTCTCAAGCAAAATCGATGCACACCATGAGGAAGTGTGAAGTCGGGTACGGTCTCAACTGTTCGAAGAATGCCAAAATGTTGATCAGAAATAAGACACATACCTTCAACCCCTCGTATAATGTGTTTGCTCAACATCTCTAGAAACTACTTCCAAGACATGGTAGTTTCTTCATCCATAATTGCCAAAGTAAGAGGCAAAACCTACTGATTTCCATCCATGGCTACTGCAATTAACATGTTATGTTTGTACTTCGTGTATAAATAGGTTCCATCGACACTTATAATTTTGCGACAGTAATAAAATCCCTCTGTACATAGCTTGAAAGCCCAAAAGACATATTTAATTATCTTTTGTCTTGGATTTCTGGTATCGTGATGCTCCCAGTTAACAACCGTCCCCTCATTCAACTTTTGTAGAGCTCCCAAAAACTTAAGGAGTTTTTGCGAGCTCTCCTAAGTCCCATACACATTTTCTCGGGCGCGTTTCAAGCTATACCATGCTTTCGAATATGAAATTTCAAATCCCAATTTTTCCTTCACAAATTGCATAACATATTTTATCTGACATATAGGGTTATTCCAAACAATCCCCACCAACAATTTAGCAATATAATTTGTCTAAATTGTGGTGGTCAACTGATATTTTATCGATCATACATATGTGGTCCCCCCATACCTTATTATTTTGAACAAACCAATGTTAGCTTATAATGATGCTCGAAGCTCCTATCCACACCATATATCTCACCTGCAGACCACTTTCCATAGCTTCGGCGTACTCTCAATCACATGATACTCTTAGTTCGCAAAACGGATGGAAAAATCTTTAATTGCAGAAATCAAGTGCTTCTTATTCTTGAAAACTATACCCACATGCAAACTCTATTCATATTTCAACTGGGGTCAGGGATAAGTTTTATGATTCAAATAGAGAGTTTCTTAATGTGGGTATGGTTTCCAAAGATAAGCAGCACTTGATTTCTGTAGTCAAAGATTTTTCCATCAATTTTGCAAGGTGAAAATATTATGTGGAAGAGAGTATGCTGATATGAAACGTGGTATGCAAACATAGCAGGTGAGATATGTGGGATAGATGGGAGCTTCGAGCATCTACAAGCAAATATTAGTTTGTTCAAAATAACAAGGTATAAGAGAACCACATATGTATGATCAATAAAATGTCAGTTGACCACCGCACAATTTAGACAAATTATATTGATAAAATGTTGGTGGGGATTGTTCAGGACGACCCGATATATCAGATAAAATATGTCATGCAATTTGTGAAGGAAAAATTAGGATTTGAAATTTCATATTCGAAAGCATGGTATAGCTTGAAACGCGCCCGAGAAAATGTGTTTGGGACTTGGGAGAGCTCAGTGCAGAAACTCCCTAAGCTTTTGGGAGCTCTACAAAAGTTGAATGAGGGGGCAGTTGTAGAGTGGGAGCATCACGATACCAGAAATCCAAGACAAAAGATAATCAAATATGTCTTTTTGGACTTTCAAGCCATGTATAGAGGGATTTCATCACTATCACAAAGTCATAAGTATCGATGGAACCCATTTATATACGAAGTACAAACATAAAATGTTAATTGCAGTAGCCATGGATGGAAACCAGCAGGTTTTGCCTCTTGTTTTGGCAATTATGAATGAAAAAACTATTATATCTTGGAAGTGATTTCTAGAGATGTTGAGCAAACATATTATAGGGATTGCAGGTATGTGTCTTATTTCTTATCGACATCTTGGCATTCTTCGAACAGTTGAGACCGTACCCGACTTCATACTCCCTCGTGGTGTGCATCGATTTTGCTTGAGACACGTGTACTCAAACTTTAACATTCATTTCAAGAATTTACAATTGAAGGACTTATGTTATAGAGCTGCTACTGCACATCAAATAAATAAGTTTGAGAAGACTCTTGAGGAAATTAAAGACATTAAACCACAAGCGTTTGCATACTTGACAGAGATTGATTAGGAGAAATGGGCATTTGCTGATGATGGAGAGTGGCGAGGCGGACTTCTGACCACCAACATGTCCGAATGCATTAATAGAGTATTAAAAGGTGCTCGTCGCCTTCTAGTCACAACTATAGTGGATATGACATTTCATTATTGTTCTCAATATTTCCATAAACGGTAACTGAAGGCAAATAGGATGATGCAAAACAATCAAATGTGGACTGATTATGCATATAAGAAATACAAGTATTAGGAGGCGTGCTCCTTGCATCATATTGCAACCATGTTTGACCACAATCAACAATCTGTTTCTGTTATCACATAAACGCACCATGGAAGTGGACATAGGGGTCATAGACACATCGTGAGTTTAATGTTAAGGGATTGTACATGCGACAAATGGAAGCTTTTTAGGATTCCGTGCTCTCATGTTCAGAAGGTGTATGCTACTTACAAGCTTAACTCTGCAATGCTCGTGAAATCGTATTACAACATACAAAGTTATAGACCTACATACGCTGGTATATTCGAGCCGTACATGGACGTAGATTATTGGGACACACTTGATTTGGAGCTATTCATAATAGCACTTTATGGCTCATTCCCAATCGAGGCAGAAATCGGACTTCTCGCATCCCAAATGAGATGGATTGGGCACTAACTCGCGCGAGACAACAAGCTCGTAGAGAACAAGCCCAACAACAACGTCCAACATAGTCTCAGCAATGAATTCGTTCAATTTTAGGGTTAACCCATTGCACAAGTTAAAATTTCTATTGACATGTTATTGTATTAAGGTTTTTAATGCTAATGAGGCCTTGTGATTCAAGAACTATATATTCGTCATGATTATAATTATGGTTGGAATGATCATAATACTCATTTTCAAAATATTTATCATGCACTTATTTGATATAATTATTTGTAATGTACTTATTTTTATTAATTATGGTTTGAATGATCACAATACTCATTGAATCATGCCATAAGTTCAATATTACTTTCGCGGTTTCACTGATTTAAACTATTCTAACTTGCAGGATGGATTTGACACAAGTATATTGGCCATGTGATCCGAGTTTGTTATCTATGCAATCATAGCATAGATCCAAGAATGTAGTAGCAAGGACAATTGATGAGATATTACATGGGAGAAGGGTTGACTAATCCTTTTTGGCAGCTATTTTATGAGGTGCATCCACATGCATGTGCTTTTACTGTACTACATCATATGGGATTTTATGGTGTGTACAGATGTGGACGTTTCATTGCTGATTTTCACTTGATCACTGCTTTGTGGAGAGATGGCATCGGGAGACACATACTTTCCATTTTCAAGTAGGAAGTCACCATTAAATTACAGGATATTGCAGTTATTTAGGGCCTTTCTATTGACGATCGTCCAGTTACAGGTGTAGATCATGATATGTCTATACCACAGTGGGTGCAATACTGTAAGATTACTTTAGGCTTTTGACCCACGCCCGAGCATTTTAGGGGGGCGCATCTTTATACCACTGCCCTTGTAGAGCATATGAGACAACATCCTATAACTGATGACAGTGATGAGGAGCATGTACTACAGTACGCCCGTGCATGTGCGTTCATACTGCTTGGTGGTGTTATATGTCCTGATTCCTCAGGAAATTCAATCCCGTTGCTTTATCTGCCAAAATTGGAGAATGTTGATGATGTTAGTGGGTACAATTGGGGTAGTGTTGTATTAGTTTTCTTGTATCGCGAGTTGTGTACGACATGCTCCAAGACGAAATCCAATAGTGGTGGTGCATTGCAAATATTACAGGTAAAATTAATACATGTTTATCTTATACTTTAATTCATGTTTATCATATTTTGTATTGATGTAAATTTCAATTCTTACAGATTTGGGCATGGTCAAGAATAACACTCATTACGCCCGTGGTTCTAGAACCACATGTAGATTTGAAATCCTGACATATTGATTTAGAGCATGTACCCTATTCCTCCGTACGGTGCACGCTAAAAAAATTTTAAGTATTACTTTTTTAGAAGTATATGTATTTTTTTTATGTTAAAATAAATTAATAATTGCAAGTGGAATACAATGATAACTTATGGTCTTACTACTATAAATTTTGTACGCATCTTTCGAGAGATGCTTGATGGCATGATGTCATATCAGGTTAGCAAGCTTATAATGTAGTTTTATTTGACATCACCTACAATTTATTAATAATATGTATTTTTTTATAGTTTATTCGGCAACCGTATAATATGACTTCCTAAGAAATTACTAAGTTGTCACCATATTGTAGTCCCCAGCTTTGGACATCAACATGTCCATTGATATTCTATACTCGAGTTGAGATGCACCATCCTGAGAGAGTTCTTCAACAGTTTGGGATGATACAAACATTCATCCATTTCCATAGGATCGTGACACAGATTTGCATAGATTTAACCGCAAAGGATATACAAGATTTGATTGGAAGACTCATCACAAACAACATATTAGCGCGTGGGCTAGACGATTTCAGACTATTATACACAGATGCAGTCACTACAAAGAATGGATATGACGAGTGGTATGACAGAGTTACACACCGTTTTATATCGCCTGCTAATAGGGTTCAGACTACGGGCTACTAAGTTGTGGATGTATCTTTGATGCAATTTTTGGTACGTAAATTGATAATTTGGTATATTAATATTTTTGGAGTTTTTTTATACCATATATATTTATATTGTGATTATTTATATGTATTTTAGGCTAGTCAGTTGACCTCTCTTAACATAAGTGCTCGGATGAGGCCTCAAGAGGATTTGAGTGCAGCTAATTCATTATTGGAGCAATATATTTTTGTTGGTAAGCAACCACGACCATCCTCGTTAGCAGAGATTTACCTCAACAAATGCCTCCGGAACAACCACAACTACAAGATGATACACAGACTAGGACAGATAGGAGGGGGAAAAGTCATACTAAGAGGTCCAGTGGTTCAGTAGAGGGTGATACCACTAGTCGGACTCACATACCTCCTTTCACCAGGCATGCGTCGACATCATATCACTGCCCTCCAACAACGGATGTAGCAAGGTATTCTACATTGCCTATCTCTCATGATGGCATTTATAGGCCAACTCGATATCAAAGGATTATTTTCCTTTCACTCCTTACGATCCAATGGCATATACGTACTCACAGGTACAACTTGATCTTGGCTTATGATTGACTCCTGGAAATGTATCATCGCGTCCAGAGTTTAATGTCTCTCATGTTCTATTCTCTATAATGACATCAATGTATCGAGATTATGTCCAGGATATCTCTTCGTTGAGTTATCATAATATATATATAGATGATGATTCACATACTAATGAGATATCACACCATTTCGATACTGCTGCATAGAGTTAGGGAGAGAGAGTTGGAGGACACAGGAATAAGCGACTACGTGGTTGTAGTCCTAGCGGGAATTATTGATTATTGTATATAATATGTTTAATTTGATTACTCATTCATTTGTATAATAAAGTTTTTTTAATCGTTGTTTAAATTTTGTTTAAGAATTTAACTTTTATATTTTATTTGTGTAACACTATAATTACACAAAATGCTAAATACACATAAATATAATATATAAATAAATATTACATATATACACATATTTTAATATATATTTATACTTATAAATAATTAAATATTGGAATATATATAAATATAAATAATATACACAATAATTTGTATGTATATTAAGAAAAAATAAGAATATATATATATATATGAAAGCGTTACATCACGCTTTAGGCATTAAATAAAAAAAAGTTAAAAGAAAACGTTATGTTTCAATAATGATTTCAAATTGAAGCGTTATCTTCCATAACGCTTTCAGCTTAAATCATTTAAAAAAAAAATACTTAAGAAAGCACTAACTAAGCAAACACTTTCAATTGAAAGTGTTATCTCCCACAACGCTCAACATTAAATTATTTAAAAAAAAAATACTGGAAGAAAGCGTTAAGGATATATACGCTCTCAACTGAAAGCGTCTTTTTTGGTGAGAGCGTTATGGGAATAACGCTTGCCATAAAAACCTAACACCTTTACATTCTACGGTATTTTGAAAAATATTTTATTTAATCATAATATTTTGCCAAAAAGCCAAGCGTTAGGCCCAGAATGACAAACGTATCCATGAATCCTCAGTTTTCTCAAAATGGAACTTAACCAAAAAGTCACATTTATTGGGAAAGCTTCAACTGTTGACAAAACTAACTGCTTAAATTCTTTTAGGATAAAGACTAATGGTGTGTAGTATTAAACAGAAGAACAAAGAAAGCAATAGAAACATTCAAACCTTCTATTTTAGAAAAAGAAAGAAAAATAGAATTAGGATTTCCAAGACTAGTAATCTTTCTTAACCTGCATCACTATAGCTAAAAGGAATCTGCTCCTAAGTTACCTGTAGTCTTGCTCCCATATCCATCCTCATACATGAGTGCAATTGCTCAATGACAGGGCAGAACATATGAGACAGAGGATGATACTTATCTCCTGCAGTAAAAGTATATGCTTTGCTACTTACATGAACCAAACTGTAACCAGCTACCACCTTTACACCTCTTTCCTTCATCAAACATCTCATCCCAGAGGCATCTGTCCATGAACCTCCAGCAGCATACATGTTTGATGCAAGTAAATAACCAGCAGAGCTTGATGGCTCCAATTCAAGAATCTGAGAAAGTGCACCTGTAGTGAATTTTCTATTCTCATAGTTCCTACAGGCACTCAAAAGTGCACCCCAAGCACTTGCACTGGGCTTCATGCCAACAGGAATAGACTTAACCAGTTCCAATGCATCATCAAGGTTTCCAGCTCTAGCCAGCAAGTCAACAAGGCATGAGTAGTGTTCTAACTTTAGTTCAGCTCCATGCTTGTTTGCCAGATCTTTGAAGACAGAGAGTCCCTCCTCAACCAATCCCCCATGGCAACATGCAGATAACACCGAGAGAGTTGTTACTAGATTGGGCTCCAAACCATGAACTTCCATTTCAGAAAGCAAAGCTAGAGCATCATGTGGCAATCCATTTAGGCCATATGCGGCAATAATTGCACTCCATGAAACAACGTTTTTCATTGAAATTTGGTCAAATGCCCTTCTTGATGCTTCTATCGCCCCGCATTTTGAGTACATATCAAGTATTGCAGTGCCCACTACTGCATCTGATGCCAAGCCCATCTGAATAGCAACACCATGGGCCCATTTTGATCTTCCAATTTCAGCAGAGAGTGCACAAGCCTCAAGAAGGTTTAACAGGGTAACAGGGTTTGGGTTTTCTAGTGAAAGTTGCATCTCCCGATAAAGAGAAATGGCTTCATCAGGCATGCCACAGTGAGTGAAACCTGAGATCATTGTACTCCAGGTAACAATATCTGGTCTTTTTATTTGGCAGAATAGTCTCCATGAAAGATGGATCTGATTGCATTTTGCATATGCATCAATCAAAGAATTCATGACCAAATCATTCGATTGGAAACCTCTATGAATTACTCTAGAATGAATCAACTTGCATTGATGCAGATCACCTAAGACTTTGCATATTAGAAGTAGGTTCACTAGAGTCACCTCATCAGCATCAACTCCTGATTTTCTCATCGAAGCAAACAAGGTTGATGCTTCTGCATGCTTCTCATTATGAACAAATCCAGATAGCAGAGAATTCCAGGATACTATGTTCCTATAAGGCATCTCCCTGAATGCTATAACGGAAGACTCAATGTCTCCGCACTTGCAATACAAATCAACCAGAGTGTTCGCTACAAACAAATCATAATTTAAACCTCTTAAGACTACAAAGCCATGAATTAATTTTCCCATTCTGATGTCCCCTAGATTAGCACAGCCTTTGAGCACACTCACCATGATTTGTCCATCCGCTTCAACCCGAAACTCCGATACCATCTGTTTAAATGACTCTAAAGCAAACATAGTATCATCACTATGCACATAACCGCTGATCATCACACTCCATGAAATTACATCTTTCTCATAAATTTCGTCAAAAAGGTTTTCTGCATAGTCCATCCTTATGTCTGTGTACATACCCAAAAGAGAATTTTGTACTGAAGTTAGGCTCCACAGCCCACTTTGAATCAAGTAACCATGAAATCTCTGGCCATCATTAAAAGCTCTGAGACTGCGATATGCCTGAATCATGAGCACCAAAGTAGAGATATTGGGTTCAAATCCAACTGCTCTAGCTTGAATAAACAAATTGAATCCTTCCTCAAAAGCACCTTGATCAAGATGCCCATGGAGAACTATATTCCATGAAACTGAATCTTTTGTCTTCATGCAATTAAAAACACTCAATGTAGAGTCCAATGCTCCAGATTTCGCATAGAAGTTCATTACTGAATTTCCCACCGAACTGAATGATTCAAATCCCTGCTTAATCAAGGATGCATGGACAGACTGTCCAAGTCTAAATGACAGAGCTAAACAAGCCTTGAGAATGTGAGAGAAAATTGCATGATCTATCAGTTGAACTCCCACATTTTGTATTTCTCTGTAGTGGGAAAACACCTCTTTCCATCTGCCACTTGATGATGACTCTTTGAGTTTATGACACAAGTTGTGGAGATTGGTACCTGATGGAACAATTCGAAAATGCATAGCATGAAACAATGCAATGCCTCCTTAAAGGAAACGGAGCGGCATAGAGGAACTAAACAGATAAAGAATCTTCTTAGATGCAAACTTCCTTTCTGTCTAGAAATCTCCACAGCCTCGTCAGTTCTGTGCTTGTCTGCTAATTAAGTAGCTATGCATGAAAATTAAACTAGCAGAATGAAATCAACCTGCATTATTATACCACAATATTGGTCATTCACTAATAATGAAGATGAAACATATGCAATAAAGAGAAACACTAGCCATTGAATTTCTAGTACAGTCTAAAAGTAGTACTGGAAGAAATTATTTCAATAAAAGAAAACAAAAGAAATTTAATAATATAATAAGAATGTATTCTAAAGAGCATTTACCCTCCTTGTCCTCATAATTTAACATATTGCTGTTGAGTATAATAGTCTAATTTCAATTTCATTAATGTGTGATTCGAAACATATGATCTGCAATATTGTATAACATATTACTCGATTATTCACCTAGCAATCAGTAAAAACTGAACTCAAAAAGATCAAACTTTCCCGTCAACAAAAAGAGCACGTGCTAGAAATTGAACTAGTCTCAAGTAAATACACAAGCATAAATAGCTATTCCTATTCATATTTGAGCGTCTGCACGTAAATACAAACACATGGTGGGCAATGTACAGAAATAGAGCAGAGAATCACTACACACGGAAACCGACAGCACGAAATTGACAGAAAACAACCAAAACATAATAAACAAATAATCAGATAAAACAATGGTGGAAGAATAACAACCCACAATAGATTACCGTAGAAATTGCTCAACACTGACTAGAAAGCCGCATCCTATTTGGCAATGCTCCCTGTACAGCGCCACTAAGCAAATGTCGAACTTCCAACTTTTGCAACAGCAGCTCTAAACCGCCGTTCCAAATGTCGCCGGAGATGGTGAATGTCCGGCTGTCTTCCCGGTTTGTCAAGGTTTGGGAAATTGCAAAACACGCCCTTGAAAATAACAAGAAAAAATAAAAATAAATTAAAAAATCTCCCTAGTCTCAAGAAATTAGCAAAATGCCCTTTCTGTTTAACAGTCCAACGTTGCAAGATTGGATTTATTATTGTTATTTAAATATGTAATCCATCCCAAATTAAGAGCCCTTCCTACGACTCAATTTTGATTATTTTCTTATAACAACTACAAATAATATAACTAATTTTTTATAATATGAAATAACATGACAAATACTAAAATTCAAAAGTTTAATAACATTTAAAATTATTAGAAAATCAATATTAAAAATTAGTCAAAACATTAATGGAGCAATAATGTGGAGTAGAGAGGGTATACGTTTGTGTATTTATACATGCATTTATATTAATGACAATATCATGTGGTGAATATTTTTAAAAAAATAAAAATAAAAAGATATTTTTTTATTTTTAAAAAGGGATAAATTTTTAAAATTTAATAATTTTATGTATAATCTATCTCTACTAACAATAAAATTACTCTGGTACTCTCCCTCACTATAAAAATAAGTTTGGATATGAAATCTAAAATGATACTTGTAAAATTTAATTTTTATCTCTATATTTTACACTACTACCTTCAATTAATAATTGATAGTTGTTGATATCGCATTACTAATTTAATTGATAAATTAGTATTCAAAAGAAAATTTTACTTTAGAAAAATAGTGCATATTTTATAATGTCTCAAGACGAAATAAAAACAATAAATTTATGATAGATTAATATAATCTTAAGTATATATTGCATTTACAAGTTTAATGACATGCATATATATGTTAATATAGTAAGGTCTAAATAAAAATATAAACTATTATTTAACAACTTTGAAAATTACAAATGAAGACGAGGAATTTCGCTTCAATTAATTTTTTGAAGCTCGAAAGACAAGTTAAAAGATAATTTTCACCAACATAAATATTTTAGTGTTTTAAATCACTAATAACTCATGTATAAATACTATATTAAATTATGTGCAATAATATACGTGTATGTGTCTTTTATATTTATTAAAAAATATTGATAACTAATTGTACTCGATAGATCTATTAAACTCATTAAAAATATTAAAAAAATATATTTTTTAAAAATAATTCAATAAAACTTTCTAAATAAATATCACATAAACATATATATAATAAATTAAAAATAAATAAAAATTAAATAGAACAGGTTCGAGGCGGAGCGAATTTGAATAATTCAATACTCATTTTGAATTCATTTATAATTCTGCAAACTCTTCATAAATAGAGAGAATCTAAATTCAAACCCATTTTATCGTCATCCTACTCACCTTTACCTTTTGTAAATGAAGAAATTTTTCCATAAGTTGGATACTTTCAAAAATTAACTTATTATAGAATACACATATCAATAATAACATGTCAATTCCAAATACTAGAAATGATCAAATTTTATTTATTTTTATACTTAAGTGGTGGTAAGAGACAGTAAAATGGTTTTTGTTAAAATTAAAGGAGGCAAAGAGTTAGTGGAGTAAAATTTCATTGGAATTAAATAATAATTAAAAAACAAAACTATCCATGAAAATTTAATCTAACAACTTACTCTTTTAAATTTCAAAATTACAATGACCTTCGTTGATGTTTGTTTCAATATTATAGATTGCGCCGCAAAATGTTGATGCTAGTTTAAAAGAAAATAAATTTTTTCTATTTTGCCCTTGAAACACTTCTTACAAATATGATGTGACAAAATGCCATTATGACCCATTTTACAGTATTTAGATGATGTAAGCGTTACATTTTCATATAAAATGGGCTAAATATAATTTAATTATAAATTTATTATTTTTAATAAACAATGTTTATACTTTTCAAAATTTAAACAAAATGAAAAAGATTTTAAATAACACTTCATTTTATAATTATTATTTCCCTTTGTAAAATTTTAAACTAAATTTTCAATAAAATTAAAAATGTAAATACATTTGAAAATTATTGCACCAAAAATACAAACTTTCTATAATTTAAAGTAGTACAATGTCAATAATTATAAATTACTCATTATAAATTTAAATATTGATAGAACTTCATATTTAAAAACTATGTGATATATTTAAATTCAAATGTTAAATAAAAAACAAAAAAAAAAACAATTTAGATAATAGAGCTTTAACTATTTTAAATTACTTACAATAAATTTAAATACATTATTCAAATACCAATAGAATTTCATATTTGAATACTAAGAAACATATTTAAATTTTTTAAATAAATCAATAAGAAAAATAGTTTATATAATATATTTAAATAATTTCTTAATAGCAAAAAAAAAATACAATAGTGAGACTAAAAAATCCAATTATCTTCTCCACTCTTCCCCTTTTCCAATAATGTTTTCAAAATCAAATCTATGATTGATAATTTATTAGGTTATCGGGCCACTTGTTCGAGACAAAGTGAATTTAAATAAAAAATCAAGGCCCATCGAATCCAATTATAATTCTATAAACTCTTTCTATGTGGGAGAATCCGAATTCAAACTCGTTTTATAGGCATGCCTATTCACCTTTACCCTTTGAAAAGGAAGAAAATTTTCAATAAATTGGATACTTTCAAAAATTAACTTATTATATTATATATGTATCGATAATAACATTTCAATTCCAAATACTAGAAATGATCGAATTTTACTTTTTTTATACTTAGGTGGTAGTAAGAGACATCAAAATGGCTTTTGATAGAATTAAAGGAGGCAAAGAGTTAGTTGAGTATAGTTTCATTGGCATTAAATATTAATTAAAAATCAAAACTACCCATAAAAATTTAATCTAATGACAAATTACTCTTTTAAATTTCAAAATTACAAAGACCTTCATTGATGTTTGTCTCAATATTATAGATTGCTTCGCAAAATACTAATGCTAGCTTAGAAAAATAAATGAAAATTTTCTATTTTAACCTTGGAATACTACTTATGAATATGATGTGACAAAAATGACAAATTTTACAATACTGATATGATGTAAGCCTTACATTTTCATATAAATGGGCTAAACATAATTTAATTATAAATTTATTATTTTTAATAAACAATGTTTATACTTTTCTGAATTTAAACAAAATGTAAAAGATTTTTAATAGCACTTCATTTTATAATTATTATTTCCCTTTGTAAAATTTTAAACTAAATTTTCAATAAAATACATTTGAAAATTATTGCGCCAAAAATACCAAATTTCTATAATTTAAACTAGTATAATTTCAATAATTCTAAATTACTCGTTATAAATTTAAATATTGACAAAACTTCATATTTAAAAACTATGATATATATATTTAAATTCAAATTTTAAATAAAAAAAACCATTTAGATAATAAAGCTTTAACTATTTTAAATTACATACAATAAATTTAAATACGTTATTCAAATGCCAATAGAATTTCATATTTGAATACTAAGAAACATATTTAAATTGTTTAAATGAATAAAAATGAAAAATAGTTTATATAGTATATTTAAATAATTTGTTACAAGCCAAAAAAAAGAAAAAACAGTGAGACAAGAAAATTCAATTATCTTCTCCACTCTTTCCCTCCCCCAATAATGTTTTCAGAATCAGATCCATGATCAATAATTTATTAGATTATCGCGGCACTTGTTCGAGATAGAGCGAATTTGAATAAAAAAATCAAGACCCACCAAATCCATATATAATTCAATAAACTCTTCATAAGTGGGAGAATTTGAATTCAAACTCGTTTTATCGTCATCCCTATTCACCCTTGCCTTTTGAAAAGGAAGAAAATTTTCGATAAGTTGGATACTTTTGAAAATTAATATATCATATTATACACTTATCGATAACAACATATAAATTCTAAATACTACAAATGATCAAATTTTACCTTTTGTATACTTAAGCGGTAGTAAGAGATGGCAAAATGATTTTTATTAGAATTAAAAGAGGCAAAGAGTTAGACGAGGATAGTTTTATTGGGATTAAATAGTAATTAAAAATCAAAACTACCTATAAAAATTTAATCTAATGACAAATTACTCTTTTAAATTTCAAAATTATAATGACCTTCATTGATGTTTGTCTCAATATTATAGACTGCTTCGCAAAATGTTGATGTTAGCTAAAAAAAAAAATTATATTTTGCCCTTTGAATAATACTTACGAAATATGATGTGACAAAAATGCCATTATGAGAAATTTTACAGTACTTAGATGTTGTA
Organism: Paulownia fortunei; assembly: GCA_019321725.1. NCBI lineage: Eukaryota > Viridiplantae > Streptophyta > Magnoliopsida > Lamiales > Paulowniaceae > Paulownia > Paulownia fortunei. The sequence goes on from CM033123.1 coordinate 12,420,410, forward strand.
AGCGTTACATTTTCATATAAATGGGCTAAATATACTTTAATTATAAATTTATTATTTTTAATAAACAATGTTTATACTTTTCTGAATTTAAACAAAATGTAAAAGATTTTAAATAACACTTCATTTTATAATTATTATTTCCTTTTGTAAAATTTCAAACTAAATTTTCATTAAAATTAAAAATCTTAATACATTTGAAAATTATTGCACCAAAAATACAATCTTTCTATAATTTAAAGTAGTACGATTTCAATAATTCTAAAGTACTCATTATAAATTTAAATATTGACAGAACTTCATATTTAAAATCTATGAGATATATTTAAATTCAAAATTTGAATAAAAAACAAAAAAAAATAGAGCTTTAACTATGTGAAATTACTTACAATAAATTTTAAATGCCAATATAATTCATATTTGAATACTAAGAAACATATTTAAAATTTTTAAATAAATAAAAAAGAAAAATAGTTTATATATTATATTTAAATATTTTCTTACTAGTTAATAAAAAAATACAATAGTGAGACAGAAAAATTCAATCATCTTCTCCACTCTTCCCTTCCCCCAATAATATTTTTAGAATCAGATCAATGATTGATAATTTATTTGGTTATCGGGCCACTTGTTCGAGACGGAGCAAATTTGAATTAAAAATCAAGACCCATCGAATCCATTTATAATTACATAAACTCTTCCTAAGTGGGGAAAATCCGAATTCAAATCCGTTTTATAACCATCCCTATTCATCTTTGCCCTTTGAAAAGGAAGAAAATTTTCAATAAGTTGGATACTTTCGAAAAATAACTTATTATATTATACACGTATCGATAATAACGTGTCAATTCCAAACACTAGAAATGATCAAATTTTACCTTTTCGTATACTTAAGTTATAGTAAGAGACGACAAAATAATTTTTGTTAGAATTAAAGGAGGCAAAAAGTTAGTGGAGTACAATTTCATTGGGATTAAATAGTAATTTAAAATCAAAACTACAAATGAAAAATTAATCTAATGAAAAATTACTCTTTTAAATTTCAAAATTACAATGACCTTCATTGATATTTGTCTCAATATTATAGATTGCTTCGCAAAATGTTGATGTTAGCTAAAAAAAATAAAAATGATATATTTTGCCATTAGAATGCTACTTACGAAATATGATGTAACAAAAATGCCATTATGAGAAATTTTACAGTACTTAGAGGATGTAAGTGTTACAGTTTCATATACGTACGCTAAATATACTTTAATTATTCATTTAATATTTTTAATAAACAATGTTTATACTTTTCTGAATTTAAAGAAAATGTAAAAGATTTTGAATAATACTTCATTTTATAATTATTATTACCCTTTGTAAAATTTTAAACTAAAATTTCATTAAAATTAAAAATGTAAATATATTTGAAAATTATTGGACCAAAAATACAAACTTTCTATAATTTAAACTAGTACGATTTCAATAATTCTAAATTACTCATTATAAATTTAAATATTGACAGAATTTCATATTTAAAAACTATGAGATATATTTAAATTCAGATTTTAAATAAAAAACAAAAGAACAATTTAGATAATAGAGCTTTACCTATTTTAAATTACTAACAATAAATTTAAATACATTATTCAAATGCCAATAGAATTTCATATTTGAATACTAAGAAACATATTTTAATTTTTTTAAATAAATAAAAAAGAAAAATAGTTTATATAATATATTTAAATAATTTCTTACTAGCCAAAAAAAAAAAATTCAACAGTGAGAGAAAAATTCAATCATCTTCTCCACTCTTCCCTTCCCCTAATAATGTTTTTAGAATCACATCCATGATCGATAATTTATTAGGTTATCGGGCTACTTGTTCAAAATAGAGCGAATTTGAATTAAAAACCAAGATCCAATGATAAGTTGGTTCATACCAACAAATTAAGTACTTCTAGATTGATTATTTGGTTGATATCAAGCTATTTATTTAGTTTTTATCCATGTTTTGATGCATTACATAACAACTCTCCAAAATGCAAGTCAAGAAGGAAAATGAGGGACAATACACGCTAAAAATATGAAAAAGATGAAGGCATGCCACGGCACAGTCATTCCATGCCACAACATAGCCTAAAAATAAAGAAAAACAAAGTCAAAGGTGCATGTTGCAGCATGCTAGTCCAGTATATAGCATGTCTTGGCACAAAACACATGCCCCAACATCGTCACATTTTTTGCACACGGTTTACTTTTCTTATCACCTGATATTAAGGGAATAAAGAATATATAATGAGAGACACTTGAACCAAATTTTATGGGCTAAAACGTGTGTCATAAAATAAAGAAAAAAGAGGCTAAAAAGAATAAAAATATTAGATAAAAGAGGAGACAAGATGACTAAGAAATGTGGTGATTACAACTTACAAAATGGAGAGTTTTTGTGGAGATAAAAAGAAAAGAACAACCAAGAAGGAGCATGACGATTTCTTGGGTTTTTAGAAGACTCTTGAGATATGAAAATGAAGGAATCAGCTTGAAAAGTTGAAAAAAATATTTACATCAACCAAGGAAGCCATTCTTGGAGATAAGAAGAGCTTCAACCCAGTGTTTTCAAAATCAGACTGGTGACCAAATCGCTCTTACTATCAATTAGTGGTTCAACCGGTCGGACCAGTTCAACCATCGATTGAACCGATTTAATGAAAATTGATTATATTTTCTTATTATATTATATAAAATGATAATATAATAAACTAATCATTATGTAATGCATTTTAAATATAAAAAAAGATAACCTAAAAAAAATCTAACAAAATACAAAATCTAAATAACCACATAAATATAACAAAATATCAAATTTAAACTTCTTAAAAAAATAAAATAAACAAATAAACAAAATAAAAACCAGTCAAATTGGTTTGATCGGTCTTTGATTAGTTTTGACCGATCAAACCAAAAATCCAATTTTAAATGCCTAATCGAACCGAACCGACCTTCGATTCCCGATTGGACCAGCTGATTCGGTCTGGTTTTCAACTATTCATCTCACTTTACAAATTGGTGAACAATTTCCATGCTCTTCTTATGTATTTCTTGAAATTGTATTCATCCATGATGAACTAAATTTTTCTTTCTAAAAGATGATGTAACATTATCTGATTCTATGTTTTGAGTTTCAATCAATATTAGTTCAAGTTATTCATTTTGTTTGTATTATCTTATTTGGTATTGCATCTTGATTATTTGATCATTAATTGAGATTGTTTGATGTATGAGATTCGATACTCAAGAGAGAAAAGATTATACATGATTATAAGGATAACACAACCTAGGAATCATAGAGTTGAGAAGCTTATAAATCCTTTGAAGTTTTGAAAAAGAATTCATTGAACTTTTGTAAAGTTTTATTTTTAAATTTTTTATAAAGATATTGAAATTTATGTTGAAATTCATAGTCAATTTGGCACTCGAGAGAGGGAATTGATAAGTTTAGGAGTTCTTAACTTATATGTGTTGTTGACTTGAATTGGTATATTTTGGAAGAAAGAACATATGTGATAATTAGGAGAGTCATTCCTCTATAATTTTTTGCTTATAAAATATTTGTTGTATTACTTCTAAGAACTCCACCATTGCCTTTGCATTTTTTATCTTACTCTACTTATTTACCAATCATCTCTAGATTTTCTAGATAAAATTGGGACTATTTGAACTACGATATTTGATACAATTTTTAATTACAATCCTTGTAAATATAACACTCAACTCACCATTATATTAAACTTAACACCGTCCACTTGCGGTTTGTAAAATATTTCACGAACACCCACCGAATCCATTCATAATTTTATAAACTCTTCCTAAGTGGGGAGAATTCGAATTCAAACATATTTTATCGTCATTCCTATTCACCTTTACCTTTTGCAAAGGAAGAAAATTTCGATAAGTTACATTTGAAAATTAATATATTATATTATATATGTATCGATAATAACGTGTCAATTCCAAACACTAGAAATGATCAAATTTTACTATTTTGTATACTTAAGCAGTAGTAAAAGACGACAAAATAATTTTTGTTTGAATTAAAAGAGGCAAAGAGTTAGTGGAGTACAGTTTCATTGAGATTAAATAGTAATTAAAAATCAAAACTACCAATGAAAATTTAATCTAATTACAAATTACTCTTTTAAATTTCAAAATAATAATGACCTTCGTTGATGTTTGTCTCAAAATTATAGATTGCTTCGCACAATGTTGACGCTAGCTAAAAAAAATGAAAATTTTCTATTTTGCCCTTGGAATGCTACTTACGAAATATGATGTGACAAAAATGCCATTAAAACTAATTTTACAATACTGAGATGATGTAAGTGTTACATTTTCATATAAATGGGCTAAATAAAATTTAATTATAAATTTATTATTTTTAATAAACAATGTCTACACTTTCTTTGAATTTAAACAAAATTTAAAAGATTTTAAATAGCACTTCATTTTATAATTATTATTCCCTTTGTAAATTTTTAAACTAAATTTTTAATAAAATTAAAAATGTAAATACATTTGAAAATTATTGAACCAAAAATACAAACTTTCTATAATTTAAACTAGTACAATTTCAATAATTTTAAATTACGCGTTATAAATTTAAATATTGACATAACTTCATATTTAAAAACTATGAGATATATTCAAATTCAAATTTTAAATAACAAAAACAATTTAGATAATAGAGCTTTAACTATTTTAAATTACTTACAATAAATTTAAATACATTATTCAAATGCTAGTAGAATTCCATATTTGAATACTAAGAAACATAATTTATTTTTTTTTAATTAAATGAAAAAGAAAAATAGTTTATACAATATATTTAAATAATTTCTTAATAGCCAAAAAAAATACAATAGTGAGACAGAAAAATTCAATCATCTTCTCCACTCTTCCCCTCCCGCAGTAATATTTTCAGAAGCGGATCCATGATTGATAATTTATTAGGTTATCGGTCCACTTGTTTGAAACGGAGCGAATTTGAATAAAAAATCAAGACCCACTGATTCCATTTATAATTCTATAAACTCTTCCTAAGTTGAGAGAATTCAAATTCAAACCCGTTTTATTGTCATCCCTATTCACATTTCCTTTTGCAAAGGAAGAAGATTTTTGATAAGTTGGATAGTCTCAAAAATTAACTTATTATATTATACATGTATCGATAATAACGTGTCAATTCCAAACACTAAAAATGATCAAATTTTACCTTTTTGTATACTTAAGCAGTAGTAAGAGACGACAAAATGATTTTTGTTAAAATTAAAGGAGGCAAAGAGTTTGGGGAGTACAGTTTCATTGGGATTAAATAGTAATTAAAAATTAAAATTACCTATGAAAATTTAATCTAATGACAAATTACTCTTTTAAATTTCAAAATTACAATGACCTTCATTGATGTTTGTCTCAATATTATAGGTTGCTTAGCAAAATATTGATGCTAGCTAAGAAAAAATAATTTTTTTTTATTTTGCCCTTGGAATACTACTTAAAAAATATGATGTGACAAAAATGACATTATGATCAAATTTACAATACTCATATGATCTAAGAGTTACATTTTCATATAAATGGGGTAAATGTAACTTAATTATAAATTTATTATTTTTAATAAATAATGTTTATACTTTTTTGAATTTAAACAAAATTTAAAAGATTTTAAATTGCACTTCATTTTATAATTATTATTTTCCTTTGTAAAACTTTAAACTAAATTTCCAATAAAATTAAAAATCTAAATACATTTGACAATTATTGCGCCAAAAATACAAATTTCATATAATTTAAACTAGTACAATTTCCATAATTCAAAATTACTCATTATAAATTTAAATATTGATAGAACTTCATATTTAAAAACTTTGAGATATATTTAAATTCAAGTTTTAAATGAAAAACAAAAAAACAATTTAGATAATAGAGCTTTAACTATTTTAAATTACTTACAATAAATTTAAATACATTATTCAAATGCCAATAGAATTTCATATTTGAATACTACGAAACATATTTAAAAATTTTAAATAAATAAAAAAGAAAAATATTTTATATAATACATTTAAATAATTTCTTACTAGTCAAAAAAAAAAATACTCAGTGAGATAGAAAATTTAATCATCTTCTCCACTCTTCCCTTTCCCCAAATAATATTTTCAGAATGAGATCCATGATCGATAATATATTAGGTTATCGGGCCACTTGTTCGACTGGTCAACTCGGTCAAAACATGGATTATAATATAGGTGTCAGTGAGACAAAAAAATTCAATCATCTTCTCTACTGTTCCCTTCCCTTAATAATGTTTTTAGAATCAGATCCATGATCAATAATTTATTAGGTTATCGATCCATTTGTTTGACTGGTCAACTCAGTTTGCCCATGAACCCTTGTTACTGAGCTTGCTCCCTGACACTCTGGAAGTTATAATGGTAGTTCTTTAGGGCTGTCGGGGCAAGTTTAGTCATGTAGGCTTTTGATTTGAGGAAGTTGGACTAGATCTCATGATGGTAGACCTGGAGGAACTCTCATCCGTCCATGGAGCCCAAGTATCCACAATGTCCATTTTTAACCCCCTTGTCATAACTTATTTTCATCCATTGATCATATCCGAGCTTACGGCTTCCTCTTTGAGCTTGGATTCCCTTTCCTATACTAAAAACATAAGGCTGAAATTCTTATCCTCGATAGCCTTATGCTTGGCCTCAAGTTCAAAAATCCAAGATTCATAAGATGCATTCTTGGTCGCTATTAGCTTGGTCATTCTCCAATTTGGCCAGATCCTTGCCTTGCTACTTGATTGTTGCCTTCATAGCTGTCAGCTCTTTCTTTAATGATGAATTTTCTGGTAGCATAGAAAAGGAGGGAGTTCCAGCCTCCCATTCAGATAGGAGCTCTGCTAGCATCATAGTAGTCTGAAAATAATATATGCAGTCAGATATACATATGGGTATAAAGATATTCAGATAAGGGAATTACGACTGGTGTACCTTAGAGTGGTGAAGAGCTGCATAGTTTAGCTTTTGGGAATTGCTCAGTTAGTTGATAATTTCCCTATCCCGATGAAGACTAAAGTGTTGTAGTAAAGAGGGAAAAACAGTTCCATCCTTGGTTTCAGCATAAAATGGATTGGAACATCTTTCCCTTGTGCAGATTAAATTGTTGTAGTCTTTGATTTCTTCGAAGGATGAGATTTTAAGGTATTCTTGGTAGTCAACCATTTGCCTTTGTCTAGGCAGCTTGACCGATGAGCAAGGGGGTGTAGATGGTTCAATTCAACCTCCAGATCAGTAGTGTTGAGAAGGTTGAGAACGAGCTCTCTTGTCAATTTTTTCCTGCTGGGGTGTTTTCCAAACCCATTTGAGAGGAAAGCTGATAAGTGCATATTTTTATATTTATTTGTATCAATTATTTTATGTCTTCTTTGATTTGTTCTTGTTAATAATAGGTTTTTATTAATGTTTTGTGTGTGATAGGAGTTTGAGAATGAAAAGATCGAAAATGAGCCAAAACGAAGTTGAAAGAAGCATTCTTGGGCCAAATTGACACGGTTCCACTGCGACAGTTTTTGTATTTTGGACATAAAAGTCTGATCCAAATCTCTATTGATCTGATTCTTATCTTATTAGAAAGATAAGATATGTATCTACAACTTTCATGTTGGAAACTTTTTCAAATTCAATTGATTTCAAAGAGTAAAATTCAGTTAAAAAGTCAAACATGCACTAAAACTTCCAGATATGGCAATCTTTGTATATTTGGCATAACTCTCTCCAAAAATGTGATATTGATCTGATTCAAATGGATATAGAAATATAAGAGATATGGATACAATTGTTATGAAGACACTAAAAGTCAATTCATCCTAGAAAGAGGTCAAAAATTAGTTAAAAAGGGACAAATAGTGTCAGATAGCTATTTTGGAGAAGAATAAAACAGTAGCAACGGCACCTAGGCGCCCTGTTTCAGTGCCTAAGCGCCGTACTTACTACCCTCTTTGAGAAATATGGTGTTAGGCGCCATATTATAGTGCCTAGGTGCCATATTATAGTGCCTAGGCGCTATCCATATGACAAAACTAATGCTTTTGGTTGGAGTGGTGGCAAGTGGCAATCATTTACACCTTTTGGCATATGTTTGTGATATGTATACACTAGATACTTATATCATACCACACACATTACACACTTTACACCAAATGCACAACACACCTTACACTCTTTACACCAAGTGCACAACACACCTTACACATTTTACATCAAATGCACAACACACCTTACACACTTTACACCAAATCACATCACCATCTCACACTTTATAAAAGGAGACTATCATCTCAACATAAACATCAATTTTTAGATTCACTCACTCTTTATATTCATTCACATTTAAAAAGCACTCTTGGAGTTTTGGAGCTTTAAGGAAGAAAAAGTAGAAGAGGCTTGGAGGAGAAGACATCCATAATCTACCATCAACCTCAACAATCTTCTTTAACCAATAAGTTTCTTTGATTCCCAATGTTGCTAATTTTTATTCTCTTGTCATTTCTTATCATGTTAGACTAAACTTCTTTATTGGTTGAAGTTGATTTCAAAACCCTAGACATGAGTTTTTGTAATTGAGTGTTTGATATTATTGATTAATTTCTCAATTGTTGTTTATATTTTTCTATACTTAATATCTTATGGGTATTTTCATACTTTGTTTGGGTGCGCAATAAAATCGGGTTTGAGAATTCCCTACAACTAGATTAGAGATTTTAGATCCGTAATTATCTTGAATTTTTAATTATGTGTAGTAAATTGTGATTAATGATTATGAGATATTTTTGTTAATTGCAATAGAAAACATAACCTAAGTTAAATAACCCGAATTTATGTGGTTGTTGCTTAGATCAATCTATCTTTCTTGTTTTAATGCATCTATTGGATTAAATCTAGAGAACTTGTTCTAGGTTGTTTGGTGGGTAGAGAATTAGATAGAGAGCTTGTTCTATCTAATGAGAAACTAAGGAAAGATTGGGGTAGTAAAGCTTGTTATTACCTACGGTTGATAATTTCATTGGCAAATTGTTCATAATATTGATATGAAATTACAATCCATTGTCTAGTGGCGGCGAATGGAACCTCAACCTACTTTAATCACTTGTTGCTTATTGATTTAATTTTCATTGCTTTGAATTTTTAATTAGTTTTAGTTTCTGCAACTTAGTTAATCAACTCAATCCCCCCCAAACGTTTGTTGTTTATTTGTAGAGTTTGTTTGTTGAAGTCTTAGTTTTAAGTTAGTAATTTTGAAGTTAAAATTCTTAGTTAATTGAGTCGATAGTAAATCAATTGGCCTTGATCCTCGTGGGATCGACTCTTACTCGTTCTATACTCGTTAAACATTTATTGAAGAGTAATGTTTAAATTTGGTAAGCCTACGACAACCGACCAAAAACCCCAAAGGTGAGAAGTGGACACTACCTAGATTTCTATTTCTTAATGGAAGAAAGAACTCCAGCTAAAAATTTGGCTTGGCCCCGAGAGGTGATGTAGAATTGGGCAGGACCTGAAGTCCTGACTTGAAAGTAGAAGTGAAAGAGACCGATAGTAGGTTCAACTCCATGGTAAGCAACTACCATGGAAAAACTCGCCATGAGTTGGGAGTTATTTGGGATGGACTGGTTCAAAGGAATCTTGAATTTTATAGATATATCAATGAAGAGTTGATGGATTAGGAAGCATAGACCAGCTTCTAATTGATCTACAAAGAAACACAAATAACCTGGGAAATGTGAGTCTGGTCTTTGGTCAAGACTAGGTTTGAAAAGTACGTGGTTAGCTGGAATATCAAATTCAAAGTGAAGATCTTTTAAGGCTTGCTGAGACACTGTAGAAGGAAGAAGTTCTGGTGAGGATGAGGTACCAGGTAGAGCAACTATGGTCATAGCCTCTACTGGGATGGCTATTGGAAGAGGAGAGTTAGGCTTAGAGAGGGGGTCCAGAGGTTTAGCTAGAGCTACAGAGGTACTAGGACAAACTTTTCCATAGATGGTAAATTTATCTCTTGACTCATCCACAATGGCTAAAGGATGTCGAACTAGTCATTTAGCTGTAGAATCAAGATGGGGGGACTCCATGGAAATAGGTCATTCCTCGACTTAGATGGAGGATGAACTAGGAGAGCTATTCCTAGATCTTCTAGAGACAAGTGAGGAATATAAAAGACCACCATAAGAGCTCAAACATGGCTGAAGGTTGAAGAGTTGCAGAAGTGAGAAAAAAAATATAATAAAAGAAAAGAGAACTTGAAGGGAAAATGGTAATTTAATTATAAATTTAAAAGAAAACGTAAAAGTTCGTACCCATTCAATGGAGGGAAGAAATTGAATAACGAAGACGAGCGAAAAAAGAGGGCCAGAGATAGCTGGAAGCAGGCGTCTGGAATTTCCTCGAAAAAGCTAGGTTTTTTTCTGTGTAAAAATCCAAGTGCAGAAAGTGTGAAAGTGATGAAGGAGAGGTCTTTTAAAGAGTTTGAAAGAAAGAGGAATGGGTGCTTTGATCGGTGTCGTTGATTGATACTCTACGCATAAGAGTCAGATCAATCTATTTAATAGGCGGACATGATTAAGTGATAGATGATGAACACGTGTACAGATGGATCAGACATGGCAGTTAGAATGACAACTGTCTTTTCAAATTTAAATTAAGCACGAGCTTTTATAAGCCATGATGAGCACGAATTACGAAGTGTGCTACATTTAATGCTGAAGTGGTGGGTAGTTGATTTTATTGAAGCAAAACCATTCCAGCTCAGATTTGCACAATAATTGCTTACTCTGTCCGATCAGCCTCTACTCAAACATAGTAGAGAGGATTAGTTGATATGACATGAAATTCCCCAATTCTTAATGAACCTGGGCCAAACCTGAGTTGGGTTCATGAGAAGTATTAGGTTTATAGGCCTTTGTGGTTACTAATTGATGACGAGCTGATCAGTCTGTTGTGAAGGAAGAGATACCTATGGCCGAGCTAGATAAAGGCAGGATTGTTCGAAGGACTTGAATAAGTCTGAGCCGATATGTCCGAGCTAATATGTTCGGACCAAGAATGAGTATGGATAGGTGGTTATTACTTTCAAAGATGAGAAAGTATTGTTATGCTAGAATACTAGAAAGGAAAGAAGACTATTCTATGTTAATGAGCGAAATCTTTTCCTAATTCTATCACTGCAACAAACTATTATAAAAAGAGATTAAAAGTGTAATTTATTTTTTACACACACCTAATATACAGATATTGATTGAGAGATTAAGGCTCTTGTTATTTTACTAACTTGAGCGTCAGAATGTTTTTACTGGACACTCTCTAATATTTTATAGGTTAATTTTGTATATGATTCGTGTGGTTTGAGATCGATTGTTCGTTGCAAAGTTCTTGATTGTTGTTAAATTTTTTGATATCATTAGTGTCGAAATGACATAAAAGAAATTACAGAGGGCAGTCAAAGAGCACCTATCATGGTATGATGTGCTTAAAGATTTGGAGCTATACTTAATTGCTTTAAGTAAAAATTATGACCTTCATCTAAATCGATTATTTCTCTACATGCATAACTTTCTAATGCTTTTCTATTGCAATTATTAAAAGTTAAAACCTATTGTGTTGTAGTAAAATTGATATGGGTATAGAAAATCCAGATAGGCTAGGTACACTTTTAAAAATGTTTACTAATTCCTCACACTAAGGTATAATTAGTTCTGAAAGAATTAACATCCACGATACAAAGCTTATGATCACTAAATTCTAAGTTCATTTCTGAACATATTATTAGTATAATTTAGTGTTAGAAATACGCATTATTAAAGTAATTACCATTCTTAAAGACATGAGTTTAGTTATTTCCTCCCTCTCCCATGACTTTAGTCATTCCCAATTAGTCAAGAATGAACCTATATTCATTTTTGACAAAATTATCCTTATAAATTAAATAAAAATATTTAAAAAAAAATAGGAATGACAATAGGTTGAGCTGGACTCCTTAAAATTTTTATGAATCCGAACTTGAACTCGTCCTAAACTTGAGAATTAGTAGGTTAGACCCATTAAACCTAATTTATAATTTAAAAATATTACAATTTTTTTTTTAAAAATAGTATCAACATGACTTTCTAAATATGAGAAAATAATATTATCAATAAATAACTAATTATTTTAACTTATACAAACATGATTTAATTTTTAAAAAATTAAAAATTTCAAATATACTTGTCATTTTTTATATATTTAACTATTTATTAATTTTATATTACTAATTTAATTTCTAAGAGTATTATATTTATATTTTTTATGAGTATATATATAAGATATATATATATATATATAAATTTACATCACATAAATACATACATAATAAATAAAAAATATATGCAATATTTTAAGGGATCGGAATTGGGTCATAAAACTAAAACCTGATACTCGCCTTGAGATTCATTTGTGGTTTCAAAACCTATCCCAAGCGAGGTGGGTTCGGGGCAGTTCCAATTTTGTTTGAACTCATTGTATTCCTAATATAATTGAACCAACATAATTTTTTTTTATTTTTCTGCATCGTCTTCTTTAACTATTTATATCAATTCAGTCAATAAAAAAAATATATAAAATAGTTTTATTATTGATTTTTTTAATGATCAAAATATTTGTATCAATGTGAGATTTTGTCTATATATATATATATATTAATTAACATCGATTAAAATCATAACAAACTCACTGTGTACAATATATCAAATAATAATTTTGTTTTAAAAATTCTCTACTGAAGGGTAATTTAGTCATAAAAAATAATTTTATTTCATTCCTATTATTCTTTTTTAATTACTAATTATGATATTGGAATCAAGGAATGACAATTTTATTCCTTCTTCATTTTTTGTACATACCAAGCGTGAGAAATACCATATTCATGTAATTTTTTTCCAATCATCATTTCATTCCTAACTTCATTCCATTCTTGACGAATTCCATATTTCCATACCAATCACATCCCTAGAATTTTTCTGGAGCAAATATCACTAAATTCTAAGTTTACACTCCTTAGAATATTTTTGGAGCAGAAATTACAAGTTGTTTAGAAAAAAGAAAAAAAATACATAAAAAGAATGGCAAAAATTTTTTTTGGGAAAAGTATATTTCTTCAAAATATTGTTTCAACAATTGCAATTTTTCCCAAGTAACGTCTTCATTAAAAGACATCTCATTTAATTTTATTTGAAAGGAGGCAAATTTAAAATTTATTTTTTCTTTCTTATATAGATATATATATTATAAATTACACACACACACACATATATATATATATATTATTTGAACTATAAGCTTTTCTTGGTTATTCCTAATAATAAGAGGATCCAAGAGAGCTTGATAAAATTTACCAAAATTACAAAAAAAACTCCATTCCTCCACTTAATAATCAATGGACAAATGCAAATTAATGAAAATCATTGTCAACAACACTTTCTAATGTGAGATTTTATTATAAGTAAATACTCTACAATATAATACATATTGTACAAGATAGATTGGGCCACTACACAGTGTGCTTCCTCTACAAACTACAACCTTCGTAATTCTTCAAAACATGTACATGAGTAACAGATTTAAAAAACAGAAAAGGGAACCATCCAAGCCACTTCACCCGTTGCATTTTTTTAACCACTTTCTACTCTTTGTTGTAGGAACCAAACCATTATGAATCCTGAGATAACAAAGCCGAATCCAGTAAAAACATAACTTTGCCCAAAAGCGCACCTTCAGATATTCTACGATCAACTAAATAAAGCAAGGTAATTTTGGTGGTTCATGGGTACCTAAGTATAGATTATCAAGAGACTCCTTCCAGGAAGCCGTTGCTGCCACTTGAGCTCCCTATGGCACTAGGCACATCGCGAACCATGAACTTCACGCTGCGTGTGCCGAGAAAATCCAATATTTCAAGGCACTCTTGCAAATCAGAATCATTTACCAACATCACCCATTCCTCTTCATCATCAACATACTTGAGTTGGAATTGCCCTGTCTGTAGATTGAATCTCTTTGCAACTTCTTCATACAGCTGAATACACCCAGCAGCAGGTTCAAATTTAAACCGAATTGTATCTTCTTTATAAGTAGCTTTAACTGTAATTTTAGACTCACTATCACCATAGCTTGCCCCGTTTTTTGGATTCTGTCTTTCGCCAAAACTTCTCAAGCTTGACGAACTGCCGTTCATCATTGATCCAGATCCAGATCCAGATCCATTGGATGAGTCTGTCATTCCAGAGGAAGTGGGTTGGTTATGTTCAACAACTCCATCATCCTTATCCATCACAGTATCATCTTTTGATTTGGTGTCTATCTCATCACCAGCTGCCATGGAGCTTGAGCTTCGAGAAATGAAAAGAGATTCAGAAGCCTCTGGTTTCATACTACTATCATTCAATACCCTTCTATGGCATCCTTCTCTCGCAAGGAAAGAACTTGTTGGAACTTTTGGAGAAGTTGTCCAAGGTATGGTGTTTAGAGTAGCAGGCCCTGACAGCCTTGTATCAAATGCAGCTAATCTGGACTCCTCGTGACTTTTTGGATGAGGGAAAGGGGGTTTAGACTCTCTCTTGCATAAGTTTATGTTGCTCAAATTTACTCCTGCCACTTGATTTCCATCTAAAAGACACTCTTCTTCCATTTTCACAATGGTCGTCATGTCCATATAAGTTGATAGGGGCGTTGATTTTGCATTCTGGATTACTAAATCTGAGTTTCTGATGGAATGATTGTTGTTAGGTAAGAGAACACTTCTTCTAGGGTCCAACTCTTGGATTATAGAGCCAGCTGCCACAAGGCCCCCCGTGGTTGGATCAAACTTCAATCCTCCTTCCACCCCCTCAACAGAGTCGAGCACACATTTTATTTTCCTCAAAGATCGGTTCACCTTATTTATCTTACGAGAAGGCCATCTTGAGATGCCATGTTGTCTGCATATCCTTTTGAGAGTAGTTGGGCACACTGTGAAAACAAGAAACACAATCTTGAGTGTATTAGTGATCATATTTATGCTGCAAAAAGTTTATTTCTACCAGAAGTTCGGAAGAACATTATGAAGTCACTATGATTAATCTATTTCACATATATGCCTTCAGTGTGTGTGTGTGTGCATAGTGATCAATAGGATCACACTTTTTGGATGTGTGAGCATGATGACTCACCACCAATGCTTTTTGCAGCATCCTTAAGGCTCCCTGAGAAGTATTGTTGAAGAACACTCAAACTGACATGCTTCTCAGCGCTTCGCTTCTTCTCCATTTGTTTCCTTGATCCAGAAATCGGCTACAACAATTATAAGAAGTGCTAAGAGCTCTATTCCACAAACCATTGAAGAAATACTAGCAAAGTCGATCCACAACTTTTAGTTGGTGGAGACCAAAAAAGAATTGCGACAGAAATTGAAAGTGAAGCATTCTTGGTGGCTTTAATCTACATTTTTCACAATAATATCACATTTCAAGCAAACTGAACCAATGTTAACAGTAGCTCTCAATTGTTTCTCTCAATTTCATAAAGAAAGTGTCACCAGAAAACAGAAAATAAATTGTTGCCTGATTTAATTCTAGGCTTATGAAAGAGGGTGCAAACAAGCAGCATTTACACGTCATCTTTCACTCTTCTTGGCCTCATGGAAACAGGGGTCTTTTGCACAGAGCTCAGAAGAAAATTTGTAGGACCACCACCGTGTGCTCAACTAGCTAGAAGCACAAGCGTATCTATCAATTTACCTAAAATGAAACAAAGTGTAGATATTTCCCCAGCATATTTTCTGCTTGAATATTAGTGAGACATTGGCTAAAGGTAATTTTATTCATTTCCTTTAATTGTATTTAATTATGTTGAAAGAATTAACCATTCAGTGCATTTAAGGAAGCAAAAAATTAATACCATGTCCATCTTATTGCAGCGATGAGGTGGGAATAACCCTGCTCAAGTACATACAAAAAAAATCTGGAGCAGAACACACTAAACATGACTACGAAGAAACTGACAAGTACAGGACTAACACATGTATTTGATAGACTGAACAAACTCCTTCATAACAGATAAAATTAGTTAACCAACATTTCAAGGAAAGCAACCTCTTTAATTTCAGAAGAATGACAATCTAAAAATGAAAAAGAGGGTAAATTACCATTACTTTGTGACTGAAAATTACTCCGAGCAAGTAATGACAAAGAGTGCTCTTTATCATGGAAATCTACTTTTAGAGTAACCTGTTTTGCTTTACTCATCTTTCCTTTTCTTTTCCATTTTTTGTCCTCTTTCTCTTTCCTGAGTTGGGTGCTAGATTTGGTGTCAGTGCATGATAACTCTGGTGTCACCCTACAGAATATCTATACTCAGTAACATCATTCTTTGAGCAATGACAAAATACTACACTCAGTCAAATAATTGTTTTGAATGAGAGGTACTTTTGGAAATAAAACTCCATTTGAGAAAATGGAGTCTTATTTTGGTAAATTTGGGACAGAGGGAGTCCATGATTATCTGAGAAAGAGGATAAAACACATTTTAAGCAGCGGCAGTTTCACACAGCACAATGAAATTCACTCTTCAATGGTTCATCATCTCAGCTACACCAGTTACAACATACCTTATCAAAGAACAGTCTACATAATAGTCACAAGGTTTCATAAAATAAATAGTAGGGGCATGGTTGCAGTAATAGCAAAGTACAGAAGAGCAAATGCAGAAGTACCTGTTCATGAGGACAATCAGCTTCTATTCCTATAGTTGATTCAGATGCATTTTGCGTTGAACTATCGAAGTAGGTTAAATCTCCACTAATAAGCAACTGTTCAGAACTCCTAGATAAAGCTATTGGTGGTGTAGTTTTCACTTTCTCCTCCTGTAATTTAACTTCAGAATCCTCTATCCTGGGCAATGCAGCATCTGACACAGTCCTCAAACTCTTGCAGATCCTCTGCATGGTACTGGAGAGGTTGTCAAGCAAGAGTTGCTGTTCCATACTTCCTTTCATATTGACAGGAAGAAAGAACTCTAATATGTAGTCATTGTCACCGGTGTAAGTACATCTTAGCCTGATTGCAACTGCAGCATTTAGGCCAAATTTACGGGCATGATGAACAAGTGGATACTCACTTATATGGTATTTCTTCACATCTGGATAGAAGAAGGGGTGATTCGACCGAAGAGCTTTCCCTACAATACCTTGTCCTTCCTCAAGATGATGTTCCACACATGCATGCACAAAACCCTGCATATCTTTGTCATTTACGTAACAGGCAGTATCCTCAATGAACAGAACATATTTCTCACTTAGACTCATATTGCATCTTCTAGCACGTACTCTGATAGTTTCATCACCAGCACCCTCTAAGTAACTACACGGGATCCATGTTAGTGCAAGAGGTAGGCAATGTGCATGACAAACGGCACGTAGAACATCTGTTATCTCAGCTAAAGCTGCCCTTTGATTCTTAGAGAGGCTCTGCAAATTAACATTCAATTTAAAACAGAGTTGACCGTGCGGCCATGAAATCAAGATAATCTAAAGGAATAAAGAGAATCAAATCAAAAGTTAATGCAAACCTGGGGGTCAAGTCTAGGAGGTACAGTGCTCCTTAAATTCACAGCCTGAAAATGTTTACAGCTAAGAGTCAAAATTACATCTCTAAGTGATTAGCACAATATGCTTTGTACTAGGGTATTGACAAGAATTATATCACACCACTTACATGTTAACATCTGTACAACCAATAAATAGAAGAAAAGGAGAGCAATTCTTTGAAATCTATTAACATCAAAGATAAAGCTCAGCTAGTTATCTGGTTCATCTTTGATGGCAAGTCAATGTATTCAGAGATGATGCAGTACAACCTTTCACAAGAAAGATATTATACTAAATGTGAAATCGGAATAAATGCTAGCGCATTTACGCTTCAATAGAAAGTCGTGATTACACATCTAACAGCGCATATTACACTTTTCACTCAAATATGCCCATGTCACATTCCCCTCACCCATGTATAAGAAACGAAAAGAAAATGTAAGGGGAAAAAAACAATGAAACTCACAACAAGAAGCCGAAATAAAGCAAGGGGAGAAACAAAAATTTCCCTAATACCAAAGGGGAAACAAATGGCATTAAAATTGAAGAAGATGGAAGTGGATTAAATAGGTAGCAAAAACAAACATAAATTTGTTTTCCTCTGCTCATTAAAGAATATTATAAAGGAAAAACTTCATAATCTAAACTCTGCTGGTTGAAGCATGAAGATAATGAAGATCCATAGGTACGACTTTGGCTTCTTACACTCTGCACATCTAAATGACACTGTACAGATAATTGCATGACATTTCTTTTTCACAAGTTCTCTTCATCTCATATGTGGAGTACCAAATTCAACCACATTAACAGAAAATCTAACTACTCAGGGAGATTACTTGTTGTCATGCAAGGAATGGAGGAAAAGATGCTACAAAATAAGAGAGTAGCATAATTTTGAGAAACTAACCTTTAGCGCACGGCAAACATTTTCCATCTCCAAATCAAAATTAGACTTTTCCTTCATGGTAACGAGTTCTATCACCGCACAACATGACTTTTCAAGTGAATCATCCTCGAACACAGGTAAAGCAATAGATCCTCGGACCTCGTGATCAACAGCATATTGAACCCGCAAGTACTCAGCCTTATTGTAGTACATCACATTTGAGGTCCACTCTGGAATCTTTGAGGTAAATACACGGCCAGGAAGCCCAGGAAAAGAACCCGGTTTTGATTCTGCTGCAAAAGTGAATAATCTAGACACTTCACGATATCCGGAAAGTGTTTGGTCAAGTAAATAAGGTTGTTCACAAGTGCTTAAGATGTATCGATCCCCACTCTTCATTGGAACCCATACTTGGGCTAAAATTCCCTCTCCAGACCACTCTTTGAATAGATACAATGCTCTGAGCATTTTCTCAGCCACTGATAGCATAGGAGGCCTTAGGATCACATTGTTACCTACATCACCCACTACATTATGCTGACTTGAGCTCTTATCTCTTGTCTCAATGAAATTGATCCCATCTACAGCAGAATTTGTTGGAAAAAGCAACTGGTTGTCCACCTGGGGAAATATTACTTCATCTCCACTACTGATCGAACTTCCCATAATATCCCCATCCATCAAGGGAATTCCTGAATTATACTGATCCGTGAAGTTCAACCCATCAAAGGGTGAAAAATTTGTGGATGACGCACTGAGAGGGGACATGGCAAAAGAGGGAAACATTTGGTCAGCCAAATTATTAGGGCTGTTGCACCATCCAGCATATGCGTCAAAATTCATCAGTTCTGCAACATTACGAGATGAGTCCCGCAAACCATTATCCATTGAAGCCACATCCAAACTTTCCATCCAGCCCCTTGGAAAAGATAAACAGCCAGTACCTTTTTCTTTGCTCGAAAATGGGTACTCCATTTAAACTAGAACCACAAAATGAATCGTATCTAGACAAGAGCAACTGTTAGAGAACTTCTGAAACATGTGAAGCGAAATCTATAACTCTAATTTTTTTCCCAAATCGTACACCTTCTATTGAACCCCTCGCTTCCATAGCCACCTAAGTACCTTTTTGCCCCAATTTTTCTACCTTTTCCAAATCAATCCAACACTACTTCAAAAGACTGGAAACCTGCAAATACACTCTCCTTCACTACTTTAAGCATGTATACAGACAAGAATGCAAATAATCGTCCTCGGAAGGACAGGAAACAGCTTCAGGGCTGAACTCAGAAGTTCAGAGATTTCATGGCAGAAAAGCTGCAAATTTTAATATTTAGAAAAATTCCAGAAATGTTAATCAATGAAGTGAGGAATCTCTGGCAACATTCCAAGAATTCACCACTGAAAAATGCGAATGAAATCATAAATCAGTGCTCTAAAACCCAGCTAAAAATTAATACTCATATTTACAAGCATGTCTATATACAAAGGATTGCTAACCTCCTACATGAAGGTACAGCTTAGCAAAATACCCACCATTTTTGGAACTAGGAAATTTTGGACAATTTTGGGTTTGGACTGCAGTGGTTGAGCAATACAGCAGAACTACACTGAGCCACTACTGCCTCTGTCTATGGGTGTGGCAGAGAATTGCTTGTGCATGTGCCTGCAGGTTCTCTGCAGAAGCGGGGTGGGGGAGTTTTGGGGAAGGGGAGAGAATACTACTGAATTAATTTCTTTTCTATTTCATCTTTTATTTTGAAGTGACAATTTTATTTATACTCTTAATGAGCTCGGACTTCTTAATTCCAAATAGTGTGGGAATTTTGTCACCAAATACCTTCATGCACCTAGGTTAGCAATCCTCACACACACACATACATATATGTATGAGTTAGAAAAAAAAACAGATATCGAAAACCAGAACTTAGGGAGATAAGACCTAACTGCAAAAAAGTACAAACATCTGCCAGTTTTGAACGAGGAAGTTTTGTCAATATAAATAGAAATTTCTGCATTACTATCTTATAACCTTCTTTTGTTTATCAAAATGTGAAAAAAATACGCACAGGGAATGGTATACCATATTTGTTGATTAAATATAAGTAATTAAATGAAAGGAAATATCTAGCCATACAAATGTCATGCACTGTAGCACGATCTCCTCTAAGGATCAAATGCTAAAGTTTCATGAAACTTGAAATTCAAGAGAAAACAGATTTCGTATAGAATACAGAATTTAGTCTAAAATAAATGAAACAATTAACCACTATATATGCTGAAGGAGACACTAAAGCAAATAAGAACATGCAGGTTATATGCAAACATATCATAGTAGGTCCGTCACTTGTTAAATTCAGATATATTTAAGACTTTCTTCTTTCCTGCTTCCCAAATCACCCATTTTAGCCATCATACTAATTTCGTTTCTTATGCTCTTTCTATGCTATTTTATTTCCTTGAACATTTCTAGAAATTAGAGAAATTTTGAGCTGCTTATGCCAAAATTCATCAGCCAAGGGCTACAGGAGCCACTCATGACAATCTAGCCTAGTCAAGTAGCAAGTAGCCAATGTTGTTCGTGCACCTTTTTTTCATCTTTGACTCATAAACCTCATTTCATCATCATATAAAACAGAATTGCCTACCAGCTTATTATCATTATCCAAGCACAATTAAAACTACTCTACCTCCATGAAAGCAATTCAAATACCCCAAATCAAAACCAAATGATTATTTCTCTGCCATTTGAGTAACTAATTTTGTCATTGCGTGATCAAAGAAATATTCTTCTGATATAGTTTCTTGGCAATACTGTAGGAAAAATTTTGGGAAAGGCTGACAGAATTTAACATTAGAAAAGTCCAATATGTGTTTTCCTTGTCCAAAAAAAAAAAGTCATTTTAGAATATTCATTGCCAGTCTCCTACTATTTAACAAGCCTGAAACTGTTCAATTACCTTTTTCTTAGCATGACATCAAGTAAATAATTGCTCTGCCTCCTAACAAAAGCAAATACCCACAGAAGATATCAAAAGAAGAGCTTAAATAATACTCCATATCAAAAGTTTGACTACTAATGGTTGCTGAGACATTTTACTTTCTAGCGAAGAGGTTTTGGGTTCAGCACCTATAAAACAGAATCAGTGTTCAGAGCCAAACAGGTGCCGTTTTCTTGGAAGTACTTGGATAAAGCAACACAGAAAATGCATGATTCGGCATCAATATTTCCATTATTACAGGCATATTGATCACAAAATTTTCCAACATCTGATAAATTGAACAAAAGCACTAGAAATAACCCATAAAAGAAAGAAAGCAACTAAAATTAGAATTTAAGGAATGCATCGCTATCCATCGAACTCAAATTTTGACTACTAATGAAAGAATAACTTTATGAGACATGTAACTTTCTACGAAAAGAGTTTGCAAGTCCGAGCACTTACAAAACAGACTTAGTGTTCAGAGCCAAAGAAGTGTCATAGTCTTGGAAGTTCCTGTATAAAGCAACACAAAGCATGCATGATTCAACATCCTAAAATTATGGATATATTCATGACCAAATTTCCAATATTACTAAATTAAAGAACAAAGCACTAAAAGTAACCCATAACAGTAAGCAGGCAACAAAAATTAGAATTTATGTAGATAATGCATGGCTATCCATCAAATCCTAATTCCCCAACATGATGTCCATCATGGATACAGCATCAATAAGAGCTAGTATGCTAATTCTATCTGAAACATATGTTTTGTATTGTAACAACCAATTATAAGGCAACATCTAAAAGGTATTACAAGAAAATCATATGGTAATGCCAAAATGAATTTCATAACACCTGAAACCAAATTCATGCATATTTTTAGGAGTCAGACTTGTCAAATATTCAGAGTAAGATTCAACTAGCACAATGATGCAATCCTTTATTCAAATAGCTCCTTTTAAGCTACTAGAGTAGAGAGTTATTCTTTTATCAGAGCCAATAAAATGAAACAAGTCCACTACCTCGATATCACATCCTATGGCATAACATTGTACACTTATCTAGTTCCGAAGTGGAGATATGCAGTCGTTAAATGGACAAGGTGCAAGGCACAAGGTGATGCTGCGCCTACCAAAGAGAAGTGAAAAGGAGGCCTTTACAACATAAATTAAGTATTAATGATTTTCAATAATAAGATAAGAGTAAAAGAACAAAATTTCAGATAAGGAAGAAGACAACTTGGTAACAGAACAAAACATGCATGTATGATGAAAATTCTATCAATAGATTAGCAATTTCTATGAATTTTAGGAAACACAGAGATAATAATCAAAAAAAAAACTCCAATAATTCCAGAAAATTCTAATTCAAATTTCAGCTAACAGATGAACTCGAGCACTTCATTATAAAAAAACATTAATCAATTTCATGAAGAAGGAGCAATTTTACAGAAATTTCCAATTAATATTTCAGCACTTAATAACAGAAAAGAAATAGTAAATTCAGACTCGTTAAAGTCAGAGCAATTCGTTTCAAATAACTACAGAGTAATCCATGAACTTCAGACTATATCAGCAAGATCCCTGAATTCAAGCACTTAATTACAAAAAAATTCATAAATCTCAGAACACTTGCAGCATGTTTTAGTGATTATCAACAAAAAAATATAATCAAACTTCAACAAATACGAACAGAAAAACAAAAAACAAAAAAAAGGCAGAAAAGAACCAAAAGAAAAAGAGACATAAAGGAGAATAGGAATTTCAGCTACGAGAAGCAGAAAAGAGTACCGGTGAGTGGTTCGGCGGAGCTGCACGCGAAGGACTGCGGGAAAGAAAGAGAGAAATGGCTGCTATCCTTGGCTTTTTCTGGGCTCTGTTGTATCTATTTCTAAGCTTAACGAACAAATATTGGTTTTTGACAGTGAAGTGCATTCGTTATTCAATACAAAATTAGGATGTAAATGAATAGATGCGTACATGTTGCTCTTTTAAGTTTATTTAAATTTTTAATGATAATAAAAAAAAATATTTTTTTAATTTATATTCGATTTGACTATTAATTGAATTGATTTTAAATGAGTTTAAATCGAGTCAAATTGAGTTCAATTAATTTAATTTTTTTATATATATATTTTTTTATTTTTTACTAATTAATTTGGATTTTAAATCTTATCAAATAAAAATATTTATTTAAATTTAATTTGTTAAGTTAACAAAATGAGAGTTTAAAACGATTCGAATAATTTAATTTATTTTTCAGTATTATACAAAATTCTCCAACTCGATATAGCTATTATTAAAAATTATTCATTTTCCACAATAGTTTTTATTTTATCAATATTATTGTTAAAGTAAGAAGACTAATAATATTATTGTTCTCATTTAAAATTGAAAGAATTTTTTTATGCAAATTGGAAAAATGAAGATTTTATATTATATATTTGCTTTATTACTTTTATTTTTTTTTCTATGTATAAGAATCAGATTTTATTTTTTGAAATAATTCTTCTTTCTTTCAAAACTACTTTATAAAATAAAATATAATAGTGTCAACTACTAATTGTACGACTACTTTTTTAAGGATAATAATATAAAGATGCATAAGACTTTTATTTTTCAACTCTCACTTAAAACATGAAATTCTGCACTAGTCAAATGAGAGTTTTAATTTTGGAACAGAGGGAGCTTATCATATTATTAAGATGATACTTAAAAAATAAATTATTTTAGAAAATAAAATTTTACTTTAAATATCATAAAAAAATATCAATAATAAATTTAATATATAATACTATAAAACCCGCTAAAGAAATTTAGACACATTTTTTTAATGAAATGTGAATACAATTTCATATAGTTAAGAGATTTTGTCAAAGGTTTGAAATATCAATCTTTATTTTTTGAAGTTGTCGTTATTGGTATTTAATCACAATACCGAGTGGTGCTCAATTTTGATTACTCAACGTATGTGTGTATCATGTTTAGTATTCATATTTAAATTTTAGATATATAAACAATAAAAATATTTTTGTTTCTCGTATATTTTTCTCAACCTAGTGATGAAAATTACTTATTGTACTTTTTAATTGAGTCATATTATAAACATTAAATTTGTAACTCATATTATATTTGACGGGCAATAGTCCATTTAAAAAAGTTTTTCTTCTTCGTTTTCTAACACTTTATTTTTATATGAAATTGAACTTTTATGATGAAATAATTTATAATCTTTATTGGAAGTTAAATAACTATGATCAAATATCAGTTAATTGTCAAAATCTTTTTACCTTAATGCTAATATGTTCATGACCACCTCATTAATTTTACTAAAATTAGTAAAATATGTTGTCATTTGTTGTTAATCAGACATAAATTAGTTTTAAACTCGTGTCAAGGTTCTGCCAAAACTATTTTTCACAATAAAATTATTAAAATACTTGTTAAGATTTATTAAGTTGGAACTTAATTTTCAAATTGCGTTACCTAAAAAAAGAAAAAAAAAATTGAACTCCATTTATGGTATTATTCCTTGAATCAGCTACAACTACTAATGGACTTAGTTTTCACTAGAAAAATAAATAAATGAATAAATAAAGTACAAGCAACAAAATGTTAAGTTAAAATAATCAAGTAGTCATCAATGATATATGTTAATTATTAAGTAAAGATAATTTTTTTATATTAATAATAATTTTCATAATCTTAATAATGATAAAAATTATTTTTGTATTGTTAATGTTAACAATTCACCACGCATGTGTAGTTTTCGCAATGATTTTTCACTGTATTTATGTTATTAATTATAAAAAAATCTTGTGTTTAATTGTAACAATTAAAATTTATACACAATCTTTATACCATTAAACTTTTGAAAAATTATTATTCGACGAAACAAAAATTATTGTTATTTATATGTATAACTAGCGATGATTTTAATATTATTATTAAACCTTTTTTAATAATATTATTTAATTATTTAGTGAAATTGTGATAATGAAGACAATAACATTACTCAATTTGGACATTCTACCATTCAAGACGATGTCTAATAATCTTAACATCAAATTTGAAAAAGAATCACAAGAAATGATGTTGATCACCCTCGTTGTTTACAAAAAAATAAAAAATGAGTTCTGAACGATAATTCTAAATTTTCTATTTAAATGGTATTTTTTATTCTTTAATGTAAAATTATCAATACATACTAAATACTAAATGTATATTCATATTATTATTTTATATATTTTATATATATTGATCATTTTAAAATACAATATAAAACACGATTTAAAAGAGATCCTGCTTGGCGAATGACAAATGTAAAGCGAGGCATATAGCTGGCTGTTAACTAACACGTGTCACTTTAAATGGGGGTTCTAAAAAAGAAATGGACTTTTGAGAATTGGAATCTATAGGGTTGTGGGGGAGCATTAGATTCCAAAGATTTTTTTTGTATCTTAGTTAATGGGCACTTGGAATCTTGCGCCAACCGAACCCAAGTCTTTGTACACGTGGCGCGTTGGAGACCCTTAGGAGGACAACATTTTGGACACGCTAACATTTGTTTGGTCTAGGAAAAAAATGATTAATTTAAAGTTAAATACATAAAATTCGTTTGGTTTTATTTTCAATCTGATTTTTGTGTTTTCAGTGTTTTAATCTAGTATTAAAACAGATTAAAAAGATTTTAACTAAATTTTTATGTAAATTTATTAAAATATTTTTTTGAATTGGTTATATTTTAATATTAACTATATTGAAAGACGTAAAATATTAATAGATTTAAAAAAAGTATTTGATATTTTTCATTTTTAATTTTAACAAAAAAAATTTAAAAATAAATGATATTTTTGAAAAATGAATAAAATAATATATTTTTGAAATTTTAAACAGTGAGAAGATGTTTTATAATGAAACCAAACAATCTCATATTTTTCGCATCTAATTTTGGGACTATCGTTTGATCCAATACAAAGTTTTAGATAGAGTTCATAAGGTAATGTTTTGTGTATTTTTATATCTATTGTACTAAAATTATTAGTTGAGATTTATTAGTATTACATTATTATTTTAAATGAGAGATTATATTTGAAAAACAAAACATTTCAATTTTAAAATATAAAATTTTGTTTTTAAATTCTAAAAAAATAAAAATAAAAATTATAAATTTGAGATAGAAGTACATATTTAGTTATTATTGAAGAACTCGTCACTTTGAGCCCGTGTGGCTTTTTTTTCAAACTCATTTTATATTTTCAACATTTTTTAGTACTTGAAAATATTCACTAAATTTTTATATTAAAATAAACATATATGTATATTAGTTATACTTCTATATTGACCGTATAAGTTTGAAAATTTATATATATTTATTTTATGATATTTTCTGTATGAGAAGATGTGAAATGCTAATATATATGAAAATGTACTTGATATGTATATTTCATTTCTAACTTTTGAGTGTTGGGTTCGTTATAATTGTAAGGGCAAATGCAGTGAAAAAATAATTTTTTTATAATAACAAAGATTTATCAGATAAATACATTCTATCGATTCGAAAATTATTTTAATAATCGCGCTTATTCAAGTGAATATATAAAATAAATATATTAAATTTTGAATTTATACCTTTGAGTACTCCAATTGTTGTAGGGAATGAAACAATTAATTGCAATATTCTTGGCTTATCAATCTTGCATGAATCCACGTGTCTCCCTTCTATCAAATCCACGATATGAAAATCAATATCGATTAAAAAGATTCACTAGTATCCTTAAAATTATTTTCTAAACAAGATCTAGAGTAATTTTTATCCTTTAACTTAATGGATGGATTAAAAACAATCTATCAAGAACAATAAATATAAATTCTTTAAGTTTTTGAAATTTTGATATGAAAAGAATATCAAGAAAATAATTTTCTTTAAAGAACAAGAAAACAAGATTTTTAAAAAACCCTTTTCTTTTCTATCCTTTTCTTTTCTTTTTCTTGGAGAAAAATAGAAGACAAGAAAAAATAAATTTTTCAAAAAAACTCTATCAAAAAAATAAATTCCTAATGGCCAATTTTTATCACATAAAAATCAGTTACTATTATTTATTTATATAAAAATATATTAATTAAATAAATTATATTTATTTTAGTTATCCTCTTCATATTCTAGTGGGCTTCTTAAATAATTTACTTTAATTTTTGGACTTGGATTTAAAAAGTCCATTAATCAATCCAATTAATTAATTTTAATTTACTCCAATTTGGCTTTCTAATCAAAATAGGTCCAATTGAATAATCAAACTATTCAACTGAATAGTTTAATTTAACCATTAAATTAAATTAAATTCTTAATTAATTAATATTAATTAATTACAAAATAGAAATGTCACTCTCCATAAAGATGTGTGACCCTCTTAGGTTCACAACTAAACTAGTAGAGCTTACAATATTTGCAACTTATGAATAATAATTATTCTGATTAAATAATCTAATTGATTAATCCGCTTAGAATTAACTTCTTAATTCCAAAAATCTCATTATCCATGAAAACATCTAACAAGTAATCATGATAATCTAGTTTTAGGTGAAATAGCGAATAAATCTATTTTAGCTGCGAGTCCTATATACATATGGTTCTTCTGACAACTAATCTCCTGATTGAATATAGGATTTAAATTTTATATCGAAACCCTAAATAATTTAATAATTGTGATCCCATTTCAAATTCTTATGATTCTTGATGAATTAAAATTCATCATACCTTGACCAATATCTTTGAATCATTAACTATGAAAAACACATGAGATTTTCTTGTTAAATAGACAAGTGTCGAATTTTATATTGTTCACTGACAAAGCTCTATACACACCAATGCAATACCCAATATACTCATTTTGTGATTGTCAAGTAATCAGAAGATATATCAAAGTATTGTAGAATGCACAAAAGGCTACCATCGTGGTTCAAGTCCGAGGACTAGCCGTGTACTATCGCAACACAGAAATTCTTATTTGACAAGTAAAGCTTCCAGTTAAGAATTTCCTGTAGGTCATGTTCGGTGTATTTGTTTTCTAACAAGCACCTACATATATGTACTTGTATCTCTACGCTAATATCAATGAAATGTAACATCCTTGTCTTACAAGCACGCATCATATGTGCAAGTCTTATAGAGTTATTTGATGTCCCGTCTCAAAAAGTCCTTGACTCGCAACTTATTTAAGACCAAAGCCTTAAATGTATGTTCAATGATCACCATCATATGCACGACCATGCCACGTAGCTAAATTTGGTGTAAGGACTTTATCTAATGTGCAGAAAGAAAAAGTGCAAGACATAAGATAAAAAAATGCCTTTTTAGTAACATAATTCTCAATAAGATTTTCTTTACAAAAGATAAGAGTACAATACACCTAATCTAATTGGAGCACTGAGCATCCTATTCTAACAATCTCTCACTTGCCCTAGCTCCAATTGCTTATGTATCTAAGGCCTATTTTCTCGAGATGTCTGTCGAATACCTTTTGTGCTAAGGGCTTAGTGAGTAGGTCTGCTATATTTTCTATTGAGGCAACTTGATCCACAATGACGCCGCCTCAACAAATGATCTCTCTGATCAAGTGATATCATCTTATTATATGCTTGGATATTTGATGATATCTTGACTCCTTTGCTTACGCAATGCTCCATTATTATCACAGTAAGTCATAAATAGATCAACAGTGGATAGAACTACACCCAACTCTTGAATAAAGTTTCTTATCCAAACAACTTCTTTTGCTACATTTGATACAGCTATATATTCAACTTTGGTGGTATAGTCTGCAGTCGTCTCTTGTGTGGAACTTTTCCAACTGACTGCACCACTATTTAAGGTGAATATATATCTAAACATAGACTTCTAGTCATCTATATCGAACTAAAAACTAAAGTCTATATATCTCTTCAGTTTTAGTTCTCCATTGTCGTATATCAAAAAGATATACTTAGTCCTTCTCATGTACTTAAGGATCATTTTAATGGCTTTCCAGTGTTCTTACCCTGGATTGGACTGATATCTGTTTGTGACACTCAAAGCTTGTGCGATATCTGACCTTGTAAAGAACATTACATACATTATGATCCCTATTGCAGAAGCATAATGTATGTGAGTCATCATTTCTCTCTCTCTTTAGGTATCTTGGAAGATATAGCTTTAGAGAGTGAAACCTCATGACTCATAGGCAAGAATCCTTGTTTACATTCCTTCATGCTAAACTTTTTTAGCACTTTGTCTATGTACATGGATTGGGATGGTCCGATTATCCTTCTAAATCTATCTTTATAGATTTTTATCCTTAGAATAAAAGATACATCTCCCAAGTCCTTTATAAAAAACTGATTAGATAACCAAGGCCTTGTTGACTACAACATCCCTATATCATTCCTAATGAGTAGGATGTCATCAACGTAAAGCACAACAAATGTAACTGCACTCCTACTAACCTTCTTATAGATACATGCTTCATCCAGGTTCTTATGAAAATCAAACATTTTGATTATTTCATCAAATCAAATGTTCCAACTCTTAAAACTTGTTTGAGTCCATAAATGAATCTCTAAAGCTTGCAAACCTTTTCCTCGCTCCCACTGGATATGAAGCCTTCTGGCTGCTTCATATAGATATATTCCTTAATATTTCCATTAAGGAAAGTGGTCTTCATATCTATTTGCCATATCTCATAGTCATAATATACAGATATGGCCAGCAGAATCTGAATGGATTTAAGCATCACCGCTGGTGAAAAAGTTTTCTCATAATTAATTCCT
Source organism: Paulownia fortunei (assembly GCA_019321725.1). Taxonomy (NCBI): domain Eukaryota; kingdom Viridiplantae; phylum Streptophyta; class Magnoliopsida; order Lamiales; family Paulowniaceae; genus Paulownia; species Paulownia fortunei. The sequence goes on from CM033123.1 coordinate 12,450,769, forward strand.
TACTTCTCAGCATAACCTTTTGTATCAAACATGCCTTATAGGTCACTACCTCTTCATCTACTCCAAAATTTTATTTATAGATCTATTTGCAGCCAATAGGAACAGTTCACTATAGTTGGTCCACCAAGGTCCATATTTTTTTGGAGTACATGAGTCCATCTCGGATTGCATAGTTTCTCGCCACTTCTCCGAGTCAATGTCAGACATCACCTCTCCATAGCTTCTTGGATCATTATCCAAGGAAAGTTTCATTTCTCTATTTTCTAATAAAAAGTTGTATCTCTCAGGTACCCTTGAGACCCTTTCGAATCTTCGAAAAGGTTGTGCCTCATAGGGCCCACATCAATTGGTGTGACATCTACTACAATATTTGTGATGTTCTATAGTTCTTGAACTTTTTCAAGTTCCACGACTTTGTCACTTCTCTCTGAAAGAAATTCTTCTTTAAGAAAGGTGGCATTCCTTGAAACAAACACCTTTTGTTCCGAGGCATTGTAGAAATAGTATCCAATAGACTCTTTTGGATACCCCACGAACTCGCATAAGTTTGATCTCATATCCAACTTATCTCTCACTTGCTGCTTCATATAAGCAGCACACCCCCATACCCTAAGGTATTTATAGGAATGTGTCTTACCATACCACATTTCATATGGTGTTTTGGGCACGACTTTAGATGGCACCTTATTTAATAGTTATCTTGTTGTTTCCAAGGCGTAGCCCCATAATGAAAAAGGTAATGTAGTGGAGCTCATCATGGATCGAACCATGTCCAACAAGGTTCAATTCCTGTACTCCGCAACTTTGTTAAGTTGTGGAGTAGTAGAAGAAGTTCACTATGTGAGAATCCCATTCTTTTTTAGATAATCTAAAAACTTTGTATTTAAGTAGTCACCTCCTCAATTAGATTGAATAGTCTTTATACTTAAACCAATTTGTTTCTCCACTTCACTTCTGAATTCTTTGAACTTTTCAAATTTTTCAAACTTTACCTTAAAAGGTATACATAACCATACCTAGAGAAGTCATCGATAAATGTTAAGAAGTTGTTATAGTTCCCTCGGGCACTAACACTTAGTGACCCATATATATCTGTATGAATTAAATTCAATATATGTTTGGCTCGTTCTACTTGTCCAACAAATGGAGATTTGGTCATCTTTCATTTGAGACAAGACTCACATGTTCATAGTTCTTATTCATCCTTTAGGTAAAGCAATTGTGCCAACTTATTAATCTTTTTCTCATAAATATACTCTAATCTTGCGTGTCATAGGCTCATGGAACTATGATTATATAATTTTCTTTTCTTTTGTTGGATTATGAAAATGGAATTATGGGGAGTAACAACATATAAATAATTCATCAAAGAACCCGAATATATAAATTCAGAATGTTTGAAAATGGAATAATTTTTATTTTCAATGGTAAATCTAAAACCTTCTCTATCTAAAATCGAAATAGAGATAATATTCTTAATAATATCTAGAACGGAAAGATAACTGTTCAAAACTATTATAAAATTATTCTAAAAAACTAGATTAACGGTGCATATAGCTAATGCAGCAACTCTTGCTCCATTTTCCATTTTTTACCGTTTTTTCTCCATCCAGCTTTCTACTTCTTATCATTATCTACAAATCATTACAAATATGTGAGCCACAATCGGTATCCAATACCCAAGAAGCATTGTTAGTAGATAAGTTAATTTCAACAAAATATATACCTAAACTCTTCAAGATGCAAGATACTCCTTGCAATTCCTCTTCCAGTGCCTTTGTTTGCCGCAGTAATGACACTTGTCATTGGCTTGAGAAGAAACCTTCTTGACACCGCCTTTCATCTTCAGTTTGTGGATTTGGAAGGACCTTTTCATTTCCTCTTTCCTTTCTTGGGCGTCCAACCTTTGATTCGAAAGAAGATCCAATAAGCAAAAATGGTTTGTCTTTTTTCATAGTGGAATCAATTGTCTTTAACATGTTTACAAGCTCAGGGAGACTAGTCTCCATGATGTGCATGTTAAAGTTGACAACAAAGATATCAAATGAGGGAAGTAAAGACTATAACAGAAGGTCCGTATTGAGTTTGTTCTCCATAATGACTCAAAGAGATGCCAACTTTTCAATGAAAGCTATTATCTTTAATCCATGGTCATGGACTAAAGAGCCCTCAGTCATACAACATCTGAGAAGCTCCTTTAAGATCTGATATATCATTTATCGAGTACGTTCAACATACAATTCTTGTAAGTGAAGGAGGATCCTATAAGCAGTATCTTGATCCTTATTCTACCTCTACAGCTTGTTTGATATTGATGCCAACATATAGCATCGAGCCTGCAGATTGTCATTAAGATGACATAGGTAATCTGCATAAGCCTCTAAAGCAATATCCTCTAGTGGAACCGAAAGAGGTGCGACATTGAAGACATATGCCATCTTCTCAAATTGAAGGATTTTAAGGTTTCTTAGTCAATTAATAAAGTTTGGTCCAGTTAATTTGTTTTGTTCAAGAATTGTTGCTAGTGAATTATTTGTCATTTTAGTAGAAAAATCTACAAAATATGCACAAAACAAAAAAATGTGTAAACTATGGAAAAACATATTCATTTAATATAAGGTCTTTAATCTAAATGTCTCTCACTATTTTTTTCAAATTCCATCACCCCTAATGGAAGTTCGGGAAATCGAATTTCCTAATAGGTTTGAGGTCCAATGGAAATATTCTACACCCCAATGTTATGGGCTCATGAAATATTTCTATCGGTAGTTAACTTTTTTATGATTGTATCACCATACAACCCTCAAGTTTGTTTTGCCTCACCTCTTCCCATATACTCCAAATTTTTGAGCCCATATGGCACTAAGTGTCAAACAACACCTATCAAATTTTTGTGTAGATGGAGCATTAAGATGTCCCATAACTCATGGCCAACATAATGATGATTCCATCCCATGAACATTTCTATACTTAGTAGAGAGCACAACTTTCCAATCCATGACCACCCCATGACTCATGGACAATGATCAAGTGCATTAGTGATCATCATGTCTCTACTTTTGATGGTAGACATGGAACGATAGGTCCTATCTAACTTGTTCATTTTTGTTTGAAATTAAATTTTATTAAAAATTATTTTAATTAATTTCGTAAATTAAGTGGGGTTTGATTTTATCCAATACCTCATCATAATTTTAATTTAGGTTGGTTATTTAATGCATGTTATTATAATATTATTGTGCAACCATAAAAGCATTAAATAAAATGCTAAGCATGCATTTAATACATATTTAAATAAATGGATGATTATGAACCAATCATATGCAGTCAATTTGAGCCAAAATGGACCTAAGGGCAATCTAAGAGTAATAAAACTGAATAAAATCTATTCTTTTACATCATTGTATCCCATATAATCATGGGCCTACATTAGAACCTCCTTCTTGATTCCTTCATCTTCCAAGAAAAAAAAAACCTTACCACCTAATTCTACTATCTTTCCAGAAAATAAATAACTTACATAGATGGAATAAGAGGTTTGGAGATCCCATTTTAAAATTCAAAAATAATAAATAAAACAAATCATATTGGTCTAATGACTCATGATCATTCCATACATGTTCATAATAAATATCATATACAATTATAAAAAATATGTAAATTTACCAAGTTGTTAAACATAATTTTTGACTTGGGATAATTTTAATTGCTTGAAAAATAATTTTTTAGAAATTACTAAAATTAATATTTAATTTTAAAATTTTAGAAAATAAAAAATGAAACGAACTCGGAAAAATGTTGCAATGAGCAGCACAACGGCTGCCCGTCGCATGCGCTTAGACCGCGCGCAGGCTGGTGCCTGCCCTACTGCGTGCAGGCACCTTTATGCTTGCATGTAGCAGGCATCCTGCCTGACGCCGTCATGCGCAGCAAGCACTGCTGCGAGCAGCCATCGGGTGGCCCACACCCATCGCACACATAGCCTATTTGTGCCATTTTTCTGGTTTTTAATATCTAAACAATTTAAATAAAAATAATTAAATAAAATCCCAATTATCAATTATAGTAATCATGCAAATCAAATTTAACATACTAAATATGAATTAAATAATTTAAATCAAGCACAAACAACCGAAATTCACTAAATAAGTTAAATTTTGGTTATGATACTACTGTTGGGTTCACTATAATCGTAGGGGCAAGCGCAACAAAAAAATAATTTTTTTATAATGATAAGAATTCATTAGATAAATGCATCCCGATTCGAAAGTGATTCTAATGATCACGTTCATACAAGTGAATATATAAACAAATATATTAAATTTTTGGATTTATGCCTTTGAGCACTCCGATTGTTATAGGGAATGAAATAATTAATTGCTATATTCCTGACTTATCAATCTTGCAGGGATCAATGTGTTTTCCCTCTATCAGGTCCATGATATGAAAAGCAACATCGATTAAAATGATTCACTAGTATCCTTAAAATTATTTTCTAGACAAGATTCGAAGTAAATTTTACCTTTTAACCTAATTGATAGATTAAGAACAAACTATCAAGAATAATAAAGATAAATTCTTTAAGTTCTTGAAATTTTGATATGAATAGAATATCAAGAAAATAATTTTCTTTAAAGAACAAGAATATAAGATTTTCAAGAAACCCTTTTCTTTTTTATCTTTTGATAAAAAACTTGGATAATTCTATCAATTTTAAATGATCTCAAAGTGTGATCTTGGAAGGATTCTAAATCCTTCAACAAATCTTATATTTTCTTTCTAATGTATGTGTACTTATTTGAAACTACATTAGTCATGAAAAATTATTTACATACAATTCTTGATATTTATTTGAGCTTTTCAAATAATATCAATATAGATATATATATATAATAAAAATCTTAGTGGCCAATTTTTATCACATAAAAATCGGTCACTGTTTATTTATTTATATATAAAAATATTAATTAAATAAATCATATTTATTTTAATTATCCTCTTCATATCCTAATGAGCATTTTAAGTGATCCACTTTAATTTTTGGACTTGAACTTAAAAAGTCCATAAATCAATTCAATTGATTTAATTTTATATTAATTAATTCAATTGATTAATTTTAATTTACTCCAATTGGACTTCCTAATCAAAATAGGTCCAATTGAATAATCCAATTATTCAACTAAATAATTTAATTTAATCATTCAATTAAATAAAATTTTATTTAATTAATTAATCAATTTCCAACAATTGAAAAATTCCCAAAATAGAAATATCACTCTCCATTAAGATGTGTGACCCTCTTAAGTTCATAATTAAGCTAGTAGGGGACTTACAACATTTGCAACTTATGAATATTAAATTATTATGATTAATTAATTTAATTAATCAATCCACTTGGAATTAACTCTTTAATTTCAAAAATTTCACTATCTATGAAAATATCTAGCAAGTAATCATGACAATCTAATTTTAGGTGAAATAGCGAGTAAACTTATTTCAATTGTGAATTCCATACACGTACGATCCTTCCGACAACTAATCACCCAATTGAATGTAGGGTATAGATTATATATTGAAACCCTAAATGATTCAATAATTATGATCTTATTTCAAGTTTCAATGATTTCTGATGAATTAAAATTCATCCTACCTTAGCCAACATCTTTGAATCATGAATTATGAAAAACACATGAGATTCTCTTGTTAAATAGGTAAGTGTCGAATTTTAAGTTGACTACTGGCAAACCTCCATACACACCAGTGTTACATCTAATATACTCATTTGTGATTGTCAAGTAATCAGAATATATATCAAAAGTGTTGCAAGATGCACACATGACTACCATCGTGCTTCAAGTCTGAGAACTAGCCGTGTATTATCGACAAGCAAAGCCTCCAGCTAAGATTTTTCTATGGGCTATATTCGGTGTACTTGTTCTCTAACAAGCACCTATATACATGCACTTATATCTCTACACTAATGCCAATAGAATGTGACATAATCGTCTTACTAGCATGCATCGTATGCGTGAATCTTAATGAGCTATTTAATGTTTCATCTCAAAAAACCCTTGACTCAAAACTTATTAAAACCAAAACCTTAGAGACATGTTATATGATCGCCATCATATATTCGACCATACCCCATAGTTAAATTTAATTTGAAAATTTTATCTAATGTGCGGAAAAAAAAATACAAAACATAAGATAAATAGAGTGTCTTTTTAGTAACACGATTCCTAATTAGATTGTTTTTATAAAAACAAAGAGTGCAATACACCTAACTAATTGGAACACTGGACATCCTACTCTAATACTAAGTTTGACAAAAAAATTTTTAAATCAAAATAAATAGTATTTTTGTTAAAAATGAGAAAAATAAATATATTTCTAATATCTCAAATAATAAAAATTAAAAATATACTACCTAAAAATGTAAACTAACAAGCCCTTCGTTTTTATAGTTTATATATATATATGTATGTATATGTAAGACAGAAAGTAAAACCAATGGTGATTCATATATATATATATATATATATATATAAGAAAGAAAGTAAAACAAATGGTGATTCACTTTCAAATGCAAACTTGAAGTGTGGAATGAACCACCAACTTTGGGCTTGGAATTTTAAGTATATAATTACTTAATTTTTTTCAAGAACTAATTATTATATGTATAATTATTGTGATCTTTTATAAAATAATATGTCGGCGAAAAAAATATGTTGTGAATTCTATATAAACCGGAATTAGACGAAACAATCACAATATATTTCCATAATTTTTCACATATTTTTTAACTCTTTCTTTATGAGAAATTTAATAAGGGAGGTATTCGGAATTGTTGCTTGTAACGTTTTTGTTGAATAATTTGTTTATATAACATAGCACCAAAATTATAATTTAATAAAAGTAATACATTCTTCAATACCACAATATTGAAATTTCGACATTTTCATTTCTCAATTTACTCAAAATCCTCAACGTTATTTGCCTTTTTTTAAACATGAAACAATAGAATATAAATTATGAATTTAAAATATCAATTAATAATTACCTATTTTATCTGTATTTTTAATAGAATATAATCATTGCAGGCCATGGTAACATGAGTGCCACCTGAAACAGAATCAAATTCAAGATCCATTACTTTATTATTGACTATTCAGTGCAAGTGGACGTTACACAATTTTAGTATTGGTTTTGATTTAATTATCCAATTTTTTTTTATCACATGTTGCCTATATTTTAATTTAATAGGTTCAGAATCTGACCAAATTAATTGGACCAAATGATAGGATCGTGTATCGCCGGTTGATTCAATTCGATTAGTTTCAAAAAATTATTTTTATAATTTTTAAATCCTATCAAATTGTTATTTTTTCTAATTATTTTAATTTTTTTTTAAAATAAATTTAAAACTTGATATTTTATTACATATATATGATTATTTGAATTTTAGACTTTGTTATATACTTTTTTAGTTAGTTATTTGTTTTTGTACCTTTAAAATATATTACATAATAATTAACTTATTATATTATCATTTTATATAATATAATAAAAAATATAATTAATTTTTATTAGCCGTCAGTCCGACTAATTGAATTGATAACGACAGCAAGATCAGTTTAACCATCAATTTAATTATAAAAATATTATTTTAATCTAACCCATGTTGCTTTTATTTTTAATTAACCCAAGTTGCCTTTATTTTTGCTTATAAAATGAAGTTGAAGATCGTCCGTTAATATGTTAAAAGTACGTGCCTGAAAAGAAGAATTCAAGCTATGATAAAAAATACTTCCCCTCTCTTAAAATTATTGAACTATTTTTACTTAGCAAACATATAAGAATAAATTCTAAAGTGTAATCAAGCGTAGACCTTGTCTAAGGACTTTGCCGAGTTGGGCTGCAGGTAGTTTGACTGCCTTATCCTATTAGCCACCACTCAAAGATTGCTCTAGTAACTACTTGCTCCTAATTTCAATGTTCACTTACGATAATACCTATCGAGAAAAAGTAAGTCCCGGGGAGGAAAGTTTCCTATGGCGAGCTCAAGTAGAAGGCGCAACCGAAAACTTCTTACTCAAGCTGAAATATCTCAGCTTCGTATCGTTAGGGGCAAGATGTCTAAATTCGTCCTTTATTCCACAACTAGTACTCATTTGAAAATTTATACATAATTCTTGTACTATTAAACTTGTAAAAAATTATTATTCAGATAAAAAAAAAAATTATTGTCACGTAATATATATAACTAGCGACGATTTTAACGTTATTATTAGATATTTTATTATTAATAGTATTTATTTTAGTAAAATTATGATAACTATTGAACTCACTGACAATAACATTATTCAATTTGGACATTCCACCATTTCAAGATGAGTTATATAATCTTAGCATCGAATTTGAAAAAAAATAAGAAGAAACGGCGTCAATCACCCTCGTCAGAAACGGCGTCAATCACCCTTGTATGCATATTTATAGAAAATTAAAAACAAGTTATGAATAATGATTTTAAATCCTGTATTTAAAATAATATTTGATTTTTATTTTATAATCATCAATATCTATTAAGTGTATATTTATAATATTATTAGTTTATATATTTTAAATATATTAATAATTTTAAAATACAATATGAAACAAGAATTGATAAAGGATTGTGATTGGTGAATGACAAATGTAAAGCGAAGCATACAGCTGGCTGTTGACTAACACGTGTCACTTTAAACGGGTGTTCTCAAAGAAATGGACTTGATACTTGGAATCTATAGGGGATGGGGGAAGCATTAGATTCCCAAAGTCTTTTATTATCATAGTTAATGGCGCCAACCGAACTCAGACCTGTCACGTTAATGATGCCATGGGTTATCGTTGGAGACCCATAGGACAACATTTTGGACAACCCTAACATTTGTTTGGTCTATGACAAAGTGATTAATTTAAAGTTAAAATATACAGAGTTCGTTTGGTTTTATTTTTAATCTGATTTTTGTGTTTTCAGTATTTTAATCTAGGATTAAAATGTTTTTTACTAATTTTTTATTTAAATATATAATAATATTTTTTGGATTAGTTTTATTTTTATGTTAACTATATGAAAAGACTAATATGTTAATTAGCTTAAAAAAGTATTTGGTAAGTGTATTTTCATCTTCAACTTTAACCAAAAAAATTTGAAAATAAAAATAAATGGTATTTTTGATAAAAATGAATAAAATAAATATATTTTTGAAACTTTAAAGTGAAAATTAAGATGTTGTTTGGTAATGAAACTAAACAAGCTCCTACTCTTCACTTTTAATTTTGGGACTCTCATTTGATCCAAACAAAGTTTTAGATAGAGTACAGAAGGTAATGTTTTGTGTATTTTTAATTTTAATGTACTAAAAATTATTAGTTGAAATTTATTAGTATCACATTACTACTTTAAGTGAGAAAGTACGTTAATTTTTTTTAAATTTTAAAAAATAAATTTTTATTTTGAAATCCTAAAGAAATAAAAATAAAAATTATAAATTTGAGATAGAAGAAGTACATATCTAGTTATTATTGAAGAAATCATCACTTTGAGCCGGTTTGGTTTCATTTTCAAACTCATTTTATATTTCCAACATTTTTTAGTAATTGAAAATATTTTTACTAAATTTTCATGTAAAAATAAATTATATTTGTATTAGATATATTTTTATGTTGACCATATAAGTTTGAAAATGAAAATATATTTATTTTGTGATGTCTTTTGCATGAGAAGGCATGAGAAGATATGAAATGCTAATATGTGGAAATTGTGCTTACTATGTATATTTTTATTTCTAACGTCTAAGTTTGACCAAATTTTTTTTAAAATAAAAATAAATAGTATTTTTTGATGAAATTGAAAAAAAAAATATATTTCTAAAATCTTAAATTATAAAAATTAAAAAAAAAACTATCTAAAAATGTAAACTACCAAGCCCTTTGTTTTTGTAGTTTCTATATATATATATATATATATATTTATATTTATATATAAGACCAGACAGAAAGTAAAACAAATGGTGATTCACATTCAAATGCAACAGCTGTAGCAATAGGAGCGAGCGTGATTTGGAAGCGTGGAATGAACCACCAGCTGTGGACTTTTCTTGTTGAGGGAGTTTTCAAAGCGACTATAATGGAATTTTATGTATATAATTACTTAGATTTTTTTCAAGAACTAATTATTATATGTATAATTACTGTGACTTTTTATAAAATAATATGTCTGCAAAAAAATATATGTTGTAAATTCTATATAAATCGGCATTAGACAAAATAATCACAATATATTTCCATATTTTTTTCCATTTTTAACTCTCTTTTTTATGAGAAGTTTAATAAGGAAGGTATTAGGAATTGTTGTTTATAACTTTGTTGTTAGAGTTGAAAAACAAATCAAACTATTTGATATTCGATTTGAAATCAATCGATAGAAACTCGTTTGAACTCGATTCGTTAATTTGATAAATCAAACTTGAACACATTTTTTTTTCCAATAAAAATTGAAATTCGATTCGAACTCAATTTGATTAGTAAAAAAAAATAAAAAAAATATGCATAAAAAGATCAAACTACTCGAATTCGATTAAAATTCGTTTAAATTCAACTCGATTAATAATTAAACTAAACTCAAACAAATTTTTTGAAACTCAATAAATATTTAAATAAATTTAAACAGTATCGTGTTTGTCTCGACTGGATTCATTTACACACCTATTTGTTGATCAATAATTTATTTATATAACATAGCACCAAACTTGTTATTTAATAAAACTAATACATTCTTCAAAAACCACAATAATGAAATTTCTACATTTTCATTTCTCAATTTACTCAAAATCCTCAACATTATTTGTGTTTTTTTTAAACATGAAGCAATAAAATAAATTATGAATTTAAAATATCAATTTTGTAACTAATTATTTTATCTGTATATTTAATAGAATATATCATTGCAGGCGATGGTAACATGAGTGCCATTTGAAACTGAATCAAATTCAAGATCCATTACTTTGTTGAGTATTCAATGCACGTGGGCGTTACACAATTTTTGTTTTGATTCCCGATTTAATTATTGAATATTTTTTATCACATATTGTCTTTATTTTAATTTAATATTTTTAAAATTGGATCGGCTAGTCTGATCGGTTGATGCCGAATCGACGATCAGTCTGATAATTTTTTTTGCAATTTTATTAATTAAAATCGATCAAATTAGTTTTTTATTTATTTTTTATTTTTTTAATTTTTTTTAGGAAGCTTACAGTTTTAAAGTTGTAATTTTATGTATATAATTATTTAAAATTTAAATTTTGTTAGATATTTTTTTAGTTAATTATTTATTTTTTTTATTTTTAAAATATATTATATAACAAGTAATTTACTACATTAAATTTTATATAATATAATAAAAAGTATAATTAATTTTTATTAAATTGATTGAAACGATAGTTGAATCAGTTTGATCGATTAAATTGCTGATCAGTAACAAGATCGATTTCATCACCTATTCAATATAAAAATATTATTTTAATCTAACCCATGTTGCTTTTATTTTTAATTAACCCAAGTTGCCTTTATTTTTGCTTATGAAATCAAATTGAAGATCGTCCATTAATAGGTTAAAAGCACATGCCATCATCTGAAAAGAAAAATTAAAGCTATGATAAAAAAATACTTCTCCTCTCTTAAGATTATTGAACTATTTTGTTTTGACATAAATTTTTAGATAAAATTAAAAAATAATTAATTTTTTATATTTTTACAGTAATGTTCTTTAAAAATAGTAGTAATAAATTTGGGATATGAAGAGTAACTGATGATTGAGTAATCCTCAAATCTCCAACTATCTAATTAAATTCTTTTCTTGACAATTCTCTATGATATCTGATCCTGTCTCAAAATTAGAGCTCCCATTAGACCCGTGCAGACTTTTATATAAAAGTTTAAAATGGAAATCTTTTTATGTATCTTTCCAATATTACCTTAAAGTAGCGGTTCAAATTCAATGATATTAAATTATTATTTTAATTAAAAAATACTTTTAAAAAATACTTTTAAGAAATAAAGTCTTATTTTGAAACTCCCCCTAAAAAATAAGAACATAAAATTTGAGAGATCTGAATTTTTCCTACTCTTAAAGATTAATGAGCTACTAAAACCACGATCGAATATATCTTTGATGATTTATCAAAATTGAAGTAATAAATGTAATAAAGGATTTGAATTGGAAGAGAAAGGAGTGAGTATTTTCCTTTTCAAGTTTCATATAGTAGGAATTTTCAAGTTCCATATAGTAGGGATGGGCTTAATCTGTTCCATATAATAGGGATGGGCTAATTTAAAATCAAAATTTTCAATTTTCAGAATCACGATCATGAAATATATTTCCACAATTTTGATTTTAAATTAATTCGAAGTCAAATAATCACTGAGAAGAGACATTAATGATAGGGATAGCTTGTAAATGTAATGCAATCTTGAAAGGATGACGTCCCATTCCATGGGCATCAATATGAGATACTCGTGCACATGTATGGGTGCTTGTAGGGAAGAACCACTTCACTGAACAGCCCGATTTGGAAAATCCTAATAAGAAATTACTACTGTTGAATAGAGAGTTTTCTTAAATTATAATAGTACATAGGTTCATCCTTAAACTTGAGGATCTATAGTGATCTTGTGTATGAGGGTTGTACTTTGATGTATACCTTGATTCCACGAGAATGGGATTATGTTTGGAATAATCTAATTATGTATGGAGGTTTATGAGTACTAACAAAGATTCATCACTCAACCAGATGAATGAGTGAATCTCCAATATTTTCTTCGATGCTTGATTTTGAAGCCTAACCCAAGGCAAAATGATAAATTAGGAAATATGTTTCTTAAGTTGGTCATTGAAATAATTGTTACTATGAGTTTTTTTTCCTTTTTTTAAAAGGAAGATACTGGTTGGTTGCCTAACTCCGCTCTAAGTAATGACCAACGAGATGTGTTAGGTACTTATCAACAAGTTACCTTAATTCATCACTAATAATTGTTACCATGATTTTTTTTTTGCTAAAGTCATTTGTGCCTAAGAGGGGGCTTGACATAGACCACTACCCATTTATTAATTACCAAAAAGTAGTCCAAGAAAATTTGACACAAATGAATGAGGAGTAATAACTCCCTTTCAAGATTATAAGCAAAAGGAAAGAAGAGTACTACTCCTTTACAAGATTAAAATGAAAAACATGCAAATTAAGACAATCTATTGATGTGCTCTAAGAATTATACGGATCAAGAATCATTAGTTTTGGTAACCGAACGCATGAGTATTCTCAAACCCTCATCCAAAAACCTACAAAATAAGGATTTGGGGTGTTGGGGGTTGCCCAACAAAAACCCTCCAATGCTTAAGTCAGTATGTGATTCAAGAGGATAATTAAAGAACTAAAGATGCTATCACGTGTGATGTAGTACGTAATATGAAAGAATGTACATTAATGATGTGCAAGAAGCTTATATGGCATGCAATCGAGAATGTAATAGATACAAAAAAGATTTTGTGCCTTGTTTGGACAATCCTTATAAAGGAAACCTCCCATGAATTAAAGAACCTAGATAAGTTAGTGATGTGCATGTTGGGTTCGTGCGATCCCAAAAAATGTATATGCAGCGGAATTTAAAATTTTTTAAAAATATAAATATACATTACATCACCTGTAATAAAACTAATCTCGAAACCCTTTCATAATTACTCAGTTGTGCATTTTCTTATACTTAAATCAAGAAGGTTAAAGAAACCTTTATCTTGATTTGCACTCCGGCTGATGTAGGGATTGAAACGATTCAAATTGTTATCCCAACATGAATGAATCTCCAAGTTCTTCAATTCAAATCCCTTTGATTGAAAATTGATTCGCTTATAGGATCCCAAATGTTATCCCTCTAACGGTATCCACATCTTGGATGCCCACTCGCAACCAAATCCTATGCTAGTAGTTTTCGATTCGATATCTATCCTAGAATGATTTTTTTTGGAACAACATACTAACAATTAGTATTTTAGATGTTTAATTTAATACTTAATTCAACAATTGAATCAAGAATTAAACTAGGTAAAATGTTGGCGAACTTTTGGAGATTGAAATGGAAAGAAGGGACGAATTTTTAGATATGAAGAAAACCATTTTTCTTCAAGAGCAAGGGACTGATTTTTCACCTTTTTCCAACAAAAATCTACAATAAAAAGTCCCACAAAAATGTCTAAGAAGTTTGCCAATAAAAGCTACCACAAGTCCTTTCCATGTAGGATTCTTCTTTCTTTCTTATCTTCAACTTTTTTAGGAAGTTTTCTTATTTTATAAGGATTTTTCTTTTTTCTTATTACCTTTGAGGAATTGAATTCCCAATCCAACTTTCTCTAGGAATTGGATTCCCAATCTAATTTTCTAATGGATTTCCTACAAGCCCACACCTAATGGGTCTAGGCCTAATTAATCAATTAGGTTCTAGTTTAATTGATCCAATTAATTAAATTAATTCATCTAATTAATTAGGCCTATCTTAATTAATTGATCCAAACAATTAATTAAATATTCTAAATGGGGTCCTTAATCTAATTAGGTCCAATCAATTAATCCAATTAATTAATTGAATTAATTTATACTTGAATTAATTTAAGCCTTATTAATTAATCACATTAATTAATTAATCCAACAGTTGGATTAATTTCAAGGCTAGAAATAAATTTATCCAAGTTTTGTGTGTGACCCTTAAGGTTCACTCTACGCTAGCCGTGGGCTCACAACTCTTGTGACTTAGTTGAATAATTAATTAATCCAATTAATTAATTTTTTTGGAATTAACCCATTAATTCTAAGAATCCACAAGTCATAGGAAACACCTAACAATGCATTATGACTCCTAGTTTTAGGTGAATGTGGGAACCTATTCCAATCACGAATATCATGCAAGTACAGCTCTTCCATCATCTAATATCCTGATTGAGTTTAGGGCATGGATGATTAGTCAAAAGCCCATTAACTCAATAACTATGTTTTCATTCCTAGTAGCTTGACTCGATGATGAACAATTAGAAAACCCCACGTCTAATTTTCATCTAATATTGACCAAAGATTTTAGAGTCAAGTATAGTGGAACATATAGAAGATTCATCTATTCATCTAGAGGTGACGACAGATCCTTTGTTGGCCACTCATTAATCTCCATACATGAAGATGTTACACCCAATGTAAACCCCTTGTGATTGTCATGTAATCCAAAAATATATCAAAGTCCAACATATCATGCACAAGATTACCATGATGCCTCAAGTTCAAGAACTAATTCTTGCACTATCGTTTTTAGGTGATTCTTCGGCCATATTTTCTCCTCCAAGGCATTAACTTAGAACCCCTAGGTACATTCTTATACATTTGCCAATTTTATTCATTCATTTTTTTAGGTTTTTTCTCTCATTCTTCTTTTTTTTTCATTTTTCTGTTCACCAAAATCTTTTTCCATCCGTTAGCCCTAGGTAAAGAAACAATCTAACCCAAACATGTCAATTTTTTCTGAAACTACCCTTTCTACCTTGTCTATTTCCATGCTTAAGAGGCTGGGGGATAGCATCACCTTGGTTATACGCCCACAATCATATATGTCCTTTTGGGACGAGACCTCATATGAGAACCCCCATGAGGTTAAGCCAACTCTTGATGAGGTTTTAGCCTAGTTCAGCTATCCCTACTATAGAAGATGACCTAGGCCAGTCTGTTCTCTATCCTAACCATTTAGAAAATTTAAGAAGTTATATTGGGCTCTTACCGACCTACAACATCCTCATTTCCTTAGACAATGACCAACCTATTCACACCTCCCCTGGCTACCTTTGTTTTTATGTAGCTCAAGCTCAGGTTGAATGAGGCCTTAGATATCCAATCCCTCATTTATTTACAACTATCTCCAATCACTATAGGATCTTTTTGAACTAGTTTGCTCCCAATTTTTTTCACCTAATGGTAAGCTTTGCCATAGTAGTGTCCCACCTCAAGGCAAAACCTATCGCTGATCTCTTTCATTCTTATTTCCATGCCAGGACCTCGAGTCTAGGTCTGTTTTACCTTTAGAAGTACCTAAGCTCTAATAAGTTTTTTGGAAGATGAGATACTTCTTCATCTCATCTCGTGTCCCCTTGGAGTTTCTAACTGAATGGATGTGTGGTAACTTCCTTAGTAGGATAAAATCAATCCCCGATGTTGCTTCCAAGCTCACATAGGCCTCTTGATCCATTTAAACCAAAAGGAGTACGATGTCTCCGAGTTAGTGAACTCTTTGGCCCTAATGTATCACTTTTGGCTAAGTCCATAGTAACTTGAGCTCCTAGATGACTTAGGTATAATACCGTCACCGAATACATCTGTAATTTTCTCTTGTATAACTTTTATAATGATTTTTCCATCTTTTACAAACATAATTATGAGATAAATGCTCGCCAAGCTACAAGAGTAGAAGAAAAAGATTGCAGCTCAAACATTTGCAGGACAACCATTTCCCTCTATCCCTTTGCCAATCCCAGTCTCTGCTTACCAGTCACAAATAACCTAACTCAAGCTACCCCTATGTACCGTCCTACTAGGGCTCTAGAGCCAAACACTTCATGTCATTTAGGGCTGCTTGTCTAGTTATTGAGCTGAGTAGTCCTTAGTCTAGCCCAGCTCTTTGTGCCTTGGGGAAACTTCCTGCTCAATCTTCTAGAAAATAAGTAGCACTAGCCCCTTCTTCCAATAAGTCCAAGACCTCATCATGTTAACTTACGGTGAGCTGGAACTCACCGAACATAATTTTTTTCATCGATAGATCTGTTCTAGAAATGAACGATGGGGCTTTTTGCTTAGAATTTCTCTAAGGGATCTACCCAGAGGTGGACCGGAGAACTACAAAAATGGACGATAATCCTTTGCTCAAACTTTTTGCTGCTCATCAAGCCAAGGTAAACTCAACTCTTCCCCCTTTATCTAGTATTTGAAAAATGTAATACTTATTTTCTTCATTTCTTGTAGGCCATAGTGGCACTAGCTGGTTTGATGCATAAGTGGAGGGTTGGGCCTACCTTTACTAACACTCTTCAGGATGAGAAAACTCTCTAGAAGGAAGTCGCTGAGCTGAAAACTCATAATGACAAGTTGGCCAAGGAGGTGGCCACTCTTACAGAAAATTCACCTATTCTACTAGATAGGTGACAGATCCTTTGTTGGCCATTCATTAACCTCCATACATAAAAATGTTATACCCAATGTAAACTCCTTATGATTGTCATGCAATAAGAAAATACAATCATGCACAAGGTTACCATAGTAACTCAAGTCCAAGAACTGATTTATACATTATCATAACTAGAAAATTCTCATTATATAAATAATGTTTCCATTTAAGAATTTCCTAAAGGCCTATTTGGTGTACTTGTTCTCCCATTAAGTACCTACACACATGCACTAGTGTTGCCACGATGATTAAGGAGTGAGACATCCTCCTTTCGATTATACATCATGTGCGCGAGTCTTATGGACTTATTGATGTCCGCATCTCAATGAACCCTTGACTCATAACTAGTTTAAGACCAAAGTTATAGAGGCATATTCCATGATCGCTATCGTATGCGCAAACTTACCCCATAGCTAACTATGATCTAGGGACTTTATCTAATTGTTTAAATTTAATTAAAGATAAAAAAGTGTCATTTTTATTAATATATTTTGAAAAAGATTATTTATTGCAAGTGTAAAAGAGCGACCATTAATGGCATGCTGAGCACTACTCTAATAAAGGGTAGGGTGGAGTAGAAGGATTACCCCACCTTTGAACCACTATAAATTACTGTGCTTTTTATATTTCCGCACTTTACTTTCTAGCATTTTATTACTTCTCTACTTCCTGATTTGCAATTGTATTTGCTTGTTCATGCTACTCAAATTGTCTTACATTACTTACAAAATGATGCCTATGTCTTTAAGTGTTTAAATAATATTTTTACTACATAACTCTGTAATTCATTGAGTTATTTTTGGAAGGTTAATACTTGTTGCAACATCTTGGTGAACAACTCAATTTCATATCTCATTAAACCAAAATTAGGCTCAAGTATTTGAAAAAAAAACAAGCATAAGATTTAAAAGTGGCATTTGAGAATGGGCATTGAAGTTTCAGAAAATAGATTTTGAAAGATCTAATCACACACACACACACACACACACGCTCTCTAGACCTTTTCATGCCACTTGCACCACTAGTGTGTTTATCGAAACAAGATGGATGAACAAGGAGTTGTTATGAGAAATAAAGTGAGAAGTTGCAAAAGGCTATTAACATGAAGAGGGCATAGATTTTGATGAAATATTTGCTTCTGTGGCGAGGCTTGAATTAACCAAGATTTTCCCTACAAAGGTTCCATGGTCTATCAAATGGACGTCAAGAGCGCATTTCTGAAGGAAAAGCTGCAGGAATAGGTGTATGTGGAACAACCTCTAGAATTTTTAAATTACTTGAATATGGGACGAAAAAAATTGAGAATTTAGTCTGTTCAATTACATTATGAATTTTTTGTAAAAGTTCAAACAAAAGAATCAACCCAAATTCATAGACATATGTAAAGAAATGATTAACATACAAATTTATAAACATATTTAAAGAAATTATTTGGGGAGCAAAAATATAATTTGTTTATGTATTTTTGTATATATCATGCTCGTACTCATTTTTAAATTATAAAAATTATTTTAAATGTGTGGCTACATTATTTGATTTATAATTATGATGTAATATAAAGATAACTATTTAACAATAATTAATATTTTCATAAATTATTAAGATTTGTGTTTATTGCATGATATTCAATTAATGAACAATTATAAAGAATTTTAATATAATTTTTACATTTTCTATAATATATAAATTAATTTTTAAAATAGAGTAAAATTATTACGTGGCATTAATATTGTCAAAATAGTTATAATATTTAAATGACAAATTAAATTGAATGAGAGTCAATAACCACGTGCTCGACACGTAATTTTTTTTGTCTAATTTTTAACATAGTGGTCAAACTTGCAAGAATTAAGTTATATATGATACTAAAATTGACTATTTTTAAAAGTATGATTTCAAACTTACAAAATACTCGAAGGAGAGTTAACGGCCATGTGTCCATCTATTTTTTGATGGAGTGATGAAACTTGAAAAGTGTGGTGATATATTGGAATTAATTTAGTTTTTTTTTTAAATTATGGCACTAAACTTGCAAAACCACTCATAATTTGGGACTAAAAGCATAATTTTCCCTTGTCTTTCCTTTGAATTTTGATGCGACCTCCATAAGTAATTGACACCAAATAGTACCAAAGATATGCATTATATAACCACCTTATATTAGAAAATGGTGAGGAAAATCATGCGGAAAATATCACAAAATCAGAAAGGCATGAGTATATATTTTTTTCATTTAGAACACTAGCAATTAAGCTTTTGGATTGTGGAAATAAAACTTGAACTTTTGGAGCGTGAAACATAATGGAAAACTTGTGTGATACGACAAAAAAGATCTTGAAATTTAATTGTTTGAGAAAGAGTTTCCTGAACATAATATGTTGAATATGCAACTTTATTTTCTTCATGTGTTGATTCAATAATTTAATAGATATTAATAAATCATGATTTCTAGTATGTATCAAAATTTGGTAAACTCCAAACCCCAACACAATTAAACTAGTTGCATCAAAGACAAATAGTCTTCCTTTTGAAATCATTTTGGATGTGTTGCTCTTAAAGTTTGGACAAATAGTCTTCCTTTTCATGTGCTTAGAATTTTTATTTTTATATGAAGGCTGCTTACATAGGCCTAACTTCTTTAAGGTTGCATTTGGATAGAAAAATTTTGATTTGAGAGGAGAATTTAAAGGAAAGATTTCAAATGACTCCATAGGATTTAAAATCCACTATAATAACTCAAAAAATAGCTCAAAATATAATTCTTAGTTTTAAATTCATCAATCCAAATAAAACTTGAAGTTATTTAAATGTGTTAGTTCTACTAGCCAATCTTGTTGACATAATGGAATGAATAAAATGTTTATAGTTACTTCTGTTGCTATTGCATTTGTGGATGATTTTTATTTTATGTTTTTTCTTTAAATGGGGATTCAAGAAAAATCTTGGGTTGTTTTCAGGTTAAGCATTTCTGGGAACTACTATGTAATAAGATTACTTTTACTTTTTCTTGTTTTGAGAAGTACAATTATTGTTAGCTCTAATAGTGTTTTTTGGTTGAACAACTAGTTGAAAGTATACAAATGTATAACAAATTTGTTTCATCAATAGCTGCAAATATATATTTAATTTATTATTACGACAAAAAATTAATTTCAACATAAACGCATCAATTTTGTGATGAAACTTTTGTTTTCACAAAATCTTGTGAGGATACGATTTTTTATGAATTGATAGCGACTAGGATGAGGCACAAAAACTTTGTTTATTTAACATATTTTGATGACCTTACTTTTAGCTATGAAAAAATTTATTGTTGAAAAAAATAATTTTGTAATGAGTACTAGTTACAGTTCACTATTTGGCATATTGCCTATGTTTTGGAAATATGGAGTTGAATTTTATATAGGAATCTATTATGTGAAACTTTAAATAATTTTTAAATTTCATAGTACAGAAGCGTCAATTTTGCGATGAAACTTTTATTTTCACAAAATGGAACGAACAAATTAGTTTAATAGTGACATTTTTGTGAGATAATGGAATGAACAAAATGTTTATAGTTACTTCTGTTGCTATTGCATATGCGAATGATTTTTTTTGTTTTATACTTTTCCTTTAAATGGGAATTCAAGTAAACTCTGGATTGTTTTCAGTTTATGCATTTTTGGAAACTACTATGTAACAAGCTTACTTTTACTTTTACTTTTTCTTGTTCTAAGTACAATTATTGTTAGCTCTAATAGTGTTTTTTGGTTGAAAAACTAAATGAAAGTATACAAATGTATAACAAATTTGTTTCATCAATAGCTACAAATAAAACTTTAAATTTTGGAACTCGAAACATTTTGGAAAACTTGTGTGATTTGGCCAAAAAGATCTTGAAATTTAAATTGTTTGAGAAAGAGTTTCTTGAACATATTATGTTGAATATGCAACTTAATTTTCTTCACCTGCTAATTAAACAATCTAATATATAGTAACATATCATGATTTCTAGTATGTATCAACATTCAGTAAGATCCAATATCAACACAATTAAAGTAGTTGCATCAAATGACAAATAGTCTTCCTTTTGAAATCATTGTAGAGGCGTTTGCTTTCAAAGATTGGATAAACCTTTCTCTTTGTAAAAGGGTATCGAAAGAAAAGGTGAATAAAGATATTGTAATGATAAATATTGTGTTTTCATGTCTTTAGAATTTTATCTTTATATAAAGTTTACTTACATTAGGGCTAACTTCTCTAAAGTTATTTGGATGTGTCAGTATAGGGCAAAATGTATAATTAGTCATTTAAGTTTCCTTAAAATTACACATTAGTCACCCACTTTCCAAAAAAGGCATTAAAATTCTCTCAGCTATATTGAAATTCAAGTCACGCACATTTTAAAAGAAGCATATATAATCACTCAGCTATAAAAATTAAAATAAAGTCACTTCTAGTTACTCATCTAAACTAACAAAGCATTCATATATTTATAATAATACACATATTTAATTAATATATTTAAATAAATACACATATTCATTTATACAGATTAATATGTTTAATAAATACACATATTCATTGATGTACATAAATACATTCATAAATATTATTATACTAAATTAAATACATATTTACAAATGTAAATATATGTGAACATATTCATTTATAATTAAATACTAATATGCTTTTTTATATTTAAGTTTATATAATTATTAATTATCATTAGTTTTATCAAATTTATATATATAAGTAAATGATAAATCTAATAATAATTATCAATTGGCATAAATTTAAATTAAAAAAATATTTGCACATATGTACATATGTGGAAAAATATATTTAATTGAGTATTATAATATTTATTATTGTATTAATGTATATCGATGAATATGTGTAATTACTTAAATATATTAATGTACATAATTATATATTTTTATTATGTGAATATATTAATATTTGTTAGTTTGAGATAAGTGACTAGAAATATTTTGTTCTTTTTAATAATTGAATGACTATATATGCTTGTTTTGAAATGTGTGTGACTAGAAGTGCATTTTTCGTATAATTAAGTTATTAGAAATGTATTTTTTTTAATAGTTGAGTGATTGTAGATGCTTGTTCTAAAACTTGGGTGACTAATGTGTGATTCTCAAAAAAATTTGATGTATAAATTTGCATTTTGCCCCAGTCATGCTAGCCATGTTTCTTGACATAATGGAACGAACAAATTATTAATAGTCCTTCACTTGCTATTGTATGGATGATTTATGTTTTTTGTTTTTCCTTAAAATAAGGAATTCAAGTAATCTCCTTGAAATAGTTTATCAATGTTTTTTATTTAATTTGAAAATCAAATTTATAAGTTTCGTATTTTTATTTTTCTATAAATGTTGGGTTTGGGTTGTGTTCATTTTATGCATTTTGTGGGAACTACTATAACAAGATTACAATTTTTTTTTGTTTTTGTTTTGAGAAGTACAAGAATAAATTATTTCCATTGCTACAAAAATTGAAGTGTCAAAAGAACTTTTCTTGCGATAAGTGTAAATTATAAGAAATAATTCATCGAACTTTGTTAGAAAATGAATTATACATAGTTTTTTTTTTTTGTCAGAACAGTTTATTGAAAGTATAACAATATATTACACATTTTATACATCAATAGCAACAAACATATTTTTAATTTATTATTACGACAAAGATGAGCAATAGTGGTAGATCAAATGTTGAAGATTTCAACACAAAAGTATCAATTTCGTGACGAAACTTTTATTTACACAAAATCTTGTAGAGATGAAACAAGAAAAACTTTGTTTAATGAACATATATTGATGATCTTTAGCTTTAGTAATTAAAAATTTTATTGTTGGAAAAAATAATTTTTTAGTGGCTCCTAGTTGAAGTTCAGTGTTTGACATGTTTCTTATGTTTTGGACATATGGAATTGAATTTCACCTAAGTGCTTTAGGTAATGATAGTTTAACTCAATTTAAAAAGAGTTTATATTTTGAGTCACTATAACTTTGGAGATCGAGGATTGAATTTAGCATAAATTAATTTAACATATTAACAAAACCCTCTAGTATCATACTGAAAAATAATAAGTTTATTGACAATCTTGGTCAAATAAAAATACTTATTTTAAGTAGATATTGTTAATTTCTCATTACATAGACGAAAAAAAATGAACAAGTTAATGATACACTGTATATACAATTGTGGAATCCCATGTATTGAGGACCAAAGTTTTTTATTTTTCATCTCATATTTAAAATTAATCAGATAGAATATAAATTCAACATTAAGGTGCTTTCATGTTTAAAAATCTTTATTATATTTTCAAAGCACTCATAACAAATGAAATTAATATATGAGTAATATCAAAGAATTCTATATGAAAAAAAAAAATCTCATTCATTTTTTTTGTAAATAAAAAAAAACCTAGTTCATGGATATAGTAAATTGTTTACTAAGAACAATGTCCCTAAGTTGAATAAAATCACATTCTTTACGTCCATAAACAAATATGTTGACACTATTAGTTAATTATATAATAGTAAGAGTAATAATAATAATATAATAATAATAATAATAATAATAATAATATTGATGATAATAACAAGGAACAACAAAAGGTAACAATATTAAGTTTTCGGACTTGGAGCCTTCAAACCTTTTTTATTGAGTACAATTTATCTTGAAAGATTGCAATTAGCCACACAATATTATAGAACAAAAGAATTTTCTACGTATAGACTATAATCCAAGGTTTATCACCAAATATCATTACATGATAAAAATATATTAGTGACAAGATGTCATATGGCAATATCAAAATTATCATCAATTACATATATTAGCGACAAGAGTTTTCGTTTTATCACAAATTCAATACTGACAAGAATTATGAATAAGTTGTCACTATTGAAAATGACCAAAAAATTATGTCTAAATTGTAGTAGTGATAATAATTAGTGTGTATAGAAACAACTCAGTGGCAACAAATTTTATCATATTGATTAGTGATAATTTTTGTATTCATTGAGTTATTACTTTATATGTGTCACTAATTATCAACCGTGACAGTTTAGACACAATTATAGTTACTATTAAGTTTGTAAGAATCATTATTGTAGCAAAACAAAAAAAAAATTTACTTAATACACATCATTTATGAAAATTTTAACATTGCCACTTAACATTTGTTACTAATATTAGTATTTCTTATTATGTCTTGCCATGTCAATCTATCTAATATAAATTTTTTTCCTATGTTTTTTGTGACCTTTATTAGAAATCTAAACGAAAGGCATTAATCTGATTCAATTGTTATTTATTAAAACAATCAATCACAATTTTTTCTTTGAAAATCCAGAAGCTTGTGACTTCAAAACTCAATTGCTACATGAATTCATGCGCTAATTAGCTAAATCGAATGATTTCATAAATATATTCTAGAGTTGCCAAAACTTAAATAAATTTCAAATGTAGTTCATCTCTTCATTATTATGACTAAAATTAGCTCACTTCATACTTATGAAGCTATAACAAAAACATTTGACAAACAATGAATCCACAATCCATTGCATTAATTAATAATTTTTACAGTAAGATTCATGTTATATGGATTATTGAAGAATGATACTATACAAGTTTTGTAACTTTACGTTAGCCTCTTATATCAAGTACTATATGTTATATGAAACTTCTCTTGCATTTCTTAATTTTTGATAACATCAATTTACTTTTTTACATATCTGTATATTATGCACAAAATAATTATAATGTTTCTACTATATCGATATTTTCTATTACATCAATAGCAAAATAGCTAAACGTTGCAATCATGTGTTGATTATGTTATCAAATTACTATAATCTATTTTCTTACACTAATTTGAGTGGTGTATTTTCAAAAATTTCAACTAGACATAGGCAATTATTTCTCAAAAGAATGATAATAATAATAATAATAATAATAATAATAATAATAAAGGCAAAAAATTTATGTTGGACCAAAAATATTTGTATCTTGTATCTCTTGGTTCTTCCTGCACAAGGAAGATCTTGTGCACCTACCCCGTAAGAAATATAATCTCATTCAAATTATGAGATTAAAATTCACTTAAAATTGATGCTAATCCAGTTGGGGTTCCGAAAACCCAACCTAATTTTCAATATTTGCCATTCATATTTATGTGGCTCAATCTCTTCAAATCTCATACTCTTACAATTAATCAACCCCACATCCTTCTTTTCAAGTAAAAAAAATAAAATAAAATTGTTAGGATAATTATATTAAGTGATTACAGAACTAACATAGTTTTACAACTCAATAACTTATTGTAAACACCAAATTAACTCGACTTTCAATAATATTAATTGGGATAATAATATTTTGTTATTCAAACTATGACCATTTTTACACTTTACATTAAAATATTTTTTCTTTGCAACTATCCATCCCAATTGCATAGGTTTCGCACTTTAGCATCCAAGACCCCAACCTGCGAAATATTCCATCAACATTCTGTCATGTGCGCAATATATGTTAAAATTATTACACTTGTGTGCCACTCTATTTTAAAAAAATTGTGCATATATATGTACTTTATCTCTTTTTCTATTACTTATTTACAAAATATTAATTTAATTTAAAATTACTGTAATAAAAATATATTATTAGTATAATTATTATTTTTATTTATTCTTTTTTAACTTTCTCATTGAATTATAAATTCTATTCTTTAATTTACTTTATTAGATTTGAAATAAAATAAATGATGATTATCAATTAAAAATGACAAAAAACATAAATAATCATTTATGAATTTTGAAGTGAATAAAATTACAAATATACGCAAGATATATTTGAACATATTATAATGCATTTAAAAAAAATAATTAGTCTAAACTCATGTAAATTTTAAAAAGATATAAGTAATATAATTTTATTGCAATTATTATTTTTACATTAAAATTTTATTGTTGCTCCATATATGTATAGAATTTTGTTAAATAATAATTATAATTTATTTTAATTTAAAATAAATAAATTAAATTAAAGAATAGAATTTATAATTCAATAAGAACATTAATAGGAAAAAAATTAACAAAAGATTAATTTACTAACAACATATTTTTCATTAAAATAAGTAATAGTAAAATTAAAATTTTTGAGAATGAGTTATATAGAAAGAGATAGTACATGTATATATATAATTTTTTTTAAAAAAAATTTAAAAGTGAATTGAAAAAGTGAGAAATCGTACAAAGTTTAACAAGTAAAGTACAACAACTTTAACATGTATTGAATACGTGATAAAATCTCGACGGAGTATTCCATCGACGGATGTTGCATGATAAAGTACAAAATTCATGTAATTGGGATGGTAAATTAAAAAAAAAAAAAATGTTTTGATGGTAAAGTATAAAAAGGGCTGTAGTTCCACTGATTTGATGTTTTTTCCTCATATTAATTAGTAACTTATACAATAATATTTATGTTTAATGGATTAATGAGAAATGATACATCACGATTAAGTTCTGTTACTTTGTCTTTGTCCCTTATTTCAAGGGTTATATTTTACACGAAACGTCTCTCTTGCATACTTCAAATAACATTATTTTAATTTTTACATTTGTATACACTATGCACGGAAATAATTCTATTTTTTCTATTAGATCTAAAATAGCTAAACATTGTAGCCAATTAGTTATATATTGATTATATATTGAGTCAATGCAATCTACTTTCTCAGGCAAGGTGACAAGTATATTTTCATAATTCCAATATAACATAGGCAAGCGTTTTATTTAAATAAATATAAAAATAAAACATAGGCAAGTAATTTTTGGTGGAGACACATTCACAAAAGAAAAAAAGAAAAAAAGAAAAAAAAAAGATTAAAAAGGTTTTTACCATGGGTAAAACAGAAGAGGTGAAAAGAGAAGACCATAAGTCACAAGCCAACGCTGGGAAATGGAAAGACCCCGCCTTCATTTTCAAAGACAATTTTACTTCCCTTTTTTCTAGCCAAAGACGACTCAGTTTCTCCTCCTTTTTCTCATCTTGCATTTGCTTTCTTGTAAGAATCCTTTAATCCTTTACTCTTTTAGTGGGGCTTGTTTATAAGTACTCTGTACGAAAGATTCCTAGGTTGATAATATTTTCCACTCTTTTCCTTAATCTCAAAGAAAACCCACTTGTCTATATATCTGTTTAACTTGCACACACACGGGGAAAGTCTTCGTCTTTCATGCATGCAACAGTTTTATGCTCATATTTCATCTGTGGTAGTCTCTGTTTTTGCAGATTTTCTGTTGAAAATAGCAAGGAGAATTTCAAGAAGTTGGCTGGCAGGATATAGAGACTTAAAGTGGTTTGAAAAGTGAAAATGGGTGGGAGTCGTTCAGGCACCAGCAGGAGATCATGGCCTAAAGATGAGTTCACTGATTTGGTGCTTTCATGGTCTGGTCAAGAAATTCTTGATGAGAATCTGTATAAATACCAGGTCTTATTTCAATTCCTGTGCTTATTTGCTTTCACTTTGTTAGTATACAGCAGTTGGTTAACTGCAGTATTCAGATTTAATAATTAATATATGATGAAGTAGTTTAGTGTAGACTAGAACAGCTGATTAGTGCTTGTAGGCCAATATAATTGGGTTTTTAGCCTCAATCATAATATTTTTGCTTCTTTTGGTGTTTTAAATCAGCAAGTGATCACATTTTGCTTAGATTTTTCAACTTGCTTTCTTCAGTCTTATTATCGGCTGACAGGATAGTGCTTATGGCCGTAGAAATGCTTTTTGTGGTCCTCAAAGTGGTAAAATAGTGGTAGTTGATTTTGTTTCAGTAGGTACTAACTGGCATGGTGGTCCGAACTACTCAAAACAGGAAATCAAATGAGAAGTTGTAACAAGGTAATTATGGCTTATTGGTACTACAAAAATGGTTCTTTTGTGGCCCTGGCGGGGGGTGAGACGAATGAGTTTAAAAAATTAGGAATGCCTTAAACAAATTACTAAAGCTAATTTACGGATTTAAGCTAGAAAAATCCTAGAATAACTCATCGCTTGCGCTATCGGTGCAAAAATGTTCGTATTTGCACCAATATTAGTCTTGCTTGGTCCATCAATTTGGATGAAAGCTGAAGGAAAATGAATTGGAAAAGATGGGAAAAGTTATTTTATTTGCTTTTTCCTTTTCAACAAGATATAAGTACTAATTTTAAAAACTTTTCAAGTATCATGAAAACAGGAAAAAAAAATAGATATGTATGAAGAAATTTCTCACATAGTAAGCGACCAAATAAGCACTTTTCTTAAGGTATACTTTACAGTGATTAATTACTCTTCTCTGTCAAATTTTCATTATTTATTAGATAATCTTTCTTTATTTGTTAAATTTAATATCCTTTTGCATTTAGGTGGAGAAGATTCCCGAGTCATTTGAATGTGTGGATCAGTATCTTAGTTCATATGTCTACCCCTTATTAGAAGAAACACGTGCAGGACTTGCTTCCGCCATGGAAACTGCATATAAAGCACCTTTTGCTGAAGTAACATCTTTCAAAGAGTCAAAACTTGACACATTGCTATATGATGTTGAAGTTGATCACTGGAGAAACAGAATAAGTGATCGTGGTAGGGAGCCTTACAGAACCCTCCCTGGTGATGCTGTTCTGCTTTCGAACTTGAAGCCTGAGACTGCTTCTGACCTACTACGTGCTGGGTGGACATATACTTTTGCATTTGTAAACAAAATTGCGGAGGATGAGAGTGGTGATAATTGTACATCCTCAAATTTCAAACTGAAAACAGCTAAGCACATTGAAGATGGAGATGGACAAAGAAAGTCACTCTATGTGGTTTACTTGATGAACATGACAACACATAAAAGAATATGGAATGCATTGTGCATGCGTCAAAATCTCCAGATCATTGAGAAAGTATTAACCAAGAATGACTTGGTATGTTACTATGCTGATTCAAAAGCATTTTGGTACTCTGCAATTGGTATATAGTCAGAAAAAATAATTTGTCTTTGGAGGATGCAAAGTTATGTGGACACTGTATACAATGGTGATAACAATGAACTGAAGTTTTTTCATCCTCTCTCTCTCTCTCTCTTGTTTTTTATTTTTCTTTTCAAAACTATTTGACTGCAAGTTTTCACTCCCACCCCCAATCTATCTGTCCGTTTCTAACTTTTTACTACAATAATTCTCTCAGTTATAGTTGCTGTCGGTTTTCCCAATATCCTTCCATTGTCAAGTTATTAGAACAAATGGTAAATATACTTTAGTTTTATCTCTTTCATGAATCTCTAATCTTTTGTCTTCCCTCAGTTAGCGTCGCATGGAATTAAATTTAAGTTGGTTCATAGGTTTCCTGAATGTTAAAATTTTGTTTTGAAAGTAGGTGGCAGAAGGTTTGAAAATTGCTTCCTTGAACTGCATGTTTCTGAATAATCTTTACTTTCATGGGATCTTCTTCTGGATTTAACATGAGTTGATCCATGCTTGGTATTTTCCTCTTCTCTACATGGACAACACAAACTACTCTTTAATTGGAAATTCTGCATTTTCTAGAGTTGCCTCGCTTTTAATTAGTGTGTATATTTCCCAACAGGGTGAGGAAAATTGTGAATTTTGCCCTCTCAAATGCAATAGTGAGATGGAGGAGAAATTTGGATCGACTTTATTGTCGAAGTTAAACGAATCTCAACTTGAGGCAATTTTGGCTTCTCTATTCAAAATTGAATGCAACCACAAGTCTTCTGTGGAACTCATTTGGGGTCCACCTGGGACTGGAAAGACAACAACCTTAAGTATTCTCCTGTATACTCTCTTGAAAATGAATTTGAGGACCATCGTCTGTGCCCCAACGAATGTTGCAATTACAGAACTGGCCTCTCGGGTGATAGCACTAGTGAGAAATTCAGTTACAACTGAATCTGAGAAGAGCTTTTTGTCTTGTCCTTTAGGAGACATGCTCATCTTTGGGAATAAGGATCATCTGAAAGTTGGCTTAGACATTGAGGAAATCTTTTTAGATTATCGTGTTGAGAGGCTTGTACATTGCTTAGTACCACTAACTGGTTGGAAGCACTGTGTTGCGTCCATGCTCGATTTTCTTGAAGATTGTGTTTCTCAGCATCGAATCTTCGTGGATAATGAGCTAATCAAAGCAAAAGAAAGTCGTCAGGATGAAGTTCAGCAATCTGAGTGCAAATCTTTTTTGGAGTTTGCTAGAGATCGATTTGCACATGTAGCAACACCCCTGAGAACATGCATGTTAACATTTTTTACTCATTTACCTAGAAGTTTCATTCATGAGCAGAACTTTCGAAGAATAGTGCAACTCATGTCTTCTCTTGACTCTATCGAACTGTTGTTGTTTGAAGATGGTAGCTTGACATCTAAAGAATTGGAGAGTATCTTTCTACAAAAGGGAATGATTGGTTCTGAATCATTTGTTGATACATCATCCTTACTATATATCAGAAGCCAGTGTCTGTCTATTCTGAAATCTCTTCAGGCTTCTCTTGATAAACTTGGCCTGCCAATTGGCACTAGTAGAGCTTTAACTACAGAGTTCTGTTTCCAAAAGGCTTCTTTAATTTTTTGCACCACTTCATCCTCATATAAGCTACACTCGGTTGATATGGAACCATTTAACTTGTTGGTCATTGATGAAGCTGCTCAAGTAAAGGAGTGTGAATCAATTATAGCCCTTCAGATTCCAGATGTGAGGCATGCTATTCTGGTTGGTGATGAATGGCAATTACCGGCGACAGTTAACAGCAAGGTAAGTATCAAGTTACGAATTCATTAAAATTGCATGTCTGATGCTGCCTCTGATTGTCAATTTATAGATGAGTGGAAGGTCCTAAATAATGCCTAATGATTTGTATACACACAGCTGTCTGGAGAAGCTGGCTTCGGTAGAAGTTTGTTTAAAAGATTGAGCTCACTGGGTCATTCTAAGCATCTGCTTAATGTGCAATACAGGATGCATCCATCAATAAGTCAGTTTCCAAATTCGAATTTCTATCTCAACCAGATATTAGATGCACCTAGTGTGCAGAGTCAAAGCTATGAAAAATGCTATCTTCAAGGGAGGATGTTTGGTCCCTATTCATTCATAAATGTTCGTGGCGGAAAAGAAGAATTGGACGAAGTTGGGCACAGTAGAAGAAACTTGGTTGAGGTAGCAGTAATAGTGAAGCTAGTGCAGAAACTCTTCAAGGGTATGCTAAGAATGTGCACCAGAATTGTTTTAGACACAACCACTGCCGTCTGGTGGTTTCTATTATTTGTTTTTCTCTCTAATGTCTAAAAAATGCATCAAATTCCTGTCTGTTTATGTACCATAGTTCCAATTCTCTCTTTCAAGTATTTAGTAGCTATATTAGGATTGATGGATTTTTATTTGATGAAGGACTTGTTCTTGGGTAAATTTCAAGTCCTTGGATTTAGTTTTAAATTCCCATATTTGGAACATGAAAGGATTTGTCTGTAGGATGTATCAAATTATGATTTGTAAAACATTAAAAAATCATCTAGTTATCGAGAGGATTTCAACTCCATCATTTTAATCTTAAAGATAGCTCAAAGATTTTCCAAAGGAAAATTAATGATGACTTTATAAGAATCTACAAACAGACATTGTTAGTATGGATTTTGAGTTCCTTTAGTGTAAATCATTCAACCATATGAACTCTAAAACCCTTACACTGATTGATTTAACGTTATATGCATTGAACAACACAGAATTAAGATTTGTATCTAAAGTCTTGTGTGCTTTCACATCTGTAGTTTTTTCTCAATTGATTCTGCTTGTGCTCTTTTGCAGAAAATGTATATTTACTTCTCATGAGCTTAACTTATTATGGATAGTTAATTCCATTTTCTGATGAATTTTCTTAACACTTCAGTATTTTTTATGAGTGGGATTCTGGAGGTTGATGCTATTTAGAGTACACATCCCATAGGCAGATAGCCATGTTCTTATTATGTTTTCATTTATGTATATAATGTGCAGCATGGAATGGCTCAAATGAGAAACTCAGCATTGGTGTGATTTCTCCCTATGCTGCGCAAGTTGCGGCAATTCGAGATAAGCTTCAGCTGAAGTATCAAAACCTTGGGAGGTTTATAGTTAAGGTGAAGTCAATTGATGGGTTTCAAGGTGGAGAAGAAGACATCATTATTATATCAACTGTACGGTCTCATAGTGGTGGATCCATTGGTTTCTTATCTAGTCCTCAAAGAACTAATGTCGCTTTGACAAGAGCTCGGTAGGCGATCACATGATTATTCTTGTATTTTTATTTTGTTTTTTCGTTTAATAAAGACCTTGATTATTATTATCATTTTTTCTTCTAGTCACTGTCTCTGGATATTAGGAAATGAAATTACTTTGACTAAAAGTGGTTCAGTTTGGGAAGCACTAATATGTGATGCTAAGCACCGCCAGTGTTTCTTCACTGCTGATGAAGATTGTGACATTCGAAAAACTGTTATAAACGTTAAGAAAGAGTTGGAACAACTTGAAGATCTGCTCAGTGGGGATAGTATACTTTTCAAAAATTCAAGATGGAAGGTATTAGTTTATTTATGATATTTTCAGTGAGTTTGTGTTGCTACATATATTTTCTCTGTCGATCCTGCTAGCCTGAACAATCTTATAGCAATTATTCCTGTGAGATTAAACAAAACTGATTTCCATTACATTTTTTTTATGTATTTTGTTAAGCATGGAAGGGTCTTTCACACTTCCAATTGTTTCCTTTCTGATCTAGCACCTCTCTTGCCTGCTTGGCTCTGTTGTCTGGATCATCAATTCGATATATTCATCTCTATTTTATATCCTATTTATGTACAGAACAAGGTCAACCTTAACTACTGACTCTTTATGTAGTATTTGCTTATCAGTCCTTGAAAATGTTTCATGCCTTATTGCATTTTGCACAGTATGTTCTGATTTTTGGTACTCACTATTGTCTTTAAATGCTTTATCTAGTGAATTTTATTTTATTTTATTTTTCTCACAGTGTATTTTGCATATCTTCAGGTTTTATTTAGCGACAACTTTCGAAAATCATTTCAGAAATTGAAACCTTCCATTACTAAGAAGTTGGTCATAAATGTTTTACTTAAGCTTGCAAGTGGTTGGCGGCCCAAGAACATAAATGTGGACTTGCCATGCGAGAGCTCTTCGTATATTTTGAAACAATTTAAGGTTGAAAAATACTACGTTGTTTGCTCCATTGATATAATTAAGGACTCCATCTACAAACAAGTTTTGAAAGTGTGGGACATATTGCCTATGGTGGAGACACCAAAGTTGTTGAAGCGACTTGACAGCATATTTGCTATTTATACGGATGATTTTATCAACCACTGCAAAGAGAAATTGTTTGAGGGGTATGTCATTTTGATTATATTTTGTTGGATCCAATATTAATGTCTTCTGACGTGCTTAATCTAGTTGAGGAAATGCTATATCTGTGAACAAAGTTTACAAAATGTCATGAAATATGTTCGTTTTTTCTTTATAATCCGGTTGCGACTTTTGACTATGTGCTACATACATCATCTTGTGAACCAAATTAATCTTTTCTTTTGTACGTCTTGTACTACTTTTCTGCTTATGAACATAGTTGAATTTTACTTTGACAGTGTTGTTGTCAAAATTAATTCTCTTAATTTCATTTTGTTTAGAAATTTGGAGGTGCCAAAGAGTTGGTCGGTTTCTAATGATATAATCCGGTTCAAGAGTCTCAATAATGCCAAAGTCAGCACTGGGGCAAGTGCTGGCGCTATTGACTGCAGAAGTTATGTTGAAAATTCAAAAGTGAGTGAAAGCTTACTGTTAATGAAATTTTACTCCTTGTCAACTGGTACTGTGAATCATTTGCTTTCTGACCTCGAGGGTAGAGAAGTGGATCTCCCATTTGAGGTTACTGATGAGGAGCGTGAGATAATATTGTTTCCCAGAAGCAGTTTCATACTAGGTAGATCTGGCACTGGTAAGACAACTATTTTGACTATGAAGCTGTACCAGAAGCTTCAGCAGTACTGCATTGCTTCACGGGATTCTATGGCAGCTGATAACAGTGTGCTTATCAGAAACAAAGTTGATGTAGGTCAGTACCTAGGTGAATCTAGGGGACTATCTTGCACCAGCTTTTTGTCACCGTGAGTCCAAAACTCTGTTATGCTGTCAAAAAGCATGTTTCTCAGCTCAAAAGGTGCGTCCAGAAATCCACTTCATCACTGCATACTCCTGTCATTCTACCAAATTCCTCATCAATTCCGGAGTGCAAGTCTGTCTTTATGCTTGCTTGTTGGTTTTAGTTGCAATTCCTTTACCCATTTGCAGAAGTCATATGATAAATATTTTGCATATAACATTAGCTGCCTACTTATCATATTTTTTGTGGCACACAAGAAGTAGAATTGTAATGGCCTTTTACAGTAGACACTTGTGATATGATGATAGAATGTGGAGATGACCAACTTTTTTCAGTTATTTTTAGAACTTGTGTACGTGAAATTCTCTTCCTTTAGCTTCTTATATTGGCAAAATAGTAACGAATAATTGTCGAAGATAAATTAGAATAAGTGGAAGTTTGATGACCCTGTTCTATTTGGATCTTGATTGAAATGGTTCTCAGAATTTCATGATACTTAAATAAGCTTGTGTTTTATACTGTGTTAACTTGTGTTGTATACTAGGTTAAAACAATACAACTGCTAGAGTTTTCATTAAGCAAAATATTGAAGTTAAAGTAGGTTGACATTTCCATATACTTTTGGCCTTTTTAACTGATGTGGTCATTCGGCTTTGTTTCCTTTGATGTAAGCTCAACCTGGTTAAAAACAATATCTAATTGATAATGATTATGACATTGTAAAAGGTTACTGATTGATTTTTATCAAATGATTTGTTTTGTGTTTCATTATAACTCTGAAGTCTACAAATCCTGTCTTCTTCAAATTGCATCATATGCTCTGTTAGTTTTCAACTGTGAATACTTATTTTAATATTTTTTGAACAATGTTTTCCTTTTCTTGTTTCGTTGACCTGCTCTTTGGCACTTTGATAAAGATTTTTATGTATTTTGCATCAGCGTTGTTCTTCATGCTCTTTAAAAAACTTATAAGAGATTGTTCATGTTCCAGCAATGATATCTAACTTTTCTATTGTGTACAGCTTTGCAAGTGAAAACTTCCTTGGAAATAACAACTTCACTGATATGGATGATGTAGATGAAATGGCTGAATTTAAAGATATTCCAGACACATTTGTTGGCATTCAACTGGAAAAGTACCCTCTGATCATCACATTTCATAAGTTTTTAATGATGCTTGATGGTACTCTAGGTAATTCATATTTTGAGAGGTTTCGTGATGTAAGAGGTTCCTCTCAATTTGAGGGTAGAAGATCAGTTGCTCTGCAGACTTTCATAAGGAAAAATGAGGTTACTTATGATCGTTTCTGGTCCTCGTACTGGCCCCATTTAAATGCAAAGCTTACAAAGAATCTAGATCCTTCAAGAGTGTTTACTGAAATAATGTCTCATATTAAAGGAGGTCTACAAGAAGGGGCCTGTGATAGCAAGCGAAGCAGGCAGGACTACATTTCATTATCTGATAGTAGGGTGTCCACTTTAAGTGCGGAGAAGAGGGAGGTGATTTATGATATTTTTGAGGACTATGAGAAAATGAAGTTGGAGTGTGGTGAGTTTGATCTTGCTGATTTTGTGATTGACATTCATCTCCGACTAAACAACGAGAATCTGCTGGGTGACAAAATGGACTTTGTGTACATTGATGAAGTGCAAGATCTTACCATGAGGCAAATTTCCCTTTTCAGATATATCTGCAAAAATGTTGATGAAGGATTTGTTTTTTCTGGTGATACAGCACAGACAATTGCAAGAGGGATTGACTTTAGGTTTGAAGATATTAGATCCTTGTTCTATAATGAGTTTTTTATGAAATCTAGAAATTTTGAATTTTCAGGCAGAAGAGAGAAAGGACTTATATCAGATATTTTTAATTTGTCCCAGAATTTCCGTACTCATACTGGAGTACTTAGGTTAGCACAGAGTGTCATAGATCTTATTTGTCATTTTTTCCCACAATCTATTGATTTATTGGCTCCAGAGACTAGTCTTATATATGGCGAGTCTCCTGTTGTACTTGAACCTGGCAGTGATGAGAACTTGATTATAAGTATTTTTGGATATAGCGGAAATGCTGGTGGGAAATGGGTGGGTTTTGGTGCTGACCAGGTTATTCTTGTACGTGATGATTCTGCAAGAAAGGAAATTTCCAACTATATTGGTCATCAAGCTCTCATTCTGACTATAGTTGAGTGCAAGGGCCTTGAGTTTCAGGTGAGCAATTTTTTTATCTTTATATTTTTTACTGTTGCATATTTCTTACTTCTCACTAGCCACTTTGAATTTACTTCCTTTTAGCACAGGCATTATGTTTAATACGACACATGCCGCTTGGATATTATTATTCTTTTCCTTTAAGGGGTTTGCTTGGGCTGGGAGTGGATCTCAATTGATGCTGGCATATCTCTTTGTACTTTTGCATATGGTTGTAATGTTGTTCCCAGAAGAGGAATTATTCTATGGTTATTATGTGTTTTGTTGAATGCCTAAGAAACTGTGTGCAATGTATGATGATGGTCGATATTTTAAGTTGCTTTAATTGGTTGAAAAAAATGTTAATCGTTCTCTATTTTGCTTTTTCTTGATGCTTTTACCATTCATTTAATAATTTATCTTTAATTGTTATTTGCTTAGATTATTTGTTACTATCATGTTTTTTGATCACTTGATCTTGCACTTCATATTGTAGGATGTTCTGTTGTACAACTTTTTTGGTTCTTCACCTATGAGTAATCAATGGAGAGTTGTGTATGAATTCTTGAAAGAAAAGGATCTTCTCGATGCCAATTCTCCGAAGTCCTTTCCGAGTTTTAACCTGTCTAGACACAACATCTTGTGCTCTGAACTAAAACAATTATATGTGGCGATTACCCGAACAAGGCAAAGATTATGGATCTGTGAAAACAGTGAAGAGCTCTCCAAGCCTATGCTTGATTATTGGAGGAGGTTGTGCCTTGTGCAAGTGAGAAAAATAGATGATTCTCTTGCAGAAGCAATGCAAAGGGCAAGCAGCCCTGAGGAGTGGAAATCACAGGGAATCAAGGTTTGGTTGCTCTTTTCCATGCCTTTTGTTTCTGTTATTATCTTGCAATATTGGTTTTAATGTGTTTTTTGCAGCTCTTTTGGGAAAAAAACTATGAGATGGCAACAATGTGCTTTGAAAAAGCAGGCGAAGAAACGTGGGAGAAAAGGGCCAAGGCTTCTGGTCTTAGAGCTGCTGCTGACTGTCTGCGTGGTTCAAATTCCGAAGAGGCACGTATAATGCTTAGAGAGGCTGCAGAAATATTTGATTCCATTGACAGAGCTGAATCTGCAGCAGAATGTTTTTGCGACTTGGGGGAATATGAAAGAGCTGGTATGTTGCATATTTACAATCCCCAAGACACATACAACAAAAAAACTCCTCATAGGAAATAGACTATTAAAGAAAATTTGTATTAAAGAAAATTGGTAGTTTTTGTGAAGGTTATAGTTTTTTCTTTCTTGAAGGTTTCTCTTCAAAGAGTCACTATCGTAGACTTATATCATTGGTGAAAGTTCCACAAAGCATGACTAATATATGGTTGTGTAGAGAATGGAATCTACCCCTATTCATCTTTGAATCCTAGTAGGTTCCTTTGGATTTCCTAGAGTTGCTTTGTGGATTTTATTGACTTGAAACTCGATTCGATATAGATTGTTAAAAACTCATTTGAGTTCGTTTCGTTAAGCTTAACAAACCAAGCTTGAACACCTTTTTCCATTCGATAAAGTTTGAAATTTAGCTCGAGCTCGACACGATTAGTTATAAATTAATAAAATATATAACATATCTAGCTATTTAAGGTCGACTTGTGTTATGCACGATTAAAAAGCTCGTTCATGTTTGATTCGTTTAAAAATTAAATCATGCTTAAACAAGATTTCAAACTCGATAAGGAATTCAAACCAAGCTTGTAGAATACCTTGTTTGGTTCCATTCAATTCATTACACCCTTAATTAAGATTTTCATTTCTGAAAGGGGCTGAATTTTTTGGCAAATATGCTGCATTTCCATCAATTGAGAGATGGAAAGAGGCATATGAATGCATATTAGTGAAATATAAGTATTATTGTTGATGTGAGTCCCCATTAACATGATTGCAAATTGGCCCAAGGCAGACTGGAATTTTTATGCAGAGGTATGCTCTTCACAATTGAGTAATTTGCAGTTGGTCTCATCCCTCATCTTTCCACTATACGTGTGCACTAGACTTGATGAACAGCCCCTCCTTATCTGTTATAGATATGAAGCCTACAATATGCATATTCAATGACTTCTATGAATTCAAGGCCAATTATTTTGGTTCTTTTTGGAGCTATAGGTTGTATTATAAACTCAAAGCTAGCAATTTATACAATAAGTGGAAGTTTTTAAGTAGTTTTTTTGGCAATTTGCTTGTCCAATTTCCATATTTTTGTAATTATTAAGCATTGTGTTGAGTCCTGCATTCTGGTTGATTTTGAATTCGTTTTGCTGTGCAGGAAGGATATATTTGGAAAAGTGTGGTATGTCTGAGCTAAGAAAAGCTGGTGAATGTTTCTCTTTAGCTGGAAGTTATAAAATTGCCGCAGAAGTTTATGCCAAGGGAAACTTTTTCAACGAGTGCTTGTCAGCTTGCACCAAAGGAGATTATTTTGACCTGGGTTTGCAATATATTGAGTACTGGAAACAGCAAGCATCATGGAATAGTGGAATTATGTCAAGATTTAAGGAGATCAACAAAATCGCGCAGGAGTTTTTGGAAAAATGTGCTTTGGAATGTTATAGGACAAAGGATAATGCATCACTAATGAAGTTTGTTCGAGCTTTCCGCACGTTGGAATCCAAACGCAACTTCTTGAAGTCTTTGGACTGCCTTGAAGAGGTTCTAATTTTGGAGGAAGAGTTGGGAAACTTCAATGAGGCTGCAGAGATTGCAAAGCGTCTAGGAGATATTCTACGTGAGGTTGATCTGCTGGAAAAGGCAGGACAGTTTGCAAATGCTTCCTTGCTCATAATTTCTTATGTGCTTTCTAACTCTCTATGGGTTTCTGGAAGCCAAGGTTGGCCCCTGAAGTCATTTCCTCAAAAGGAGGAACTTTTAACTAAGGCGATGTCCGTTGCGCAGAAGGTTTCTGGAACTTTTCATGCATCAATTTGTGCTGAGGCCAAAATTTTGTCACATGAGCAGAGGAACTTGTCTGAATTGATGCAGTGTTACAGTTCTTCGAAGCAATATAAAACTCCTATGGGTGAAATTCTATCTGTTAGAAAACTTCTAGATGCGCATTTTCAAGTCAATCCAGCCAAGTATGAATGGGATTCTGAATTGCACATTGATCCAAGATTATTTGATGAAAGAATTTTGAGGAACCAAGTCTCTGGCGGAACCCTGGTTTATGTTTGGAACTTATGGAAAGCACACAGTTTGGAGATCTTAGATTGTCTAGACTCTCTTGAAAGGCTAGACTGCATCAAATGTGAAGGTGCTGTCCGATTCTGTCTTAATTACTTCGGAGTGAGGTTGCCACATAATTTGAGTGTCACCTATCTCTTGCTGAAACCTAATGCTGCATGGGTTAGACATGTTGATGAGAGGTTCTTGGTGCGGAACAGAAAGGTGGTGACTCTTGATGCTCGTCATTTTGTGTCAGCTGCTCAAAAATGCTGGCGTCAAGAATTAATTTCTGCTGGACTTAGAGTTTTAGAGGCTCTTCAAGCACTGTATAAGTGTTCTGTGGTGAAGCCCTTGTCCAAGTACTGCCAAAGTATGTGCCTAACTTGCATTTTTGACATAACAAGGTTCTTCATTGAGTCAAATTCACTTGATATAAAGAAAGCTGATGCCCGGAAGCTGCAGGATTTTCTGCAACTATCAGCCAAATACTTTGAAATTGTTTTCCCGTTGGACCCTCGACAGTCTTTATCAGAAAATATGATCCCTTTGAGGGAAACTGAACTTTCCAAGAATTTACTTGAAGAAATTATTTCTAGGAATATTAGCACAAAGAATGAACTCACTTATGGGCAGATAGGACGGGTGCTGATGATAATGCTGGGGTCTGGCAAGCCAAAACGTGACCTCTATGAGAGAATTGCTGAAAG
Source organism: Paulownia fortunei (assembly GCA_019321725.1). Lineage (NCBI taxonomy): Eukaryota > Viridiplantae > Streptophyta > Magnoliopsida > Lamiales > Paulowniaceae > Paulownia > Paulownia fortunei. The sequence goes on from CM033123.1 coordinate 12,491,351, forward strand.
GTTTTGTGAGAACTCATCCTGGAAGTCATTCATTGAGAATCTCAGTGGGATCATGGAGTCAGATTCTCCAAGGGAATCTGGATTGAGCAATTCAGTCGAAGAAGGCATAGTATCAGAAGCTCTACAAGTTCTTCCAGTTACCACTTATGTTGATCTGAGTCGTGAGTTTCATAAAGCATTGGAAGAAACTTATAATGTCAGATGGAGGGCAAAAGACTGTATATCTCCAAATTGTTTCTTTTATCTTGTGGAGAGACTTTTGATTTTGGTTCCTCACTCTAAGGGTTTCTTTTTCACTACAAAATCTTCTTTTGTAGAATATTTAATTTGTCTGCAATCGGATGCCAATCCAAGTGCCAATTTCATCACAGACAAGAAATCCTATCCTAGAAGCATCTTTAACTTTCTTGTCAGAGTGGTCCAGCAATGTCTTTATAACACTCGGGATACAGCAGGATGGATTAAAATTTCTCATATTGATTGCAAGTACTATTTTCCAGTGCTGATGCTGAGATTGTTTGTGATTCTGTGTTTGTTGTGTCTGAACTCGGACTTGTCTTTCAATATACTCTTTGAGCTGCTGGGTGTAACTCAAATCAGATCACAACTGCCAAGAGAATTTTGTGAAGCTATTCGACGTAGAAACAAGAATTATAATTCATATGTCACTGCAATTGCTGGAGCATTCAAAATTATTGGGGATCCTCTTGTGATTGTAGCCTCGAGCGAGAGTAGTCTCAAGTTTGTATGTCCTGATGCCATTTTTCTTGACTTGAGATCCTTTTCATGCAGAAATGAGATCATGAAAACACTGTTTCCTGCGAGCACCGAAGCATCATGTGGTCAGCTGACTACTGTTGAAAGAAATGTGACTAAATCTAGTAGCATAGGGCTTCCTCCTGTTGTTAACGATCAAGGTAAGAGTACCATTATGCAATCGACATTGAGAACTGATACAAACTTGAGTTCAGAGAATGGAAAAGGGGACCTGCAAATAAACTGGGGTCTTATTCGGGAAATGTCTGACGCCTTCGAGTCACTCAGAAATAGAAATGACGGAAAGTTGAAGGGCCTTGTCCTGAGAAAGAAGGTAATGTTAAATTGGTTTTATCTGGAAACTTCTTGGCTGATATGGATCATGTAGCTGATATCATTTCTACTTTTTTCAGGTGGAAGTGGAGGAGCATATGAACCTTTTAACTGCTGCACTGGCCCAGTTAAGTGAGCTGAGGTCTCATTCTGGTGAAGATAAAAATGTGCTGTGTGAAGCCACCAGCATGATTGAGGAATTGAACCAGCTTAGTTCTTTGCTAGATACGAGGTAAGTCACTAGAAAATCAATAGGATAATAAAAGAAGAAGGTGATATTTCAGTTGATGCCTAATATTTCAAATTCTTTTGGTCCCGTTATCACTTACTCTGATATTTGACTGGGCTTTCGTAGTTTCATTTACATTAGGATTCTTCCTTGTGCAAATTCACAAACGAATCAGAACCTCTTTATATTTGATGAGGAGAGGATGTTTTAGAAATCGAGAGAGCGTTCAGTTTTTCATTTTTCTATGATTTGTATTTGGGGAGACTCTTGCTTGTTTGTTTCTGACAATTCTGAATATCTCATGAAATCTCAGGATATCACTATTCCAATTTCTTTTTCTCTTCATTAGACAAAATTTACTATTAGATATATCTCCTCAAACAAAGGCCTTCTTTAGTACTTTTGCATGATATATATTTCTTTCTGGAGCACTGTGTTTCATACTTTTTTAAGCTTCCTAACACTTTATCATGACGACACATGATTGCAGTGACTTTGATTTTAAAGCCCTGTCGGAGATTGGAGAACTTTTGAAGAGCTTGGAAGCAAGAAGGCCTCAACTGGACAGATTGTTCAGTCTGTTCACCATGCAGAATGATCCAAATAGAAGTGTTGTCTCTGGAGCCATAGACGACAATAAAATTTCTTACAGCAGTTGTGGTACTGAAGACAGAAAAACCGAGGATCTAGCTGCTGCTGTAAACAATCTCAGCAACCAGGCTGCTGAATGCAGCCAGGGAAAAGGAAAGAGCAAGAAGAATAAGAAGTCGAGAAAAGGGAAAGGAGGTCGAGGAAAGTAAGCCAACTCTATTTCAAAGATACTGTGTAGTTGCAGGGGGAGGGATTATTTTTGATTCTGATACAGAAACAAACTAGTTGCAAGATATGAAGAATCGGGTTAAACCTTTGTTCTGTTTCAACTTGAAATTGATAGAAGTAGGTAGGTAGAAGTTGTGTACAACGTTTTGTGTTTTTGAGTTTCAGCTAGGTCTGATGCTCTACATTTTATTGATGCTGGTTCCCTTAAGTGAATTAATTGATATTTTGATATGCAGAAATCTTATCATTCCAAATAGATGATAGTTCCTCGCTTGAAATTACTTATTATATTTGCTCCCCCCCCCCCCCCCCCCCCCCCGACTTTTCTCCTATATTGTTGAATACTTAATCTTACAAAAGAGAATCTCATTCAATCCAATGATTAAATGTGTGGATTAAAAGATTAGTCCTGGTTGATGGAAAGATATTGCAAAATAAAAGTCAATTTTACGAATTAATATTAGTTCATATAACTGCCCCAATCAAAGATATGTCAGTTACCAATCCGTATGCTACATGATACTTATAATCTATGAAAAACGCAAATTAACGCAAATTGTTTATTGATTAACAAAATTTAAAAAATAAATTTGCTTAAAAGCGTGTTTAAAACCTAACTTCATTCATATTATGTGTGTATATGTGTATATAAATGAGTAACATATATAGTATCTCTAAATTGGGCAAATGTAAAGAATATAAGAATAAGCAGAATAGTGAATGGTAAAATGACTTCACATGACTTATTTGAGTAGACCAATTATATTGATGCAAAGCACAAGATTCTTAAATAGAGCTAGAATATATAGCACTAGATTAAATGGTTCCAGATTGGAATAAAATGTGTGTACATAAATATATGTACTGATTTTCTTTGGCATTCTTTGTGAGGAAATACGCAGATTCAACCAGGAAACCAAAAGTGACGAGAACCTTAAATTTAAAATCGAACTCTTAAGTTGTAAGAAAAGAATATGCCTCCAGCCCATGCTTTCAAAGAAATATATCTAGCCCTTTCGTATGCTAATTTTTATACAACTAGAAGCATCTTAAGGACAACTTAAATAGCCATAAGGGATCAAAGCCCAAAAACTGTGTGAGACTTTTATTCAAGTACTTCTTATATAGGGGTTTGGTGGCAAGTGAAGGGCTTGAGTTGACCGATAATGAACAATATTTATTCAATTCTCAAATTCATTCATGAAAATGCCAAGTGTTTGGGTAGACTACGATGATCTACTCTCAATTTCATTCTTAAAATTATAAAGATTTAATAGTTGGTATTTAATTAAATTGAACTATCTAACCTCAAAAAGTTGATTATTTGCATAAACTTAGATCTTAGAGCATTATTTTTAGATATCATAACATTGAGAAGTCAATTTGTAAAAAAATAAATAATCATTAATCAACAATTTACAGATATCAATTATGAGTAATTAACTACTACAAAAATCTGGAAGATCTAGTTGGAATAATAAAAATTACAGATATCAATTATGCTATAACGGACAATTTCAAATCTGTTCACAAGATTCAAAGATAGAGGCAAGATTAGTTTAAAATAGAAAATACAATTGAAGTTTATTTAATATAAGAAATTGATTTTTTCTAGGGAATGAAAATAAATATTTTATTTTACAATAAAGAAAAGTATGCACACAAAAATGATGGAAGCATGCATAAAATAAAATTATATACACAGTTTACACTTTGTTAAAGTAAATAATGTTGGGTTCGCTATAATCGTAGGACATACGCAGCAGAAAATTAAATTTTTTACAAAAAATAAATTTAACCCCTCAATTTGAAAACAATTTCAACGATCACGCTTATTCAAGTAAATATATTAATAAATATTAAATTCGGATTATACCTTCCGTGTACTTCGATTGTTGTAAACAATGAAACAATCAATTATTTATCCTAAACTATCAGAACTCACAGGGATGTAAGTGTCCTCCCTCTATCATATTCATCGTATGCGCGACCATACCCTGTAACTAAATTTGATTTAAAAACTTTATCTAACGTGTAGAAATAAAATATGCAAGACATAAAATAAAAAAATATATTTTTATTAATATAATTTCCAATAAGTTTGTCTTTACAAAGAAAAATAGTATAATACACTCAATTCAATTGAAGCGTTGATATCCTCCTCTAACAAATAATACACACTAACCCCTTTTCTATACTTCAAGAATTTAACTAAATGTCACTAATATAGCTATTAAATCAAAAATGAGTTTTAAAATTCTTCACCAAATCACAATTTTTATCACATCAAAAGTTTTATTATCTTAGTTTCTTGAAAGTTTATTGGTTACAAGCTTCATTCTGTATATTAGACAAACTAACCAAGAGTATTAGAATTGTTTTTATAAGCGAGATGTCCCAATACTTTATAAGAACTTGAGTTCGAGTGTCATTAGATGTATTGTAACACACTATATATTAATGTGAGAATTGCAATCTCATTATTTCGTGTGATTAGTAGCTATTGATGATTGTATTTGGTATTGATATATTGGTATGATGATGTAATTCAATCATTTCGTTTATAATTAATTAATTAATTAATTATTAGTTCTCCAAAAATTCCAAGTCCCAAGAAAAAAGAATTAAAATTAATTATTATTAATTTTTTTTTTCTTGGCAATTAAGATTGTTAGTCAGTTTATAATATATATACAATTAAAATAGAGTTAGAGGGAGGACTATATTTTATTAAAAGAAATTGATGTGGCACAGATTAGGTAAGCGTTCGTCCAAAAAGTATTATCCACTTTGGTCAAAGTTTTACGATTCTGTCCTAAAACAGGCATCTCATGGTGGAGAGGGGCTAGCCATGTGCTTATTCGATATGGGATGAATTCCTCCACAACATAAGCCCCCAGCATGTGGATGGATTATGTGCGTGGGGAGCTAGTATGAGATTCCCACAGATGGTGTGAAACTGATGTGGCACGGAATGAACAAACATCTACCTAAGAAGCATGTTATAACTTTAAGGTTGCAAGTCCAAGTGTAGGTTGTGTCAAGTAATAAATTTCTCGAGAGACCAAGAACGATCTACAAGAAAGTTGTTTGAAGTTTTTAAAATTATATTTATTAAAATATGGGCTCAATGTGGTTTAAAATATAAAAGAAAATTATACTATAACTAAGAAATTAAAGTAAAAGTATTGAGAATTAATGATTCGCTCTTGAGTTTTGGCTAAAAGAATAATTATTTATTATTTTTACCTCTTTTAAATATTACTATTAGAATCCATACATAATAAATGTTCACATGGGAATAAGTTATCAAATAGCTCATGCATTATGATAATCATGATATTATTTTACTGTTTGTAAATTATTTTTTAATACCAATACTTATTTATGGGATCAAGTATTTATGCACACCTTTATATACAACAAATCAAGGTTTCGCGTTAGCAGACGGTGGAGTAGAATCGTATAATAAGGTAAATGAACTCAAGTATTTGTTGTATCATTCGTGATACAAAAATCAAGAATCGCCACTAAATAAAAAATATTTTAACGCCAACACTTATTTATGAGATTAAGTATTTATACACGTCTTTATTTACAACAAATCAAGGTTTTATATTAGCAGTCGGTGGAATAAAACCATACAATTGTGCCATTGGTGATACAAAAATAAAAAATCGCCACTAAACATGAAAGGTTTTAATGCCAATACTTATTTATGAAATTAAGTATTTATGCACACTGTTTACAACAAATTAATATTCCATATTAGCAGTCGATGGAGCAAAACCGTGCAATAAGTTAAATGAACCTAATTATTTGTTGTGTAATTAGTGATACATAAATAAAAAATCATAACAAAATAAGGAGAGTTTCAATTAAAAATTAAAATAATAATACAACACACTTAAATATTATGCACTTTTATAATCGTTCATCTTTTTCCATCAAGAGGTTCATCATTTCTTCTCACCTAAATGAAATTTACAAAGATATAATGAAAATAAAAAAGACTAAAAATAGAAGAGAAACTAGAGAAAACATTTTTATTACTATTAGAAAATTTACATTACTACTAAAAAATTTAGATTAAAGGAAGATAACAATAAAACTTTTTTTCACCCTCTAAGGGTTTTTGTATGTCTTGAATGTCATCCAAGAGCCCCTATTTATAATAAAAGAGTGCCTAAATTGACATTTCCAAATTCACTCCAAATGCACTTCAAATTAACTTCAAATGTGCTCTAAATTCAAATAACCTTTTCAAACCTGAAAATTTTCACACATTTTGCTCCATACAATCAGTTGAATTTGGAAAAGTGATCAATATAAAGTTGTAGATTTGTCTGTCAACTTCATTTGCAACTTGAACCACCTAATTCCAACCACTAGAGAGAAAATTATGTTTAATTTTGAGAGATATGTCAGCATAGATAGATCATTTTAAATACACACACTTGAACGAATTTTCTGCTATAATCAAGGCTGAATTGGACTAAACTTCCAATAACAAAGTTATATTTCTATCTTTTGCTTTCAAATGAAGTAAGACTCAAGTCCATAGAGCTTTTGAGCATTGAGGTATTATCAAAATACAAAAATTGCATAAGTTTGGAAACGTGCTTATTTTGAATTTAATGCAAGTTCAACAATCACTTGTAAAGTCCAAGTGATTTCTTACATATATTTTGACCTACACATGATGGATTTAGGCAAAAATGACCATTTTTTTTTCTAATTGTGATGTTTTTTTAATCCAATAAAATAATATCTCCCAACTTGTTCACGAAACGTGTTGTCTTCTTCGATTTTATTTTGACTCTTTTTTATTTTTTTTTGTTCATTGATTTCCTAACATAAAATCTTAATAAAAGTATAATATTAACAAGAATAAAGCAAGGAAAGTATAGAATTTGATACAAAAATATATCAAAATATGCAATTATCAAATTCCCCCACACTTAACCCTTGCACGTCCTCGAGCAAGCCTTAAACAAACTAAAATTAATCCAATTTCGTAGAAAATCACGATTGTATTTAGCTTATGCAACAAGCCTTTAAACTCCAAGGTGACCCATAGAGAATGAGTTATAGTCTTACGAGAGTTTCCAGTGGTGATACCCACAAACACATATGATAACTAATTTTCAACCGTTATTCTTAGGAAACAACAAAGTAATATGAAAATGAAATCAAACAAGTATGAATCTAATCCTTAGTCATTCAAAAGTCAATACATTTTCACATTGAGCATACTCTAGTGTGTGTGTGAATAGTGAATATCAATAGTGATGAAACCAGGTATGCTTCAAACAAGTGAATTCTCATGAACCTTACAAAAATCATCACCCAATCTCTAACGGAAGAGTTAAATATTATAGGCTCTTCCTTTGGTACAAATATCTACTACACTGAAGGCACCTCGCAAAATCAAAAGATTTTCAACAAAAGTTGTAATGGGGCTAAAGGGTAGTGATATGGCTAAGAAATAAAAAGATACGATGCAACAAAGATTTTAAAAACTTCATGGGATAAGAGACAAAGTTTATCAATGAAAAATTCTCATACTCTATGAATTTCAATATCAGAGCCTATTATTATTGAATTGGACCCATTTTCATTATTTTTATTGATTTTGCAGTATCCCATTTTCAATTGCAAGTCATAATATTTTTAAAACTGTGCAATTATTTTTAGAAGAGAAACTCTTCCACACTTATATTCTTTTCAAACTCAAATTTCTTTTGCAAGCACACCTTGTCAATGGAATGTCTTTTAAATTCCAAATTATTTTTAAAACAATGTAGGATAATAGTGTATTTAGGCTAGACAAGAAGATATGGTTATAAAAAAAATACTTATTTATTGAAAGACTTAAAGTAACTCACTATTGTTCGTAAAATATTTTGCACATCGCAATTGCACGGTGTCAAGTTTTAATACAACAATGAATTGAGTTGAGTATCCACAGGGATTGTAATAAAAAAATTGCATTAAGTACCGTAGTTCAAATAGTCCTAATTTTATCTAGAATATCAAATGATGATTGAAAAAAATAAAGTAAAGTAAGATAAAAATGCACATACAAGAGTGGAGTTTTTAGAAGCAATAAAACAAACATCTTATGAGCAAGATATTTTAGAGGAATGACTTACCTAATTACCACCTATGTTCTTCCTTCCAAAATATAATAATTTAAGTCAACAACACATGTAAGTTAAGAATTTCTAAACTCATCAATTCCCTCTCTTAGGTGCCGAATTGACTATGAGTTTTAACATGAATTTCGATATATCTATAAAAATTCAAGAATAAAACTCTACAAAAGATCAATGAATTCTTTTTCAAAATATCGAAGGTTTTTATAAGCTTCTGAACTCTATGATTCCTAGATTGTGTTATCCCTATGATCATGTATAATCTTCCCTCCCTCGAGTGTCGAATCTCGTACGTCAAACAATTTCAATTAGTGATCAATTAATCAAGATGAAATACTAAACAAGATAACATAAACAATATGAATAACTTAAACTAATATTATTTAGAATTCAAAATTTATGATTAAATAATGTTACATCATCCTCTAGAAAGAAATGCTTAGTTCACCATGGATGAATACAACTTCAAAAAATAAATAAGAAAAAATATGAAAATTGTTCAGCAATTTGTGAAGTGGAAGGAATGGTTGAAACTCTCCTTGTCTTCAAGAATGACTTTTTGTTCTTTAAGAATGCCTTGTTTTGATATGCAAAAAATGGAATGGGTTTTGTCTCCAAGCACCCCCCCCAATGGTCTCCTTTGGTTCCAAGAACCAATCCTTTCCTTTTTTTTTTGGTTGATCTTGTTCTTTCATTTTTAAACTTCTCCCTAATGATTCTTTCCCCAAGAGTCTTCCAAAAGAAACCTGAAATCCTTCTACTTTTCTTGGCTTTTCTTCAAAGGAAACCTGAAAATCCTTCCACTTTTCTTGGCTTTTCAAAAGAAACCTGAAATCCTTTCCCTTTTCTTAGCTTTTTTTTCTTTTTCTCTCCACCAATTTAGTGTATCCACTAGAGCATCATATGGGTAATGATGTATAGGTGTATGTAATGTATATATCTCATAAAAATGCTAAACTTCGTGATCCATTGCCACTTGTCATCAAAAAAATGCATCAACATCTTTTTTGTTGGAAAGGCAGTACCTAAGCATGGAATAATGGCACCTAGGCATTGTGTATTCTATCTTGGAAGCCTCGGACAGTGCCTAGATACTGTGTATTCTATCTTGGAAGTCTTGGATGGCGCCTAGGCGCTCTGTTTTAGCACCTGGGTGCCGGACATTCTATCCTAGCTGCCTCCATTTTAGCACTTTGACACTGTTCAACCTATTTCAAATACATTTTGACCTCTCTTTAGGCTGAATTGGATTTTGATGTCTTCTATTGAATTTTATCCGTGTGTCTTAGCTTTCCGTATACACTTGAATAAACTAAATATGACATATGTGTAGAGAGTTATGCCTTAAATACCAAGATATATCATACCAGATAATTTCAACCTAGTGCTGATTCTTGAACTCGATGTTTCTCATTGAGATTGACCGAATTGGATTTTGTGGTAAACATATAAGTTGTAGATCTATCTCTTTTATTTCCAATGAATCAATAATTAAGTTGATATGAAATTAGGATCGAGAGTTATGATTGAAATACCAAAAATGCCATCAATAGCACCGCAACTCGAATTCTTCACCATTTCAACCAAGTTTTTGATTTCTTTTCATTTTCTTCTCTTATTGTCATTGCCTACAAGATTTTAAACTAAATGCATAAAAAGTAATAAAAACACTTGAAAACAAACTAATTATTAATGAAAAGATATATGAATTATTGGTATAAAATCAATTTATCAACTATATGGGATGTTCTTTTGGAACATCACATGGGGAACACGCTGTTTTGGCCATGGCGTTAGAAAGCCTAATGACTTAATAATTTTTCAAGTGCTGCTCAATTCGTCGTTCACCTTGAAAGACCATAAGAAAAAATTCTAACATTCAACCCCTTCATGTTGAAAATTCAAGTGATGATTAAAGTAAGGGAGTAAGAAACACCTATTTTGACATGCTTGTCTCCACACCGAATAAGATAACTATTTGTGCAAAAATATTTGAGTATAATTATTACAAAAATATATTAACCAAAGAACAAGATCAAAATTCAAAACAACACCCATCATCAATTAAACCACATTATCCTGCTTAATTTTAATCATTGAAGTTGAAAGATCATCTACGACTAAAAAGAAAATTGGTAATTCACAAACTTTTTATTAAAAACTTTACAAACTTGCCATGTTATGCAAAAAAACTCAAGAGTGTTACAGTTACCCTTTATTCTGCCACCTTTTTTATGGTTTCAATGGTCCCAAAAGAAAACATGTTTGAATATAAAAAGAAAAACTAAAAACATACAGATTGAATACATAAAACATGATATCAACTATCCCTTCCACCAACTTAATCGAGACATTATCCCTAATGTCGAAAATTGATAGAATAGTAGAGTTTAGAAGATATTACTTGAAATGTGACTTATTGGAAAATAGAGCTGAAATAACACAATATATATACAATTAGTTGAAACTATTAAGGATAGATTTCACACGCTGAGAGTTAAATTCATTTTATGTTTTTGACCATGGTCCTTGTTGAGCTAATTCACATGAGCTAATGCAAGATCAGTATCTAGTACATATGCTAGAAGTTGATCAATCTGTTGGCTAGATGTTGGAGCAGAAATAAGAATTTGTCTTGTAGATGGTGAAATAAAACCTTTTTCTACAACACGATCTACAAAAGATAGTAAACCATAAAAGAAACTATTAATATTAAGAATATCTACACATTTCTGGTGAATATTGAGTTGTGCCCAAGAAACAACTTGGAATAATTCGTCAAGTATATCGAAACCGTCAGGTAGAGTGATGAATACATTTGTATTATTTAACATATTAGGTATTCTGTCTCGAATATATGATACTTTTAGCTCATTTTTAATGATCATACTTGCATGTTCTGTATTGTTAAAGGTTTTGGGACAACTCTTAAAACTTTGATTCCTTCTACATGAGCAGAAGTAACACCACTCCCTATTAACCCCAAACTGGCGGCCCCATACACTAAATGAATTTCTTGTTCTGCTAAAAATCTACCAAGGTTATTGACTACCCCCTATAAACTCACTATTTTTCCTGGATTGGTTCCACAAAAAACATAAATATAGTTAAACTTGCGAGTGGAAGAGACTTCTATTTTTTTATGAAAGTGAGTTGTGCAAAAATAGAGTATGTATGATGCTATTTATTAAGGTGTGAATAGGGAATACATTTATTGCACGTCTTTTTCTTTTGTCATAAAGATTGAAAATAAGGACACAAATTTTGAAAAAAATCAACTTCTGCACGTGAATGTACACGTAGTTGTGACTCTGACTCACATCTTCCTTTGGTTTTAGGTCTAGTAACTATTTAAAACCCCTCTATGGGTCGAGGATATGCTTCCTATCTGATTTTCTTATAAATTGGCAAACAAAGTCTTTTAATATCAAATTATCAAGAGTATAAAACTCATATTCATCCCAGAAGTGATTCCATAAATCAAGAATTGTACTTTGTACTAATTCACATGAATGCATCTCAAGAGTCAATATAATGTTATCTAAACACTCCTTACTCAGTCCATTCATAATGAATTGAATTTTATCTTCTCAATTTTTAGAAACCATTCCTAAGGAAATACACTTTGTGTTGCAAGTCCATCTAGTACATTTATGACAAATTTGTATTTTTTTGCCCTTCTTTTTTAAAATATGTTCTTTTACCAAAACCATGCATGTATCTTGTAAGCAAGTTTGAAAACTCATGTGAAAACTCACATTCTACTCTTATCTTTGCTTAAATTATCCATGATATGTCCCATTGGATGCCCTTGTGCATAAACATTCTTAATCTTTCAATTTTGATTTTATAAATTTTTAAAATTGCATTTGTAAGAAGAAAATAAAATCGCTTTTTGAGAGTTAGAAGAATGTCATCCATTTTGAAAAGAACAAGAAAAAAGAATGAGAAAAAGTGAGAAACTTTGTATAAAGATTTCAATTATCTAGAAAACTGATAAATTTGACTTTAATAGCCACGGAGTATCATTATCCGTCACTTATCTGGGAAAAGGGAAAAAAATAAAAGAAAAAAAGCCTACAAAATAAATAAAGTTAGAGAAATTAAGTATATATACTTATTTATGAGATTAAGTATTTATGCAGACCTTTGTCTACAACAAATCAAGGTTTCAAATTAGTAGTCGGTGGAGTAAAATCATATAATAAGTTAAATGAATCCAAGTATTTGTTATGTCATTGGTGATATAAAAATCAAGAATCACCACTAAACAAGAAGAGTTTTAACTCCAACACTTATTTATGGGATTAAGTATATATGCACACCTTTATCTATAACAAATCAAGGTTTCACATTAATAGTCGGTGGAGAAAAACTGTACAATAAACTAAATGAATCCAAATATTTGTTGTGCCATTGGTGATCCATAAATAAAAAATTATCACAAAATAAGGAGGATTTTAATCAAAAATTAAAACAATACATCTGAACATTATACTCCTTTATAACCATTCCTATTCTTCCATAAAAAGGTTTACCATTTCTTTTCAATTAAATGAAATTTAGAAAGATATAATGAAAGTATAAAAGACTAAAAATAAAAGAAAAACTACAGAATATATTTCTATTACTACTAGAAAATTTATATTACTATTAAAAAATTTAGCTTAAAGAAAGACAACGATAAAACTTTCTTTCCTCCTCTAAAGGTTTTTGTGTATCTTGAATGTCATCCAAGAGCCCTTATTTATATTAGAATAGTGCATAAATTGACATCTCCAAATTCACTCCAAATTAACTTTAAATATGCTCTAAATTCACATGTCCTTTTCAGATATGAATATTTTCACACATTTTTCTCTATGCAATCAGTTGAATTTAGAAAAGTGATTAATATTAAACTTGTAGATTTGTCTATTAACTTTATTTTTTTAACTTGAATCACCTAATTTCAACCATTAGGGAGAAAGTTATGCTTGATTTAAAGAGATATGTTAACATAGATAGATCATTTCTAATGCACACACTTGGATGAATTTGCTGCTATAATCAAGACTGAATTGAGCTGAGCTTCCAGCAAAAAAATTATAATTCTATCTCTTGGCTTTCAAATAAAATAAGAATTAGGTCCATAGGTCATTTGAGCATGGAGTTATTCCAAAAATACGAAAACTACACAAGTTTAAAAACATGCTTATTTTGAATTTAATGCATGCCCTACAATCACTTGCAAAGTTCAAGTGATTTCTTACATATATTTTGATCTAAACATGATGGATTTAGGCAAAAAAGGGGATTTTTTTGCTAATTGTGATGCTTCTTTGATCCAATAAAATAGTATATCCCAACTTGCTAATGAAACATGTTGTTTTCTTCTGTTTTATAATGACTCTTTTTATCTCTTTTTGTTCATTGAGTCCTGACACAAAATATTAATAAAATTATAATATTAACAAGAATAAAAAAAAGTATAAGGGATTTGATACAAAAAATATATCAAAATATACACTTATGAGATCCTCTTCTTGCCTCTGCTAGAATTCCCCTAGATGAGTCATATGGTCTTGGGGCATTAGGCTTGGAGTGACGATAATTGTCTTTAGCTTTATCAATGTACTCCATCAAATAGCCATTTCGAATTAGCCCCTTAATCTCATTCTTCAAGTGGTGGAACTCCTTTGAAGTATGCCCATAAACTTGGTGGACGTGGTAGTATTTGTTGGATTTCATCCACTTAGGATTTTCTCTCATTGGTCATGGTGGTTGAACTAACTCCTGTTGCTCAACAACCACCAATATTTCTGACAGCGTAGCATTGGGGGGGGGGGGAAGGGGGTGAAATGAGTATAGGTAGATGGGGATATATTTTGCTTCTCTTTCTTCTTCCTTCCGTCATCTCTATGTTCTTCTTTCTATTTTCTCTTTCCAAGAGTACTCACGCTCACTATCTCCTCTATCCAGATGTAATTCTTTGCTTACGTTAAGAGCTCTTCCAAGGTAGGGCGGGGTCTCTCTGCAATTAACTTCTTGAACCTTCCATGATGGAGGTTCTGCTGTATAATTCCAGTCAGTAGCTCGTGATTCACATGGGGGACCTCATGAACTATTTCCACGAAATATTGTATGTATTTATAGAATGACTCTCCATCCCTTTGGATGACTTTGAATAGGGATAATATAGTTTTCGGGTACTTGTAATTGATGGAGAATTGGTGCAAGAATCTTTGAGTCAAATGCTCAAGACTAGTGATGCTTTATGTAGGTAATTGGTTGAACCATGTCAAGGCGCGCTTGGAAAGAGTAGTATAACAAATATTGATGTAGGTGGCATCACTCAAATCATACAAGTTTGCTTTGATGTAAAACTTGTTGTAATATTTTTGTGGATCACCAGTTCCATTAAACATAGTGAGATTGGCTATCTTAACTCTGATTGGTAGGGATTTGACCAAGATAGTGGGGGAGAATGGGCTTCACTTAGGGGGTGCTACCACCAATGGGAGATAATCCTCTTTTTGGTCGTGCCAGCTTATTGGGTGAGTAGGTGTCATAGTTTGTGTCATATTGGACTTATCTCATTGCTCTGTATGGTCTTTGGGCTAGGACGCATGGCTGCTCGCATCATCGTGAGTGTTAGTTGCTCTGCGTTGTGGGGCTTTACACCTCAGCTCAGTCTTTTCGGGATTTAAAGTTGAATCTTGACTTATGTGAGATAATTGACGGGGCTCTTCTCTACACTGGTTAGTAGTCTGCCCCTCATCGCTTCATGCCTCTACTCAGTTCCCTCAGGAGCTGAAGTGAGGTCTCCTCACTTGATGGTTTATAGCAAAGTGGGCAACTGCTTCAGTCGTTACACCGGCTGTCGCCTCTTCAATCATAGTTCTAAATGCTTCCTAGACCTTATGTAGTATTGGTTTCCCATGAAGAGGAAGAGGCGGATCTCTTGGGTTAGCTAGAGATAGACGCTGGTCACCTCCAGCACAATAGATGCCTCCAGTAAGGTGGTCGCCTCCCTTGTCATTAGCGCCCCCGATAGGGGGGTCGCCTTTGGCTGTTGGCTACTTGATAAGTTGGTTTTATATCAATAATTCATATGCCTTTTTATTAGCATTTGGTTTGTTTTCAAGTGTTTTTGTTACTTTTTATGTATTTAGTTTGAAATCTTGCAGGTAATGACAAAAATAAGAAGAAAATGGAAAGATACCAAAAACTTGGTTGAAATGTTGAAAAATCTGAATTGTGGTGCGACTGATGGCAATTTTGGTATTTCAATCATAACACTTTGCTAAAATATCATTTTGAATTAATTCATAAACCATTAGAAATCCAAGAGATAATCAACTTCTTTTATGTTTACCATAAAATCTAATTCTATCAATATCAATGATAAAAGCCGAGTTCAAAAGTCAGCACTAGGCTGAAATTTTCTACTATGACATAGTTTGGTATTTCAAGTATAACGCCCTCCACATATGTCATATTTAGTTGATACAAGTTCCTATTGAAAGACAAGACATAGGAATACAATTCGTATGAAGACACCAAAAGCCAGTTCAGTATAGAAGGTTGTGAAATATCAATTTATAGAGGATGCAGATGCTGAAGATAGAATGTTCAGCACCAGGCTGTGCTTAACTGTCCAGTCAGCGACCACGCGTTGCCACATGGATAAAAGGGGAAAAATGGATTTTTATACCTCTTTAAGGCCTTTTCCATCTAATTTTAAGGACCCCAAAGAGCCTCCAAAGATATGCTTGGATTTGAAAATCTGTTCTAGACAGAAAGAAGCATGCTGGACAGAAGGAGCCATTCATGGTGAGAAGAGAGCTATTCTTGAAGACAAGGAAGCCACTCTTGGAAACAAGGAGAGCTTCAACTATTCCTCTCACTTCACAAATTGGTGAACAATTTTCATGTTCTTTCTTATGTATTTCTTGAAGTTATATTCATACATAATGAACTAAACTTTCTTTCTAGAGGATGATATAATCTTATTTGATCATATGTTTTGAATTCCAAATAATATTAGTTCAAGTTATTCATTTTGTTTGTGTTATATAATTTAGTATTACATCTTGATTATTTGGCTATTAATTGAGAATGTTTGATGTATGAGATTCGATATTCGAGAGAGGAAAAATTATACATGATCATAAAGATAGCATAACCTAGGAACCATAGAGTTGAGAAGCCTATGGAACCTTTGAAGTTTTGAAAAAGAATTTATTGAACTTTTGCAGAGTTTTATTCTTGAGTTTTTTATAAAGATATTGAAATTCATATTAGAACTCATAATCAATTCGGCACTCGAGAGAGAGAATTGATGAGTTTAGGAATTTTTAACTTACATGTGTTGTTGACTTGAATTGATATGTTTTGGAAGAAAAAACATATGTGATAATTAGGTGAGTCATTTCTCTAGAATTTCTTGTTCTTAAAGTGTTTGTTGTATTACTTCTAAAAACTCTAGTTTTATCTTTGCAATTTTTATCTTATTTTACTTTGTTTACCAATCATCACTTGATTTTCTAGATAAAATTAGGACTGTTTGAACTACATTACTTACTGTAATTTTTTATTACAATCCTTGTGGATATGATACTCAACTCACCGTTGTATTAAAACATGACACCATGCACTTGCGATTTGCAAAATATTTCACGAACACTATTCTCATGGTTCTGGATCTTGACTGCATTCTCAATGATCAAGCAATGAGTTTTCACAAACAACGCCAAAATAATGTGGCACAGAATGGGCAAGCGTCTGCCCAATAGATATTGTCTACTTTGGTCGGAGCCTCATAGTTTTGTCCTGGAAAAGATGCCTTTTGGGGAAGAGGGGTTGGCCACGTTCTTATTCAATATGGGATGATCCCTCCCCAACATAAGTCCCCAACATATGGAGGGATTGTGTGCGTGGGGAGCTGGTATGGAATTTCCACAGACGACGTCAAAATAATGTGGTATCACTCATTTTAGTAGTACTCCTGCCGAGGTCAAATTGTTGAGTGGGTCACTGTCTGCACCATAAAAAGTTGTTAGAATTGCCACCATGGTTGACCGGCCGAAAACTCTCTGACGATCAAGTCAGTTCCAAAATAAGTAGATGTATGCAAGAATCTTGAGAGCATACAAGTACATAATTAATTGTGTATCTTTTAATAATGAAGACTCTGATTATTATAGAGTTGATATGAGAGTTTTCATGGGTTTGAACCTTTAGGCCTTTATGGGGTTAGTCAGAATAATATAGTTCAACTTTGTGTGTTAACTTGTGGATCCCATGAACTTGGGCTATTAGGTCTTCTATTTGTTTTGACTCATAATTCGAATAAATCTCTTGAATTTAATCTATTGGGCTTATTTTGAACTCATGCCTATCAGAAATAATATATGTTACCTGTGTTTGAGAAAGATTTGCCTCTAGAATTTTCTTTTCTTTTATGGGTATTTTTATCCAAATCAAAGCAAATATTAATAATGCTCAACATAAATGATGTGTTTCGTAAAAAAAATAAAAATAAATAGACAGCACGATGTGCTAGAATTATACATGCAGATGAGAATAATATTACAATAGTGTATTGCAATTGAATTGTATGGAGAAACTAACTATGCTTGGAGTCATTTTAAAAAATGTTTCGTTGATAAATATTTTGAATATGTATGGGGAAATTCTCTTAGAAAATTTTGTTGGGATGAAAAGTTGTTTGAAAAATTTAAAATGATTAATGTGATGAATATCCGCTGAAAAAAAATTCAAGTGATTCATTTTCAACTCAATGAAAATGCAAAAATATATTTTTTTCCATTTCCCTAAAATATTTTTAAGACAAATTTTGCGTGTCTAATTTCATCTTAAATATTAAAAAATATTTTTGACTACTTATCTATTTATCTATGCATCTAATATAAATGTTTGAAGTATGTATCAATATATATATTTGTACCTTAAACACATCTAAATGCACAATAAAATCTCCATATATATCTTTATCAATACTTGTTGCTGACGTGTATTTGTATATACGCATCCAAGTATCAATATATAAACATACTTATATGCATATATACATAAACGTTCTACAGATATACCTATATATATATATATATATATATATATATATGCATGTATAAATTTGTACATAAACAGCACATATATAAGTCCATATTAAAGTATACCATTAACGCACCATAAAGTGTGTGTGCGCGCATATATATTACACTTGCCATAATCTTTAGTTTTACTATACATACATATATGTATATATATTAATGTGAATTCTACTACTATTTGTTCATATTGTGAAAAGAGATCCATGTTAAAATTTCAATAAATAAATGTTCGATAAATTAATATTCTCGCTAAAAATAAAAAAAATTCTTTAGGGTCCAACAAAATATAAATTGATAATTGACAAAAAAAAAGGAACATATCTCATTCATAGAATTAAAGAGTTTTTTTTTTTTTTTTGTGATAAATTTAACTCTTTTACAAAATTTTCATTTAAAGTCTTTTAATTTTTCTTTGTACCTAACTCAACATCATCTTTAATTTTTTGCAAAGCATGCACTACATACATTTTTCTTATATTGTATAAAGTAGTTATTTAAAGTTGCTATTGCTTGAAACACCTCTTTTGGGGAAATATTTGGTAAAACACAACTATCATCTGGATCATGATCATCATCAACAAGCGTATCCATTATCAAATCCTTCTTGTTGTCCTCTACCCTCCAAGGATCTTCTATTATAAAGTGATGCCATTCGGTTTGAAAAACACTAATTAGAGTAGACCTGACTACGGTTCAGGAACCGCCGATTCCACGGTTCAAGAAAATCCCGACCCTTAACTTTAACCGTCAAGGCCGGTTACGGTCCGGGTTCTAGAACCGTCGGTTTCGATTCCGGTTAATCACCGGTTCCGACCCTTATATTATATTTTATTTTTTTAAATTTTTTTTGAACTTAAATTTGCAAAAATTATTGTTACTTTTTGAACTTAATGAAAAAAAAACTTAAATTAAAAAAAAAAAACTAAAATTTAAGTATATGATCCAAAACAAAAGTGACTAAATTAATTTATGAAATTTCTAAAAAATAATTTTTCCATTTACACTGTATTGATAAAATATAATTTACTAAATTTTGATTTTTGGAGTTAATATTATCATATAAAATCGATTAAACATTACAATAATTTAATAATATTAAATGAGAAGTTGGGGATAAACAGTAGATATTGTAAAGTAACATTATTAAATATTTTTAAAAAATTATAAATTTACTTTTTATTAAAATAATTGTAAAGTAGCATCATTAGATAATTTTCAAAACTTTACTTATTATTAAGATGAAATGTAGAATGCTTAAATATAGAACTTGATTTGTAATTTGCTGAAACTAATTAATTAAATTTAAAGAAGGATACAATATCAATTATATTGATTTTCAGAAACAAGACAAGAAATTTAAGGGGGAAAAAATAAAAAAATAAATCATAAGACTTATTTATGTACTTATTCAAAATTATAAACATATGGTCCATTAGCTCAATTGGTTAGAGTATTCTATTAATAGTTTGAAGGTCACAGGTTCAAAACCTACATAACACATTTTTACACTATTTTGATTAAATTTTTTTTTTTTTAAAATTTTAAAAAATTTAAAAAAAATTAAAAACCGCTGGGTTGGGCCCGGCAGGCCGGCCCGGATTGAACCGCCAGGTCAGTTGAATTTTTCAGACCCGTGGTCAACGGGTTTGGACCCGACCCGTGGTTAGGTCTGAATTAGAGGCTCGCCAATCAAATGTTCGAGAACCTCATTGGGCCCAACATGGAGGTCTATATCGACAACATGCTCGTTAAGAGTGATCGAGCCCCTGACCACATCCAAGATTTGGAGGGGTGCTTCACAGTGTTGATGGCCTACCACATGAGACTCAACATGACCAAATGTACATATGGAGTACGAGAAGAGAAGTTTTTGCGGTACATAATTTCAGAGAGAGGAATAAAAACAAACCCCAAGAAAATAGATGTGGTCATGAACATGCTCCCCCCACCGTCCATCAGGCAAGTCTAACAGCTTGTAGGATGCTTAGTGGCCTCAAATCGATTCATGTAAAGGTCCACCGATAAGGGACCTCTTTTTTCAAAGTTCTCTAAGAAGGGAAGAGTTTTGAGTGGAAGAAAGAATTCCAACAAGCATTTGATGAATTAAAGAAGTACCTGGTCTTTCCACCCCTGCTCACATAGTTGGAGATGGGCTATTTACAATGTCAGTCACATGCTGAAAGGTGCTGAGTAGAGGTGCCCATGTATTAAGAAGCTCACCCTCACTTTTGTTACCGCGGCGAGAAAGCTTAGCCCAAATTTTCAGTGTCACCCGATGGTGGTGGTGGTGTTGACAAACCATCCCCACAAGCAAGTGATGTCAAACCTAGAGACTTTGGAAAGGATGGTGAAGTGGGCTATTGAGCTCAATGAGCATGGAATTGATTCCCCACATCAAACAATGAGGCTCAATATGTAGCACTTCTCCTAGGCATCAAGCTCGTGATTTTTAGTGACTCTTAGCTGGTAGTCAACCAAGTAGGAGGTACTTACGAAGCTAAGGATGAGAAAACGCCAAAGTATTTGGGCTTGATAAAGGACTTGTTATCTAAGTTCAAGGAGTATGAGGCAAAGTGAATCCCGAGGACCACTAACTTAATAGTTGATTAGCTTGCCAAAGCTAAGCATTAATAGCAAGAATATCACATTCCTCAGCTCCAACAAGGTGAAAATATGAGGGGGAAGGACTGCGAGTCTTGTGAAAATAAAGGGTTAAGCTGGAAGGATGACATCATCAAATACTTAGAGACTGGAGAACTCCTACCTAGCCCAAGAGAAGCTCGCAAGTTGAGGATGCGTGATATGCACTTTTTACTCATAAACATAGAATTATATAAGAGAGGTTTCTCCCAGCTATAACTGAAATGCCTTACGCCTGACAAGGCCAATTATATTATCTTAGAGATTCATGAAGAGATCTACGGCAGCCAAGGCCCTCGAGGGGAAAGCCTTGAGGTAAGGCTACTTTTGGCATACTATGCTCTAAGATGCTAAGGAAAAAGTCTTGCACTACAGATCATGATAGGAGCATGCCAACACCCCTCATCAACTAGCTGCACCCCTATAACCACTTGAGATCCCATACCCCTCAATGGGGAATGCACATAGTAGGGTTGTTCTCCTAGCTACCGGCCAGAGAAAGTTCCTAATTATCTTTGTTGATTACTTTACCATGTAAGTGGAGGTTGAGACATTGCAAAGATAATGGAGAATGAAGTGATAAAATTCTTATGGAAAAGCATTATTTGCCGATTTGGCATACTGTGAGCTATGATGTCAGATAAAGGAACACAGTTTGAAGGTGTTAATGGTGCCATGGCATTTTAATTGAGCAATTCTTCACCTCGGTAAGCAACCCCTAAGTGAATGGCCAAACCAAGGTCACCAACCATACTATCTTGCAGTATCCCAAGGCTCGCTTAGGCACGACGAAAGGAGCTTGGATAGATGAGCTTCCCAGTATATCATGGGCATACTGTAGAACTACCTGGATATCAACCGGGGAAGCTCTATTCAACCTCACATATGGAATAAAGTCATTGGCCCTGCATAGATTGGGAAGCTATTGTTGAGTTGGTTTTATACCAACAATTTGTATTCTTTTTAATTAACATTTGATTTATTTTCAAGTATTTATGTTACTTTTTGTGCATTTAATTTGAAATCTTGTAGTTAATGGCAAAATGAGAAAAAAATGGAAAAAAACATAAAACTTGGTTGAAATTTAAAAGAATCCATATTATGATACTATTGAGGGCAGTATTAGTATTTCAAAAATAACTTCTTTATATAGTATTATTTTTACTTGATTATTGAACCATTGAAAATCCAAGAAATAGATATATAAATTCTATGTTTACCACAAAATCTAGTTCTTACGATTTCAATGAAAAACATTAGGTTAAAAAATTTACACTTGACTGGAATTTTTTAGCATGACACATTTTTGGTATTTTAGGTATAACTATTTCTACAAATTTCATATCAAGTTGATTCAAGAGTCAATGAAAATCGAAGGCACAAAGCTAGAATTCCTTATAATTAATTTACTTAGAGAAAGTTTTTAGGGGTTCATGTTGCTTTCACTTCGTAAATTAGCATTCCAATTTGTGTTATCAATCCCCAAGAGGCTGCTACATCAATTACTAGTTCGTTTTTTTAAACAAGTTTCAATAAAATTCTCTTTTTTGTGATACTATAGTGTAGGTCCATTCTACATTCTTTACAAATATGCTTATACTGCCATCAACCCCAAAGGCTGGCAAGATTCTCTTGAGGTCATATTGAGCTTAGTCAGCTCGACTTTAAAATCCCACTACTCGACTTCTCTTAAGGCCAAAGACAAAGCACATCCTGTGATAACCCCATCTTATGAGGTTAGCCTATGCCTAGCCCCGGATGCTCCAAAGAGGGATCCAATTCAAACAAAATACTTGAAAGTATTATCAACTCCCCAAGTTACATAATAAGAAATAGACGGTAGCACCTATTACTTAAAATTATAAAAAATGAGGGACTAAGTATAGCAATTCAAAAAGGTAAAAGAAATTTTCATACTAAATCAATTAGCGAGCTAAAGTATTACGCAAATTGAAGCAGTAATTTACTACCCTAACTATGAATGAAAGCAACAAAAGTCCTTATACATCAAAAACACCAATCTAAGAAAAAATAATCCAAGTCTAAGAACAAGCATATCTTTACTCCGATGGAGGCTCATAGGTAGCTGCATTAATCGTCTTGACCATGGCTCTGCCATAATCACTGCCAACAATGTCAACCACCTTATCATTGACCTCAACTGGCATATTAGGTGGAGTCTCCATAGGTACGACCCCTATAGCTCGGGGATATGGGGCTCGATCAACATCACAATGTCCTCAAACACTAAACTCGATTTCCACAACATCTGTCTACAGTCACAAATGATATCATCATAGATGGTTTAGACACGCAGTATGGTAACTTCTTAAAAATAGAGAGGACTAATAAGTAGTTTCAACCTTTCAGCTACACTGGCAACAAAGGCTTTGATAGTCTCAAACGCCAAAAACTTTATCCCCGATGATTGATCTTCTTCATACGTTTCCTTTGGAACATTGGAATCAGAAGTCAATTATTTGTTTTCTTCTTCCAACTTTTTCTTCTCTTCTGTCAACTTTCTCAACACCTCATTTAGTTGGGCTATCTCTTCAATGCCCTTCCTTTTGATAGCCTTAAGGGAGTTGGAGGCCTCCTTATAACCCTCCCTATGCTTAGTGAGAATTGAGGCTAGGGTAAGATACAACAATATGAGACAAGAAGGAAAACTACAAATCTATTAAAATAAAAACAACAAAATAAACTAAGTAAGCACGAAGGAGATAATAAAGCCTCACTCGAGCTAAGTCCCCTGCTAGGGCTTCAACAATAGAACTATCATGCTTAATTTTGAAGTGATTGATATCATACTGACTTATCACGCTAAGAGTCTTCTCCAACCTAAAGCATGATCTTGGCCATACCAAAGGGACTTCACTCCCTCGGTGCGATGCACCCTGTAGGTGAAAAAATACTTCCCTATACTGTGTGGCCTCTTCAAATCAATCTCTGCTGGCACCTCAATAGGCTGACCCCTATCACCACGCGCAGCATCACAGGACAACAACCTGTGTCCATCGGCCCTCTAGAATGAGGGAAGGCCTACCACCATCTCTAGTACTCTGACCTAACTTAGGTCCACTATGTCGTCCAGCCTCACCCTTATCATTGGTTATCACCCCTTTCCAGAAAGGGCGCAAACCAAACTAAGCATTAGACATAAGCAAAGGGTAAAGGTCCCGAATCTTGAGATTTATGAGAACCAAGAGTGTCAAAATCCAACTTTTTGGTTTGTCTGTTGGTTGTAGACAAACCAAGCATAAGACATAAGCAGTGGGTAAAATTAATAGAAGTGATAAAAAATGCTATTTAAGTGGCTAAGTATGCAAAGAAAGAAGCAAAGTCATGCAATACTGTTGGGGACTGGACATACGGGACCCAGTAAAGTTTCATATAATCCTATCCCTCTACATTGAAGTTGAGTGTCGTGGTGAACCTTACTAAGATGTATCTTTGAAGAAGCGTTACTCTTCACCCTAGGGATCCCCAATCCTTAACATTAAAAAATTGCTTCTTCTAAGGACCCCGAGAAGTTAGACACCCTTCCAAAAACCTAAATGCCATATGAGGGTGGAAGTAGAAGTAGGGCTTATTAGGTACTCTCTGCACCATAAACAAAGCTTGAAAGCTATCTAAGATGATGGGGAGCCAAGCCCCTCTAATTGGTAGCAAAAGCCCGCAAAGGACAATAAAGTATTAGAAGTGAGCTAGCTAAGGTTGATGCCTAAACTACTTATAATATTAGCTAGGAAGGGAAGATATGGAATAGTGAAACCACTAGTAAAGTAAGTGACATACACTGCAATGTATCCACTTGGGGGACTCATTATCCTATCACCTATAGAAGGGAGAACTAGCTTATTACAAGACAACATGAGTTTTTTGCATAATACTTTGAGGTCTCCAGTTTTCAAGAAAGTATAGCACCCCACAATCTCTATAACTAGACTACATTAACTGGCTATGGGGGGCTCTCAAATGCCCCCCAACTAACCATCACCTTAAGGGGAAGAAACGTTATGCTTTCTCTCGGACTCACCCAAAGATGACTTACTAGATTATGATGAAATACCCTTCTTACTACCTAACTCAGTGGAATCCTCCTCATCCCAAGACTTCCTATCAGACCCGAGAAAACTAAGCCTCGAGTGAAGGACTTTCCAAGTACCTTAAATCAACATGACTACTACCCGAAAGAGGATAATTGTGAGAGGACTATGGATGACTGAGTAAATGACGACTGACATTGGGGGAGAAGTCACCCCGTGTGGGATAAAATAGATGAGCGCAAAAGGGCTCGACCTGTTGGCATCGTAGCGATGAGCCACAATGCCCTCTAAAAGGGCTCATGCCCTAAGTCGAGCAACCTACTCGACCAAGGGACTTCTGGGTCAAGCCATCTTGAGCTTGACTTGGGCCACTTGAAGACCCTGAGATTGAGCCATCTTGGGCTCGATGGATTGACTTAGGTTAGTTGAAGAACCCAAGGTTAAGCTATATCGAGCTCGACCTGGACAGGTTGAGCTATCTCCAGCTCGACTGTGTTTCTGTCCATAGTGGTAGTAACTGGTGAAGGTGGCAATGGAAGATGGATGGGGCAAAGACTAGTGGTGGCGCCCTAGCGCCCCTAGCCCCACTCTCACCCATGGCACCATGACCCCTATCTAGGCAATTTGGGCTTCTCTCATGATGCTTAGATGGTGACTCCAAAATGTTTGACATATTGCTTAAGAGAAGACTATGTAAAAGTGTGGAAGAGAAGAGAAAGGAAAGAAAGGGAAATGGAAAGTAAAAACCAAAAAAAAGAAAAAAGTGTGGGCGAGTTGGTGTACCTTATTTACCTTGAGAACCCATTTGTGGGAGCACTTTAGTGGGGCAAAATTTGTGAAAGTTCCTCTTCTTGAAATAAATATAAGGACTGCATAAGGTTAAGTCCTATTCAAATAAGGAAATTGCTCTAAAAAGCTTATACGGAAAAAGTCCTAATTCAATCGATCTATCCTCCATACATAATGCTAACTTGAGAGTGGGGGCCTATGATTGGCCATGATCTGTAAAAATCCAATAGGCTAAGTTCAAGAAACTTATCTAGTTTATGGGTCAGAATAAACACAAGACCCAATATACTAAGTTCATGGAATTAAAAAATTATTAAGTTAGGCTATAATGCTTGAGGTAAGCCAGTTAAGACCCTAAGGTCAAAGCCGATGAAGATCCTCAATCACACCTATAAATACCTCAAGTTTTCATAATTAAAAAGTACGTAATATATTAAGTAGTTATTAACTCTCAAGTTCTCTGATTTATATCTCCTTATTCCAAATCTGATTTGAGTATCGGAGGGTTTTCGCCAACCAAACCCCGACACTCCTAATGATTGTACCAGAGGCAATGATCCACTCCACAATATGAATTTAGAACATATAATTTTTTTTAAATAATTATATAGATAGGAATATAATTATAATATAAAAATAGATATTTATAAACATATTCATAGATATAAATACAAATATAATTTTAAAGGTATATTTATATTTAACATATATAAATATATAAAATGTTTATATATATATAAATATTTACATAAATATTAAATGTTTATACAAATCTATATAAATATTCATATAAATATTCAATTATTTTTATAAATGCATGTATATGTATATATGTTTATGTGCATAAATATATTAATAACTATTATTACACTGAGTATAATAATTATACTACACATGTAAATATATGTAAAAAATTTCATTTACAATTAAATAGTATGATTTGTGTATTTAGTTGTACTTAATTTGTAATTTATTTTATATAGTTTATTATTCACTTTATCACTTATTTTCATACATTAATATTATACTTAAATATTATAGTTATTATTTTATGTATATAATATATATATATATATAAGTAATTTAGTTCAATTGATTTGATCCAACTTCATTAATAAATTACTATTTTAAAATTCAAGGGCAATTTTAGACTTTTACACACAAATTTACAACTTATTTAACAAATATTTTTTTTCAATCATTCTATTTTTCAGCAACATGTTGCAAACACTACCAACTTCTGTTTCTCAATTATTTTTACTTTTTCTGCAATAAAACATTTTCTCTAAAAGTAGAAATTTTTGGGAACGCTCCAAAATACTAAAACCAATTTTTTGCATTCAGAAGTTGAGAAATGTTAACAAGAAAGATATTGCAAGGTTACAGGACAAATATTGCAATTAAGCCATTGGGAAATTCTCCCAAGGGCATCCAACTATGGAGAAATTATTTGCTGGAATCGGATTGAAAGGATATTTTAAGATTGCGGCTATCAATTTCAAACACGTATTGATCAGATGACTATATATACTGGAGTTTGAATGCTCCAAATATGGTATTTCGAAGGTTTCCCTATGAGGGTTTTCAAGTGATTCAGATTTCAATTTGGCTAATATGGTTAGGTTGGTGAATCTCCTTTTCATTTCTCTCAACCATTGAAATAGTCTCCACACGATGAACCCCTAAAAAGTATATATCCTCTTTTCTACGCTGCTCAATACTAAAATGATGAACCCCTACTAAATCTTAAACTGCTCTATCTATCTATTCCAAGTGTTGAATTCCCTTTGGAGAAAAGCCATCTTTTTCTTAATAAGATTTTTGTCGTTTGATCCAATTGCATTTCGTTAAATAAGAACTTCAGGACCAAATTAGTTATTGGGCGGTAAAAATTTCTGAAAATCAAAATTCTTGATCAATAGAGGAATTTCTTATGCAATTTAGGATCCTCATTTTGGTCTACCCGCGCCATTTCTACGAAAAATGCCATTGATGGTAATTTCAACAGAGATTTGTTACAAAAAACATTGAGCTTATGTTTGCTACATTTTTTGGGGGCTCGGTTGGCGGTATGTCAAAAATGCACTGGACTTCATGGAAAAAAAATTGTCTTTTCCAACTGGGGGGTGGGGGATGTTGTATATCCGTTCTTTGGAGGATATGGTTCAAGGCTTTCAACATTTGACTACAATTCGGCTCAATTGCAATTTGGTTGTAAAAGGGGTGCCAACATTAATCACTAAATACAGGGTAGCAATTTAACAACAATAATTCAAAAAATATGAATTAATATTTTATTAATTAATAATTAATCATGTAAATATTTAACATTTATTATTTTACAAAATAATTATTCCTCAATTAGGGAGCAAGAATTTTATATTAATCATTTTATAAAATGAATTAAAAATAATAAAAAGTATATTTTTTAATTCTTAATTAATTATCTTATTTTTTGACACTTAATGAATAAATTTAACTAATATAATTTATTATAAATAATTTTCATTTAATTAACTAATTAATCATCAGTTGAGGAGTAAAGACTTAACGTTAATTGTTTTAAAAATATAATTAATCATCAATTAAAGAGTAAAAATTCAACATTAATTATTTTTCGAAATAAATCAAAAATAGTACAAAAAATCTTTATTTTTAATTCTTAATTAATTTCTCTTAATTTTTTAGCACTTAATGAATAACTTTAATTGGTACCATTCAATTATAAATCAATTTAATTAGTTAACTAATTAATCATCAATTAAAGAGTAAAAATTAAAAATATGATAAAATATTAATATTAGCCAGAATATGATTAATTAAAAATATTAAAAAGTTATAATACAATGTAAAATTAGTATATAAAATTAATATTTCCATTCCTATTTCATTTTTCATTAATTAATATAATTCAATTTTCCATGTATTCTATTATTTTATACTATTCATTTCATAAATAACTTTTAATTAGTCAACTAATTAGTTATCAATTAGAAAAAAATTTAACTAATTAACTATTTAAATATATAATTAATTAAATAAAGAAACTAAAAGAAAAAAATAAAAGATTTTCTTTTTCTTTTTCTTTTCTCCTTCTTCCCTTACACCACCACCACCACCACCACCACCACCACCCAACCATCCCAAGAAACCTTCACAACGAAAAGCGGCCATGCCACTTCTAGCTTCCCATAAAAAACAACCTTCCGAACCCCGCTGCACATCTCCAACCCCCGACACCCGATACACATCCTCCCTGCCTATCATTCCATGCACTGAACTTTCTGGTGACCTTTCAATATCAGCCGTCTCGCTCTTTCAATATTCTTTGAAGATTCAGATAAATTAAATAGAAGAAAAATAACACCAAAAAATTGCATTTTTCAATTCAAGAACTAGTAGTATTGCGTGTTTGCAGGTTGAGGAGGTTCATTTGCATTCTGTTACTTTTATAGGTTTCAAGAGTTGACATTCTACAGGCTTAATTCACAGGCCTGTTTCTTTGCCTTTCTTCTACCCCAGTGAGTGGGTGTAGGTTGAAAGGGGAAATTTGATGGGTTGGATTCCACATGACATATATATTCCAACTTAGCCTTCCTGACATTGCATGTAAGACTAATTTTGTCCACCTATGATAGTCCAGCTGAAAAATCGAAAAATTCCCAATCGGAAAATTTTTAATTTTTTGATTAAAAATTTAATTTCTGACCAAATTTATCCTCAATGTGCAAAAGTCTTTGAATTATTGTTCTTAAATTGCTACCCTTTTATTTAGTGAACCCTTTTATTTAGTGAACCAATGTTGCCACCCCAAGGATGAAAATTGAACAATGGTGGAGGTTTCGGTCCAATTCTTTCCTTTGGGCGAAATTCATCAATTTCAAATATTGTAGGGAACATATCCTATGGCAGCCTCTACTCCTACTTATCTCCCATGTGGAGACTTTCAAATTCCGTTGTCTAAGGGGGATGATGTTGCTGTGTGGAGACTTTCAAATTCTAGTTTATTCACAACACCATCTTCATGGCAACTAAAAGCTAATAAGAAACAATAAGAATCATATATTCATATAAATAAGTGGATCGAGTATTACCAAAGAAGAGAAATTGTCGATGCACATATCTTGAATTAAACTCGTCTACAAGCTTCCTTTTGATTGAATCCGAACATGATCTCCAACTTTGTGCTCTGAATGAATGAATTACGAACAAGTCTTTACTCATGGTAATGAATAATTATTAGAGTTATTTACACATTTATACACCTCAAATCCTTAGAGTTCAATAGTGATGCTCCAAGTAAAGAAAGAAAGAAAAACTGTACATAGAGAAAAATATGGAGAGAGTATTCGGGAGAAAATGTTGGTTTGGTTTACGTGTTTTTTTAGGATGAGAATTCAATATATATATAAGAGATACATTTTTCTATATAAGAATTCCAATTCAACTAGGAAACTCAATCTCGTCTAAATTGTGGAATTAATATCCAACATAAATATGGATGTCAATTGGGTCAAAAGTTCAAATTAAAACTCAATTAGATTTTTAACGTCTCCCACTCATACATATTTAATTCAATCTCCTCGAATCTAATCATCGTATAATTTTTCAATCTCACATCATTCCCTTCACATAGAAAATGAGATGTGCGACCAACCGAGAAAGGATAGGTGAGGAAAGTTATATTAAGGCGTCACCAAATTAACATAATCTTACTACTCGATAGCTCGTTATGTACCCCAAACTAAGTGGTCGTTGATAAGTTGATTTTATACCAATAATTCATATATCTTTTGATTAGCAATTAGTTTATTTTCAAGTATTTTTGTTACTTTTTATACATTTAGTTTGAAATCTTATAGGTAATGGCAACAAGAGAAGAAAATGGAAAGAAATCAAAAAACTTGGTTGAAATGTTGAAGAATTTGAGTTGTGGTGATACTGATGACAGTTTTTGTGTTTCAATCATAACTCTCGGACCCAATTTCATATAAATTTGATTATTGATTCATTGAAAATCCAAGAGATATATCTACAACTTTTATGTTTATCATAAAATCTAATTCGGTCGATATCAATGAGAACAACCGAGTTCAAGAATCAACACTGGACTGCAATTTTCTGAGGTGACATATTTTAGTATTTTAGGCATAACTCTATCCAAAAATGTTATATTTAGTTGATTCAAGTGCCTATGGAAATAAAAGACATAGAGCTACGATTTATTAGAAGACATCAAAAGTCCGTTTATCCTTGAAAGAGGTAAAAAACTAATTATAAGAGGCTAAATAGTGTAAAAGTATTGAAGTGAAGGAGGGAAAAACAACAGCAACGGTGTCTAGGCGCCAAAACAGGGTGCCTAGGTGCTATCCGATGCTTCCAAAATAGAATACAAGGCGCCTAGGCACCATCCTACTAACCAAAAAGATGCTGATGCATTTTCTTTACGACAAGTGGCAATGGATCCTGATTTTTGGCATTGTTATGAGATATACACATTAGATACACCTATACATTATTACCCATGTGATGCTCTAGTGGATACACTAAATTGGTGGAGAGAAAAAGAAATAATTTTAGGTTTCTTTTGAAGAAAAGCCAAGAAAAGTGGAAGGATTTTTAAGTTTCTTTTGAAGGAAAGCCAAGAAAAGTGGAAGGATTTCAGGGTTTCTTTTGGAAGACTCTTGGGTAAAGAATCATTGGGAAGAAGTTTAAAGGGGAAGATCAACATCAACTGAGAAGGGAGATGATTGGTTTTTGGAACCAAAGGCAACCATTCTTGGAGAAAAGCAAGTCATTCTTGGAGACAATGAGAGGTTCAACCATTATTTCCACTTCACAAATTGGTGAACAATTTTCATGTTCTTTCTTATTTATTTTTTGAACTTGTATTCATCCATGGTGAACTAAACATTTCTTTCTAGATGATGATGTAACCTTTTTTGATCCTATGTTTTGAATTCCAAATAATATTAGTTCAAGTTATTCATTTTGTTCCTATTATTTTGTTTAGTATTTCGTCTTGATTAATTGATCACTAATTGAGATTGTTTGATGTATGAGATTCGGCACTCGAGAGAGGGAAAATTATACATGATCATAGGGATAACACAACCTATGAATTATAGAGTTGAGAAGCTTATGAAACCTTTGAAATTTTGAAGAAGAATTCATTGAACTTTTATATAGTTTTATTCTTGAGTATTGAAATTCATGTTGGAACTCATAGTCAATTTGGCACTCGAGAGAGGGAATTGATGAGTTTAGGAATTCTTAACTTACATGTATTGTTGACTTGAATTGATATGGTTTGGAAAGAAGAACATAGGTGATAATTAGGTGAGTCATTTCTCTACAATTTCTTGTGCATAAAGTGTTTGTTGAATTGCTTCTAAAAATTCCATTCTTATCTTTGCATTTTTACCTTACTTTACTTTGTTTACCAATCATCACTCAATTTTCTAGATAAAATTAGGACTATTTGAACTACGGTACTTAATGTAATTTTTGATTACAATCCCTGTGGATACAATACTCAACTCACCGTTGTATTAAAACTTAACACTGTGCACTTGCGGTTTGCAAAATATTTCATGAACAGTCACACCTAATCAAACATCTTTAGATCTCTCAATAAATAAGTAGAGCATTCTATTCACATGCCTTAGGTTATCTCCATACAAAGGCTTAGTAAAAGGGATATGCGATCATACTACTCATAGAAATATGCCTAAGAATAATTTAATTATGCGCAATATTCTCTTAAGTGAAGCAATAACTGGAATAAATATACTTGGTCCTCCAATATATTCGACACTCAAAACATACATCAAACTGGCTTTATTACCATAAAGACAACAACAACCTCACAAATATGTACATAATGCGCATCCTTTCAAGATAACAAATTGCCTTCAACAAATCTCAGACCACTATATTAAGATATTTAAGTATTCAGTTGACCATATCGTAAGACTTGTATTAAGGATCACTTTGATATCCACTCACCATTCTCACTCCTAAGCACAAGACTAGTCAAGTACATACATAGTACAAATCAAACTTTTTACAGTGTTTGCATAATACTAGCTAGCATTTCTTTTCTTCTTCCATCTTAAGGCTTTTCAATTTAACTAAGAATATAATCTTTGACCATAAAGTATCAATAGGATTGGTAAGATGACATAAAATCTCAGTATCACAATACTAAGTATACATCCACTTCCCCTATGTCCATTCCAAATACAAAGGACAACCACTACTAAGTGGTGACACCTCCATAACCCTTTTAGCCATCATATTATTACTAAGTCCATCTTGATGAAATTTTTATCTTTTCAAATCTCTTTTCATGCCCTAGAATATAGCGTAAAAGTTTTGCGACAAAAACAACAAAAATATTTTCAATTTTGAGCCAAATAAAATGCGTCTCAAATTTTAAATCATATTTTTCTCTCAAATTGCTCGTTCCTTTTTTCACCAAACTTTAAATCACGTGATCTACACATTAAGATCTACATATGGTGAAAAAACTCATGGCAAGATTTTATGCTTTAAAAAAAATTCTCTCTCTTTTCTATTTAAGTATAAAATCATATTCATATGATTCAATCATAAATACAATGAGAATGAGCCCTAATGACTCTGATACTATTAAAAGTAAATAAGCAACAACATGGATCATATATTCATATAAATAAGTGGATCAATTACTATCAAATGCAGCGGAATTATTAATCTACGTATCTTAAATCAAATTCATCTACAAGCTTTCTTTTGATTGAACTACAAACATCATAAACATGACCTCCAACTCTATGTTGTAAATAAATGAATCATCAACAAGCCTTTACTCATGATGGTGAATAACTACTAGAGTTATTCATACATTTACACATCATAAATCCTTGGAGTTCTATGGTGATGCTCTAAGAAAGATAGAGAGAGAGAAACTGTATAGAGAGAAAAATATAGAGAGAGTATTTGGGAGAATATGTTGATTCACAAGTTTCATTAGGATGGAGATTTGATATATATAAGAGATATATATAAATGCTAATTGGTTAAAGGGTCCAAAATCCTATCTAATTTCTAACAGCATCAAATTCAAAAACATAAGCCAATTCAAGTCACTTCTAAGTGGCAACATCTCCATGTCCCTTTTACCTATCATATTATTGCCTATATATAGTGAAAATTGAAGTCTCTCACTTATCTCGACATATATTTAGTGATCTTACTCGACCATCATAAGCCTATCAAAGTGATGAAATCAACAGCACCATTACGTGGACGAAATTCAAGTTACCAATGGAGCTTTTCGAGCAGTGAACTTTGTGCTCTTGCTCTACTTCTTGAATTCAATAGTTGATCCATATAGATCTCCTCATCCATTTCTCATTGATATATGTCAACCTCAATCATCCAAGATAAATCTAGATAAATGTGGTAATAATCGAGAGCATTTTAGTGAATGGAGGCAACCTCACCACTTAGGAAGAACATTTCAAAGTATTTACGCCTTTCTTTTAGGCCTAAACATTTCACACTTGATAAATCTATACACTTGTCAATCAACCCATCTACCTTGCATGTAACCTTTAGAAACCATATGTTTCTAATAGTCTTGCACCTAGATGGAAGATCAACTAACTTTTAGACTTTATACTTAGTCATTTGACTCATCTTTTCCTTCATAGCAGCTACCCATTAAAGCATCAAAGTGAAGTCATAAATTATAGCTTGACTCATCAACATCTATAAGAGTAGTCATGAAGGATTTCCACTTAATCTCATAAATACGATGGAGAGTAACTCATGTCTACTCCTTCTTACTTGTGGGATTTCAGAGCACTCTCTTAGCGATTAGTGGATGAATTTATAATACATCATCCTTGCTAGAAAATTGAGCACCTCATCAAGTATCTTGCAAGACTCCATTTGACTTTCTATATGCTAGTAAAATTCCTCCTTGAGGAAATCTACACTATACGACTTAATCTACATCATTTCTCCATCAAGGTATTAATTATTTTTGAGAAAATACATTCTTGATGCACATACTCTCTAATTTGGGCATGTTGCTATATTAAAGTTCATACAGGGTTGGAGAATTCACTTGGAGGCTCATTTTTCATGAAGTAGGCTACAGTCAAGATTGCATCTTCCCAAGTGAGATATATATCAATTTGCGCCATCGTAATTTTAGTCATTTGAAGTGTTTGATTCATTTGTCTTCGCAAACTCATTTAGCTGCAAAGTGTTTAGAATCAACATTCAACTTGCAACTCTATTTTTCTCACACATGTGTTTAAACTAATTAAACTAATAAAACGAGAATGTTGCAAGTTGCAAGAATGTTTTCAATTAGTACATTGAACCTCAATATTCATCTCTCTAATGTTCTCTACCTCTGTTAAGAATGGCTCATTATAGTGCTTCTGACTAGTGAGAGTGGAAGTGGGAATGTGCTAACTTATAGAGTGAATAAATAGAATAATAGAATGCACCATTGAGTGCCTCACACTCATAACTCCATACTTATTATAGTGGACTAGTTCTGAATGATAGGTAGATCACTTTTATTTTTCTACCAGGCTTTTCCCACTGAAAAAGTTTGTATAGAGAAAGGTTGACCTCAATGAGAAAGCTAATAAAGCCTTCTCTAGCTAGCATAGTCATCCTCATAATCTCTCATGTCATGATATATTTTTAAATAATATTAATAGAATAAATATAAGAAACACTATCTTAAGTTAATCACATCATAATGAAAAATGACCTATTTTGTAACGGTCTCTCACATGAAATATGGACAAATCTAATTACTCAACCAATATCTTACAAGTGCATCAATTCAATTTAGACTATATCCAATCTAGTCTTATTTTCACATCTCCAAGGTGTAGATCACACCAATTCTTGAGCTTGAAAAACAAGCTCATGTCATTTGCTGAGCTTGAGGTGACACTTAATATCTCCTCTTGTGCACTATTTAAACAAATATATTGCACAACTCTACTATAGTCTACATGTTTGCTCAATCTTCAAGCATACACTATGTTTCACCAATATCTACTCTCCAACTAAGGAGAGATTTGAGAACATTAGCCAAAAATTGAGAGAGCTTTTCGATAGTCAAACTTCATCTCAATACAATTACAAGCGCAGTGACTAATCTCATCTATAGCACTTGATATTTGTTGACGTTTAGTTGCCTATATTACTAATGTGACACATCTTGTCACTTTGTCGAATCAATTTGCTCTTGTCAAGCTACACTTGCATGTTCCAACACTTACCCTAATTAGTTTGTGTTGGTAAGCATGAGCAATAAGTGCACTTACTTGTGTATTTCTCAACTTTCTACAATTACCTTCAATTTAGGTGGTGTTGAGCATTAATAGCTAAGTTATAAATATCCATAAGTCAACTTAAACAACAACTTTAGGATAACTAGAACTTTTACTCATGAAAAAGCTCATATTCCAAAATAGAGCTTGAACTTTTTGTTTAAATTGCATGTTTGCAACTTAAACAAATTAAAGTAAAAATTTAATTCTTGATCCACTTGTACATTGTCAGTGTCTAAGTCGCATAACTTAAGTTCTTATTTGTAGCTTAAATAAATTAAAGCGCAAATTGTACTCTTAGTTCATATACATATTGTTGAACAATTTATCCATTTACATGCTCAATTGGCTTAAGATAAAAAGATAGTGAGCAGTACTATGATTTTTAAATTAATTTGGCAAAACGTTAGGTACTGATTTAAATTTTTTATCCCGACCTGGACCCAAGTAAGTTTTATTATTTGTTTCAATTTAATGAGGTAAAACATTTCACCACCAAATATTAGTAATCATCTCCCATCAAATTAAATATAACAATTACAAATGATTGATCGCTATCATATGTACGACTATACCCTGTAGTTGTATACTGTCTAGGGACTCAAACAAAATTAAAGCAAAGTAAATAAACACAACGTAATTAACAATCTAATTGGCTATTGGACACTACTCTAACAAAGATAAAGCGTGGAAATAAATATACGAATATCATATTTGTGGCAAGACTAGGATACCAATTAGGGTATCATAAATATTTATTTGTCACACTGAGATAAATAAAAAAATTCGGGTAGTAAAATGATTTTTTTCTTACTTTTAATTTTCGTATGTTAGAATGAAATTTTTTTATTTAGCATTAAAGCTCTTGTAATTTACCTAACCATTTTTGTTCATTTATACTATAAATTCATCTTTCTTTTCAACCTAAAATTATAATTGGAATAGGATAATTGATTAGAAATATTATTTTTGTTTATTTCCACTATAAATTCATCTTTCTTTTCAACCTAGATCTACTATAAGAATACGACAATTGGTAATAAAATTAGACAAAATATCATGAATCAATAGTTGTGCAAAATGATCAATTTTAAACTATCATAACTCTATTATGCCAGGTTCCCTATATACCTATGACATATGGTTTGAAAACTGTTGAAATCTTGTTTTATATAAACTTGATTTCACTTAAAAATTCAAAGTATTTAAAAAAATTAGGATTAATTTTTCTTTACCCCCTCTACTTATGATGAGTATCATTTTATCCTCTGTACTTTCAATTGTCTCACTTTATCCCCATAAGACTATCATTATATTTCACTTTACCCTCTTGTATTATTATTGTCTTACTTTACCCCCTGTACTCTAGAAAAATTAACTTAATTACCCTTACCTATTATTTATAGCAAAATTACTTTACATTCTAAGATTAATAGACTTGTATTTATATTCTAATAGATTTTTAATTTAATTAATTAACACTTAACATTAAATTCATTTGAAAATTTACAATACTTATATTTTAATAACTATTATTTTATTAACATATTTTCTATTAAATTTCTATATCGTATGATACTTTTTATTAGCTAATATATTTTACTTTTAAAAATTTTACTTATCACAAATATAAAAAATATATAATGTATTTCTAAAAAAATATTTTGTTAAATACGTAAAATATGAGTAACAAATTTCCCATTGTTAACTAAATTATCAAAATTTCATAAAAATAATGTTAATTTGAAAAATAATTCATAAAAATAATGTTAATTAAAAAAATCAATTCTAGGTATAATTTAATACTATTGAATAAATTATAATTAGTCGAATTATTGTAATTTAATAGATATTATATTCTATTCAAAAAAATCATAATCATTTTGGTATTTAATTTTATTACTGTTACTTTATTATAATGATTATTTTTGTATTTAATACCTAAACTCATGATAATTACATTAATAATCACTACAACAAATACGATTTCTAGCGATGAAATATTTCTTTGCTAATTCTACACAATTCAAAAGAAAGTTAAAAAATCACTTGGAGCATCCATTAAGGCATAATATACTACTATAAAATAATAATGTAAAGAAATAAAAAGTAACAAGAAACTTAAATTTAAAATGAACCACTAACTTCAATGGCAAATTTGAGGCCCCAATACCACGAGGTTTTAGGTTTCGATTTAGAATGGTATAGGTATAAGTCTACTTGCATAATAGAATAATAATTATGAAACACGCACAAAAATTTTTTTTTTGCCTAATATTGTCTCTAAGTAGTTAAATAAGGGACTGAACAAATTAAGTATTTAGTCTATACAAGAACATTATGAAATTTGTGTAAACATTATGGCAAAGGCAAAACATGGAAAGAATAACATACCAGTTCGTAGATATATGTAAACAAATTATTTGGGGTTGCAAGAACATAATTTTTTTAGATTATTATTATTTATATAGTGATTGTACTCATTTTTAAATTATGTAAAAATTATTTTATATGTGTCATTTATATTATTTAAGTTATAATTACGACATAATATGGAGATAGCTACTTAACAACAATTAATATTTTTATAAACTATGAAGATTTATGTTTTTTAATTGCATGAAAATCAATTAATTAACACTTATAAATAAGGTTAGTTTAAATTTTTAATAAAAATTATAAATTATTTGTGAAAACGGAGTAAAATTGCTGCGTACAAGCAAATTTTCAAAATTGTTTCAATCATTAAACAATAAATCAAATTAAAAGAAAATTAATTGTCATGTGCTCTGCACGTGTTTCATTGTCTATGTTTTAACAAAATGACCAAACTTACAAAGGGTTTGTAAATACTTTTCAAATGGACTTTTATATATAAAAGTTCATTTAAAATTTTTTAAGATGTTTGGTGGTTTATAATAGATGGATTTTTAAAATAAGTCATATCCCTAAAAGTTCATTTTAAAGAAATGAGAATATGCTATTTGTCAAAATTCTGCACTTTTATTTAGAAGTTACTAAAAAGTTGATACTTTTCTATTTCATCACATCTTTCAATCTAAATTACCCATATTAACATCATTATAATACATTTTACATTCAAAGCTCTTTAGAACTATGTTCATTCTTTTAAAATTTTACACAAGTACAAATCAAAAATTTTCATTGTTCACTTTCTTTTTTCTTGGGTTGTACATCTTTATTAGTTTAAGAATATTATCAATTAATCGAAATTGAGATGATTTTCAATTTAGTAAAATTGCAAACTCATTTTTTTATGTAGTTAAACTTGTAAACTCATTTTTAATATAAGCAGGGGTAATATTAAATGAACTTTTAAACCACCAAACACCTAAATTGAGAGATTTAATCAAATATGCTGCACAGCTATAATATAATCAATATATTTGCTCAATAATATAAATTACTCAATATGTTTGCACAGCTATAATATAAATTGGTGGTTTATAATAGATGGACTTTCAAGTTCTATTTCCACGACTCAAATGCTTAATTGTGAGTGTTCTAATAAGTGGAAAATATACATTATATAACCAACTTATAAGTGGAAAGTGGTGAATCATGCAAAAAGTATCACCAAATTAGAAAGGTTTGTGTAGAAAGATTTACCATTTAGAACACACACAATTAAGCATTTGAGTTGTGGAAATAGAATTTGAAACTTTTGGAGCGTGAAACATATTGGAAAACTTTGGTAATTTGATCAAAAAGATCTTGAAATTTAATTGTTTGAGAAAGAGTTTCTTGAACATAATATGTTTGAATATGCAATTTTAGTTTCTTCACATGTTGATTCAACAATTTAACAAATATTCACATGTCGTGATTTTTAGTATGTGTCAACATGCAGTGAAATCCTATATCCACACAATTAAAATAGTTGCCTCAAATGACAAATATCTTTCCTTTTGAATCATTGTAAACTTTCAAAGCTTAGATAAACCTTTTTCTTTGAAAAAGAGTATCCAAGAAAAAGGAGAATACAGATATGTGATAATAAATATTGTATTTTCATGTGTTTTGAATTTTTAATTTTATACAAAGGCCACTAAAGTTATTTGGATGTGTAAATCCCGCCAGCCAAGTTTGTTGACAGGATGGAACGAACAAAATGTAAATAGTTCATTAAGTTGCTATTGCATGGATGATTTTTGTGTTAATTTTACCTTTAAATAAGGAATTAAGTAGATTCCTTCAAATAATTTAACAATTTTCTTTATTTTGCTTATTTTGGAATTAAGTAGATTCCTACAAGAAAATAAATAAGCAAGAGTTAGTTTAGCATTAAAACTCTTTTTAAACATGCAAAATCTAACCTACCTTAATTAGAAGATTTAATAAATTATACTTACCATTTTGATCAAATAATGTCAATTAAACTACATAAGTCACACGGACTTAACAGTTTCTGCTAAAGACACAAACAAATCATTAGAGGTATCAGAAACTCCAGTGAAAATCTTCCAATAGTTAGGTCAAATCTTGAGCGAGAGAATAAGAAGAGAGTTAACTAGTAAATTTCTAATTAATTGAGCGCACCTCAAAATAAAGGGTAATGTAGTATTTATTGATTTTCAAATAAATGTTGTATTCTCGTATGGTATGGTTCATGCACTGATAGGGCCTTTTACATTATTGGGCTTGAGCTCTTTAGATTAATGGATTTAGACAATTATTGGGTCCATCATACAACTCCCTATTTTAGGTAAGTAGGTGAAGAATAAGTTAATTGGCACTAAAATGCTCGATTCTTTGGGCCTTCAGAGAGATCGACTCTCGATCTATGACATGCATTTGCCATTGTATGAATTACTTATGTAATGCATATGAGATGGAACTTCATGGCCAAAAAGATTATCCTATGAAGAAAAGGCTTGGTTGGACCAAAATGTCAATAATATATATTTTTGATATAAAAATACTATTTTTTAGGGTGAAAATGACCTTTTGAGCAAAACTTCATTATGGAACTTGTCGTGATTTTAGCAATTTATTGTATTAGGGTTAGAACGATAGTTTTCAATTTTATTAGTAAAAAAGTGTATTACTTATATAGTTTCAAATAAATTTGGTCTTGTTCATAGTTTTCCATATTCTCTAAAGTTAAGGTTTGGAGTGGTAAGATGGTTGGGAGATGAGATGGCATTGCTGCTAGTAGAAGCTAGGTCATGCAATCGAAAGTTGGTAGTGGGGCATGCCGAGGCTGCCTAGGTTGACAATATTGCCTTAGGCCTATGGCTCGACTTGGCGTCTAGTTTAAGTCTTGGGGTCGTTTGAGGGTAGACAATGTTGCCTCACCAGTTCGAGCCCATAGCTCTTTACATAGATGAAAAACCATCCAGGTCGAGCTGTAGGCTCAACTTGGTCGCTTAGTTCAAACTTAGGTCAAACCTTCAACTTGGTGTGTGGTTTAGGGCGGTGGCTTGAATTGGTCGATGGGTAGTCTAGTTGAGCCACATGCTTGACCTAGTATAATAAACGAGCCTCACACTACTCACTTGACCAGTATGATTCATACATTATATGTTATTCATATGTGCTCGAATTGAAACTAGCATGACATGATCCGTTTGACCTTATAATCATATTTGATCATTAAATTTTTAGAAAATCTCATATGGAGTTAGTTGTCAATCATCATAATATAAGTACTCAACATAAAATT
Organism: Paulownia fortunei; assembly: GCA_019321725.1. Taxonomy (NCBI): domain Eukaryota; kingdom Viridiplantae; phylum Streptophyta; class Magnoliopsida; order Lamiales; family Paulowniaceae; genus Paulownia; species Paulownia fortunei. The sequence goes on from CM033123.1 coordinate 12,533,280, forward strand.
GAAATAAGAAGAAAATAAGGTTGATCAATATTGGATATAGATGGGATATATAGGTTATCATTTTGGAAGTGTTAATGTTGTTACCAGTAAACTTATACGGTTTGATTCAATTTCATCCAGATATTTTAAAAGTATATATTGGTAAATTGCATATTTGGGACATTGGACATAAGATACTATGATTGAAAGGTGATATTACAATATTCATTTATGTATAAGATTATATAATTTTTAATATGGACAATTATTCAAGAATCGAGTGACAATCTGGTAAGAAATTAAATGAACGGTTAGAAAATTAGTTTATGAATTATCTATGGGATCTTGTGGTAATTAAAATAGGATGCAATAAAATTAATGTATAGTAAAACACATTTGATCTAGGCTTGAAAGATAGGTGAAAGGTCAGATTTATACCACAACTTGCCACCTTATGCTTGCTACCAAACTTAAGCAAGCACCTCAAGTGCCACCTCAAGCTTTCCTTCACTCTTAGTCATTTACCCATGACCCTCAACAATTTTCAGTCATTTTAAGGGTCCAAAATCATGTCAAAATCTCTCTAATCCGGTCCTAAGTGATTCTAAGTGATACAAAAGGGCGAAGGAAGCAAAAGGAAGTAGTAATCACAAGTGGAAGTTGAAACTGACATAAGTGAGGTCCATATACAACTTTGACATCAATTTTTATATTATTTGAGGGTTTTGTGATTTCTTAATATTTTTATATTGTTCATGATGATGTTAGAGGTTAGTTATAGGGTTATTATGCATAAAAGAATAATTTATGGTTGCAAAAATATAATAGAACCACCAAGGGGCAGAATTTGTGTATATGCTGATTTTTAGTTTATTAAGCTTGAAATATGCAAGAAACCTTGGGTAAATTCTATATTTATTATTATGAATGTGTTTATATAGGATTTAAGATTATGTATTTGGGTTTGGATAGCTTAGGAATTAAAATATGGCATGATAAATAAAGAGATGTTCAGAACTATTTACATCGAATTTTGGATTTTATCCTGTGTGAAGGGGACTAATTTTACAGCATTAAATCCATTAAGGGTGGTAATAATTTAGGAGTGATTGAATATACTTAAAGGTGCCAAAACCATTAATATCATGAAGTGCACAAAACTATCATTGTAGGAAAAATCTATTTAAGTATGGTGTGAAGGGAGTTGAACTTGGGAAGCTATATCCATGAGTTTGAGCCATTATATGACACGGTTACATTTTTTTTATATTAGCTAATTGTGATAAAAATTGGGGAGTGAATAGATATGTCTAACGATGTCAAAATCATCATACAAATTAATGTGGCAGCAAGAAAATATAAAGTTGTGAATCTATCCCAGTTGGTTCATTAACATGTCCCAGCATATATGTGGTGCATTTGATCCCTAACATTTAGGGCAATGTTATAAGAGTTATAATACATCAATTAAGTGAGATTAGTATTCATTTAAGATGTGGAACAAAGGTTCGTAGAAGGTTGTATTCGATTATAGTTTGTGAGTGGTAAGGTTGTTTAGTTAAATTGATATTTAATATCTTTATACTACAGTAGGTATAATAAACTTGTTAATTGAGGATGGTAATTGATATTTTGTATTTTTATAGATTGTTTCACATCTAGGGTTGGGAAATAATTCTTAAAAAACCTAGAAATAACACACATCCCATTTGCAACTACAATGCATGAACATAGTATGTCTTGAAACATTTATACGTAATGTGTTGAATTGATTGGATGACGAGTATAGTACGTACCTTAAGAGTTTTATGATTTTTGAAACACGTTGAGAGCAAGATGACTTACATTTCATATTGAACATACCATTCATGAGAATTTACATATGCATGCATGACATATGAGTATAGTTGACGTTCTTGCATGCACGATATGATTTGAGATATGATTTTAAAAAAGAAAATATTTTGGTTGGCCACTACTAGTGTACCGAGGCATACGAGGTGTGCTTATGTGATATTTGGGGCGCCGGGAGTGTTTCTTCTCGAAAGATCATAGGGGTTGATAGAGAGTGTGCCTTTAGTAGTAACGAGAGGATGGACACTTGATTGTGCCCTTATTGACTCCACCGGTGAGAAGACTTCTGGAGGATCATAGGGGAAGATAGGGGGTGGACCTCTGGTGATCCCAAGAGATGGACCCTAGACTGAGTCAATTTATTTATGGCCAGGTGATTATTGATATTGTTCAGAGCTCTAACCAGTACATAGTAGGTAGGCCAAAGGCCCAATGATAGAAAATGAATTTGAATGAACTGTTTTGGTTTAGGAGCTTGCATTCCTGGCATGATTTTATAGAGATGCATCGCATATATATTAGATTATCTCTTCAGCATGCATGATTTTTACTTACTAGACATTAGCTCATATAGTTCATGCATTATAGGTAAGCATGGTGATATCTGAGACTTACTTGGCTGGTTATTGGAGCTCCTACAAGCTTTTGAGGATCACTGTACATAGATGATGACCTGCTGGGTTGTGTTGTTGGTATATTTTAATTTTTACAATCATTATAATGGTGTAAATTGATGTCCATATATAAAGAGTTATAAGATGCGAAATGTCCTTACTTCTTTCAAAAGTATAGGCTATTATTTTAATTTTTGAGTCTATCATATTATAACTTTGGGATGTCGTTTTTCATATAACTTTTGAAATTTTATAGTAGATAAGTCTAGGAATAGCGTGATTGTGATGGGTGTTGTGGTTTTTTATATAAATAGTGATTTTTTACATATAGGATTATATGTGAGAAAAACACTCTACTGTTTCTTAAAATGCTACATTTGACAAATATATATATATATATACATGCACACGCATGTGCTATCTTGTCAAAATTATTGTTACATCAATATTTATATTTAGAGGTGGGGGCATTACTGAGTGGTATCAGAGCCCGGTTTGTGGTTTTGTAGACTGTCCATTTACATGATCTCTGAAACTGGTGAATCACAACCATGCTAGTAGGTTTTATTTGCTGTATAATTTATTTTGTATTTTATGAATAATATTGGCCATGTATTTTAAGATTTTGTATAAAATAATGTTAAGGCAGACTCATTAGTAGTAACAGGTATAAAATTTATGTTTGGTATTTTATCTTTAGAGCTACATATTCTCTATTATCCACTAAGTATGTAATAAGACTAGATAAGGTAATTGATATATATATGAGGTCAATTATAATGTTTTAATTCCTTTTGAAAGTTCAAGATCAACTAATTAGATTTTAAGAGCTCTAAGTTAATTTTGTTATATTTGCTAGGATTATGATATAATCTTTTGTATTGATTGATTTATTGAGAATTATGCATTGTGGATTATTCTAGGATTATTAAGACTTTTAAATTTTAGGTGATGAAAAATTAGAAATATTATAGCAGGAAAATGTTTACTATTTACAGAAAATAAAGAAGATTGTCAATTTATAATTTTCTATAGTTACTATGAAAGAGAGTTGTAAGAAAGAGTTATTATCAATTTTTAGGTTGTGTTAGAATTTTTAAAAATAACCAAGTTTACTAAAAATCCATTTATGTGATCTTAGATCTCTTGATACATGTTGAAAAGAAGTTTTCGGGCATGTTATTGACTAACTAATTAATTTTATCCTAGACATAGTTGTAAGAATAAATACAATCTCTCTTTCAGTTTATCATATACACCTATTAGAATTTGATGAACCTTAATTAATGTTGATATAATGTTGTGCAAGACATTAAAGTCTATTGCTTCTCCTAAACAAGCTCCACTTCATATTCACCTAGAAGAAAGATGAATCTTGAGGTTATGTATTATTTATTATAACTAAATTGAGTAATAATTTGTAATAAGTACAAATTTTTCATACTAAGGTTTATTTGATAAATTAAGAGGAGCTACTGTGATCTTGAGGATTGATTTTAAGTTTGAATTAATTATGAATTTCCTGTTATGCCATTAGGTTGAGTAATGCCCTAATTATTTTGATATACATGATGAATAATGTGTTTGATGATTTTATATGGGTATGTTGATATTCATTGATGATATCTTAGTGTACAACAAGGAGAAATATGATTGACCTTTCAATATGATCTTGAAAACTCTAAGAAAGTAGAAATTATTTGTTCAATTTAGTAAATGCGATCTTTTGGTTATGTAATATAATATTTATTTTTGGAACTAATAATTTTCTTAAGAAGGTGTCCTTATAACTATTTAAAACTTCGAGGTTGTATTGAAATAGGGAAGACCAATAAATATAATAGAAATAAGAAAATTTTTCTAGGTTAGTGATATTATTAGGTATTCAGTCAAAATTTATCCTTAGTTGTTACCACTTTATTTCAGCATCCATGCAGGTATAGGAAATCTGAATGGTTCGCTAAGTGGGAAGATATCTCTAATTGCTTAAAGAGAATTGATTTGAGCTTCGGGAGTGACTTCAACTTTAGATATAAGTTATTTATTGTGTATAGTGGTGTATATCATTGTATTTTGGTATATATTTGATACAATATAGAAAAGTTACTCGACACTTTTTGAATTAATTTGATTATTTATGTAATACTGCATATGACATTATAAAACTGAAGTATTTGAAATGTCTATATACTCAAAAGGAGTTTAACTTGAAGAAATAATAGATATTATTAGGAAGTGAATATATTGTATGATTCATATAACTATAGATGTCATTGGAATGAAATATCTCAATAAACTAATATTCATACAAATTTTACATCATAAACTATTAGGGGAATTGAGGGTTGTATGCAGGATGAATTAGAGTAAATGGAATTATCTGTTTATTAATATTTTGGTAAGACTAATTTTGATTGATTCAATTTCAAATGCTCAAAATAAAGTCGATGAAAGGTTAAGATTAAGATAAAAGGCATAAAAGGCACTTAAATAGATTTTTGTAATAAGTGATGATAATCTCGTAATAAGAGATAGATGTGAAAATAAGGGATAAGAAATTACAATACTAAATTTTAGGTGATGATCATGTACTTTTTTATTTATTTATTTAGTGGTATGAATAATGATTGTGATCTCAAGAAAATGTACAGATATCAGATACTGGACGAGCTATATGGAAGATATTGTTAATATTTGGTTTGCCACAAAAAAGAGAGGGATATATGTAAAAGTGCATATATAGAAATGATTTAGTTCTACTTTTATTTTCAGATGGAAATGGGAAGGCATTCATGAATTTTGTATATGATAATAGAATTGGGTTATTGTTTATAGGTTAACTAAACATGTTCATTCTTTCTCAATTTACCCTAGGTATTCCATGAAAATCTATAGAAAGATAAATGTATAGGAAGTGGTTAGACTTTATGGTTATTAATATCTATTAGTTATGATGTAGATTTAAGGTCTTTGTCCACTTCCTAGAAGATCTTACATCAGGTATTGGGAACAAAATTATATTTTAGTATTGTGATCATTCATACATTAATAGGCAATTAAAACAAATGAATTAGACTTTGCAAGATAAGTTTAGAGCTTGTGCATTAGATTGTTGATGTCAATTGAGAAAAAATTTTCTTGAGTGGAATTTCTTATAACAATAATGATAAGGCTGCTTGGGATAGTTCTCTATCAGGCATTATATGTTAGAAAATATAGATCATCATTTTATTAAAAAGAATTTGGTATTCTTTTAGGCTAAATATGGTTTGAGAATTGATAGAAGTGATAGAACAAATTACCAATGTATGGAAATAGTTAGAGGTGACCATAGAGTTATACAGATTAAAGAGGAATATCACTGCAATTTATGATAAAGGATCAAGTTTTTTGAAGGTGTCTCCAATGAAAGGGATTATGCGGCTTAGGTATATAAACAAAAATTAAAAAAAAATGGGGTTGTTATATACAAAATTGATCATAAGTATATTGATTTATTTTGCATTATTGGGAGAATTAGGGATATTGCCTGTCAACTCGACCACTTTCCATTAATGTCTCGAGTTCACAATATGTTTCGTGTGTTCATTTTAAGGAAGTATATCATGAATCTATCTCATCTACTGAAAAGGGAACCAACAGAACTAAATTGAGGTCGGAAATATAAAGAAAGACCTATAGAGATTTTAGTAAATGAGAATATTTCATTAGTTAAGTACTAGGGTAAAGTCAATTGACAGAAAAAGCTACTTGAGAAATGAAGCATAAAAGGATAATTATATATTTAGAACTTTTTGGTAAGTAAAATTTTGGGGATGAAATTTTTATAAGGAGCGGAGGATGTAATATACGAGCCTCACACTACTCACTTGGCCAATATAATTCATGCATTAAATATTATTCATATGTGCTTGCATTGAAACTAGCATGAATGACCCGTTTTACTTTATAATCACATTTAATCATTAAATTTTTGGAAAATCTCAGATGGTGTTAGTTGTCAATCATCATAGTATAAGTAATCAACATAAAATTGAAATAAGAAGAAAATAAGGTTGACTAATATTCGATATAGATGGGATATATAGGTTATAATTTTGAAAGTGTTAAAGTTATTACCAGTAAACTTGTACGGCTTGATTCAATTTCATCCAGGTATTTCAAAAGTATATATCAATAAATTGCATATTTGGGACATTGAACATAAGATACTATGATTGAAAGGTGATATTATAATATTCATTTATGTATAAAATTATATAATTTTTAATATCGATAATTATTCAAGAAACGGGTGACAATCGGGTAAGAAATTAAACGAACTGCTAGAAAATTATCTTCTAAATTATCTGTGGGATCTTATGATAACTAAAATAGGAAGCAATAAAATTAATATATAGTAAGACACATCTGATTTAGGCTTAAAAGATGGGTGAAAGTTCAGATTTATACCACAACTTGCCACCTCATGCTTGCTACCAAGCTTAAGCAAGCACCTCAAGTGCCACCTCAAGTTTTTCTTCACTCTTAGCCATTTACCCACGACCCACAATCATTTTCAGTCATTTTTAGGGTCCAAACTCATTTCATAATCTCACTAAGCTGGTCCTAAGTGATTCCAAGTGATAGAAAAAGGCAAAGGAAGCAAAAGGAAGTAGTAATCACAAGTAGAAGCTGAAACTAGCATAAGTGAGGTTCATATACAGTTTTGACATCAAGTTTTATATTCTTTGAAGGTTTTGTGATTTCTTAATATTCTTATCTTGTTAATGATGATGATAGAGGTTATTTATAGGATTATTATGCATAAAAGAATGATTTGTGGTTGCAAACACATAGTAGAACCACTAAGGGGCAAAATCTATATATATGCTGATTTCTAGTTTATTGAGCTTGAAATATGCAAGAAACCTTAGATAAATTCTATATTTATCATCATGAATGTTTTTATATAGGATTTAATATAATGTATTAAGGTTTTGATAGCTTAGGAATTAAAATATGGCATGATAAATAAAGAGATGCTCAGAACTGTCTCCATCGTATTTCAGATTCTGTCCTGTGTGAAGGGGACTGATTTTACAGCATTAAATCTATTAGTTTTGCCAAGAATATGATCTGGTTGTCTTTGTGAATATGTAAGTGTGGTAAAAATTTGGGAATGAATGAATATATTTAAGGGTGCCAAAACCATTAATGTCATGAAGTGCATAAAACTATCACTGCAGGAAAAATCTATTTCAGTTTGTTGCGAAGGGAGCTAAACTTGGGAACCTATATCCATGAGTTTCAGCCATTATATGACATTTTTAAATTTTTTTTATGTTATCTAATTGTGATAAAAAATGGGGAGTTAATGTATATGTCTAACGGTGTCAAAATCATCATACAAATTAATGTGGCACCAAGAAAATGTGAAGTTGTGAATCTGTCACAATTGGTTCATTAACATGTTCCAACATAAATGTGGTACATTTGATCCCTAACATTTAGGACATTTTCATAAGAGTTATAATACATCAATTAAGTGAGGTTAGTATATATTTAAGATGTGGAACAAAGGTGCATAGAAAGTTGTATTCAATTATAGTTTCTAAGTGGTTGTTTAGTTAAATTGAGATTCAAAATCTTTATACTATATTTGGTATAATGAACTTGTCAATTGAGGATGGTGATTGATATCTTGTACTTTTACAGATTGTTTCACATCTAGGGTTGGGAAATAATACTTAAAAAACCTAAAAGTAACACATAACTGATCAAAGGTAAGTGAAAATCTATTTGCAACTACAATGCATGAACATAGTATGTCTTGAAACATTTATACCTAATGTGTTGAATTGATTGGATGACGAGTATATATGTACCTTAAGATTTTTATGATTCTTGAAACATGTTGAGAGCAAGATAACTTACATTTCATATTGAACATACCATTCATATGCATTTACCTGTACATACACGACATAAGAGTATAGTTGAGATTCTTACATGCAAGATATGATTTGAGACATGATTTTCAAAAAAAAAATATTTTGGTTGTCCAGTACTAGTATCGAAGCATGTAAGGCGTGCTTAAGTGATATTTTTGGACACCGCGACTATTACAATTATTATTATGGTTTAAATTGTTGTCTGTATATAAAGAGTTACAAGATGGAAAATGTCCTTAGTTCTTCCAAAAGTATAGGCTATTATTTTGATTTTGAGTCTATCGTATTATAACTTTGGGATGTCGTGTCCTATATAACTTTTAAAATTTTATAGTAAATAAGTATAAGAATAGCGTGACTATGATAGGTGTTATGTTTTTTATATAAACAGTGATTTTTTATATACAGGGTTATATGTGAGATAAACACTATAGTATTTCTTAAAGTGCTACATTTAACAAAAAATATATATATACACATGCACACATATGTGCTACCTTGGTAAAATTATTGTTATATCAATATCTATATTTAGTGTTAGGGACATTACACCTAGTCTCCTGGTTCAAACCCAAGTTGAATCTTTGGCTCAACCTAATGTTTGGTTTAGGGTGGCGTTACCTCACCTCACCAAGTCGAGGCTCAACCTAGACAACAAATAGTCTAAGTTGTGGGCTCGACTTGGTTGCTTGGCTTAGGCCCCAGGTTAAGCTACTAGCTCGACTTGGTGTATAGTTAATCTTGTTTGACCTATAGCCAAGCTTAGAAAGAGGATGGCCAAGTGCACCAAGCCTTTAAAGTTGTAGAATTGGCTTGTTTTTGGTTTATAGATCAATGACTCAAGATACAAAGATTCATTTCTTCTATGGTTTATAACTTATTAGCTTGGCTAGAAATTATTGGTGAAAGTGAGAATATGAAGTCTTCTGCCCGTGAAGTTTGTACAAGTGAGACATTGTTTTGCCCATGACATTTGTGCAAGTGAGATATTGCTTTGCCTGTGAAGTTGATCAGGATGAGACATTACTTTACCCATGAAGTTTGTCAAGGCGAGATATTACTTTGTATATGAATTTTGTTCTCACGAGACATTATTTCCACATGAATTTTGTCTAGGCGAGATATTACTTCGCATCTGAATTTTGTTCTAGTGACATATTACTTTGCACGTGAAGTTTGTTCAAGTGAGGCATCGCCCTTCGCGGTGAAGTTTGTCTGAGCAAAGCATCGCTTCACCCACAAAGTTTGTGCGAGTGAGACAATACTTCGCTCATAAAGTTCATCAAGCAAGATATTGCTTTGCATGTGAATTTTGTACATCCGATATAATGCCTCGCTCGTAAATTTTACCTGTGAAGTTCTCCTGGCTAGACATTTCTTCGCCCGCAAAGTTTGTCCAAATGAGATATTTCTTCACCAATGAATTTTGTCCTAGCGAGACATCATTTTGCACATGAAGTTTGTCTGCGCAAGAGATTGTTTTGCTTTTGAAGTTTGCTTCCCACTTGAAGTTCATCTGGGCAAGACATTTCTTTACCTATGAAGTTTGTCCGAGCGAGATATTGCTTTGCTTGTGAAGGCTTTCCAGGAGAGAATTTTCTTTCCCACGATGTTTATTTGGGCAAGATATCACTTTGCTCATGAAGTTTGTTCGAGTGATAAATTACTTCGCCTACGAAGTTTATCTAGGCGAGACATTGCTTTGCCTAAGAAGTTATGATGGACATTAACATTTTCCCAGTGAATGGTTGCTTGTGGCCTCCAGTGGAGTTGGTTGAGGTCTTTAATTGTGGCGTGGAGCAGCTTGAGACCTCTAACTAGAATGTGGAGCCGGCCTAGGTTGTTTGTTGAAGCATCGAGTTGGCCAAGGCAGCCAGTCGGTGCACGGCGAGAGGAGGCTAGTCGAGGTTTAAAGCTGCTGAGTTTATATGTCAAGGCACAGAGCTGACCAAGGTCACCAATCATGTCATCCAGTCAAAGTGCAGGGTTGATCTAATCCTCCCCATTTTTTCTGCTCTTGAGTTTGTGTCAATTGGTGCTTGCCTTTACTTTTGTTGTCATCTTCGCTTTAGTATGCTCTCACGATCAGAAGCTTTTCTCCTTTGAGGAATCAAGTTATGACATTTCAGAAGAAGATGAGGTAGGAGAAGCTTTGCTTCAAACTCCATTTTTCTTAGCTTTCATGCTGGTGAGGCTTTCTTGTCTCTACTTGATTCTTTTAAAAGCCAATGAAGCATTTTGATTTCACACGGTCAATGCATTCTTTACCACTTGTAAGATGGTTGTTCTTAGGGGATATACTGACTTTTGTTTCGAATGAGTGCACTCGCAAAGGAAGCTATTGTCGTCGTGTCTGGTTGGACTCCAGAGGGAGGCATTTGTCACTATAATGGAAAATGAAAGTCTTACTACTGAACTAGAGTGCACCCCAATAGAAGATGCTTGTTGCAGTACTTGAGGGATGCATTGCATGGGGAGATGCTTGTCACCTTGCAAGAGGAGGGCTTTGTTGTACCTAATGCTCGTTCTAAGGTTAGTCTTTCGCTACTTATTGGGACAATGTCTTTGTTCAGGTGGAGATATCCCTTATGATAGTCAACTAAGCTTCTTGTGTCACCTACAAGACTAAGGTTGCCGTGTTACAAGCTTATGGACTTTCTAAGAACAAATTGTGAATACAATTGAATTAGATTAATGCTTATTGTTTTAGATTTCTCATAAAGTTCACAAAAAACATATGAACAAAATTAATATTAGATAGGTCGACATAACACAATATAATAATAAAAACTAATATTAGTGATAAAAAGTTAAATGACAATATCAAAATTATTATAATTTACATGTATCGAGTGACAACAATTTTTATTTTGCCACAATAATATTTTTTACAAATTTAATAATGAGAATAATTATGTCAAATTGTTACTGTTGTCAATTAATCACATATGTATAATAACAACTCAATGAAAACACAAATACTATCATATATCATTTTGATTATTTGTTGTCAGTATATATATGTCACTAATTGTCATCAATGACAACTCATATATAATTTTTTGTCATTAATTTTCAATAGCGACAACTTATTCACCAATCTTGTTAATATTAAATTTATGAAATCAATAATTAAAACAAAACAAAGATTTTTACCACTAAATATATATGTATAATTAGTGAGGCAAAATTAGAAAAATTATGAAATCAAATTAGTTTATATTTGGCCTACTTGGAGTTTCGGTCCTTTTTTTCTAAAAACTTGATTTCAGGGTATTAACTTGATAAAATTTAAACTTTTAGGACATAACCCACAATAGCAAGTAAAAATCATCGGCTATGTTGACTTGGCTACAAATTTGGTGAAAATTGAATTTTTGAGGGAAAATTACCTATGTGGCAACTTAGGTGGAGGTTTGGAGGAAGAAAAAAAGCAATTGAATTTTTTTTATTATTTCTTTTTCAATGAAATCAAAATATATGTAAGTAGGAAATTTTCAAAAAACTAAATAATTTTTTAATTTTTAAAAACATAAAATAATATATAAAATTTATAAAAAATAAAGAAAATTAGGGAGGCGACAGTTGGTGGATTTAAATTAGCGATCAAAATTAGGGTTTTATTGTTAAAAAATCTCTATATTTAGGACTTTATGAGTTTTAACCATAAAAAAGACCTAATTAGGACTTTTTGTATGTCTCCAAATATGTGTTTTATTGTTAAAGCTCAAGATAGAAATTGGTTCTAAAATTATCAATTCTAATCAGGTTCTATAAATAATTTCCAAAACGTTCCATATTACATAGAAAATAATTTCTTTTAAAAAAAAATAAAATTGATGATTTTTTAGATATCTACATTTTTAGATATAATTAATAAAGAATATAATTTATCTATATACTTATAAATTATAAATTATAAATTTCAAAAAAAAAAAAGTAGAATTATCAAAATTTATTTCTGTTATAAATTGTAGTTAAATAAAGATCATTGAAAATATACAAGAACAAAATAAATAATAAAAATAATTTGATGATGGATGGTTGTTTTTAATTTTTATATGTGTAATAATGTTTTTTAATATACTTATTCAATAATCTTTATTTTTCGTGATTTTTTAGTGATTAATATCTTTTATATGGATTATGGGAAAAATACTTTTTCTTTTGAATATTTTTTTAATTTTTTTAAACAGCTTAAGTGGAATCTATGTGGCATGAATTATCCTTTCATTTTATCCATATAAGATGTCACGTGAGCGATTTTTCCTCTCTTTGTCCACTTAGGCTGTCACATAAGCAATTTTTCCTCCAAAATCTAATTTTTCCCAAATTAGCACCCAAGTAAGCAATAACCGGTCATTTTTATGTGCTATGTGGGTTGTGTAAAATTCTGAATTTTATCAAGTTAATGTCCTAAAATTAATTTTAAAGCGAAAGAACCAAACCCTGAGTGGGTTAATTTAAAGGACCAAAAAACATAATTTTGCCTAATTAGTGATAAATTTTGAAATTACCACTAGATATTTTGTCACTGGTATTCTTTTTTCTTGTAATGAAATTTGGTGATAAATCTTTGAATTTTGTCTACTCATAGAAACTTTATTTATCCTATAATATTGTTCAACCATTTGAAATCTTTGAAGAAAACATAATTGTGTACTCAACAAAAAAGCTCTGAAGACTCCAAGTTCGAAAATTATATTGTTGCCTTTGTTGTACCTTATTAATATCATCAACATTATTATTAATTTTATTACTATTATATAATCAACTAGCAGCGTCAATAAACAATTTATTTCATCTATGAACAAGGTTTTTTTATTTACAAAATAAATAAAAAATGAGTGATATTATTTGTAATATAGAATTCAATTGATATTAGATATTTCCATTTGTAAACAATGCATTTAAAATACGAAAAAAAAATTGTAAACATGAAAGCCTTAATATTATGTTTGGAGTCTATCCCATTAATTTTAAATATGAGATTAAAATATTAAAAAAAAATATTTATCGATGCATCGGAATTCCATAATTGTGTATTTGGTGTATAATTTAACTTGTTCATATTTTTTCGTCTATGTAATGAGAAATTAAAAATATCTACTTAAACAAATATTTTTATTTGACCAACAGTTCCAATAAACTTATTATTTTTCAATCTGATATTAGAGGTTTTGTTAAATTTTGAAATTAATTTATGCTGGATTTCTACCCTCTATCTCCAAAGTCGTGGTGACTAAAAATATAAACATTTATTTGATTGAGTTAAACTAGCTTTACCTAAAGCACTTAATAGATTTCTAGGTGAAACTCAACTCCATATGTCCAAAACATAAGTGACCTTCAACTACCAAAATCAACTTAATTTTTTCAGATAAAGTTTTTCATCACTAAAAGTCAACAACTTTAGGTCATCAATATATGCCAAATAAACAAAGTTTTTCTGTGCTTCATCCAGTTGCTATAGATTCATAAGAAATCATATTCTTACAAGATTTTGTGAAAACAAAAGTTTGGTCGCAAACTTGATGCTTTTATATTGAAATTGTCATCATTTAATCAGCCACTATTGCTCATCTTTGTCATAATAATAAATGAGTTGCATTTTTGTAGCTATTCGTAATATATTTGTATATTTTTGATAAGTTGTTCGGACAAACAAAAAACTATTTATAATTCATTTTATAACAAAGCACAATGAATTATTTCACATATTTTTACAATATTGCAAGAAAAATCTTCATAACACTTAAATTTTTGTCACTTAATCCATTCAATAAAATATATTTTCGCAATAGCATATTCATTTTAAAATATATCTAAAGCTAGAAAAAATTGTACTTCTCAAAACAAAAACAAAAAGAAAAAAGAAAAGTAATCTTGTTAAATAGTTGAGGTGGAACTGGTCCAAGTTTTTTATTATCGACTCCACGTATACAATCAACTCCTAAGGAGGTTATCGCATGTGGTCAACTCTTCTCATGAGTAATTAATTTTTGGGTGAGTTTCTGTCTACGACACGAACAAACAGTTAGGAGTCCTCGGGGTTACCCAAAGGATACCCCTTCGACGCTCAAGTCAGAATACTTTTTATTAAATGGCATACCTTAAAATGGTGGAGAATGAGATATTTATCTCTGTATATCAAATGGTGTAATCTGGTGTAGTATGACGTTCAAACCATTTGGACTTCATAAGCCTACAGGTTTGGGTTTTGGGACTTTCATGGATTTAATCTATTAGGCCTCATGCATCAAGGCGCATCAATAGTAGTTCCCACAAAATACATAAAATGAACACAACCCAAAAATAACAATCAAAGAAAATAAAAGAATAGGTAAATTATAAAAATTATCCTTAAGATTTGATTTAATTATAAAAAAAACTTAGATAACTTTTAAAATCACAAAAACTACATTTGAGGCTTGCATCCGTCTTATGTTTTGCACTTACTCTTAGTTGATCTAATAGAAATTGCTAACGTCGTCAAAAATTAATGTGAAATTCTAAATTTGCCCCGAAAATACTATTCATGAATTATTGTTGAGACAAAAATGTCATTGAAACTATTTGTAATATTTTATATTTGACATGTATTTAATTGTTTACATTTTTTATATTCATTAAATATCAAAATTTGAATAATAATTTAATTCCTTTTGCATATTTTTCTTGATTTTTTAGTTCAAGATATACTTATTTTATTATATAAAACTTCCTTTAATATATTTTCACAATTTCTATTTCTTATTAATGTTTAAATATTAATAGTTTGACCAAAATTTAAGGTTTGAGTTTGCTCGTATTATATATCATAAACTAAATAAATTTAAATATCAATGAAAATTTATATTTAAAGACTAAAATATATTTAAATTCACAATTTAAACAAACAAAATTTTAATATATATATATCAAAATTATTTTTTTATTATTGGTAAAATATGAAAGTAAATTAGAAATTTAAAAAAAAAAGGGTAAATTGCAAAACATAATTTTATAATAAAATAGAAAAAGATTTAAATAATATATAAATTATTTGTAAAAATGGCAAAACATATAAAAATTTGAAAACCAAAAAAAAAAAGGCAAATCAACTGTTCATCCTTTTTCCTCAATTTATCCCAAGTATTATATTTGGTTATTTACTAAAATCGCTCACTCCCCGAGGCCACGTCTAGAGATAAAATAATCCACTATCAGTAAAGTTTAATAAAATACAATAATTGGACTTATAACACAAAACTAAAGACTCCCTCTTTGTTTTGACGCCATTCTTGTATTGCTTCACCGATGGACTTGTTTGCGAGAACCACTTGACTTGAATCTGTCTCATTGAACTCCTTTCAAAGTTGACCTCCCATCAATATGGAAAAGCATTGTCTCCCAAGAACTCACCTCCTTCTCCCAAAGGATGTTCAATGTGTTATTCTGATATAGTCTGGAACAAACTTAAATCTTCAGTACTGGCTTGAAACTCGAATTTCAATCACAATCTTTTATGTGCACTAGAGAGGGAATTGGTTGCCTATGATCAAGGTTTCACATTAGCAGTTGATGGGGTAGAACTGTACAATAAATTAAATGAATCCAAATATTTGTTGTGTTATTGGAGATACATAAATCAAGAATCACCACAAAATAAGGAGGGTTTCAATAAAAAATTAAACAATAATACAACACACCTGAACATTATGTACCTTTATAACCGTTCATTTTCCTCCATCAAGAGGTTCACCCTTTCTCCTCATCTAAATGAAATTTAGAAAGACATAATGAAAGTAGGAAATACTAAAAATAGAAGAAAAACTAAAGAATATATACTAGAAAACTTACAATACTATTAGAAAACTTAGCTAAAGAAAGACAACAATAAAACTTTATTTTCTCCTCTAAGTATTTTACGAGAAGGAGGTTCGGTTTCGTGTCCACCATTATTGGAAGGTACCAACTACTCGTATTGGAAAGCTAGAATGAGAGCATTCATAAAATTAGTTGACGAGAAGGCATGAAAATTTGTTGTCTCCGGTTGGCAACATCCAGTTATGGAGAATGGAAAACAAAAAGTTATTCTCAAGCCCGAAGATTTATGGACAGCGTTGGACAATGAACTTGCAAGCTGCAATTCTAAGGCTCTGAATGCTATTTTCAGCACTGTTGACTCAAACCAATTTCGGTTGATTGCAACTTGTCAAACTGCCAAGGAAGCACAGGACATACTTCAAATAGCTTATGAAGGAACAACATTCGTTAGACTTTCTAACCTACAAATGTTAGCTTCTAGATTTGAAGACCTTAGGATGGAAGATAATGAAACCATTGCTGACTTCAACGCCAAACTTTATAACATTGCAAATGAGTGTCATGCCTTAGGTGAAAAGTATGATGACACAAAGCTGGTAAGGAAGACACTAAGACCCCTACCTGATAAGTTTGGTCACAAAGTTTCTGCCATCGAGGAGGCCAAAAATATGACCATTATGCATCTTGATGAACTTATAGGTTAACTACAGACATTCGAGACAAATTTGAAATAAATCAAAATGTAGAAAGATAAGGGAATTACATTGTAAACTAAAGCTCATGAAACTGAAGATGATGCTCAAACTGATAATCAGACATGATTGATCTAGTTGTTCTTCTTACAAAAATCTTTCAAACCCAAAAATCTAAAGAAGGTAAGAATTCTGATATTTCTAGATATAAAGGTGTTTCTAATTCTTCTTCACTTTCTAATGACAGAAAAGACTAACAGATCTAATGTAGAGAGTGTGAAGGGTATGGACATATTCAATCAGAATGTGCAAACACTCTCAAGAAAAAGAAGGGAATGTCACTAAACATAACTTGGAGTGATGCTGATTTAGATGACAATCAGGAAAAATGTGATGATGATGTAAGCAACCGTGTTGCTTTATCTGCCAAACAAGATGCAATTGTATAGGAAAATGTTATGTCACAAGTCATGTTCAAAACACCAGTTGGAACATCGCGTATTTTAGAAGCCAATACTGACTCTGTTTCAAACGGTAAAGAAAAAATTGTTCAAATTTTTTCTATTAATGAGATTTCTAACTGCAGTAGTGATGAAGAAGAGACAAGTGATGAGGACATTCGAACAATGTGTAGACTGATGTACAAAAAATAGCTTGAACATATATTGCTCAAGAGCACTACTGCTGAGCTAGAAATGGCCAAACCCTCTTTGTCTAGAATAAATACTGGTAAAGCCAAACTTGATGAGATTCTCTCTACTGGACAAGTTGGAGGAAATCGTCAAGGTATAGGCTATATTGGTGAGTGTTCAAACACAAAGATGGATCCTAAATAGAAGATTGAATTTGTGAAAAGCACTGCAGTAAAACCATGCATTTTTTATTCTGGTAAGAAAAAAGTTTTTCAAAAACCTCGACCAAGAAGGTATGTACCAATCTGTCATTACTGTCATATTCCTAGTCATATACGTCATAAGTGCTTCAAATTGAAAAATGACTTGTGGAATGGAAAGCATGTTAGAACATCGTTCTCTTGACCATTTAAACATGGGCCAAAATCTATTTCTAAACACATACCAAAGATTAAGATCCAACTAAAAGATGACTTTCCATGCATAATTTGGATTAGAAAATCTGATCTTAGGTGTAATGTTGCAAGCATATCCTTGAAAGCATCTACTTGTGAATCTTGGTATTTTGATAGTGGTTGTTCTAGGTACATGATTAGTAACAAAAACAACTTATCAAACTTTCAAAGTATTAAGAAAGGTTGTGTCACTTTTGGGGATGGAGTTTCTGGATAGATTCTTGGTAAGGGTACACTTGATGTTAAAGGTTTACCTAGACTAAAGAATGTGTTATTGATTGAAGGCCTTAAGATAAACTTGATTAGTATTAGTCAATTATGTGATCAAAATTTGTTTGTTCATTTTACAAAAGATTTATGTTAGGTTTTTGATGATACTAATTGTTGTGTTATGACAAGTAAAAGGTCAGCAGTCAATTGTTACTTGCTAGAACATCAAATGACCTATTTGAATATCACAGATGATGAGAGTGAGATTTAGCACCAGAAACTTGGGCACTTAAATTTTAAAAGCATATCTAAACTTGTGAATACAGGTGCAGTTCTGGGAGTGCCAAAATAGAGTAAGAAAAATGATGGTGTTTGTGGTTCGTGTCAACTGGAAAAACAGAAATGTGTGTCCCATTCCATGTTCCAACATGTAGGTACATCACAGATTCTGGAACTTCTACACATGGATCTGATGGGTCATATACAAGTTGAAAGTCTCGGTGGTAAGAAATACGTGTTTATTTGTGTAGATGATTTCTCTAGGTATACTTGGGTTGACTTTTTGATAGAGAAATCTGACACTTTTGATATCTTTAAGAAAATTTGTGCAAGATTAAAAACTAAGAAAAATAGTGAAATTAGTTAAATTGTTAAGATTAGAAGTGACCATGGAAAGAAATTTGAAAATACTATTTTTTGCTGATTATTGTGATAAGTATAGTATAAATCATGAGTTTTCAGCCTCTAAAACTCCTCAACAGAATGGTATGGTTGAGAGGAAGAATAGGACTTTGCAAGAAATGGCTCGAGTCATGCTTAACTCTAAGAAATTGACTTGAAAGTTGTGGGCTGAAGCCATTAGCACTGCTTATTACATATCCAATAGAGTTCACTTAAGACATGGTTCTAGTAAGACTCCTTATGAAATCTAGAAATGTAAGAAACCTAATCTCAAATATTTTCATGTGTTTGGTGCTAAGTGCTTTATACTTAATGATTGTGAATATTTGGGAAAGTTTGATGCAAAGAGTGATGAGGGAGTTTTTATCGAATATTCCACTAACAATAGAGCCTATCGTGTGTTTAACATAAGAACTCAAGCTGTTATGGAATCTTCTAATACAGTTATTGATGACTTTTCTGATTTTGCAGAATTTTTCTTGGAAAAGAAAATTAACAGTCTGATTGAGGATGCAGATAGTTCACTGGAATCTTCAAAGTCAAAGGAACAAAATGAACACTCTGATGTTCCATCTATTGTTCCCGATCATGTCATAACAGCGAATGGAACAAATAGTTCTGATGAGACAGATTCACCCAGAAAGGATCCACCTGCCAGAATTCAACAGATCAGGTAATTAGAACTCTTTCTGATAAGATGATGACAATGTAAAAGCCTAAGCTTAATTATAGAAACATGGTGAGGTATGTTTGCTAGACTTCCTCTATTGAACCAAAAAATATCAATGAAACTTTGAAAGATGAATTTTAGGTCAATACTATGCAAGAGGAATTAGGTTAATTTGTTAGGAATGATATATGGACTCTAATTCCTAACAAATGTAATAGGTACCAAATGGATTTTTAAGAACAAAATTGATGAGTTTGGGAATATTACAAGAAACAAAGCTGGGTTGGTTGCTCAAGGTTACATACAAATTGAGGGAATTAATTTTGATAAAACCTTTGCCCCTGTAGTTAGGTTAGAGTCTGTTAGGTTACTTTTGGTTATTGCATGCTTGATGAATTTAAAACTCTATCAAATATAGATGTCAAAAATGCCTTTTTGAATGGGTTTTTGAATGAAGAGGCCTATATAGAACAACCTAAAGGTTTTGAGGATCCACATCATCCTAATCATGTCTATAAATTAAAAAAGGTTTTGTATGGATTGAAACAAGCTCCTAGAGCTTGGTATGAGCGTTTGACAAATTTTTTGGTCAATAAGGGCTACAAGAGAGGGGGAGCTGATAAAACCTTGTTCATTAAATATTCGAACACTAGTTTGATCATTGCATAGATTTATGTAGATGACATAGTTTTTGGGTCAACCTCTAAGCACAATGTTGATGAGTTTGTTAAACAAATATCTGAAGAGTTTGAGATGAGTATGGTTGGAGAGTTGAATTATTTTCTAAGTTTACAAATCAAACAACTTGATGATGGGATTTTTATTTCTCAAAGTAAATATGCTCGAAACCTAGTGAAGAAATTTGGACTGGAGAACACCAAACAAATTAGAACTCCTATGGGCACTAATAATAGACTGTCCAAAAATGATGTTGGAACATCATAGTACAGAAGCATGATTGGAAGTTTTTTATATCTTACTGCTTCTAGACATGATATTTGCTTTAGTGTAGGTGTTTGTGTCAGGTACCAATCTGATCCTAAGGAATCATATCTGAAAATAGTTAAACGGATCATTAGATATGTGAATGGTATATCTAACTATGGCATATAGTATTCCAAGGACACTAATTCAAATCTTGCAAGCTACTGTAATGCTGACTGGGCTGGTGACATGGATGATAGGAAAAACACATCAGGTGGTTGTTTCCTACTCGAAAATAATCTAATATCTTGGTTTAGTAAGAAACAAAATTATGTTTCCCTATCTACTGTTGAATCTGAGTACATTGCATGTGTGAATTATTGTTCATAACTCCTGTGGATGAAGCAAATGCTTGTTGACTATGGAATTGTGGAAATCTCAGTGAATGCGATTTGTGATAACCTAAGTGCTATAAACATTTCTAAAAATTCAGTTCAACACTCGAGGATAAAACACATCGACATACATCATCACTTTATTAGAGAGTTGGTAGAAAGTGGAATTATGATAATAGATCATGTAGCAACTGAAAATCAACTGGTTGACATTTTTACCATGGCTATTGATGTGTAGAGATTCACTGCATTAAGAAAGTCCTTGGGTATTTACATTCTGTAATGTCATGTTCAGTCTGTTATTAGAACACCATATTGCACACTGTCATATGTAGATTCTGTTCTAGCACTCTGTTAGGACATAGCTAATAGGACTTGATTTTTATTTGCTAATTCATGCATCTCATGCTAGGACTTGCATTAGACATACTGCATTGAATGTCTAGTATGATTAGATTTTAATATTTCTAAATTCTGAAATCTCAATTTTGAATGACAGCTTTAATTGTTTTGACCTTGAACTCGAGTAAACTTTAGAAAAATTCCATCATTAATTGTGCTAGAATTTACAAAAACTAAGAACTTGGAGGCCTTTGACAGAAAAAACTACATCTGGAACTAGGTATCACCAATATCTAGAGGACGATCTACAATGAGAAAATGTTGCCCTAAGTTTTAGAGTGAAAACTACTGATTGGCTAAATCCTTGTTCTCAGTACATGTTAGAATAATATGTTGAACATCAAAAAAAATAAAAATAAAAAAATAAAAAAATGATGATGGTTCATAAATTCAGTTCTTAGTTGATCAATTTTCTATGATTATGCATAAAAAAATTATCGAATGAAAAATTGAAGGAATTTTGAGTTTATTGTCAAACCAGATCAAAGATTGAATTTCTTAATTGATGTTTTGGAATTATGAGATTTGAAATCTGAATAGTGCCATATTTATCTTTAGCACGTTTTGATTTGTGATTTACATGTGATAGAATGCATAATAGGCATATCTTTTTAAGATTTTATTTTGATTTTCTCGTGCATCAATAATTGGATAAATATAGAAGTTATTTGATTATTAAGTTGGTACAAATCTGATTTATCTATATCCCTATTTCATTAAACTCCTAGTGTAAGTGAAAAACTTATGTTTGGTGGAGGAAAATTACTCAAAAGTTGAGGACTGGGACTCTTTCATTTTGGCAGGAAAATGTTTTACCTTATGTATAAATAGGGGTTTTAACCCTACTCCATCACCAGAAAACCCTAGGAATTACAATCGTAAAAATTCCTTAGCCATTTTCTTTTCTCTATTCTACTTTCTCTTTTGTTTATCTATCTGTTCTAACATGACAGGATCTCAAGATGAAACAATAGCCTAATTCCAACAAGAAATATGTACAAAGAAAATAAAATAGAGAGGCGAGCTGTCTGGAGCTCAAGCCAAAAGAGAAAAACCACATGGTATTGCCGCCGGCACATCTCCGGCATCAGAAATTCCTATGGAGCCAGAGGTTGATGTCGTACCCTTTGCTATTGAATATCTACCATTTGAAATCGCCTCTGAACTTCACAAAGAAACACCAATTGTTGAAGAAGAACAAGTCACTAAACTTGTTCAAGTGAGCTCTTCATTTCATACTCTAGCAACATATCTTGCCAATACTTCTGAAGTTGCTGAAACATTGAGAGACTTTCACCAAGGGCAAAGGACTGATCCTATTGGAGAGGAATCTCATCATGTTCCTAATTTTGTTCCTTAACCCACTGCCCTTTTATCCACATCCTCTTATTCTGTAGAATTCATAGTGCAGCAAGGTAGCACTGGTGGTGTTCCTGCTCGAAGTCCTATTCGAACAAGAGGCAGAACAGCACAAATTCTAAAATAATTCAATCCTCGAGGTAATATTCATGTTTTTGTTTCTGATAATTTTTCTGAGGAATCTGCCCAAGGGGATGAGATGCATGTTGAAGGTGATAGAATTGAGGTAAGTAAAGTTGTGTCCTACAAATTTTATTCTGATTATGCAAAAGAAATGTGGGAATGTGTTCCTTAAAGGAAAGTGTGGTCTAAGAGGTCAAATATGTTGAGTGATTTTGAGGATCGTAGTTTAGACTCAATTTTGATTGATAGGCAATTAGCTTTGTCATAGATATTAAGCCTTATGTTCCTTAGGTTGTTAAGGAATTTTATTGCAATCTCCATTCTAATATTATTAAGGCTGGTAGATTTGGTCATGTTTATGTTAGGGGTAAGGTTTATTTCTTTTCAGCTCAGATGAGCAATGACTATTTGGGTACCCCTCAGGTTGAATTTCATGAGTTACTAACTGATTTTGATATGATCATTAGGGAGTTAACTCAAGGTAGTTTGAATACTTGGCCTAGACATTCTTCTACTTTTCCTGCTGCTAAATTGACTCTTAAATATGCCATTTTTCAAAAAGCAGCAGTGACTAATTAGACTCCCATGGCCAATCACACAGTGCTTGTTAAGAATCAGGCTATACTACTTTATTGTATTAGGATGGGCCATCCGTATGATCTAGGCAACCACATCATAAGAACTATTGCTAAGCATGCTGAAGTGAAGACTACTAATGGTCATTTACCATTCCCTTCCCTAATTTATAATGTGCTGGTTTTTCAAGGCTTTAAGAAGCTTAGGATCGAACAAATGGAATATCCTAGAGTTGATTACTCTGTTTCTACTAGGCTTGGCAAGTTTAAGGGACATTTGGATGACTTACCCACTCATGTTCTATCTTCTGTTGGAACACGGCCTGGAACATCTGCTGTTCCATCCTCTTCTAAGAATCTTTTAGGCTATCTGGAGAGACAGTTACTTACAGCAAGGCAACAAATTAGAGAAGGGCAAGCTAGGGAAAAAGAAGTTCTACATCTTATTACCCAACTCAAAGGTTCTACTTCCCAAGCTACTGCTACTACTGAACTATTTTCCTTGGATAGTTCTGGCTCTACTACTCAGGCATCTGGTCCTTCAGCATTTTTGGCTACAAAAGGAGAGTCAGTTGCTGTTGCAGGGGCTGCGGAAATAGGGACTTCTGGTGCATGGGGAGTTGATGCAAAGAGAGTTCATACTGAACCTGGAGTTGCAACTGCTGCCGAGATTGGAAAAGAAGCAGTGGATGTTGATACTCAACAGTCTAGTGAATGACAAGCTGAAGCTGATAAGGAAGCTTGAATAAAGCGTTGATTTTGATTTTGATTGATGTGATTAAAACTAATTTGCTATTTTTGAAGTTTTAATGTTTTGTTTGATCTATCAGGGGAAGCATTTTGAAAGTAGGTAGACTTTTTGATTGTCTCTGAACATTATATTATCTATCTTAGTATGTTATTCACTGTCATGTTCAGTTTCATATTCGAACACAAGTTTTTGGACTAAATTGCTTATATGATATTTTTTGATGGAACATGCATACTTGAACCTATTTTTAGATACTAATGTAAGATTGTTGGATTTGACAAAAAATGCTAAAGGAGGAGATTGTTAAGTCTGTGTGACTTATGTAGTTTAATTGGCATTATTTGATCAAAATGGTAAGTGCAATTTATTAAATCTTCTAATTAAGGTAGATTTTGCATGTTTAAAAAGAGTTTTAATGCTAAGTTAACTCTTGCTTATTTGTTTTCTTATAGGAATCAAACTCTCTTACTTATCATATTGGATTGATTTATTAAATATAAGCTTGTAGTATTTATGAAAATAAATCTACAAGATATCTTCTAATAATTCTACTCGCAATTGGAAAAGAACTAGAATTATTATGAACTTACCTTATGAAGAGGAGACTTGACAAATTTCCTACTATTTCAAGAAGCCGTGTATCATTATTTAGAGTAGAAAATTAATGTAATCTTGAACTCCAAGGTTCAAATTTATTTACGGCAGTTTAGAGAAAAATTGTGGAAGGAAAGTCTTTGTATTAGAATAGGAATCTTTCCTTGTATTTATTTAGGAATCAATTAGAGTGTTTTGTGCATTTAAATATAAACACATATTAGTTTGAACTGCTAATTTTAGAGAAGAAATTCAGAGATCATAGGCAGTCGATTTCCCCTCCAGTGCACATAAAAGATTGTGATTGAAATTCAAGTTTCAAGCCAGTAATGGAGATTTAAGTCTATTCCAGACTATATTGGAACAACACATTGAACATCTTTCGAGAGAATGAGGTGAGTTCTCGGGAGAGAAGGCTTTGCCATTTTAACAGGAGGTCAACGTTAAAGGGAGGTCAATGAGGCAGATTCAAGTTGAGGAGATCTCGCAAACAAATCCATCAGTAAAGCAATACAAGAACAACGTCAAAACAAAAAGAGAGTCTTTGCTTTTGTGTTATAAGTCCAATTATTGTATGATATTAAACTTTACTGATAGTGAATTATTTTATCTCTGGGCGTGACCTCGAGGAGTAGGATATTGAGATTCGAATCTTGTTATAATTGTTAGCGTCAATTTTAAATTCCGTTGTGCATGTCGTTTTATATTCTAATCTTTGTTCAAATATTAATTGAAACATAATAAATATAATAAACTGTTTAATCGAATTAATTGAACCCGATAATAAATTTTAACATAAACCTACCAAACAATCAATCACGATATAGAAGTTGACCCTCGAGCATCATCGGTGCAATCCACGTCAATTTTCTTGCTTTGGTTATCACTTTGACCGTTGGAGGATCAATGCATCTATTTTTCCACGCCAAGAGATCAGTATGGTAATTTCATAATTCTAATATAACATAGGCAACATTTTTTTTATTGGCCAAACATACACACACACAACACACACACAAAATAAAGAGTTTAAATGTTTTACCATTGGTAAAACAGAAGAAGTGAAAAGAGATGAAGACCATAAGTCAAGCCAACGCTGGGAAATGGAAAGACCCCGCCTTCATTTTAAAAGACCATTTCACGCACCCTTTTCTTGCCAAAGACGACTCAGTTTCTCCCTATTTTTCTCATCTTGCATTTGCTTTCTTGTAAAATTCCTTTTATCCTTTACTCTTCTAGTGGGGTTTGTTTACAAGTACTCTGTACGGAGGATTCCTAGGTTGATAACATTTTCCAATTTGTTTCCTTAATGTCAAAGAAAACCCACTTGTCTAATATCTGTTTTACTTGCACGCACACGGGGAAAGTCTTCGTCTTTCAAGCATGCAACAGTTTTATGCTCATATTTCATCTGTTGTAGTCTCTGTTTTTGCAGATTTTCTGTTGAAAATAGCAAGGAGAATTTCAAGAAGTTGGCTGGCAGGATATAGAGACTTAAAGCGGTTTGTAAAGAGTGAAAATGGAGGGGAGTCGTTCAGGCACCAGCAGGAGATCATGGCCTAAAGACGAGTTCACTGATTTGGTGCTTTCATGGTCTCGTCAAGAAATTTTTAATGAGAATCTGTACAAATACCAGGTCTTTTTTCAATTCTTGTATGTTCACTTTATTAGTGTACAGCAGTTGGCTGTCTGCAGTAATCAGATTGAATAGTTAATATATGATGAAACTAGTTTAGTGTAGAGTAGAACAGCTGATTAGTGTCTGCTGGCCAACATAATCGGTTTTTCGCCTAAATCAAAATTGTTTTGCTTCTTTTAGTTTTTTAATCAGAAAATGATCACATTTTGCTTAGACTTTGCAACTTGCTCTCTTCAGTCTTATTATCAGGTGATCGGATAGTACTTAGGGTCGTAGAAATGCTTTTTGTGGTCCTCAGAGTTGTAAAGTAGGGATGTTAAGCAAAGTAACTATGGCTTATTGGTATTATAACGTTCTTCTTATGGCCCTTGTGGGGGTGAGACGAATGATATTCTAATAATGTGGAATGCCTTAAACAAGTAAATAAAGCTAATTCATGGATTTAAGCTAGAATAACACATTGCTTGCACTAGTGGTGTAAAAATGTTCTTGTTTCTACCAATGATCTTCCTTGCTTGGTCCATCAATTTGGATGAATGATGAAGGAAAATGAATAGGAAAAGATGGGAAAAGTTATTTTATTTGCTTTTTCCTTTTTAACAAGATATAAGTACTAATTCTATTTACTTTTTGAGTATCATGAAAAAGAAAAATTAGATATGTATTAACAAATTTCTCACATAGTAACCAACCAAATAAACACTTTTTAAGGTATACTTTACACTGATTAATTACGCCTCTCTGTCAATAATTTTTTTATTTGTTAACTGTAATCTCTTTTTGCATGTAGGTGCAGAAGATTCCTGAGTCATTTGAATGTGTGGATCAGTATCTTGGTTCGTATGTCTTCCCCTTATTAGAAGAAACACGTGCTGAACTTGCTTCCGCCATGGAAACTATATATAAAGCACCTTTTGCTGAAGTAGCATCTTTTAGAAAGTTAAAACAAGACACATTGCTATATGATGTTAAAGTTGATCACTGGAGAAACAGAATAAGTGATCGTGGTAGGGAGCCTTACAGAACCTTGCCTGGCGATGTTGTTCTGCTTTCAGATTTGAAACCTGAAACTGCTTCTGACCTACTTTGTGCTGGCTCCACATATACTTTTGCATCTGTAAGGAATATTGCAGAGGATGAGAGTGGTGATAGTTGTACATCCTCCAATTTCAAACTGAAAACAGCTGAGCACATTGAAGTTGGAGATGGACAAAGAAAGTCACTCTATGTGGTTTACTTGATGAACATGACACCGCATAAAAGAATATGGAATGCATTGAGCGTGCACCAAAATCTGAAGACCATTGAGAAAGTATTAACCAAGAATGACTTGGTATGTTGATCTGCTGACTCCACAGCATTTTTGTATTCTGCAAGTGGTAGACAGTTAAAAAATTTAATTTGTTTTTGAAGGATGGAAAGTTATGGTAGACATTATATGCAATGGTGATAACAATAACCATAGTTTGTTCATTCTTTTCTTTTTTGTTTTTTATTTTATTTTATTTTTATTGTTCTTTACAAAACTATATGATTGCAGTTTCCACTCTCACTCACAATTTATCCATCCGTGTCTATCTTTTTATCACAATCATTCTCTCAGTAATTGTTGCTGTTGGTTTTCCCAATATCCTTCCATTGTCAACTTGTTAGAACAAATAGTTAAAATCTTTAGTTTATCTCTTTTATGAATCTCAAATCTTTTGTCTTCCTCGGTTAGTGTTGCATGGAATTAAATTTAATTTGATGGTTCAGTTCAGAGGTTTCCTGAATGTTAGAAATTTGCTTTTGAAAGTAGATAGCAGAAGGTTAGAAAATTGCTTCCTTGAGCTGCATTTTTCTGGCTAATCTTTATTTTCATTAGATCTTCTTCTGGATTTAAGATAAGCATGCTCTGTGTTTTCCTCTTCTCTACACAGACAATACAAACTACGCTTTGATTGGAAATTCTGCATTTTCTCCAGTCGCCTGGCTTTTAACTAGTGTGTATATTTCCCAACAGGGTGAGGAAAATTGTGAATTTTGCTCTCTCAAATGCATTAGTGAAATGGAGGAGAAATTTGGATCGACTTTATTGTCCAAGTTAAATGAATCACAACTTGAGGCAATTTTGGCTGCTCTATCCAAAATTGAATGCAACCACAAGTCTTCTGTGAAACTCATATGGGGTCCACCTGGGACTGGAAAGACAACAACCTTAAGTATTTTGCTTTATACTCTCTTGAGAATGAATGTGAGGACCCTCATCTGTGCCCCAACAAATGTTGCAATTACAGAACTGGCTTCTCGGGTGATAGCACTAGTAAGAAATTCAGTTAAAACTGAATCTGGGAAGAGCTTTTTGTCTTGTCCTGTAGGAGACTTGCTCATCTTTGGGAATAAGGACAATCTGAAAGTTAGCTCAGATATT
Source organism: Paulownia fortunei (assembly GCA_019321725.1). Classification (NCBI taxonomy): domain Eukaryota; kingdom Viridiplantae; phylum Streptophyta; class Magnoliopsida; order Lamiales; family Paulowniaceae; genus Paulownia; species Paulownia fortunei. The sequence continues at coordinate 12,561,981 of CM033123.1, forward strand.
GAGGAAATCTTTTTAGATTATCGTGTTGAGAGACTTGTACAATGCTTAGTACCACTAACTGGTTGGAAGCACTGTGTTGCGTCCATGCTTTATTTTCTTGAAGATTGTGTTTCTCAGCATCGAATCTCCGTGGATAATGATTTAATCAAAGCAAAAGAAAGTCTTCAGGATGAAGTTCAGCAATCTGAGTCCAAATCATTTTTGGAGTTTGCTAGAGATCGATTTGCACATGTAGCAGCACCTCTGAGAAGATGCATGTTAATAATCTTCACTCATTTACCAAGAAGTTTCATTCATGAGCAGAACTTTCAAAGCATAGTGCAACTTTTATCACTTCTTGACTCTATCGAAATGTTGTTGTTTGAAGACAGCAACATGACATCTAAAGAATTGGAGAGTATCTTTCAACATCAGGGAATTATTGGTTCTGAATCATTTGTTGATATATCATCCTTATTGTGTATCAGAAGCCAGTGTCTGTCTATTCTAAGATCTCTTCAGGCTTCTCTCAATAAACTTGGCCTTCCTATTTGCGGTAATCGAACTTCAACTGCAGAGTTCTGTTTCCAAAAGGCTTCTTTAATATTTTGCACCACTTCATCCTCATACAAGCTACACTCAGTTCATATGGAACCATTTAACTTGTTGGTCATTGATGAAGCTGCTCAAGTAAAGGAGTGTGAATCAATTATAGCCCTTCAGATCCCAGATGTGAGGCTTGCTATTCTGGTTGGTGATGAATGCCAATTACCAGCTACAGTTAGCAGCAAGGTAAGTAGTAAGTTACTAATTCATTAAATTGCATGTCTGATGCTGCCTCTGACTGTCATTTATGGATGAGTGGAAGGTCATAAATAACGCCTAATGATTTGTATACACAGCTGTCTGAAGAAGCTGGCTTCGGGAGAAGTTTGTTTGAAAGATTGAGCTCACTGGGTCATTCTAAGCATCTGCTTAATGTGCAATACAGGATGCATCCATCAATAAGTCAGTTTCCAAATTCGAATTTCTATCTCAACCAGATATTAGATGCACCTAGTGTGCAGAGGAAAAGCTATGAAAAATGCTATCTTCAGGGAAGGATGTTTGGTCCCTATTCATTCATAAATGTTCGTGGCGGAAAAGAAGAATTGGACGATGTTGGACACAGTAGAAGAAACATGGTTGAGGTAGCAGTAATAGTGAAGCTAGTGCATAAACTCTTCAAAGGTATGCTAAGAATGTCTGCCAGAATTGTTTTAGACACAACTGCCAGCTGGTGGTTTCTATTTTTTGTCGACGTCTCTAATGTCTAAAAACTGTATCAAATTCCTGTCTGTTTATATACCATAAATCCAATTCTCGCTTTCAAGTTTTTAGTGGCTATGTAAGGATTGATGGACTTATATTTGATGAATGATTTGTTCTTGGGTGAATTTCATGTCCTTGGATTTTTGTTTAGATATCCCTTATTTGGAACATGAAAGGATTTGGCTATATAAAGTATCACATTCTGATTTGTAAACAATAAAAAATAGCCTACTTATCAAGAGGATTTTTCAACTCCGTTTTAATCTAGAAGATAGGTCTAAGATTTTCCAAAGATCTAAGATCAGTAATGACATTATGAGAATTTATTCACATACATTTTTAGCATGGGTTTTGAGTTCCATTATTCAATATCATTTAACCATATCAAATCTAATACCGTTATATTGATTGATCGTTCTAACGTTATATGCATTGAACAAAATAGAGTTAAGATTTGAGTGTAAATTCTTGTTTGCTTTCACCTCAGTAGTTTTTCCTCAATAAGTGTTGATTGTGCTCTTTTGCATAAATTTATATTTACTCATTATGAGCATAACATTTAATGGATAGTTAGCTCACTTTTCTGATTTGATGTCACCATTCAATTTTTTGGTCTTCTGATGAATTTTCTTGATACTTGAGCCTTTTTATGGGTGGGGTTCTGGAGGTTGATGCTATTTAGAGCACACATCCCATAGGCAGATAACCATGTTCATATTATATTTTCATTTATGGATATCATGAACAGCATGGAACGGCTCAAAACAGAAACTCAGCATTGGTGTGATTTCCCCTTATGCTGCTCAAGTTGTGGCAATTCGAGATAAGCTTCAGCAGAAATATGAAAACCTGGAGAGGTTTATAGTTAAGGTGAAGTCAATTGATGGGTTTCAAGGTGGAGAAGAAGACATCATAATTATATCAACTGTAAGGTCTCATAGGGGTGGATCCATTGGTTTCTTGTCTAGTCCTCAAAGAACCAATGTCGCTTTGACAAGAGCTCGGTATGTGATCACATGATTATTCTCATACATTTGTTTTATCTTTTGGTGTAAAAATCATGATTTTGATTCCCTCTTTTTCTTCTAGTCACTGTCTCTGGATATTAGGAGATGAAAGAACTTTGAGTAAAAATGATTCCATTTGGGAAGCATTAATACGTGATGCTAAACATCGCCAATGTTTCTTCACTGCTGATGAAGATTGTGACATTGGAAAAACTATTTTAGATGTTAAGAAAGAGTTGGGACAACTTGAAGATCTGCTTAGTGTGGAGAGTACACTTTTCAAAAATTCAAGATGGAAGGTACTGGTTTGTTTATGATATTTTCAGTGAGTTTGTGGTGCTATATAAATTTCTCTGTCGATACTGCTAGCCTGAACAATCTTTTACCAATTATTCACATGAGATGAAACAAAACTGATTTCCTTTGCATATTTTTCATGTATTGTGTTAATCAAAGAAGGGTCTTCTCACTTATAATTATTTCTTCTAAGATATTGCTGCTTGGCTCTCTCTGTCTGGATCATCGATTCTGTATATTCATCTCTTATTCATATTCGTATTTAGGTACAGAATAGGGTCAAACTTAACTAGTGACTCTTTCTATTTGCTTGACTATCAGTCCTTGACAATATTCAAGCCTTATTGCACTTTGCACTGCAAGTTATGGTATTTGGGTACCGACTATTGTGTTTGCATGTTTTAGCAAGTGAAATTTTTCTTTTCTTACGGTGTATCTTGCATGTCTTCAGGTTTTATTCAGCGATAACTTCGGAAAATCATTTCAGAAATTGAAACCTTCATATGTTAAGAAGTTGGTCATAAATGTATTACTTAAGCTTGCAAGTGGTTGGCGTCCCAAGAAAATAAATGTGGACTGGACATGCAAGAGCTCTTCGTATATTGTGAAACAATTCAAAGTTGATAAATACTATGTTGTTTGCACCATTGATATAATTGAGAACTCCATCTACGAACAAGTTTTGAAAGTGTGGGACGTATTGCCTATGGCGGAGGCCCCAAAATTGTTGAAACGTCTAGACAACATATTTGCTATGTATACGGATGATTTTGTCATCCACTGCAACGAGAAGTTGTTTGAGGGGTATGTTATTTTGATTAATATTTTGTTGGATCCAATATGCTTAATCTAATTGAGGAAAATGCTATATTTGTGAACAAAATTTACAAAACGGCATGAAATATTTTCATTTCTTCTTTATAATTAGGCCGCGACTCTTATCCTTATGCTACTTACATCAGATTTTAAACCAAATTTGTCGATTTTTATATGTATGTGTAGTACTACTTTTCTAGCTTATGAGCATAGTTGAATTTTATTTCTGACATTGTTGTTGTCATAAATAATTTTGTTAAATTTATTCTCTGTAGAAATTTGGAGGTGCCAAAGAGTTGGTCGGTTTCCAGTGGTATAATTCGGTTCAAGAACCTCAATAGCACCAAATTCAGCACCGCTGCTAGCGCTGGCGCCATGAGGGATCAAAGCTCAAAAACCATGTAAGATTTTATTTTCTTCTTTTGATTCAAAAGGACTTCCCATAAGTTCTTATATATGCACAGGGGTTGGTGGCAAGTGAAGGGCTGCCCTTCACTTGACTGATAATGATTAATATTTATTTCGACTCTCAAATTGATTCATAATTTTTTGTAAATTTAAGTTTTCTTGCTATAAGTGAGCAAAATAGTTGATATCTAATTAAATAAAATAATCTAAACTTCAAAAAAGTTGATTATTTGCACATACTAGGATCTCAAAAAATTTTATTTCTAGACATCATCATATCATGATGTTATTTTTTCTCTAGTTATCATCACGGCAGGATGTTTATGTACAAAGAATTAACAATTATTATTAATCAATAATTCACAATTATCAACTATCAACAATTACTACTATAAAATCTTTCAAGGCTAATTGAAAAAATAAATATCCAGCAAATATCATAATAAACAATATCTTTTAGTTTTAGGCACACAATATAAATAGTTCTCCAAGTTATGGTCAAACAAAGTTTGCTAAAGAGATGTTTGTCATCAAGCTTCTTGTTCTAGTTGTCTGTATAATTGCACATGAGATTGAGATATAACAGTAGAAGATTAAATACTATATTAGTTTTATTAGTTTTAGGGTTAAAAACAATTTACCATTTGTACTATGATTGGTTTTATATTATTTTTTTTTTGTTTTTTGGCAATTTACCATCTAAACAATACAGTTTTTTCAGTTTACCATCTAGAAATTCCGCTAGTAGAATATTCCGCCGAGATTCTATTACGTGCGCTACACATGTTAAAGTTTGTCGTATTTTGCTACCCAAATTTTGTAAAAAATTTTACTTTACCACCCCACTTTTAAAAATATTAAAAAAATTATGTATATATATATATATATATTGTCTCTTTTTCCATTACTCATCTATAAAAATTATATTTATCAGCACTTATTATAATAAAAAATCTTATGTCAGTAAAATTAATTTGTTTTTTGTATTCCTTTTTTATTTTTTATTGAATTATAAATTCTTCTTTAATTTGCTTTGATAAATTTTAAATTGAAGTAAATTATTATTATAAATTAGCAAAATTATATACAGACATGGAGCAATAATAAAATTTTAAATATGACAATAATCAATTGCATTAAAATTATAATACGTTTATCTTTTTTATTTTACTTGAATTTAGACTAATTTATTTTTTAAAATGTATTCTAATATGTTCAAATTTACGTGTTTTGAAATAAAATTGTTTATGTGTTTTGTCATTTTTTTAATTTATAAGTATAAATTATTTTAATTTAAAATTTAATAAATTAAATTAAAAAATAAAATTTATAATTCAACAAAAAAGTTAAAAAAGAATACAAAAAAATTAATATTATTGATAATATATATTTTTTTATAATAAGTATTAATTAAATTCAATTTTTTGAATGAGTAATAAGAAAAGAAATAAAGTACATATATATACATAATTTTTTATTTATTTTAAAGTGGGGTGGCAAAGTAAAAAATAATGCAAACTTTGGATGGTAAGATGCAATAACTTTAATATGTGTTGCGTACGTGATGCAATCTCGATGGAATCTTCCGCCGACAGGTTCTAAATGGTATAGTGAAATTTCAAATTAATTCTCAAGATTCAAAGATAGGGGCGAGATCAATCTAAATTGAGCAACATACTAGAAATTTTTACTTGATATTAAAAAGTGAATTTTGCGATGCGAATGAAAAAAAATATTCTTTTACCTTCAAAAGAACAGCATTCACACAAAGCTTATGGAAGTATGCACAAATAAAATTTACGTTTTATCAAAGTAGACAATACACGCTAAGCACTCTTTTTTTTAATACTTTAAGAATTTAATCAAATGTCACTAATATTGATATTAAAACAAAAGTGGGTTTTCAAAAATTTTCACAAAATCAAAATTTTTATAACATTAATGATTTTATTATATTAGTTTCTTGAAAGTTAATTGATTACAAGCTTCATACTATTTAGTAGACAAATTAAACGAGAGTATTGGAATTGTTATTATAGGTGCAATTGTCTCAATATTCTAGAAGTATGAGATTTTGAATTCGAATTTTATCAATGTGTTTGTCTCACTTCATATATTGTTATCTCATTATTCATTGCAATTAGTAATTTATTGATACTGTTTATTGATTATTGTCATATTATACTATGATGTAATTTAAACAATTCAATAAAAAAAAATTGTTATTGAAGACAATTTAAATAGTGTTAGAGGAAGGACAATTTTTTCAAAAAGAAAATACATGCGTTTAACAAATCATATACCCAAATTATCAACGCCTTGAATTATGATAGAATTTCCCCTTTATTTAGTGCGGCCTATGTGCATTGAATCCTCAAAAGTGCATGTAAGATTTGCCCCTAATTTTTTTTTCTTTTCTTAGAAATATTTTCCAGTTCAACTCATATATTAGTAATGCTCAACATAATTGATGTATTCAGCAAAGAAAAAATAAAAAGACAACACAATGTGTTAGAATTGTATATGCTGATGAGAATAATATTACAAGAGTGTATTGCCATCGAATTGGATAGACAATAGACTAATTAGTTAAATACATGATGAGAAAAACTCAACATTTAATACGTATGAGTATATTATGAATTTTTATTAAAAGTTAAGATGAAAAAATCAGCAACAAATACTAAAATGATTAATATTACAAATTCGTAAATGAATGGATAAAATATAAATGTAAAAAAATTATTCATAAGTAAAAATACAGCTTATTCTAATAATATTTTTATATGAATTATGTTTGATCATAACTTTAAATTACGCCAAAATTATTTTATAAGTACTTTAAATTATTTAATTTATTAATATGATATAACTTAAAGATAATTATTTAATACTAAATAGTATATTCATAAATTATTAGAACTTTTATTGTTTATTCATATGATATTTCATTAATACTTATAAATAATTTTTGAATAATTTTTAGATTATATTTAAATATTATAAATATTTATTGAAAGAGAGTATTATACGTTAAGTATTATATGGATAAATATAAAAGTACTAAATATTACTTGACGGTTCAAAATATGTACGAGAAATAAAAATAATTTTTAATTATTCATATGTACTTGTACTATATAAGTGTAACACAAGTTTCAACTAATAGAGAAATAGAGAAGCTAACAGTACAATTGGAGTCATTTAAGAAAATGTTTTGCTGAGAAATATTTTGTATATGTGTTGGGAAATTCTCTTAGGAAATGTGTTGAGATGAAAATTTATTTAGATTTTTTTTTTTAAAAATGGTTGGTGTGACAAACTTCCACTCAGAACTCATTTAGGAGATTCATTTTCAACTCGATAGAAATGCCAACAATATATTTAATTTTATTTTTCAAAAATATTTTTATGACAAATGTCTTGTGGGTTTGTATTTGGTTAGAAATCTCACACCATTTAATTATTATGTTGACTATAAAACTATGAAGAAGTAATGATTGTTCGTAATAATTATGTAAATGCTATTAATTGTATATAAATAATATCTGAAGATAGTTATGTAAATAATAATTTATTGCGTATTTATTTATCATTTAAATATTAAAGAATATTTTTGACCTGAACAATGTACTTATCTATATAGACATATGACATACATGTCTACATTATATATATATATATTTAAGAAAGATACAACTCGCCTCCAAATAATTCAAATTCATATCTAAATAGGTGGTAGGTGCAATGTACCAACAAATTACCTTATTTTATCATTATAATTTTATATGTTTATAAACATCTAAGTGTAAATTAAAATCTGTGCATGTATCTTTATAAATATCTGCTGCTAATGTGCATTTACATATATGCATTTATATGAGGGAAATTAGGAAAACAATCAGATCCTCCTTCAAAATATATATATATATATATATACATACATATTTATATATATACACACAAAAGTTAATATATACTTATATTCATATATACATATATTATATACTACATATATAGGTACACCTATATATACATATATGTGCATATATAAATTTGTACAAAAAACGGCACATATATACATATACTGGCACAAAAAATAAAACATAATTTATCAAGTGTGTTTGCTGATTTTAAATTTTAAATGGCCAAAAAATGTCCCTTTTTTCTTTTCATTTTTCGTTTTTTGTTTTCTCCGCAATGAGTTTTCGGAATTACTGCATAAATGCAGTAATTAGTGACTAATCCTTTGCTCATATATAGTACTTTTGACTTGACATATTCATTTGCTGTTAACTTGACATATGTTGGAGATGTTAAAATAATTTAAAATACACATATTCGATTAACTCTATATATCAAGTATTTTGTTTTTTGAACACAACAATTTTATTTTAAAAATTCAAAATAATCTCTTACATGTTTTACTATGAGTAAGAATGGCAACATTCCATGTTTTACTATGAATGGTAACATTTAATTAAACACTAAAAACCATAAAATGAGCAAAGTACTAATACTACAGCCATAATCAACCCAAAGCCAAATAGTCATTAGGAAATAAAACATGCTTTTACAAAATACAAATTAGGAAATAAAGCTATAGGTCTTATATGTGCAGGTGTGCTTGTACCAAGAATTAGGAGGGAATACCCACCAATCCAGCCCTAATCCACGCTAGCAAACAAGCCCTACAAACATCCACTAATGCATAAAAAAATTCCTTTAGGTCTTCTACAGCAATTCCAACAATATTCACTACTGTCAAATGTCCTAAAATACTTCATGCAGCACAATCTAGGGGTATATAGGACAAGAACACACATGATAAAGGTGTGACGATAATCCTGGTGATTTACAAATTAAATCAGTTTTGACAATTACTTGATAGAAACGATAACCATCATGGTTTCTACGCATGTAGACTCATCCTACAGTAGTACAATATACCCCAAGCTCCTAAACTTCTCTTTGTAAATGCAGGTCCACAACAAATTATTCTGTAACGTATGAGGTTGAAGCACTAGTGCTAATACTGCCACTACAAGAAAAAGAGAAAATAGCGATGAATACTTATTTTCGTCGCAAATATAATTATTAACGATGAATCAATTAAAAGTCATCATTAAATATAGTCAAAATGTTAGCGGCGAGATTAATTAAATCATCGTTAACATTAAATTTATATTTATTTTATTTTTTACAAATTTTAGCGACGATATGTGGTTGATATCGTCGCTAATATTATATAATTTTCTTTAACAAATATGTTAGCGATGATGTCACTACATGTCGTCACTAAGTATCATTATTTTTTTAATTTTTAAAAATATATTAGGGACGACATGGAAGTATTCGTCGGTAAAAATTATTTTAGCGACGAGTTGGAAACATATCGTTGCTAAGTGTTATTTTATTTTTAATTTTTAAAAAAGATGTGAATGACGAATTTGGAAGACATCGTCGCTAACTTATGTATTAGCGACAATGTAAATTGGATTCGTCGTTAAGAACGCGGATTTTATCTTCTCTTTTTCTTCTTTCTTCCCCGATTGAAAACCCTCTCTCTCTCTCTCTCTCTCCGCCACCGCCGCCGACCTGCGCACTAGCCGCCTGCCTCCTCCACCGCCGCTGACCCACGCACCAGCCGCCTGCCTCCTCCACCGCTGCCGACCCGAGCACCAGCCACCTACCTCCGCCGCCTCTTTGTTGTTCCATTGCCTCCATCGCCCCAGCCACCGCCATTGCCGCGCCGCGAGCAGCCAGTGCCACCGCCATCGCCCAAGGCACCAACAACCACTGCCACCACCACTGCCAGCTCCGCCGCCGCGAGTAGCTGTCATTTGGTACGTTCGATGAATATGTTAAGTTGATTCTTGATTTGAATTAATTATTATTTATAGATTTTGTAATTTCGATTTCTTCCAATAATTGTGATAAAAGAATAAATGATTATGCATCTTATCTATGAAAATTAGATCTTGATTCCTAGTTGTATATGCCGTTTGTACGTAGTTTATAATTTGTTATTATAATGCCAATCTTCAAGTCAATTTTATTAATATTTTTCAATAAATTTTACTATTCCCTGAATATTATTCACTAAGATTTTTTAATATTAAAATTGATAAAAGAAGGGTTCTATATTATCCTAATCTAAATCAATCTAAAAACGTAGAATATGATTACAATATGGAACTCTTTTTTCTAAATTAACTATCTTTACAATTTTCAAATTGAAAAATCAATGAAATATCATAATTTAACCCATTAGATCTCATTTCAACTAGTTTGGGATTTAACTACACAACATTTCCAGTACTAAGTATAATTGATTTTGATAATTTTTATTTATAATAGCAAATCAAAAATAATTAGATTTGTACTGTTATGGTAATAAACTATAAATATATTTAGATGGTGTTTGGTTAAATTTATAAACTCTTGCATCTTATAAGATGTTTTTTGAGGTTATAAAATGTTATGTCTTATTTTTTGAGGATCAACCCGTTATTGATCCAGCTTCCACAGAGATGCATATGGAGGGTACATCTGATGGTTTGTTTCACTTTATAAATCTTTCTTATTATTTTTGTTATGTAATAATTATGTTGAACAAATATCTAACACTTTTGTTAATATTAGCTCCTATACAAAAGAAACATAGAGAGACACGAGTATCACACGGAAACCGGCTTAGACGCTAGTTAGAATCCGGGGGAAAGATCCCCCTCACATTTCACAAGTGTCATGGTCGTCCTATAGGGACAAATGTGGCATCTTTTATGGACCGATCTTGGTGTTGCCATGAAGAAGTTTGCACCGCTCCAAGTGACTGATTGGATAAAGATTACAGAGGAGCAGAAGTGGCCTATTTTTGATCGGTTATCGATTAGTGTAAATATTCAAATTGTATTTATTAGTTTAAGTTCTGTTTTATATGTTAAATGTTGAATAATATTTTGTTTATTTTTTTATAGGATATATTTACTGTAAACTTTGGTATAGGACCCGAGTCGGTTAAGAATGAGGCCGATAAACTGATGAGTGTTCGATACCGCGACTACCGCCAGAAGATACACAAGTATTACAAGAGTCTCACGCACCTATCTTGGGATGATCGATTACAACAAATGCCTAATGATTTGTGTGAGACTTCAGCAGATTGGGAATATTTGTGCAAATTGTTCGAGTCTGATGAATTTAAAATAATAGTATTTCACCTTATTTTAGCTAAAATAGTGACTAAATGAGATACAATGTATTACACTTGCTCACTTATCTACTATCATCATCTTGTTCATATTTACTATTTCTTATTTCTTTACTTAGATTTATTTATCTAGTATCAACATGAAGAACTCATTTAGTTATATAACTTAGTTAAATCTTATATTTAGTATTAATTAACTTTTTTTATTACAAATTAACCTTTTTTTTTATAGAGACGTTCAGAAATCAACTCCACAAATTGTGCTAAGTTGCCATACAATCATCGTGGAGGTTCAAAGTTTTTTCTACAATATAGTTACGACAGTGTAAGTATAAACTATTTAGTTAAGCGTTAACTTATTATTTAATTTGTTTTTAATGTAATGAAATGTTATTTATAGGCTGATGGATCTAGCAAAAAGAACCGGATCACCTTCTTTAATAAAACACACTATAGCTCAACGAAAGGGTGTAAGTATTGAATACATTTAGTTGTTTTATGTAATATTTTGAACTATATATTTAAGTTTTTAACATATTTATTGATTTTAGGATGAGATGGTGCGATTTCGAGAGGAGTACCGACAGACACAGACTCAGACTCAAACTCAGACTGAGACAGATACCGGGGATGACGCTCACCATCTGGATGACATACAGATTGCAGATAGAGTATGTGATCAGGTCCTTGTTACACGTTTGGGGTACATACATGGGCTTGGAAATGAGCCTAAACCTCTCAGGTCTACTTTTTCTAATGCATCATCGTCTAGATCGACCAATGCACAACTTAGGGATCAGCTGGAGTCTACACAGAATGAGCTGCAGAGCACCATAAATGAATTACAAGTGATGAAAGTCAACCATTATATGATGATATAGGCTTTTGAGAGGATAGCTACAGGTCTACTACAGTCGCTTGTCCAGCAGCTCCCATCCTCCTCACCTCTGCCACCTCCACCTCCACCTCCACAGTTATAGTGTAGTTTAAGTATATAAAATTATATTTTATTATATTTTGTTAAATGTGTATATTAAATATTTTATTATATAGATGTTTAATGTGTCGTTTTATTGAGTCTAATTTGTTGAATTTTAATGGTTGTGGTTGTGGTTGTGAGAATTGTGATTAGGGTTGTGATTGTTATAGGTTGCAAAAATACGGGAAAATAATTAAAATAATAAAAAATATAAAAAAAATATTGAACATTAGCGACGAAATGTCTTAATTTCGTCGCTAAAAGACAATCACATTGACGACGAATTTCTTATTTTCGTCGCTAACTTAGCGACGAAAATAATTTTCGTCGCCAATGTAATTCTTTTTATTTTTTTTTTAAACTTTTGTGATGAAGAAGTTAATATTTTCATCTCAAATACTTTTATCTTGGCGACGAAACACCTTATTTCGTCGCTAATTTTTTTTTTTTTATATATATTTTTTATTTAACGACGAAAAATCTTCCACTGATTCATCGCTAATAGCAATGTTAGCGACGAAATTAATGTCTTAACCGTAAAAAAGATCGTCGATAATTTAACGATGGAATATTTACAGTTTCGTCGCTAAGTGTTGGAGCGACATTCTTATAACGAAGATATTAGCAACAAATATTTTTTATCGCTAATATTACTTGACGACGAATTATCAACTATTAGCGACGAAATATTCGATCGCTAAAAAGTGTGTGCTGTAGTTTGGCTAACAAACATGCTGGTTTAAATGCAAAGTATGATGGACAACTGAAAGCCATGGGAGCTGCTGACGGTGAGTGTAACAACTCATTGACAGTTGTTATTACTTAAAGAAGGAATAGTATGTTGCTACTGTGGCAGATTACAAATATAAAGTACAAACACTTATGTACTAATAAACACAAGGATAAATTACGACCATTGCCCTAAGGTTTGTCCTAATTTAAAAAAAGAATATTACATTCCTTAACACATGTCTCTGCCTTAAAGATTTCCTTTGACATAGTTCTCCATTAAGAAATATCAACCCAAAAAAATAGGGATTTTGTGTTGGCCTCAAGTAGTCTTCACAATTTTGTTTTTGAAGACAAAAAATGTAATACTTTTTTAATTTCATTGGAATGTAATAATTACAATTTCTATGTAAGTTTGATCACTTTTTAATTTCCTTTTGAATATTTCTTATAAATTTAAAAGATTATTTTTAAATTTTTTATTTTTGGTTCGAATGGACTTATTTGGTTGTTCAAATCTTCCAGATATACCACAATAATAATATTATATAGAACAATTTAGAATTTAAACAGATTGAGAATGTTACATTTAATACCCACATTTTATATTTGAGTACACCGATAAGAAAATAATTTCTAGTCCAATAATCACAAAAGTATATTAATTGTGAAATGCTCTATATGAATATGTCCATAGCCCACATAAATATATGGACACGGGTGATCAATTCATGACAATATGCTGACATGAAATTGTTTAAATACAAAAATTAAGTCACTATTCATTAAATGGAAATAGTTTCTTGTCAATCCTTGACTTTCTACAACTAAGGGTGATCATGATGTGATATTTTTTTATTCTATTTTTTTTAACAAATTTGAAATCGAATTGTCGTGTACATTTTATCAAAAAAAAATAAATTGAAATTGTCATTTTGTAAATTAAACTTGAAGGTGCATGTTCATGTAGGTCGAGGTAATTTGGAAAATTTTAAGTGGATTTTCTCTAGATAAATAAATGAAGAAATTTATTACATATGTATCACTTGATAAGAAAAATAGCTTTGAAGTTTTACACCATATAAAATGACTCAAGAGAATATAATTACAAACTTTGTTTTTATCAAAAGATTACATTTGTATGATATTTTGTTTATTTTGTAAAATGTACAATGACAGAGTCCATCTTTAATACATTATTAGGTCATTATTTCTTTCACATGATTTTCTTTATATTCTAATACATATAAAAAGAAATTAACTCATTCATATATTGTAAAACTACAGAAAAAGAAGAAGAGCAAAATTGAAAAACAAACAAAACAACGATGGAAAATAAACAGAAAAAAAGGAAGGAGAAAAATTATATATACCAAGACTTCTAAAATAAATAAAAAATATATATAATGGACTTTTTAAAATGAAATTCAACATCCTTGCTCCTTGCCTTAGTTTGAGATGAGTAAAAAACATGAAAATTGTGTAAGAGGAAAATTAGTGAGCACATTAAGACTTAACTACTAAAGTACACAAGTAAGAACTAATCACTAGGAAAATTATTAGAATTGAACTAAAGTATTAAAAGTTAATAAATATAATACACATATATAGGCTTTACAGTTTGATTTATTTGAACCCCAAACAACACCAAACTGCATAAGGCTATCTGGCTTTGACTATATTTCAAACTGTGGTTTATTTAGCAATTCGACAAAAACGATTCAGTGCGGTGTGGGCGGTTCGAACAATCTTTTTTAAATTTCATGATCTAAACCTATCTAAAACCATGGTTTCTGCAACAAAAGCTTTGCCTTTCTTCTTTCTCTTTATTACTCGCAACATTTTTAGCCAAAGAGGTGTTTGCATCCAGTGAAAATAAAAGTTAACTAAATAACTTGATAAATTATGCTAAATATTTCATGTTGCTATGAATACAGAAACATTTCTATGGCCTCTTTTGGATTGAGTAATAGCCCCCATGCAACTTCTCTTCTTGTGGTCAAAATTAATATCCGTACAAAATCAGAACGGTGATCGAAATAAATAATTAATTAGGTTATTGGGTCATTGGTTGGATCTGCCAGCTCGGTTTGAAAAAATCAATCAACCCAGCCTATTATATATGTATATGTGTGAGCATATTTAGATACTTATACATATATATATATAAATATTCATAAATATTTATATAAATATCCATAAAAATTTTAATAAGATTGTCAAGATAATAGAATGAAACAAATTAAAGAAAATTAAATCATTTATAACTAATTAAGTCAGAAAAATTAAAAGAAAATAAATCGCTAAACCAATTTTATTTTTCTTTCCTTCCGTTTGTTTACTTCTCTTTCTTGACATTTCCTCAAATTTCTGTTTTCTCTCTTTCCCATAATTTTCTCTTTTACATTTCCCATTTTCGTGTTTTTCTTTCCCACCCTTTTCTTCTTTTCTTTTCATTTCTCTTTCTTCCTCGTGTTTTCTCATTTTTCTATTTTCTCTCTCGTTCTCACTTCTCTATTTTTCTTCTTCCAATTTCATATTTTTCTTTCTTTCCTTCACATTTTAAATCCACTATTTCTTACGTCGGCCAACATCCACGGCCCGACTCCACCGTCGGCTCCACGGGCCCGACTCCACCGTCACCATATTCACAGACATCAGCATCGCAGTGTTGAAAACTGCAGTCAGGCGGATTCATCCAATTCCACCAATTTTGGCTGGTTGGACAGGGGTCACTTTGCAAACGTTTCTAGTTCAAAATTGGGCCGCCTTGTGGCAAATTTGTGGTTTAACCAGGCATAGTGGACATTCCGATTTGATTTTGAAAACATTGGTCACAACCCTCACATTTTCCACACTTAAACCTCCCATGATTTTTCATAGTTATTGACAAATTACAATATTACAGTATTTGGCTTTCCATGCATAACACCAAAAACCTAAAAAATGTAGAAGATCAAAATAACTGTTATGTCACCAAAAATTGAAATTTTCAACAAAAAACTTAAATTTGTAACATGCCCAAAATGAAATGTTTATAAAACTTGTAAAAATTATTATTTTCACAACAAAAACTAAGTCAAAAATCTAATAACTTCAAATATTTCATGACTTTAAAAAAAAAAAATCAATCATTTATGCAAAAATTTGTAGCACAAAAGTCCATATTATGGTGATAAAAAGCATACCTTGTTTCCACTAAACCTTAAGCGAGGAGGAGACCTCTTCAGCAAAAGGTGCTCAGAGGAAAAAGTAGCCTTTAGTCACAGATGGATGGAGGAACTCAGACAAAATGTCTTCTGAAATGATGGACTCTAGATAATGCCATTTTTGGATGGGTGAGAGAATGAGACAGGGAGAGAAGATATAGGAGACTGAAAGAATGAGACAATGAGAGAAGATGAAGGAGATTGAAAGAATGAGACAGCGAGAGGAGATGAAGAAGATCAAAAAAGGTGGGAAAGGATGTCTTTTAGGCATGAATAAGGAGGATTGAGGGGCAAAGTCGTCTATTCACTTTTTTTTTAATTTAGCATTTTTTTAATTCAACTCACGACAGGATAAAAAAGGCTTTTATCATTTTCTATTAGGATTTGACATCTGTTAGTCATATGGGTTACCTGTAATTTTGATATATCGATGGTAATTTTTGTCGTTAGGTCAAACCTCAAAATAGTTTATGGTAATTTACCCTATCCTCAAACATGACATAATTTATTGAGTGACAATGCAAGTGAGTAATGTGTGGACATAAGAGTTTCATTTCAATATATGACATAAATTGAACTGATTGGTGAGCACTCATGAAAGTTGATATAATGGACAGTCCGGTTGGTTAAAATTTCCACATAACCAAGTTTGAACCTCTTAATCCCATCAATGCAAGTCATAGTACTAACCTAAAGGTCATCATGAGGGAATAATTTATTTTATCACTCAAAATAGTGAAACCCCAAGTATGATACCTACTAAGGCAAGAGAAGTTAAACAGCAATTATTATGTAATAACTGAGTAGCCAACACTTCACATATCACAAAGACAATTATGGTATGAAATACTTGTGTGTGAGTACGTGAAGTTCATACAAATATTTATATATGTGTGTATGTGAAGTTCATATACATATTTATGTTTGTGTATGTGTGTATCCTAAATAAGTGTAATCAAATCATACATGATTGTTCTTAATTTGGTTAACTAATTAATTTCTTCTACTTTATATGAAATTTTCTTAATTGCTCATAACATGACAACTATCTTCATGGAATATCTAGATTATCAACTTATACTAATAATACATAGCAGACATATTTGGTCAATGTTGTACAGTTATTTTGTGAAATATCATGTCCTTGTGAGTAAGAGAAATGAGTCTAGTTTTATTTTTCTTTCTTATTTTGCCTTTTTGGGAATTAATGAGAATTTTATGTAGGTTAAAAATGACTTGTCCCGCATAGAATAAGTAAAAAATTAATATCTCATTAAATATAAAACAATAAAACTTCTGCATAGAATAAAGAAAAAAATAATATAACTCATTCGAATATAAAACTTTAATGCCTACATTTTACTCATTAATGTAAAATTAGTTGTGTACTTATTTTAATATTTGTTAAAAACTTCTTCGCAGAGAAATAAAAATTTAGAAAATTAAGAATTTTGTACTATTTTAGCATATATTGAATAAATAGATATACTAAAAATTTTCTTCATACATTACTAAAGAGTTAAAAGCTTCAATAGTCTTCAAACTTCTCTTTATTTTGCCATATCTATGGTTCGAATCGGTCTCACTTATGTTATATTTTCTTTATTGAGCTCAACTTTGCTTGAGATCATTTCTTTTCCATCAAGCTCGAGCTTGAGCTCGAATCTTCAAATTTGGTCGAGCTCTACTCATTTACGACCTTAACAGAAAGTCAATTTATATTTTTAAAATTATTAACTCGTACAAACTAACTCATTATGGGCCACTTTAATATATCCCGCAAAATGTCATATCACCAAAAATTTATATTTATATGCTTAATTTTTTCTTTTTTTTTTCTAAAGTCCAAAAGCTTTATTTCTCAATAACACCAATGAAGAAAATGTATATATTACAAAACCTATCTTTAAGGGGGTGATTGGTATGCAAAATTAAAATTAGATAGGAATAGAATGATATGAAAAATGAATGATATAAGTATAACGTTCTTATACTTAGTATGAACAAGGAATGAGAAATGAATGAAATCACCATTCCAATTTGATTACAGTCTCATGATTGATAATTAGAATGAATAGTAGGAATTAAATAAAATTACTTTTAAAGACCAAATAACCCTCTAGTGGAAAATTTTAATTAAAAGTATTATTCAATATATTTTGCATAAACAGATCTTGTTATGATTTTAGTCAGTGTGTTAAAATACACACACACACACATACTAATAAGCAAATTCTCACACTTGCATAAATTTGTTTTTCATAAAAAATAATAAAGACCTAAAAAATAAAATTATTGTACATCCTCTTAAATAATATAAATATACATATATACATACTAATATGGATAAAATCTCACACTTGTATAAATCTATTTTTCATAAAAAATAATAAAGACCCAACACATAAAATTATTGTATATTCTCCTCTTGCATTACCTAGGATTTTAGATTTTTGACAAATAGATTAAATAAGAGACAAAAATGAAAATGAAGAAAGAAAGTGAGAGATGGAGATAAGGAGTTCGTACATATTGGTTGGTGTTGATTGTTGTCGATTGGGAGAAAGAGTTGCAGATGAAGTAGACACATGATGAATTTTTTATATTTATTTAGTTTTATTAGAGATGGCAATAAACTCGAGTAAAATCGAGATTCGCCCGACTCATCTCGCTTGAGGCAAGTTTTGAAACTACAAAAAGGTTTTAAGTTTTAGTTTTAAGACTCAAATCTGACTCAAACTTCTTTAGAATATTGCATATATAATTTTTAGGGTTAATCTTACTTTACCCCCCCACCTCCCCCTCTGCTTTCATTTAGTATTATTTTTTCCCTTTATACTTTCAATTGTATTACTTTACCCTCTTGTACTATCAATTTATATCACTTTACCCCCCCTGTATTCTTACTAAATGACCTAATTGTCCTTACCATTATTTTTAGTAAATTTACTTTTAAAATATTTAAAATTACTAGACTTTTATTTATATTTTAATATTTTTTTAACTTGATTAATTAACACTTAACATTAAATTCATTTTAAATTTTATTGTATTTCAAATTTAATGGCTATTTTTTAATTTAAGGTAATTTTTATAATATTTAACAAGCTTGTCCACCAAGTTACCCCTCGGATTGGAAAAAAATCAAAACACAAAATTATAATATTGCTATTGAATGAGAGCATATACATCTTTATGTTGGGTAATTGTTGTAAATGTAAGAAACCTGAAGCACAATGAACAATAAATTGATTCTAACTTAGATAAAAGAGGTTCTAACACTCATAAATCCCAAATACATATACAAGATTAAACAAGATGGACAAACTTTGAGATGTACTTTTAAGTGAAAAATCTATTTAGGTTCTTTAATAAGCAATTGTACCTAAATGGCTTGATCATAATAATTTTCCACAGTTTTCTTTATTTCTTGAGGGCTTATAACTGTCCGTAAGACAAACAGCAAAATTTTTTTTGAAGGAAAAGAAGAGGCAAATGGTGTATCATTATAGAAATGGTTGCCCTTACAGTAAGCAAAGTATAATCTGTGAAACATGGGTTAAAGTTCAAGGGTTTTATGTTGATGTAGAAGATTTTACACTTTTCCATAAAGGAGAAAGAAGGAAACAATGAAATACCAAGTTCGTACAATTTTCACTTTTCAGAGTATAGCACCCAAAATCAACAAAATTAATGTTGTAACTTTATTTCATGCCTTGGTTGTTGTACATTCAAAAAGAATGTAAATTAAAAAAGGTGTTCATAGCTACTATAAATGCTAGTTTGTGGAAGAAATATTGTTCATTGATTGTTTAACTGTACATCAATGAGTGAAATAAATATACATCAGTAAAGGTAAGAGCAAAAGTGTTTTCATGTCTGCTTGTCCTTGTATTTGAGCATTGCTAAAAGCCTAAAACTGTATCACGTTTATTAAGGAACATAGAAGCATTCAACATACCTAATAAAATAAATGAATTTCACAAAACTTCATTAATTTTGCAATAAAGGTAATGGTGACTCGTACAACCAATTCAAGCTGGTATTTCACCACTGCGTGGCACTACATTAGTAGCACAAAGTACAACTTAACGAAATTGCATTTTCCCATTTATGTAAATGTATTCCACTGATAGAGCATAAACTCCAACGAAATATCGGTAATTGTTCAGTAATACCAAAGGTGGCTAGTACAACATATTGAAATTATGATTTCACCTGGAGCGGGGCACCCATGCCGGGGCCTTTGATATAGCATATGCAGTCAACGTCTTCCGGCGTAATCTGCGCCTCCTCCAACGCCGATTTAACAAGCGGAATCACGTGCTGGAGGTGGTGGTGGGCGGTTTCTCTGAGGAGAAAGCCTTGCCCCGGTGGAGTAATGTAAGTGTGGCGTGGATTCGACAGAATGCTACCGTCAAGCGTCACCACCCCCACTCCGATTTTGTTGGCGGAGCCCTCAAAGCCTAACGTTATCAACCTTTTCTTCCCCTCCATAATCACATCTGGGCAGGGGGTTCTAGGGTTTGATTTCAGATGAGGTTTTCAAACACAGACAATGTTAACGGTCATGTTGGATATCAGAATTGGATTGCTAGTGCCAGAGGCGATTTGAATTGGACAGATGAAAGGGACAACTCTGAATGAGCTTAGCACGAGCATCCGAATAAATATTGACCTGGTAAAAGCAAAAAGATTTACGTTGCATATTTATTTTTCGTGCAGTGTTATCTATGACTTAAAAATAAAAAATTGATACTATCTATATTAGAAGGGAAAAAGAGGATTGAGGAAATAGGAATTTTCAAAATTACAAAAAGCATAATAATTTTTACATATTTGAAGAGAATGGACTAGTAAAATCTATTATTCATTAAAATGGCCATGTTGTATAAAAAAATACATTTTTCTTAATGCTACTTGTATAGTACTTTAAATGTTTAAATTTAATTTATTTTACATATAAAATTTCATATATTTTCCTTTGTGTTGCAAGGAAAGAAAGAAATAAATGAATGAAAGAAAAATCAAAATAAGAACACATTTTGATAGTTTTATCAAAAATCACATATGTAAAGCTATTTTCTTTTTTTTTTTTTTACGTAAAATTACAAAGTCTATTGATAATATTAGTTTGTATAATACCCAATTTTAAGTAAATATGTATTTTGATTAATAGGCCTATATTGACAAATATTAATTTTGGGTATTTGAACTATTAAAATTCTTAGGTCATTAGGAATTTATAAAAAAATAGTTATCAAAGTAAAATACGATTTCAAAAAGTTCGAGGGATTTGATCTTGACCTAAATTACAAATACCTCACTTAACCAAATTTGCAAATTTTTTATTTCCATCACTAGAAAAGAGAATAAGTGCAATAGAAATTGAGAAATATGGCAAAGGAGGATAAAAGAAAATTCCAATTGGTACTAGAATTATTGAATCTAATAACTCTTTGTTCTTGTTAGGTCTTGTGTTTATTGAATTGGGATAACCCCAGTTAGATATTTGTATTATTACAACCTTTTTATTAAAGGGCATTGTTTTATTGTTTTATAGAGGTATTAATAGATATTTTGTATTAGATACTGCATAATTTCGATCACAATAGGTAGTGAATAAGTATGAGAAATAATTGGGGAGAGTTTTGGCTCAATACATTTGGACTCTCTTACAAGAATTTAGATAATTAGAATAGGATATGAGATTATAATCTTGCATGCCTCATAGTTTTGGAACTAATTAGAGTACGAGGAATTTTGATGAACTATTGTAATCCTAGATGCAATTTAGAAGGTTGCGAGGTGATGTTCCCAAGCTGTCATAAAATTTGATTGATTGAGGTAAGTATTTCTATTTTGTATTATTATTATGATTAGTATTCATTATGTACTTTTAATGAATTTGGATAAAAACTCGGCCGTTATCTCAACTCTAAACTTTTTTGCTTGAAATAAATAAGAAAAATAATTTTTAGTTTTGACAGGACAATGAGAATTTTTTTTTTTATTAACTAAAGTAGATTAAACATGTTAAGTTACTTATATTTAATAGCTTATTCAAAAAGTTCACTTGCAAAAAAATAGTTATCAAAGTAAAATACAACTCAAATAGTTTATTCAAAAAGTTTGAGAGAGTTGATCTTTAGGTATATCTCACTTAAGCAAATTAGCAAATTTTTTATTTTCATCACTTGAAATAGACCTCACATCCTGATTCTCCTCCTATTGTTCTAGCAATCAAGTTATATTTGTTCAAATTGACTCTGCAGTAGTACGATCTTAAATCCAATGGCAAATTGATAAATTTGGTAAAGGAGGAAAAAAAAAAAAAGAATTCCAATTGGGGCTAATATTCATACTACACTAGATGTATGGATCTATACCAAATGTATGTATAACAAATATAGCATCTATAAGCTCGTTAGGTAATATCTCTACTAAAATTATTGAATTCAGTAACTCTTTATTCTTGCTAGGTCTTATGTTTATTGAATTGGGATATTTGGCATGAATTCAACAAAACCCTACATAGATATTTGTATTATTATAACATCAAAGGGGCATTGTTTTATTGTTATATAGAGGAATTAATAGGTATGATTAGGCTCCATAAGTTGATGCAACGGATGGAATATTATTTTTGTTAGAAATGTTGCAAAATTTCGATCGCAGTAGGTAGAGAATAAGTATGAGAAATTCGACTCAATGAGTTTGGACTCTCTTACAAGAATTTAGATAACTAGAATAGGATAGGAGGATTATAATGCTTCATAGTTTTGGAACTAATTTGAGTATGAGGAATTCTGATGAACTATTGTAATCCTCTCATTTACATGTAATTTAGAAGGCTGAATTGTGTAGATAGTGTTCCCAAGCTATCATAAAATTTGGTTGATTAAGGTAAGTAGTTATATTTTTTATTTTTATTTTTATTATGATTAGTATTCATTATGCACTTTTAAAAAATTTGGAAAAAAACTCGCTCATTGTCTCAACTCCGAACTTTTTTGCTTGAAACAAATAAGAAAAATAATTTTTATTTTTGAAAGGACAATGAGAATTTTTTTTTTTTTTAACTAAAGTGGATTAAACATGTTAAGTAACTTATTGTGATATGCATGAGAAAGATTGGATGTTGTAAGTATTTACTTTTGCTAAATGGAGATAAATAAAATTTTGTAAGCTCTCAAATTTGTATGTGTTTGTCTTAGGCTTCTTTTAGGAATTTTGTTGGCATTAGGAACTAATTTCGAATATTGTTGTCTTGGTCATTTGAGGGATTACAGTTAAATTCCATTTGTTGTCGTGGTGTTTATGTGTGAGCTAACTAATCAAAATTATTCTTCTATTTTTAAATTCAATTATTGATTATTCGTCTCTATGAAAATTTTTTGTTCACTAATATTGTTTAATTTGCATGCAGTATTGTACTATTTTTGAATGTTATGCGTGATCCTCTAGAAGAGTTCTATTGTACAACTCACCCCTAGCTAAAATTTATAACAATGCCTAGTCGATTCTTGGAGCTAAAGGAATTTGATAGGAAGTCTTGATCCGACTTAAAGATTAATCAAAATGTTGATCTTGTAGATTCGAATAGATTATTTTTGTTATTCTGATTTTGAGAGTTTTCGAAATTGTTTGTGCAAACTCAGTAAACGTTTTAATATAAATATAATATTTGTCAAAGGATTTTAGATGTTTTATACCTTTAATTTATTGAGTTTTATGTAAATTCTATGCTTCTACCAAGTTTATGAATATTTATTCAAGTTTTGAAGGCTTAGTGTTATTGTGTGATCGTACCGAGCCGAGCCTGATTGTAGAACCTGGAAATTTGGTTATAATTTCTTATCTGCTAATAGTAGTATGTATGATAGATGCAATATATTTTTATAAATTATGTTGAGGTAAAATAGTTTTTATATTTGAATTTACAAATTAATATTGTTTAAGATTTCTTTTCTTTTTTCTGTTTAATCATAATCTTCATTAGATATTTATTTTCTACGTCTTGCATTCTAAAATTTTATATTGTTAAAATCTGGACATTATACTTTCATAAATAAAATATTAGCTAAGATTTTGGGGTGAGTATCATGTTGTACTTATTTTTCTAATATAACTTAGTCGAGTATAAAAGAAAGAATGTGTTGGAAATTTGATCGATTTTAGTACCCTAAACTCAATTGGCATTCATATTTAGTTGGATGTCTCTACAATTTAAGTGAAATTGAGTTTTTTAGTTGGACTAGAATTCTACTTTAAGTAGAAATAAATATCTTTAATCCCCATCCAACAACAGAATGTGTGAATAAATGTAATTCTCTCACAAACTCTTTCCATATTCTCTCAAATCTTTTTCTCTTTCAATTTTTCTTGGAGCATCACCGTAGATTCCAAAAATTTGAGGTGTGTAATTGACTGAATAACTCTAGTAGTTATTCACCACCAATAAGAAAGATATGTTCGTGGTTCGATCAAAAGGAGGTTAGCAAACGAACTTGATTCGAAATACGTGTATCGACAATCCGCTGCGTATAAATATAGCCGATCCACATGAATTATATGAATATTTGATTCATATTATATTATTGATTAATTTTCTTACAGAATGAATAAGATAATTTAATTTACAAGTCGCCGAGATATACATGCAATTCCATTTAAAATTGGCATTTTAATAAATTCTATTATATTTTCAATCTTTAAAATATGTGAATTTGATATGTGTTTTTGTAATCTAAAAAGTTCATATATTGTTAAGATCACTTTCTCTAATTTTTCACCAAATTATTACTTTCATAAAATATAAACTTTAGAAGTCGCTTCTATTTAGGTATGCAATAGTTATCTTTACTTATGCAAAAGTCATTGTTTTTCTCTATATTAGTTGTCATTTTGATGAATAAATTTTTTTAGCAGTCACTTATGTTTAAATTTGTAGAAATTATCCTTTTTCTACAAAATTGTCATTTTAATAAATAGTAAATTTTAAAAGCCAGTTATATCTAAATATGAGAAATTTCTTTGTCCTTTATAATAATAAAAACTCCTACCCCTTAAGCCTAATTTTCTAATTTTCCTTGTATAATATGATCAAAAGCAGTATTTGACTGCAATTAAAATACTTTAATCAAATTCTCATTTTTTAAAATTTTAGGTTATAATTATAAAAAAGAAAAGTCATGGACTGTTTTTCCACTTTTGAAATACTGAATATTTTATTTTATAGTGTTTATTAAGTGGAAGGGTTTTAGAGTAACTATGTTAGTATGTGTTTTAATGTCATGAGAGAATTAACCGGATTTAATTAGATAATGTCAAGTAACATTTTTGTCCACTTTCCTCTCCCCCCTCTTTTCTCCAACCTTCTTTTGTCTTTCTCTCTTATTTCTTTTTCGTTTTCTTTAAATCATATCCTTTTATCTTGTTTTTAATTAATAATTCTTCTTTTCATCATAAATCCAAATAAATAATAGTGAAGTGACTAAAAAAAAAATACTATCATGCAAAGCAAATTAATAAATATTTCAAAAATAGAATGTTAGATTTTTTAACAGTGAGGGCAAGCGTTTGGGATTTTAATAAACATAGGAGATTATTTAGCCCTCTTAACTTTGTAAAAACAGAGAAGTACTTGCCTCACATACAAAAAGTTGAAGTTGAGTTGTTGAACTTGGAAAATTTAAAGTCATAGTATCAGACTAGTTGAGAGGCATTGCACACATGCCCAACTGTAGAAATATAGGAAAAATTGTAAAATTAGTCCCGTAGCCTAAATAGAGATTTGGTCTTTTATTTTGTCTTGTTATCTTTTTTAGGACAATAAGTTTTAAATATTGGTAATTCTGGTCCTTTTCTCTTCAAAAAATTTGAATAAGAATCCACTGAAACTTGGTGACATAATCTCCAAATTTGGGGATTTATAAGTTTTGGAGGAAAATTGCCCACGCGGTATTCTACATGGATAAGATGAAATGAAAATCAATGCCACATTAATTCCACTTAGGCAATTTAAAAAAAAAATATAAAATATAAATTAATCTAAAAAATAACTATTTTCCCCATAATCCATACAAAAAGAAAGCATTAATCACAAAAAAAGAGTATTAAATAAGTAATAGCTTTAAAAAAAATATTACTAATCATATAAAAATTGAAAAAAACATCCATGATCAAATAATTTTATTATTTGTTTTTAAATATTTCAAGAATTTATATTTTCAACTATAATTTATAAGGGATATAAATTTTGATAAATCTACATTTCTCTTAATCCCTTTAGAATTATTTGATAAATCTACATTCTCTCTTAATCCCTTTAAAATTAATTTAACAAAAAAATATTTATAGATATAAAAGTTTTGATCCATTGACATAAAAAAGTTTCTATAATTTATTTTTTTAAATTATATTATTTATTATTTTAATTTCTTCTTTTTCTTATTCTTCTACCCAATCACCACTGCTTTCGCCCACCGCCAATATCTTGTTCTTCTTTCTTTTCTTCTTTTTCTTTTTCCAACCACTCGCCACTCCAACCCTCTAAACCCATTATCATTATCATTATCATCATCATCTTCTTCTTTTTCCAACAACCCCCGACCCCAGCCTCCCAAACCCAACCCTGCCACCATAGATCCAAAACTTTCTTGTTCTTCCACTATCCCCAAACCCTGCCCGCTACCACTTCTTCTACTGCCAACTATTTTTTATATTATTTAATTAGATTTTAAATTTAGATATGTTAAATTTCATTATCTAAATTATTGTTTATTTTTATTTATTTAAAATTTAAATTTAAATATATTTTGTAGTCAAATTTATAATTTTGTCAACATTTAAATATTGATTGAATTTTCAGTATAAGTAATTAGAATGTATTAGAATTATTCTAGTTTAAATATAATATAATATAAATTTATAGATTTTTTAGTAATTACCAAATATATTTACATTCTATTTATATTGATCATTTTGCAATTTTACCAATGGAAGAAGAATAAATATAAAAAAAATATTTAAAATCTTTTTATGTCCATTTGGCAAGAAAAATCTTACCATTTTTAATTCCCCCCAAATTTATCCATATAATTTCTACATCACTTGATTTTCCCCTGCAAGACCTATAAATCCTCAAGTTGGAGTCTATTTCATCAAGTTCCGATGGTTTTTTGTACCATATCAGCAATTACCTACGAAAATTAAAAAATTTCAATGACTAAAATTGTCAATCTTTAAAACGTATTGTCCTAAAATTGATAATACTATGTATGCAACTTATAAAACTAATTTTACAATTTTTTCTATGTTTCTACCATTGGCACGTGTGATGATATGACTTTAAACTAAGTTTGATGATATGACTTTAAATTTTTCAAATATTTTTTTGGAAAATATTGAAATTTTCAAGTTCAACAACTCAACTTCAACTTTTTGTATGTGAGTTTTTCGCATACTTTCTTTCACTCAACTTTCCTTAAGTTGTGAGAAGAGCGCCTAAAGGATTTTTAAAGGTAAAATTACACTATTGATCTTGCATATTGGCCTAGAAAGAGTTTTTTTATTTTATTTTTTTGCTTTTTTTTTGGGGTGTCATCAGTTTACATGCACTATTTTTTAAAAATTTGTAATTTTAATTTTACCTGATAAGTTTAAATTTCTCCTGAAGATTGCTGACTTAGAACCAAAACTTACTTATGTGGCTAAAAATTTAAAAAAATTTAAGATTTAGATTAGAAATAAGTGATGTGGCAATGGCGTGGCAATTATGTGGACAAAAAATTAAAAAAAATAAAAAAATATTTAAAAAATCAAAAAATATTTTTAAATATAAAAAAATTGTCCATGTGGCATCATATGTGTACATATACGTACATATACATATACATTGTCATTCATATGTATTATTATGTATGATATACAAATGGTCATTGATGATGTATGGAATTCCAAGGATACGGTGCCAAGGGAGAGTTTCAAGTCTAGCCGGACATTAACACACACTTGCAAAATAGAACCTCGGGGTCGTCCACAGGGGCAGATACTTCGATGCTTAAGTTAGTATTTTTTGGTTGAGAATTATTATTCAAGTGAATAAATAAGATTGAGTCCCCCTTTATATCTGAAGCCAAGGTCTATTTATCTAGGGGGGTAGACCTTGATATCTTATCTCTACCTAGAAAATGACTCTCACAGGGGCTGAGCTCTATAGCTCAGTTAGATTAGGAGACCCTAGCATATCATTATATTGATTGGTCATCCTTATAGTGCACGTGTTGCATTCTAGTGATGCCAGGTGACCAATTATACAATGACAAAATTATCCCTCATCACCTGCTCCCTACTTCTTGGGCTCGAAAACAATAGGTGCTCAAGAAGTATCCAAAGATACATATGGAGGAATTATTATTTTAGCGCAGTATTTTATATTGTGGTATAGAGCTTTTATCTTCTAGTCCCATTTCATCCCTTTATAAATTAACCCCCATAGTAAATGCTCTCCTTTTACCATTTGAAAGTTTTAGAGAGGTAAAAAGGTAGAAGGAAAATTACCACCCTGAGTTGTAGTCCTTGGTTGAAGTAGCATCAGACCTCAGCTCCTTAGCTATTGGTGAAAGTGAAAATTCTTAGCAGTTTGAGTTCAAGTTATATCTTCACTTTTCCTTTGTATAAAGGCTTATAGATTCTCTTTAATAAGCTCAATTCATGCTTAGGGAACCTTTTCTCCTTAGCATTACTGAATTTGCCAAGGTCGAATTTTCACTTCTCAGAATATTATTTCTTATTCAGATTGGTCGAGTAGCTCGTGAATATCACTAACACCTTAGTTCTAAAATCTTTGGTACAAGACTCGATAAAAAAACATTAGTGTCTAGGTCTCTACCTCCTTTATGTTAGAAGTGATTTAGCAAGTGTCTGCAAATATTAGTCCTTAGCTTCCTCTAAAATCAATATTTGTACTTAATTTACCTTAGTGCCTTTCCACCTCACAATGCCTCATTTTTGTCAAGAGTAGTCTTGTAAAAACTCAACCTTGGAGCTAAGGTCTCACCAACTAAGGTTAACCAAGACAAAAAATTATCAAGTGACACATTTCATTTGATATCTTTATGTAGCCTTTGGCAAGGTACAACTCTTCATCCTATTTTCATAATGGCATAGTCCTTTGCATGATTTCATTCTTTTTTATTAATCAAAGTGGTCAACCCTTATCAAAGAGTGAATTATTGCCATGCACAAGCTTATTTCATACATGCATAGTTTTATCTAGTTTCCTGCCATCCTAAGACCATATCCTCATTCCTTTTGCTAGATATTAGTGCCAAGAGTGATGCCAAGGTTTAGCTTTGCCAAGGTCTTTAGAAGATCCAGTTGATTCAATCACTTGTAATAAAATAATAATGTCATAGGGTGGCAAAAGATCCACTGTGGACACATGGAGTTGGAAGAAGAGAAAAGCTTAAATGTTTGGTAGGTACTATTCTTGATACCTTGAATTGTAACTTCATATCTATTTGTCCTTTGATATGATGTCTTACCGTTCTATCACTAGTCCCTTTTTCCAAAGTGCAATGACAACACCTTAGCTTGAAAAACCTGAATCCTTAGCTCAAAACTTTTGCAAGTTTTTTTTGTTATTATTTTTTTACTGCATCTAGCTGTACAAATTAGTTCACCACCTCATATTTCGGCTACTTAGTCAAGAGTTTGAGGTTTTTAATGAATTTAAATACAAATATATTTCCCCTTTATTATCTTTGCAACACTCTACCACCTTAGCATTTCTTCAGTAGATCATTTGCCGTGGTCTAACTTCAGAATCCTTAACACTCCAAATATTTCACACTTGATAGTGGCCATTTATTGAAATGCTTTTGCAATTCAAAGCACCATCTCTAGAAATGTGTAAAGCTAGGTCTAAGGTCTTGATCCCAAGGATGAAGTTTCACTCCTTACAGAGGGTAAAGTAGAGGATTTTAAATTGATATTCCCAGACATCACGATCATTACATTCCAAGGACCGAAGAGAGTGGTTTTAGTATATTGCTTCTACAAGAATATGTTTCACTCTGGTATGAGGTTTTGCTTACAACACACAATCATAAAGGTAGTCATATTTTACAATCTTTTCTCAGCCCAACTCACTCCTAATGCTTGGAGGATCATCCTAGGATTCATAACCTTAGTAGCCTCAATGCCAATCTTCATAAATATTATTGTCTTTGCTTCTATCTATAGAATCCAACAACACCCCGAAGCCAAGGGTTTGTGGTACTTTGTCTCTAGGAGTAAGACTAGGTCTCGTGTTGATGCTTCCAATAAAACCAAGGATTGGAGGTCAAGATTTTTCTATGTTTTCTATGTTATCTTCCTATGGCGCTTAAGCTTAGCAAAGATAAAGAGCAATCAAAATTGACACTTAGTATCCAAGGTCCGATAAGCCTAGATAAGCTTTTTACTGAAGATGACTTGATAATAATGGGATTGAGTCATTCTCAGTCATCAATAGCCATAAACCTTAGTATGCCCTTTATACTCTTCTTCCTCTATTTTACATTTACATGTACTGTTAGTATTGAGCTAATATCTTTATTACTTTTCATATTACATGGAGGTTGGCAAGACGAGGAAGATAGATAGGGCTAAGATCTTGGCTCGATCTACCTAGAGACAAGTATCTCAAGACTCTAACAGATTAGCCCAACCATCTGGTCCACCTCTTAGGAAACTACTACTTTCTCATTTTGAGAGGTCCTAGCCTTTACCTAGGCCTCAGACTACCCTAACTAAGCTTGGTGTGTTGGAGAAATGAGAGAGTTTAGACCCTTATATTGACACTAGAGGCTTTGGCCTTCTTCTACCCAATATTAGGGATCTTGCATCTGGGAGCATGGCACTCATTTAGCCAACAAGTTTTTTCCCCAAGTGGAATGTCAATGATGGTGACTCTCTATTCACGAGATATCATAGTGGAGGTGATGCCCAATCTTTTGCCCTCTGATGATAGGACTAAGGTTGCGGAGGCTACTTTTGAAGCATTCTCTTATAATAGTTATGATCTCTTAGCCAAGGTATTTCTTCACTCAATCTTCAGGCATTCCCCTTTTGCTGAGTACTATGCTAATATACCTCTATTTGTATTTCAGCTTCTCCTTGCCTACCACAGTATAGTTATCATGGTTAACCATGGAAGTAATAGGGTTAAGAAGCTTGTCTTGGAGTTAGAGAACAAGACTGCTCAAAAGTTTCAAACTGAGATAGCACTAGATGCAAAGACAGCAGAGGCGGTCTGCTTGAAAAAAAAGATTACCAATCTAAATGAGAGTCTTGTTGTATTAGAGCTAAGAATTGAAGAAACCCATCAGCAAGTCAGAGAAGCGGCAAGAGAGCTGACAAATCTGAGAAGGCTAAAGAGGTTATGGAAGATGTGCTCTTAGACTATTGGTTAGATGGTTTTGTAGTTTATAAGCAGATGGTTCTTATAGTTGACCATTCCTTCGATGTTGGTCGTCTAGTTTTTTTCTTTTTTAAAGCCCATGTCGAGTGGTCTGACTAATGATATAGGGTTTACACTCCCTGACATAGAGGCAAAGAGAGTTGGGGATGATGTAGTTGAGGATGCTACTATGTCACTTGATGTCTAATACTTCAGCTATTCTTATATATAGTGTTATCTGTAGTTCATTTTCAAACTTTAGATACTCTTTCATTTCACTTTTGCTAAGTTATTCTAGTTGTAGAGCCCTTTGTATTGTACTATTTATTTTGGTATGAATCAAAATAAATCTAGGAAATTTTGAGTTCCTACCAAAACTTGGGGTAGGACCTAAAAATGCTTAAACTTTTCACCAAGGATTACTCTTATATGGTCCTTTTAATCCCAAAGTTAGAATGATAAGCCAAGGCTGGTCCTTAGATCAATAGTCACTGAGTACCTCTCAATTATAGATCAAAATCAATTTATTGAGGGATTCTTTAACCTTTAAAGTTCAGATCATCCCAATCTTTAGTCTAAAAAGTCCTCAACCATTCTATCTTAGGGGATCAATCTAATAGATGAATAGTCAGATCTAGATGATTTTTAGAATTTTCATAAGAAGTTGTTGAGCGGTTGCTAGCTAGTTGATCATTCCACGTGTCACCACTTCTCCTTAGGGCCTAAGCAGTGTTAGGACTTTATTTTTCTAAGGATTGATCATTAGAAATGACATCGAAACAGAGGTTGTTTCACTATTCTTTTTTTTTATAGTAGCAATGATTTTCCACTACAATTCTATCTTTGGTTAAAGTAGCAACGATGATCCATTGCAATCTATTATTCATGATAGTGGCAATGGTGATCCATTGCAGTCCTATCATTGCCAAATTTTCAAGAATTACATGATTAAATAAAATAGAAATTCCATTGCAACTTGAAAACAAACTTGAAAAGAAACGAGTTGGTCTTTAACCTTATTACTAAGAAACATCCACTAGAAATAAAAGAAACTATGGCAGACAACCTATTGATAATATTTTCTTAGATGCTCAACATTCCAAGATCTAGGTATAAGTTTTCCGCCAAGGTCTTCCAACTTGTAGATGTCTTCCTTTACTACCTCACGAATCCGATATGGGCTATCCCAAGTAAGAGATGACTTATTATGCCTTTCCTGATAATTAAATTTAGCTTTTCTAAGGACAAGCTCCCCTGGACAAAAATGGTGTGACTTAACACGATCATTATAATACTTGGCCACACTTTGCTGATAAGCAGCCATCTTAACCATATCTCTTTCTTTGTGCTTGTCAATGAGATCAAGGTTAGTTCTAAGCTTTACCATGTTTTCTTCTATGTTGAAGCTCTCAACTCTAGAGCTTGGGAGTCCAATCTCTACAAGAATAACTACATTTGAGCCAAAAGACATGCTAAAAGGCATCTTACGTGTAGCTATTTGTGGTGTCATTCATTATCAAATTACTTCCCATTGTATGTGATGATTGCTACTATCAAAAATTCTCTTTGTCCGGTGGCTTGCGAAAAATGTCCTCAAATGTTCATTCCCCACACAACAAATGGCCAAGGGGTAGATTCTGAAGACATTGGTACTGCGGGTAAGTGGAGAATGTTAGCATACATCTGAAATTTTCCGCATCTTCTGACAAAGCTTATAGCATCTTCCTTCAAGGCTGGCCAGTAGTACCCTTGTCGTAAGATTATTTATGCTAAGGGTTATGCACCTAAAGTGATTACCACATACCCCTTCATGTACTTCTCTAAGAGCGTAATTTGCTTCACTTGGCCGAAGACGTCTCAGATAAGATAAAGTATAAAATCACTTGTACAAATGATCTCCTATGAGTGTATACTGAACTGAGCAGTAGATGATCCTTCTTGCTTCTTATGTGTCCTCAAGCAGTTTTCCATCCTTCAAATAATTCTTCATATGGTCTATCCAACTAGAATCTTGGGCCAAGCTTTCTTCTATGCTACAATAAGTGAGGATCTCTATCGGCACTTTATTAATAAGTTCATGATAAGATGAAGTCGTGAGCTTAGATAATGCATTAGCCTTGGTATTCTCAGTATAAGGTACATGTTGATCTTAAAATATTCAAGCTGAGTTATCAAACCCTTCATATTCTCAAGATATCTAACCATTGTGGGATGCTTAGCCTCATAGTCCCCTTTGACTTTATGAACTACTAACTAAGAGTCACTATAGGATTCCACATATTTCGGTCAAGCCAAGGTTAGTATTGAATGTCAAACTCGCTGAACTCAATAGGCCACTTCACCAACCTTCCTGATGTCTCTAACTTTTATAGGATTTGTTTCAAAGGTTGGTCAGTAAGTATTTCTACGGTATATGCTTGAAAATAAGGTCTCAACTTATGAGTTGAGACCACCACTATGAATGCGAATTTTAAAACCTTTCGGTAGCATATCTCAGCACCCCTAAGTACTCGACTTACATAGTAGATTGGCCTTTGGACCCTATCAACTTCTTTGATCAATACTGATCTTATCACTGCATTTGAAACTACAATATAGATGTAAAGCACCTCTCCTTATCTGGGCTTCATCAAGATTATTGAAGAGCTTCAGTAAGATTTTAGGTCCTCGAAAGTCATCTAGCACTATTCGGTCTATGAGAATTCTTTAAAGAGGTTGAGAGCTAAAGGAAAAATATGGCACTATTTATTCATTAACCGTTATGGTTTATATAAGTTACAACATGCCTAGGCTAAGTGTAGAAGATACATACAAATATGCAAAAATCAATTAAGATTATCTTAACTATTGTGTGAAAGCAATCAAGATAAATTAATCAATGAAGATCATCCTAACTATGGTATGAAAGCAATCTATTTAAATCAATCAAGATCATCCTTTGGGAAGGAAATCAAGTTTTTTTATCATGCCTACGCAAGATGGAGCTCTGGGATGAGTCTCCAATCTTGGTTGTCAGAAGTAAAATTCGATTTCACAGAAGAGACTTAGTGAGGGCATCCGCTAATTGATTAGTAGAAGAGACATAAGTAATATGAAGAACACCACTTTAAACCTGTTCACGAATGAAGAGATAATCCAGCGCTACATGTTTCATGCGAGAATGAAATACCGAATTGGAACATAAACTTGTAGCATAAATATTATCACAACATATGATTGATTGTTGAGTTAGAGACACACCAAGTCACTCAAGAGAGAACAAATCCAATAAAGTTCAATAGCAGTGGTAGTAAATGCTATGTAGCCTTAGTGGAAGAGCAAGCTACCGTTCGATACTTCTTGGAACTCCACAAAATAGGATTGCAACCAAGGTAGACAAGGTATGTCCCTGTGGAAGTAAGGTCATCTTTTGTTACCAATCCAATCTTCATTGAAAAAGGTATAAACGGTAAAGAGAGAATTCTGATAAAGAATAATGCCATGATTAATAGTGCAACATAAATATCAAGCATTTGACAACAACCAATGATCAGTCATAGGGTGATGCATATGCATATGCAATATTTGACTGTATGAGAAATAAATACTAAAGACCGGCAATAATGGTTTGACACTTAGAGGGATCAGATAGAGCACTCCGGCTTTAAAAAAATAGGATAAGTAAAATAGCAAGTAGAGTAGTAATATATTTAAATTCAATCATGCTAGTATAGACGAGAAAATCTAGAATATACCAGCGTTGAGAGAGGAGCACACCATGAGAATGGGGAACAAACTCAACCCCAAGAAGATAGTATAGCGGACCAAGATCTTTCAAAGAGAAGTGGTGAGCCAAAATCTGGATTAAATATAGAGGAGCCCCTTTACTGTCACCAATAATTATGATGTCATCAATATAAACTAAGAGGTAGAGTAAGGTGCCACCATAGTTGCAGACAAATAGAGATATGTTAACAAAAGAGTTAACAAAACTAGCTATGAGAAAAAATTGATGTAACTCATGATACTAGGCACGAGGAGCCTATTTCAAACCATAAATTATCTTCCAAAGCTTAGAGACATGATGAGAAAGATCATGATCAATGAAGCCCAGTGGTAGGGTCATGAAACATCTTCTGAGAGCATACCTTGAAGAAAATATTATTGACATCAAGCTGGTGTAAAGACCAACCATGACTAATAGTGAGGTTTAGAATAATATGAATAGTGGTAGGCTTCAAATCAGACTGAATGTGTCATGATAGTCGATGCCAGGGTGCTGATGAAACCTCTTGGCAACCAAACATACTTTGTACCTATCAAGGGAACCATCAGGTAAGAGTTTAGTGCAAAAAATCCATTTGTTACCAATAAGATTTTAACTCGAATCAGGGAAAACAAGCTCCTAAGACCCATTTCGAATAAGGGCATCATACTCCTCAGACATGGCCTGATACCTTAGGATCTTTGATGGCTTAAGTCATAGTGGTAGGTTCAATAGAGTGGGGTAAAGATAGGTGGACGTGGAGGTTTAATTTTTTAATGGGTTTGTAGATGTTAAGATATGAACTCGTAACAATAGTGTAGAGGGGTTGATGGGTTTGGTGTGTAGATGTGGTGGGTTGCCAAGGGGGAGGTGTTTGTGGGGTGTTAGAAGTGGCATCGTGGCCTGAAGAGTTTGGCACCATGATGTAAGGTATGGGATTATAAATGTCAGTATGGTGCAAGGACCAGGGGCCTCGACGTGGGTATTTTTGGAGGTGGCGTCATGACTCGGGCTTATAGATATTGTGGCACTAAGAACTGATCAGCTAGAAAAGGTAGAGACGGATACATCGGGTAGCGTGGGGTGATTGACAAGAAAGGTATAGTAGGGCACTAATGAGAAATGGTGTCTGATGAGGGATGAGGAAGGTGGGGTTTGAGAGAGTTAAATGAAAAATTATCTCAATGAAATTAACATGTTGTGATGTGTAGATTCGAGAAGAAGAATGATCTATACATAAGATGTGCTTTGAGTTGGGGGTACCTGATGAAAACAAATGGAGTGGAGCGAGGGGAAAGCTTATATGGAGAATACAGCCGAAGCCAGGGATAATATAAGTATTTAAAGCTTTGGAGTTTATGGTAGTTGAGAGATATGCCAAAGAGTTTGGAGTAAGGGGACTGAAAGTCAATGGCAAGTGTGGAAAGATGATGTATTAGATAGATAGCGGTGGAGAATGAATATAGCCAGATGACAAGGGCATGGTGGTATGTGAGAGTATGGAGAGACCAGTTTCGACGATGTGTCGATGACAATGTTCAAAATACCCATTATGTTTTGGTGTGTGAGGGGGAGATATAAGGTGAGATATGCCATTGGAAGTGAGAATAAAGGCAAGTACTTTATACTCTCATCCATTATCAAAATAGAGAGTGATGATTTTTCAAAGAAAGAATTTATACTCTCCTCCATTGTTAAAATAGAGAGTGATGATTTTACGGTGAAAGAAGTCTTCCACTAAAGATTAAATTTAATAAAGACATTGACTTCATGTGATTTACGCATAAGTGGTTACAATCAGATGTACTTAGTGAAATGATCTACAAATATAACATAATATTTAAGTTCATCAACAGAGGTAATCGGGGAAGTCTATACATCTGAGAAAATTAGTTCAAGAGGAAAGAAAGAGACGAGGGATGAGGTGAAAAATGGTAATTTATGACTTTTATTGCAAAGATAGGAATTATAATGAAAATTCAAAGGACTTGACATATCTAAATTACTAACAATATGCCTAAAAATGGATGAGGACTGATGACCTAGACGATGATGCCATGAGGATGAAATAGTTTTGACACTAGAGAAGTCAACAAGAGATAGAGAGAAAGTGGTGGTTATCAGCCACTCGTACACGCCATCCTTGTCCAACCCTATAAAAGGGTTGCCCTCGCGCGAAGATCCTTTATAATAAAAGAAGTGGGTAAAAATTTAATTGAGGTATTATTTGTTTGATAAAATTGAGAGATAGAAATAAGATTTTGTTCCATAGTGGGAACATATAAAACATTATCTAAAGTGAAAGTATGTAAGGGTGTGGACAAAGATTTTCAACTAGTGTGAGTGATAGGGAGACTTGTGCCATCACCAATCATAATGTCGTCTGACCCAACATAAAGAATATGAAGTGAGAGGTTGCCAAGATCTGTAGTATTATGGTTTGAGGCACCACTGTCAAGTAGCCAATTGGGTGATATTGGTGAATTAGAAGTAGTAGCATAGTGAGCTTGTGCCTGCCAAAAGATCGGGGATCAAGGTTGCCACGGTGGTGGTGGACACTGTGGAGGTGGTGGTTGCACATGGGGTTAGGATTGGTGGAACACTGGGCACTGAGGAACAGTGTGATATTATTCACTATACCACTGACAACAACCAAGGTATGGGCGATAAGACAGGCTACCACGATAAGGTGTAGAGAAGGGTGAACAAAAAAGAGATGTATTGGTGGAGATAGGTGGGACAGAGGGTGGTGGAGGATGGTTTATAGTAAAGCGAGAAAACTTAGCTCAGGAATTAACTCGATTGACAGTGGTGGGAAAGGGTGAGTAGGTTATTTGGTGATGGCTTAACGAAAGTTCTTTCGTTATCAGTTTTTCATGAAGTTCATCAAATGAGATAGAGGTGTCATAGCTATTTATGATATCAACAATGGATTTGTAGTTATAATCAAGGCCATCAAGGATTTTCTCAATAATTTTTTTTATGTGACCACGAGTGGGATAAGCGAAGATGTTGGTCAGGGTAGTCCAAGCATCACGCGAAGTTTGTATTGTTGGAGCCATGTCTAATATGCTGGATTTGGGGTGGTGACATTATTAATAGTAGTGGTGGAAGGTGGTGATGGGTGAGAACCGTTAACAAATTTAAGGAGATCATAACCGATTAAAAGGACTTCTATTTGAAGTTTTTAAGAAAGATAGTTGGTAGAGGTGAGTTTAAGAGCATTGTGGATGTTTATGATAATAAGAGGTTGGGTAGGTTGACTGGTATTAGGTATGATTTGGGTGTTTTGTTCGGCCATGGGAAAAGAGATTGAAGAGAAAAATTGAAGTTGCCCAGAAAACTGTTGTGATGCCTAAAGAGGTTGAGTGATAAGGAAAAAATATAGCACTCTTTATTCATTGATCAATGTGGTTTATATAGGTTACAACATGCCTAGGCTAAGTGTAGAAGATATATACCTATATGCAAAAATCAATTAAGATCATCGTAACTATGGTATGAAAAAAATCAAGATAAATTAATCAATTAAGATCATCCTAACTATGGTATGAATGCAATCTATATAAATCAATCAATCTTGATCATCCTAACAATGGGAAGGTAATTAAGTTTCCTTATCATTTTTTAGAATCCTAAAGAAAGATAGATTCTTATCTGCTAACTTTGATAAAAAAAATAACTAAGGGCCGCCAATCGTCCAGTGAGTTTCTGAACTTTTTTCATTTTATAAGGAGGATTCATCTCTATTAATGCTTTGATTTTATTTGGATTGGCTTCGATCCCTTATTGAGTCACCATAAAGTCAAGGAACTTTCCAGAGGTTACTCAGAAAGCACATTTGTTGGGATTAAGTTTCATCTTGTATTACCTTAAAATTGCAAATGCTTCGCTGAGGTCAGCTATATGATCATTTGCTTGTGGACTTTTCACTAACATGTCGTCCACATACACTTCTACACTTTTTTCGAAGTTAATCTTTAAAAATCTTGTTGATTCCTCTAATAGAGCAATAGAATGTGGCCTTGTAGCAATACAATCATCTTTCAATAGCAAATGACGTCTTGGCTTCATTATCAGGATGTATTCTTTTTTGATGGTATCCCTGGAATGCATCCATAAAGCTAAGAAGTTCACATCCAGCTGTGCCGTCAACCAGTTGGTCAATCCTTGGGAGAGAAAAGCTATCATTTGGACATGCTTTGTTCAAATCCATAAAATCTATGCACATCCTCCAATTACCATTAGGTTTACGGATGAGGACAATATTTCATAACCAGTCAGGATAGTCAATCTCTCTTATATAATAGGCATCGAGGAGCTTGTCCACCTCTTCGTTAATAGCTCGGATTCTCTGTGGTGCAAAACTCTTTTTCTTTTGTTTGACAGGTTTGAAGTTAGGGAGTCTATAGACTATAACCTCATGATCAATTCCTGCCATGTCTGATGGACTCCACGCAAATACATCAGTATTCTCCTTTAAAAATTAAACAAGCTTAGTTCTTATGTCTTCATTTAATAAAGACCCTATCTTCACAACTTTTTTATCGTTCCCTACATATAGTTGAATATGAATGAGATCTTCTACTGGTTTCCTTGATTTCTTATTTTAACCGCCAGGTTCCAATCAATAGCGAAGGTTTGTGAAGCCTTGGCCTTTCCTTTGAGAAGAGCAACACAACACTATCTTGCTATGCCTTGGTCTCCTCGGACTCATCCAACAATATACTCAGTACGGAATTACATAAGTATATGTTATGTTAAGACAATAGCTCTCACTCTATTCAATTTTGATTGTCCAAAAATAACATTATAAATCGAAGGTACTTTAATGACCATAAAGTCTATCATGACCGTGGTCTGCTGAGGTTGGTCTTTGGCTCTAATTGGGAGAGTAATTATTCTTCTGGTTCCACAGTCTCACCTGTGAAGCTAACAAGTGGAGTTTTTATAGGCTTCAAGAGCTCCTTATCGATCTTCATTTTCTCAAAAGTATCATAAAATAAGATATCTGTCGAGCTTCCACTATCCACCAAAATTCTCCTTACCTCATAATTGGCTATAGTTAGATTGATGACCATAGGGTGATCATGAGGAGTAAAGACTCTATTTATATCATCATCTATGAGGTTGATAGGTTCCTCTGTTTGAGGTCTTTTTTTCTTTTAGACCTTCTGTTTGAGGTTGTCTGGTATATGGTCTTCTAGTTGAATTACTTTCTCCTCTAGACAGTCCTCCTATAATGATGGTGATAACTCCCACCACTGGTCGATTATCTCTCTCTCTTGAACTTTTGTCCCTAGGATTCAATATGTTTGGACTATGCTTTGTTGAGATTAAGTACTTATTCTTTTATTAGCCATAAACCTATCGAGATATTCTCTTTGGATAAGATCCTTAATTTCATTTTTAGAATTTCATAATCTTTAGTTTCATGACCATGGTCATGATAAAACTGGTAATATTTATCGCGGTTTCTCTTCTTGGCATAAGTCCTCATTTTTGCAGGCAATTTGACTTAGTCCTTGTCTTGAATGTACATCAAAACCTCATTCTTGGAGGTAACTTATGAGGGTTTATTTGGTTCTTAGATAAGCTGGTGGTCACAAACAATCTATCTCAAACTTTCTTCTTTTTTCCTTGGCCATTACCACTATTCTCATCTTTTTTCTCTTTTTCTCTAAGGACTCTTATTTAGCCTCTATTCCTGCTTTGTATATTTCTTCAGCATTGATGTACTTTTCTACTCTATTGAAAAGGTCGACCAAAGTCAGTGGTGGATTTTTTGCCAAAGAGAAGGTAAATTGAGAAGACTTTCGAACTTCATTCATGAGCACTGCCAATGGCACCGATTGGTCAAGATCTTCTACCTCGAGGACTTCCCCATTAAAAAGTTGGATAAAGTCTCTTAGAGACTCACCTTGCTTTTGGCGAACAGAGGTGTGCTAAGGCTTTTTTATCACTTGTTGCTAACAAAATGATTGAGAAACTCCTGAGCTAGTTGCTTAAAAGAGTTGATGGATACTACTGGCAATGATAAAAACCAAACCCTTGCATTTTTTTCTCAAAGTGGCAGAGAATGCTCGACATTTGATGGCATCAGTCTTCCCGTAAAGCATCATATGAGTTTGGAAGTTCTCAAAATTATCACGAGGGTTTGAAGTTCCATCATAATTCTCCATCTAAGGCATCTTAAAATTAGATGGGATCTTTTCCCTCATGATACTCTCTATGAATGCAGATTCTGCGGGACAGAAGAAATTAGTGCTTGAATTCTTAACTTCCTTCCATATTACGCATAGCTTTTCATCTACCTCTTCTAGTTTTTGTCTCAAGTTACTATGACTCTCTTCTCCAATAGCCTCAATAGTAGTCATACCAAGATTTGGCTTAGATCTAACCTCAACTTCTTCATTTAAAGCTTTAGAACCCTAAGCATCATTGATTTATTTTTTCTTGTAGGGCACATTACCTAGCTACTCTTCTTTGTTGATGAGACCTCTTATTAACAACTTCAACTTATGAAGGTCATCTTCCATTCATTCCAAATGTTGGATATCCACAGTTCGGATACCCTGATCATTGTCTCTAAGCCTTTGTCATTAATAAAATCATCATCGCACCTTGATACACGATAGTTGCTATGGCTACCCTCGGCATATTCTATAGCTCGAGGTTTAATAGAGGTAGTTCGGCTAGTCTCGATATTCTTTCTTCATGGAGGCATTATTTCTCAAATCTAGTCATCGATTTCCACATACGGTGCCAACTGATGATAATGGAAAATCTAATGACTGATTTGAGGACTTACAATGCCAAGAGAGAAT
Source organism: Paulownia fortunei (assembly GCA_019321725.1). Taxonomy (NCBI): domain Eukaryota; kingdom Viridiplantae; phylum Streptophyta; class Magnoliopsida; order Lamiales; family Paulowniaceae; genus Paulownia; species Paulownia fortunei. The sequence goes on from CM033123.1 coordinate 12,603,949, forward strand.
TCTAAGGCTAGTCGTACATTAGCGAACACCTGCAAAATAGAGCCTTGGGGTCGTCCCTAGTTCGGCTAGTCTCGATATTCTTTCTTCGTGGAGGCATTATTTCTCAAATCTAGTCATCGATTTCCACATACGGTGCCAACTGATGATAAAGGAAAATCTAATGACTGATTTGAGGACTTACGATGCCAAGAGAGAATTCTAAGGCTAGTCGTACATTAGCGAACACCTGCAAAATAGAGCCTTGGGGTCGTCCCTAGGGGTAGATAATTTGATGCTAAGTTAGTCTTTTTTGGTAGAGAATTATTATTCAAGTGAATAAATGAGATCGCATCCCCTCTTACCTGGAGCCAAGGTCTGTTTATCTGGGGTATTAAACCTTGGCATCCTACCTCTACCTGACAAAAGACTCTCTCAGGTATTGGGCTCTTTTGCCTAATTAGATTAGGAGACCTTAGCATATCATCATACTTATTGATCATCCTTATAGTACACATATTGCATTTTAGTGATGTCAGATGTCCAATTATACAATGAAAAAATTATCGCTCATCAGTCATTTATATATATATATATATGTATGTACAAATATATATATATGCACAAGAAGTTAAGGCTTGGGGTGGGGTTGGGTTTCGGAGGTGTGGTGTAGTGTGTGGGCAGGGGGGGTTAAAGAAGGAGCAGGAGGTGTGGTTAGGGTTGGGGTTTTGAAGAAAAGGATGAAATTTTATTTATTTATTTTTTTAATAAATATTTTATATTTGATAAAAAAATTTAAATCAAGATTGTTTAATTATATTATTAACTATCTTCTATCTTATTTTTAAAGCTTTATTTTAAGTCGATCTTCAAAATTTATTAATATTTAATAATTTATTTAAATTTATGATAAGTAATTAAAATATTAAATTTATAGTAGTTTTTTCTTGTCAATTAATAAATAATCTACAAATTTATACTATTTTTCTATATTGCTTAATTTGATTTTGAATTAAAATAGGTTTAACTTTACTTTTTAAATTATTATTTTTTGTTTGTTTAAAATTTTAATTTGAATATATTTCCTAGTCTTCAAATTTTAAATTTTATAAATACTTAAATTTTGATATAAATTTATAGTTTTTTGTGATGATTATAAAATATATTTTCATTCTAATATATTAATTCTCTTTGAAATTTTACCAATAGAAGAAGAATAAATATAAAAGGAATTATTATTTAAAATCTTTTGATATCTACTTGATTCCCTTCATTTTTAATCCAACAAATTTTTATTTCCCCTATTTGGTTCAAATCATTGCCATGTCACTGTCAAATCTTAAAAGTCCCCAAATGAGGAATTAAATTTTTTAGGCAAAATCCAATCAAAATTGCAAAATTTTAAAAGTTAGTGCATTATCCCTTTCTAGACCAATAGAACCAATTTTGTTACTATGCGGAGTTTTAAATTACAACAATGAAGTTAACATAGAGTAAAAGAATAACTAAAATCACCAAGTTTTAACAACTCATAACTTATCACTTGACCGAATTATTTGCATATTTTTAAAACTACCAAAAGAAATATATTATTTGAGATTGATAGAATTTATATATATATATATATGTATGTATGTATGTGTGTGTGTGTGTGTGCGCGCGCGCGCGCGCAAGCACAAAGTAGCAAAAATACCTTACCTAAATAATTAGCTCAATAAATTTTTATTGCAAATGTCAATAGAATGGGCATTGCAATTACATTTTTTGTGTTCTCATAATTGAAGTTTATTTTGAGTGAAGCGATGACTATGTTAATATGTCATAAATCATATTAATAACTTATTATGGTACAATGAACAATCATAAGAAATGTGGGCTATCATTCATTTCGCTTTGAATTTCTTATTTCACTTGTATTCCACTATTTGGATGTATGACATGTATTAATGAGGTAAATCGCGTTTAAACCATCAACAACACATTTTTATCTTACGAACATCTATCATAAATCCAAAAGAGTAGAATATAAAGTGGAATAAGAAAAATGAAACAAAAAATTTAAAGTCCATTGCTTATGAGTCGCCGGCTCATTCTTCAATAGGCAAGCAGTCAGAGCCCTGGCTCTTCCCCATTACTTGGGAGCTTATGATTTCATGTTCTAGTTCACTCCCTGATGGGGGTTCTTTTCACCCTTTTCTTACGGTACTACTTCGCTATCGGTTACCCAAAAGTATTTAACATTGTAAAGTGGTCCTTATTGATTCACACAGAATTCCACATATTCCATGCTACTCGAGTTAGAGTATAAGCTAATGATTCTTTCGGCTACTGAACTTTCGATGTTTACCTAACTTTATTGATGTAAAGTTGTAGAGGGTTACTACCCCTAATGGTGTTTACCTAACTTAGCTAATGTGAAGCCGCAATTCTGTAGTTCATGTTATAATTAAATAACACGAATAGTGAGGATTACCTATATACTTAAGATTTAATGAAAATGCAACGTATTGAATAATTTTTCGGCTATAAAAATTTCATTCAGTTCAATTTTCAATTTCCACTGCCCATTTTTTTTCTACCTCCGATGGATGCATCCGCCATGAGATTTTTCTTGGCTCTCCTTACATATGTCACTATTGGAATGATTTTCGGTAATTCCCATTCCTCTTCCTATAATTACTCCAGACAATATATTCATTTTCTTTTGCATGTAAATGCGATATGATGTAAATATGAGATGATTTTATTGCTATTTTTTTTATTATTATTGTGAGTAACTTCTATTTCAATATTTTCCTTTTCCTTGGAGATTATTTTGATCTTTTCAAGCATCAAATTACCACATTGAGTGTGTTTTTATTTTAGTTTCTTGAGTTTGATTTAAGAGAGTACGTGTGTAATTCTCCATGAAGTTTTAAAGTGTGAAAACTATTAATGGGTGATCTTAGTTTATCATAATTAGAAATTAGAAAAAAAAATCCCATCAATTAGTGCCAATAAATCATAAGCAAATTCTAGATTCCATTCGGAGATATAAATTAAATCTCACATTGAATTTTTAAACTTATGTATGATACATTTGAGTTTTGTGTGTGTGTGAATAGTGTTGTGTGTTTTTTACTATAATAATCTCGAAAGAATAATTGTGGCAAAAGTAGTTCAAAATATAGTATTATTGAATATATTTTAAAATATTGATTTCTAGTTTTGTTGTGTACTTATAAAGCCACAATTGAAGTTTTCGAATTGACCTATAATAAAAAAATTTGAAATTGATTTTCATCAAACAAGATGCCCAAAACCTAATTGAAAACTTTAACTCGAATCAGTTTGACTAGGGCCTCAAAGTTGGGACCAACACCTAAAGACAACCAATTATACCTCTAAGTTGTACCATGATCAACTTGGAAAAGTAATTGTGGAAAAAGTAGTTGAAAAAATAATTTTAATTGAATATTTTTCATATATACCAATAAATTTTTAGTTTTGTTGTATACTTGTAAACCTATAATTGAAGTTTTATATCTGACTCGTAATGAATTATTAAAATTTGCACCAGACAAAATACAGAAAATCCTAAATGAAAATTTTAAATCGACTAATATCTCAGAAGGTTTAACTTTTTGGTGTGTACAAAGTGTATATCTCACCACATATTTTACACACACTCATATATATATATTTATAAATGTGTTTAAATATATAGTGAGATGTATATCCAGTGCACACTGCCGAGTATGATTAATATTTTGTAAAAAATTCTATAAAATTAATATTTTATTGTATAAAGTGCAAACTAAAAACACGCTTCAAAACCTCATATTCTCAAGTATCTGAATCCCCAATTTTATGCTATATATGGAAGTTTTAATTCATAAATAAACATGTGATTCTTTTTAGGTGCTCGCAAGTCGATTGAATAGCTATTTTTCGCCTTTCCATGTAACATGTTTTCTTGTATATATCTTGACTATTTTTATTGATTTTGTAGAATTTTTATTTTCTAATTCTACCATTAGTGTGGGTATCTGCAATTGCTACAAATATCATTTTGATTATATGTATTTTCAGGAGCTTTGATTCAACTGGCATTTATTGGAAGGTTGGAGGACTCATCTGGTACATTTCTCAGTCATTTTTGTCTGCAAAGAGTCTATGACATTATATGTTTCTTGAATTTCTACAACCCCCCTCCCCCACCCAAAAAAATATTTAATGTTGCTTATTAATTTTAATGATTGTTGTTTATGATTTGACATATTTTAGTAGTTAGTAGTGTTGAAAAATAATTTAAATTATTAGATATTCGACTTAATATTGATCGTTAAAACTTCATTTGAACTCGATTCGTTAACATAACAAACCAAACTTGAACATATTTTTTTATTCGATAAAATTTGAAATTTGGCTCAATCTCGAGTCAGTTAGTAAAAAAGTTATAAAATATATATAAAAAAATAATTCAATTCGTGTTTAACTTAATTAAAATTTGTTCAAATTTAATTTAAATAGTAATCAAAATAAACTTAAACATAATTTTTTAAATTGAACAATAATAGATACGACTCAATTTATTTACATCTATGTAAGTATAAGAAAGTCTTTTAATGACAACTTAAAAAGTATAATTCATACTTTAGAGTACTCCGGTAACTATAAATTCTAGATTCCAAGCTTAGATGCTCGATGATAGTAATAGAGTTAGTGTTTTTAACTTCTAATCTCAAAAATTGAGTGCCACTATTGAAGATTGTGAAGTGATTCTTTCTAAAACTTCTCCTTTTTAAAAAATATCTATTTTTGGAGAAATGCTTTATTTTAGAAAAAGTGAAAAACAGTTGAAAAATAAAAGTTGATAGTATTTGAAAATTATTGTTAAAAAGTAGAATAAGTTAAAAAAAAGTGTTTGATAAATAAATTGTTAGAGTATTTTTATTTATATATAAAAGTCTAAATTGCCCTTGACTTACTTGTGTATATAAGCATTTCATTGGGTATAACAATATTTGCTAATTTATTAGTATATATAAATAAATATACATATAATTGTTCATGTATATGTATATTTTAATATATAACATTATATAACAAATAAAGAAAACAATACAAGTAATATAATCAACACACATTATAATGCGTATATATGTATAACCTATACGCATGTATATAAACTAATACTAGTAGTATTAATAGTGACTATGCTAATAAGAATATAATTAAAAAATTAAAAAGGTCAATTTAATAATAAATTATTTGAAATAAATTTTTCATTAGATACACTTAAAATATGAGTATTCATAGTAGTATTTAATTATAAAAAAATATTTATACATATACATGTATTTATATATACATATTTTATTGGGTGTAACAAGAATTGTACGTATTATAATTAAAATAATTAAGAGTAATATGGGTTTAATGAAAAAAGAATGAGGGTGAAAATGTCCAAATAAACTTTTAACATAATTATCATAAAATCAAAAGTAGAAAGAAGAAGTAAAAGCTTTTCGTTCTTTTCGCTAAATTTAAGTGAGAGCAGAAGTAAAAAGGTCGCCAACCAAACCCTCAATTTTTTTTTTGGCTAAAAGCTCAAAAGTGCTTTTTAGAAGCTCTTGCAAACATTGCCTTAGTCACCTGGTTTTCTTCGTCCTCTTTTTCTTACAGTGTCATGAGTATTTTTATCTAAACTAGTTGAACGCACATCTAAAATTGTGCTGCAAGTTTTCCTCATCACAATTCTTCTTCTTATTTTTGCACTTACTCTTTGTATATAATTATTTTTCATGTTTATAAGTACAATTCTTAGAATATGACTAATTTCATTTATTGAGTTTACAAAGAAAAATAATCAAATTAACGATTCTAGAAAAGATGAGTTCAACTTTCTCTATATATGAGTATATCTTTTTTAAAATTGTAATTTTGAGTATTTTTATAATTTCTCGATCCAATAAATAAAATTTTTGTTACCCCTCCATTCACATAGTACTATCTCCATATCTAACTTTTTTGGAAGCCCAAATTTTTTTCAAATTATGAATGATAATCAAATGAAAAGATGTGTAAATCTAACACCAGGAGTACTCCATAGCGTGTTTAAAATTTATATTTAAGATCTGTATAGACAACTAAGTTATATAATAACATATTATTTGTTAGACTATTTGTTAGAGTAGTATATGATGAGTTGACCATTTTTATTCTTGTTATAAACAATCTTTTAATTCAATATATATGGAAAAAAGGAAATTAATCATCTTGCTTTTGTTATTTAGTATATTTAGATAAAGCCTCAATATCACAAATCGACATGATTGTGCATTGAATGACAATCATAAAACATATCTCTAAGACTGTGATTCAAAATAAAGTTTAAAGTTATAAATTATTAATATAAAGGATTCTGATAGACTTGTAGATATAAAACATACTCAAGGAAGAGAATATTCTGTTTCATAGGGATTAGTACGGTGATAGTGCATATATGTTGGTGTTTATTAGAAAATAAATTCACTCAACTACCTTGCTAAGAAAAATCCTAATTGAAAATTATTAAATGTCACATATGAAACTTATATATTACGATAGTGCAATGCTAGTACTTTGATTTGGAACACCCTAATAATCTTGTATTTAATTGATTATATTTTGATTTATTTTTGGTTTACATGGATCATCACCAAGAGAATATTTTGAATACAAGTTAATTAAATATGAAATTTTGTGAATGTCAACAAGGGATCCATCACTTATCTAGAAAAATAAGTGAATCTCTTACGTTTTACATAGTACTTGATTAGGAGTTCTTGGTTGAGTCAAGATGATAATCGAAAAAAGTTTATTAATTACATATTTTAAAATAAAATCAGTAAAAATGGATATATAGTTATTAGGTTACTTGGATTTCAACTATTATTTCATGCCCTAGTCCCATTGGGATCTTAATTGATGAAATGACCTCACTTACACAATAATCATAACTGAAAAATTTGTTATTTTACCTATATCTAGATTTTTATGGTATGTTGCTAAATATCAATCATAGTTTGTAGGTATCTTAGAATTAATGGAAGTTAAATCCAAGATCATTAATTTAAGTATTTAGATAATGGATTATAATTTTATTGTCTAATTAAATCACAAGTATTATGGACTTACTACTAGCTAATTTATTAATCTAAGTGGTCACACGTTCATTCAACAATAACTCAAATTTAAGTTCCCATATACCCAAGTGTTTGTATATATGCTTCTATAAACCCATACACTAGAAACCTTAGGTAGATTTATTGAATTAAGCTACTAGCATAGTAGCCTTGATCTCATATCGGTATCTGATGTTTGCACTAGCTTTAGAGAAGATTAGGGGTGGGCTTTTGGGGTCTGAGTATTTTGGGTCCTGACCCAACCTGATTGAGCTTGGGGGGAAAAAGACGAGTTTTTGTTTAATAAAAAAAATTATATTTTGAATTGCTCGAACTCGATTTTTAAATTTTGAGTTGGGTATCAGATAGTATTGATCTATCCCGTCTAGTAATTGGATACCCGACTAAAAAAAACAAAACAAAATAAAAGAGGGGTTGGGGGATTAAGCTTACTACCTTTGTATTTTTTCAAGGGTTAATTTCACTTTACCCCATTTATTCTTGTTGAGTATTGTTGTATCTCCTTGTACTTTCAATTATTCACTTTATCCCCTTATACTCTAATTTTGTCTCACTTTACCCCCTTGTATTCTTATTATCTCACTTCACTCCCTTGTACTCTAAAAAAATTAATCAAATTACCCTTATCTATTACTTATAGTTAAATTATTTTAAAACGTTCTAAAATTAATAGGCTTATATTTATATTCTAATAATTTTTCAACTTAGTTAATAACACTTAATATCTAATTTATTTTAAATTTTATTATACTTAAATTTTACTAGTTATTTTTAACTTAATATATAGTTCCTATTAAATTACTATATAGTCAGATATTTTTTATTTGTTAATACATTTTATTTATAAATTTTTTACTCATTAAAAATCTAAAAAATATACAAAATATTTCTAAATAATATTTAATAAATATGTAAAATATTAGTAATAAATTTTTAATTATGATAGAATTATCATAAGTCTATAAAAACTATATTAAATTCAAAAATACTCACTATAATTAAGTATTATTAATAAAATTAAATACTAAAATGGCCATAAATTTTTTATTAAAATTGAACATAGCATCTATTAAATTATGATAATTTGACTCTTTATAATTTATTTAATAGTATTAAATTAAATCTAAAAATAACTTTTTTTTATTTAAACATTTTTTATGAAATTATGATATTTCCATTAACAATGAGAAATTCATTACTAATATTTTACGTATTTAACAAAACATTTTTGAAAAATATGTTATATATTTTTATATTTTTGATAAGTAGAAATTTTTTAAGTAAAACATATTAGCTAATTAAAAATATCATACGATATAGAAATTTAATAGAAACTATATTAACAAAAAAATAAATATTAAATTTATGTATAATAAAATTTCAAATGAATGTAATATTATGTGTTAATTGATCAAGTTAAAAAAATTATTAGAATATAAATACAAGTCTATTAATTTTAGAACATGTTAAAGTAATTTATATATAAGGGTAATTTGGTTAATTTTTTAGAATACATGAGGATAAAATGAGACAATAAGAGTATAAGGGGGTAAAGTGAGATAGAATGAAAACACAATGGAATAATTAAGAGTACAATTGGATAAAGTGATACTCAATAAGAATAAAATGGGGTAAAATGAAATTAAACCTATCTTTTTAAAAAAAAAAAAAAAAAGAGAAAGAGAGAATAAGACAAAGCCCAACATATTAGATACCCGAAAAGTCAAGTACTCGAATATATCGAGTTGATGTTGGCTAGCAAAATATGCTATCTGACTTATCCGTTAACTGATAGATACACTTGGAGCTATCAAATTACATAAAAAAAAAAAAAAAATGCGCTCATAATTAAGTTATTAACATTGCACGCGCAAATGTTAGTCTATTTCTTGGTATTGGTTTGAGGACATTAATAATGCAAGAATACCAATTTTTGTGTCCATCCTTGCAAGAAAATACGCCATGCATGGATTTGTTGTATAATTTGCTTCATATTTACTTTGGCCATGGCATTTCATTTTTATTCTTGTTCTGGCAATTTTCAGTTTGTGCTTATATTCATAATTGCTGAATGGTACTTTATGTCCCATAATTTGTGTGACTTATGAAATTTACGTAATGTTCAATATTATTCTGGGTTGTTTCAGCAAAATGTTTTGGGAGAATATATTATTGGTCAAAAAACATATATAAAATGAAAATATGTTTAGTATATTTATTGGACAAAATGATAAAATATATTTTAAGAGATATTTTTAATTATAAATATTTTATTAATATTATTTTATTGTGATTCAACTGCACATATTTTATCAATGTTGTTTTATTATAGTTAATTGAGGTATAATAAGATATAAATTTATATAATTATTGTAATAAATTGTTGGTATTTTGAGAAAATAAAAATGTCATTCCCGAAAAATGCAAATGACAAATACATTTTTATCTCCGAAGAAGAAAAATAATTGGGGGAATGAAACTAAAATACCGTTTGTGTTTTCACTTATAAAATCGCATTTTGGGAAAATGTTGGCGCGTAGGTACAGTGTCTTCTTTGACAAGAATTCGAAGTACGAATGGAAGCAGTCTTAAACTTACTAGAGTATGTACCTTTTTCTTGTTAAATAAAATTTTTACACACCCTCAAGAACTAGCGCATCAGTTGTTGTTTTTTTTTTTTTTTTTTTCAGACATTTCTTATTGGGATGACGAAGAAGCTAGGACTTTGCGTCTGGGATATGTATGTTCTCTGGTTGTTTCAATCTTTTTGTCATTAGCTTTTGTTCTTTCACAATTAGAAATGGCTTTTGTTCTTTCACAATTAAAAATGGCAACAAAAGTTGGACTTTATAACCTAGAAAGAATGTTGGTAATTCTTGGTGAATAAGTACTTACATTCCTAATATATATGGGCTAGGTTTGAAAAGAGTATACAATAAAATTTCAAATTCTTGTAATGACTGTTTCTCTAGTCAACTTAAGCCATTGCAGTGCTTCTAATTGCCTCAAACTCCGTAAGTAAGGCATTCTCCCAAAATAAACCATTCTACACAATTTGCCGTTAACAACGATCTCAATCAAGACCAACTAAAATTCTTTATTCTCTTAATTATTTGATTCCTTGTTTTATTATGAGTCAATCTTGGGCACCAAATTTATGGGTTTTATTCCCAATACAACTTTGTTTAATGTCGGGGAATCATTTTAGGCATATATATATACACACACACGAAAAATAACTCTCGAGGTAATTTTGGACATTTTTGATAAGTTGAATAGAAAATGAATTAAGTTTCATCAACATCTTTTAGAATGTCTTCTCTTCATATTTTGGCAATTTTGGTTAAGTTAGAAATTGTGCTTAATTTCTTTAACCAACAAACATGTTAGAAGAATATAGTTATGTATTGTGGTCTTTGTCAAAGCCTTAAGACTTCTCAAAGATAAACAACCCCACCCTAACCCACCCCAACCCTCCCCCCCCCCACACAAAAAAAAAAAAAAGAGTCTAAAAAAATTACCAAGGATCACGTATTTTATTAATATGGAGAAAGGCGTTGACACTTGACTTAGATTGATAACACTAAAGAGTCAAAATTTATTTTTCACAAAACCTTATTGAGCAAACTTTTAAGACATGGGAAATTGATGAAATCCATATGCCCAAAATCTTTACTTGCGACTATCTCATGCTCAAATGCATATTTTATGATCTTTATATATATATATGTTCATCAATCCTGATTCATTTAGATTTTAGTTTGAGACTTGTTTTTTTGTGTGATGTAGGTCAAACCTGAAATAATTAGCTGGTCGCCACGTATCGTCATATTTCATAATTTCTTAAGTGCTGAGGTAATTATGCTAATATCATCATTTTTTTTAGAATATCCACTTAATCTATTTTAATATCTTATAGGGATTAAAATGCCTCTATTTACTTTCCAGTCATTGCTTGGGAAATAAAGTTTCCTTTTCTTTACATATTCTAGTCTCATAATCACCACTCTGCATCATTTCTTGGCAAATTGGGCCAAGTATTTGTTTTCCTCCCCATATCAGTCCACTGGTTTTCTAGACAAGTAAATATATAGTTGTGCACTCGATTTGCAATCCATATTGACTAATTTATCTTCAATCACTTTAATTCTGCAATGTTGTGTTGTAAAGCATTAACTTAATGCTATGACCATATTAAGTAGTTTGAATAGCATTTTTATTCCTATCAACGCCTGGAATAACCAAGAACACTTCCAAGGAATACTATCAATAACAACTTTCATCATTTTTAAGGATTTTCAATAAGGGGTGTCTCCTTTCCTGTGCTTAATAGCTTTTCTTTTTCTACTTTGGTAACTGTTAAATTTGAATAAAGAAAGTGAAGAGAGACAAACAAAAAACCGAAAAAAATTTACTTGGTTTGGCCATTTGGCATATCATATTTTTCATGGATAAAATGTTCAAAGGATTTAAATACTCATATAATCGAATCTGGAGTTTGAATCATAATAATTACTTGTGTTATATATATAAGTCATAGATTATATGTGCAACACAATCAATAAAAAAAACTATTTCTAAATCATATTATAATTTTTTGAAATCATCATTCTTATATTTCATCCCATTTAACCACTAGAAGAAAGAGACAAAAGCTAGGAAGATATCGACATAAATACTTTTTTTTATATAATCTTAATTACTCACATCAAATTTAGTTTCCGAACATATCAAATTCGATTTCCAACAGTATCCTTTTTCTTGCTGCCATTTAAAACCTTTCGAGAAAGGCAAGAAAAAGAAAAAGAAAAAGGTATCATCGCCTTGCTCTAATGTCTTTATGCACCATTTGCCTTGGTTATAACTTATTTGTAATTGACCTGCACTTGTTTTCATCCTTATTTGAATCTTAGCATGTCTTGCTCTATCAAACTTCACTAGGTTTCCTTTTGAAATTTTTTTAGGTTGTTTCTGCATCGAAAGATTTGGATTTGAAAATAAGGATTTCAAATAATTTCAATCTTAATTGGATTTGAAATATGTACTAGTAGTTAAAAAAATAACTTAAAAGTAGTTACTGAAGGATTTTAAATTTGTAAGAATTAAAAATTATCCAAATAATCAAAAAGAATTTGTTATTATAAAGTAAAAAATTTTAGCTCTAAAATTCCCGAGCAATTAAGGAAGTAAGCTCGTACCTGTAGGAAAAATGAGTAGGTGAAACTCTAAAATGCCTTACAAAAAAGGAACTTAGAATCGATGCAAGTATTAGATTATTTATTTTTAAGACGAAATTGTTCTGCACTCGGTGCTGACAGAATATGACAATTGTTTCTCACGATATAATGACTAATTTCTTGTGCAGTAGCACTATAAATCACAAGAATTACGAACTAAAGTGTTTTAAAACTCTCTTTAGAACTTTGAAGAAAGAAGAGAAAAATGAATGGAATGGGATGAAAACGATGAAATTTAGGGAGTCTATTTATAATTATTGAAAGACTGTGGACGATAGACACAACTTTTTAAGAATATGATGACTTGACAGATACATAATATTTACTGGATAGCCACATTCGTTTGGCACAGATTGGGCAAACACCAATTGTCCAATAGGCGCTATCTGGGCTGCTTGATATATGTTCAGTGATTGGACATTCGTTCACCTTGTCGGTAGATTTCGTACAATTCTACGTGTCGTCTTTTAAATAATTTCACTTGTCACGTTCAGATTTGAAGAAAATAAATAAATATTAATAATTAATAATTTGATTTTGTATAAAAAGAAGCTAATGAAGCCATCGAAACCAAGCCCAATCCCAGCCGACCACGCCCATGTGCTTTGATCCGAACCTTCAAGGATATAGGCACTTCCAAAAACTATTAGTACCCAAAGGAGCCCAAATTCATGTCTTTAACTTGAGCTACATAAAGTGGTCATACTTTTATATATTTTTCAATATGGAATATGTGATTTTTCACCTTCCCATCTTTCTTATTCAATAATTAAGTTTTAAGTGACTTATTTTATGCTTAAATTTCTCATTTACTCAAACTTTATTTTAAAAAATTAAATATACTAAACTCATATACCCGCAGTGTAAATTATGTTTAACCAAATAATCTCTATTTTATTAAATATAACCTACTTAAATTATTGATCAAATTTGTTCAAAACCCAACTTTAAATTCCAATTTTTAACATTCCTGCTCTATGTGCAGTATGATTATATTTATATTGGTTTACAAGAAATGTAATGTGCCTCATTGAGTCGTGCAAATTAAAGTGCAGAGAGCTTAACAATCTTTTAATATGGGTAATAATTGTTCTTCTTTTTCTTTTTGCATCACAGGAATGCGATTATCTTATCTCGGTTGCCAAACCCTACCTACAGGTTTCTACTGTTGTGGATAAAAGAACTGGAAAGGTGGGAGTTGGGTTCATGAGTTTTATTCCAATTTATACGTTTATTGAGAAATTAAAATGCATTATGTACTTCTCTCAAATTTACTACTCTTATTTTCTTTGCAGAACATTTGGATATAAAAGTTCAATTTTTAAAATAATTTTTTTCTCTCAAAAATAACCCCTTGCCTCAAATACTGATTAACGCTACTAACTTTCAACTATTACTTATGAGGATATTAATGTAAATATATAATTTTTTATTTTTTTTAACTTTTATCTAAATTTTCGTGTCTAATCAAAGTATTGAATACGTAATAGTAATAATAGGATGAAGGGAAATTAACTAAGAGCAGTTATATTGATATACGAAATAGTCAGATGTTAAAAATTGATATTATTTAATACGCTTTGAACATTTGATTAACATCTATAGTTCATTTAGATTTTCTTGTTCTTAATAAATCCAGCTTTATTCAATAACCAAATTCATTAGCTGCTGCGTTTTTAACTATCTACAATCCTAGAAAAAGTCTTAATTCATTAATTTTCATTGATGTAGTCTAATACTTGTTTATAGTTGTTAGTTAATTTCTTTATTTTGCTGCATTATTGTGGTTTTGTTCTCCTTAGCTTAAAATTTTCATATGGTTTGAGGCAGTTGGCTAGAAACATGACAATTGTAAGTTTATCTTCTATTTATTCCCATATTGTATGTATTTGATCCTTTGCTATTGTTTTAGGGTATGAAGAGTAAAGTTAGAACAAGCACGGGGATGTCTCTGATAACTAAAGACAGGAAGTATCCTATGATACAGGTTGACATTATTTCAATCAAAATACGAAATGCAAATAAAAGTTTACAAACTCAGTCCAAGAAGAAAATATATGTGAAAAAAATGAGTACTACTTCCTTATATCACTATTTTTTTAAATCTAAAACTTGAAAATTGATATCTATCTATACGGTAAATTCCAATATACTAAATTTTAGTAATTGGTCATTGTAGAAACTACTTAATTGAAACATACGTTTCTACATTTTATTTGAAATTATATTTTTTGACGATACAAAATTGATGATTTTGGGTGTTTAAACCCCATCAGGCAATTGAAAAAAGAATTTCTGTCTACTCTCATGTACCAGTAGAAAATGGGGAGTTTATACAGGTGATAAGGTGAGTTGTAATATGTGTGTGTGTGTGTGTATTTATCCCTTTTTCAATTTTCATACGATAGATAGGTTTCAACATCAAGACTAACATCTATAAAAGCAGGTATGAAAAAAATCAGTATTACAAGCCACACCATGACTATTTCGACTACCCTGTAAGTTTGTTTGTGTCTTTCCATCGTGTTAATATGCCGATTACATCTTTTAGCCTAAGTTTTTTGGTTATCGCCAATAGGTAGTCACATATTTAAGTAGCTAACATGGCATGATTTTCACAGGTTAATTTGAAATTTGGCGGGCAAAGAGTAGCAACAATGCTCATGTACCTGAGTGACAATGTTGAGGGCGGAGAAACATACTTCCCAGAGGTAGTTGAATCTCAAAATCTATTATTTTTGTTGTGTTCAAGTAATTATTATGGTGATTCAGTTGCTAAAAAAAAGTATTACTGACAAATCTGATATGCATTAGGCTGGATCTGGTGAGTGTAGTTGTGGAGGGAAAATGGTCACAGGATTATGCGTGAAGCCAGTTAAAGGCGATGCCCTGCTTTTTTGGAACATGGTGTGTTTTCTTTCTCTAATTTTTGAGTTTTCTTTAAGTCATCGTCAATTATTACCAGAGTCATTCCATTACATTCTATGTAAGATAAGGCGAAATTCATAAAATTGGGTGTTTCATACTACATTATTTGTGGGTTACATATTGTAGTGATGTGACATAGCATAAGTATAGAATACAAAATAAAAACAAAATAGACGATCCAAAATGTGATACCCTAATGCTTGTTTCCACTTATTTATGCAATTCTTTGTCCTTCTAGTAATCAAGGTACATAAGGTAAGAAATGAAATTTATTCCCCAAGTAGTGAGATTGCTTCAATTCGCTAATATACTATCGGTTATTGTCACTTTTATCTTGGTTTGTCCTAAATGATTGAGGTTGATATATATGAATGAGGAGTGGATAAGAAGATTTATGTGGATCACCTAATGAGTTTAAGAAGTGGGCAAGAGCGTAAAGATTATTACTCAAAAAGCTCCATTTATAACTTAAATTATCATCTAAGTAGTGGTACTATTGATTTCATCAAGCTATCACGTGATAGGCTTACAAATGTCAAATAAGATCATTAAATATATGTTAAGATAAGTGAGAGAATTTAATTTTCACTATATATGGGCAATAATGTGATAGCTAGAAGATAATAGAGATGTCACCACTTAGTAGTAGGTGTTCTTTATATTTGGAATGGATATAGGAGAAGTCGATCCATATTTTGTTGGGTTCGCGCATTCTCGGGATATGAAATGCAGCAGATATTTAAGTAATTAAAAACTACACATCACATGTGAAAATAAAATATCCTAAAACCTATGTGATTAATCGAATTATGTGTTTTAAAACTTTGTGTAGGAAGGTTTCATAAATTTTACTTTAATTACACTCCAGCTGATGTAGGAATTGAAACGATTGGAATCATTTTCTCTCCACGATCATGCCACCAAGTATTTTATTCCAAACCCCTTTTGATTGAAATTTATTCGGTTCTAGAATCCCTAATGTTATATCTCTAACAATATTTACATTTTGGATGCCCACTTATAACTAAATACCATATTAGTAGTCTTTGATTTGATAATTCTATCTTAGAATACTTTTAGAACATGAACACACTAATATTTAGTTTTTAATGGTGTTAATTTTAATTTTTAATTCAATAATTGAATCAAGAATTAAATTAAGTAAAATGTTGGCGAACTTTTAGAGATAGAAGGAAGAAGAAGGGATGAGTTTTTGAGGAATGAAGAAATGTTTTCCTTGAGAGAAAATGGATTGTTTTAACATCCTTTTTTCTTCTGCTGTAAAAAGTTCTTAAAATACGTCTAAGAAGTTGCCAATAAAGGCTCCCTCAATTCCTTTCCACATAGGATTCTTCTTTCTTTCTTATTTCTAACACTATTGAGCAGTTTCCTTATCTTATAAGGACTTTTCTTTTTCTTTAGTACCTTTTAGGAATTGCATTCCCAATCCAATTTTCTCTAAGAATTGGATCCCAATTCAATTTTCTAATAGACTTTATACAAGCTCACACCTAATGGGCTTAGGCCTATTTAATTAATTAGGTCCCAGTTTAATTGATCCAGTCAATTAATTATTTTATCTAATGAATTAATTAGATCCATCTTAGTTAATTGATCCAATTAATTAGTTAAATATTTCAATTGGTCTCTCTAATCCAATTAGATCCAATCAATTAATTTAATTAACTAATTAAATTAATTCAATATTTAAATTAATTTAAGAGTAATTAATTATATTATTATTTTAATCCAACACTTGAATTAATTTCAAGACTTGAAATGAACTTGTTCAAATTTTGTGTATAACCCCTTAGGTTTATTCTAAGCTTAGGCTCACAACTCTTGGGACTTAATTGATCAAATCAATTATTTCGATTAATTAATCCTTTTAAAATTAACCCATTAATTTTAAAAACACACAAATCATGGAAAACAAGCAGTACATCATGACCCTTAGTCTTAGGTGAAGTGCGGACCTATTCCAATTACGAGTACTATGTAAGTACGATCCTTATATCATCTAATCTCTCGATTGAGTCTAGGGTATGGATTACTAGTCGAAATCTCAATAGATTAATAACTATGTATTCATTACTAGTAAATTGACTCGATAATGAATAATTAAAAAACCCTTCATCTAATTATTGTCCAACCTTAGCCAAGAATTTTAGAGTCAAAGTAGAACTCATAAGATTCACCTATTCATCTTAATAGGAGACAAATCATTTGTTGGTCACTAATTAATCTCCATAAATGAAGATATTACACCCAATGCAAATCTTTTACGATTGTCATACAATCAAAAAATATAACAAAGTGACATGCCATGTATAAGGTTATCATGGTGCCTCAAGTCTAAAGACTAATTCTTGTACTATCTTAACGAAGAAATTTCTATTTGACAATAAATATTTTTAATTGAAAATTTTATGGCGAGGTAGTTCAGTATACTTGTTCTCCAACAAACTCCCATATACATGCACTAGTATAACCACACTAATGCCCATAGAACGAGACATCATTCAAAAGACCTAGAGAAACAAAATAACAATAGTTCGCTTGTACACTAACACTTAGTGGATTGTATACGTCCATTTGGATCAAATCTAAAGGCATGGCTAGCCCTATTTATCTCGTAAATGGTGATTTGGTCATCTTTTCCTTGAGACAAGATTTACAAGTCGACACCTCATGTAAGTGCAAAAGATCAAGCAAGTGTGCCATTTTGTGAACTATTTTTTTAGAGATATGACTTAATCTAGCTTACCACAAGTATGCACATTTTGGTTATCTAATTTTAATATTACTTTGTTAAATATATAACATGGAATTTGGGATTGTATAGTTCAATTGTTATTGTAGAAAAACAAATAACTAATACTACCCTAATTCCATCTAGATCTAAGTAGTCATTCCTATAGCCAATGATTTGCTTCATTTCTAAGCTTAAGGATCATCCTTATCTTTTTATCCTTTTTTCTTGTTATCTACCGCAACCCCTTGTAGAGATGGGACCATTTTCGATGTTAATACCGAAGAAAATTTTATCAACTTAACGATTGATTTCAACAAAGTGAAAATTTGAATTATAACTCCTTCTAATTCAACTAAGCAAGTCAATACTTGCAGATCCTCTTTCTATGCCCAAAATATCCGCAATGGAGAGAAACATCTATCATTTTAGATAGATGGAGTTGGTATATTTGTTTGTGTGTCTAGATTATCCTAAATAGAATTACTAGTAATAACAATTATCATATGGGAGTCAGAAAATAAGCATTCATATGATTAATATCCATTTATGATTTGGTCTTTAATCATAATTGTCTTATACTATTTTATTCAAATCTCATCACCCTCAAATAGAAATTCGGGAAATTCAATTTCCTAGTTGGCTTGAGGTTCAATTAATCTTGCATACATCCCAATTTTATGAGCTCATATGGTAAAACTAAAAGGTAGGTAACAACATTAGCAATTGTATTCTCATGCAACCCTCGAGTTATTTGCCTCATCTCTTCCCATACACTGAGCCCATATGGTAAACAGTGTCAAGCATTACCCATTAAATATCCATATGAGTAAGACAACTAAAGTATATTCCACGACTTGTGAACAACACCTTTTGCCCTTCTACCCTACTGGCATCTCCATGCTAGTAGTGGTCATAACTATTGTCTCCAGTTATCACATCCCATGACCCGTCGTGAATGCGTGACAACATTTCACATGCCAACTACCTTTCATAGAAGGTATAGATGATTGGGTCCCATCCAGAATTGTCCATTTACACATGATATCAAACCAACAAGTTTCTTAACTTGAAACATTTTCAAGTAAGGGTCATAGTAAATTAAATTATGCAAGATCTCATCATTTTCTTATCTAGTTTATTTAATATTCACTATCCTAATGATGGAAAGGATTAAATAAATGTAGCATGCATCACATACATATTAAAATAAATAGATAATCATGACCCTTTAATTCTATGCAATTCACTTGAGCCAAAGTGGATCAAGTCAATTATGTGTGATAATTAAAATGCAAATAAACATATCTATTACATAAATATATCCCATATATTCATGGGCCTTGATTACTCACTTTTCCTCCATATTCATTCCATCTTCATGTGATGTCCGCCAAATTATAAAAACATAATTAAAGTATGTAAATTTATCGATTGTGTTATCTCTTTCAAATTTGGGATTAAAAGAATAATTTTTCATGAAAAATAAATTTTCATAAATTAAAGTTAACATTTAATTTTAAAATAAAAAACTAAAAAAATCACATAACAATTATGCAATTAGACAGGATAGGACAACAACCCAAGTCTACTACCCATTAGGTGGCAGGCTGCTTGGTTCACGATAGGCTACCTTAGGTGATACCCATCATGTGCCCTAGTACCCACACGTTTGGCACCCGTTGAGTGTTTGTGTGCTTGGGCAGCCCACCCGTCGGGTGGCTTGGGCACCCATACGCCTGGCACCATTGGGTGCCAATATGCCTGCCCGTCCCCATATGTCGGGAAGTGGCGCCCCAACTCTATGCGCACTGTTGTTCACCTGCATGTGCGAGTGGGTGTCCGACCATCGAGGAACTGGATGGCTAGGTGGTTGGGTGCCGACGGGCACACCTATTGGCAGCACTAATTTTTATTTTTATTTTTGGTCCAAGAATTCAAGATTTTTATGAAAGCTTGATTTCTTGATTTTTTGATCTTATCAAGAATTCTTGATTACTAATTTTATCAAGAGATTTTGAAAACTTGATAAAAAAAACTAATTTTTCTTGATCAAAAAATCAACTTTATGATTATTTATTTCTTGCACCATTTCAAAAAATTCAAGACAAAAATCTTGAAATTTTTGAATCGTGAAATCCAATTTCTTAATTCATCTCATTTTTTAAAATATTTTAACAAATAAAGCAATAAATGAAATTAATCCCAAACAAAGTAATAATTTTGATAATATCAAAATGTATATTTAAATATTTAATTTATTGTATAAAATTAAATAAACTCGTGAAGGTATTAAAAACGCATAACCCAGGCTCTGATACCACTGTTGGGTTCGCACAGTCCCGAGATGCGAAACGCAATGAAAATTTAAATAATTAAAAACTACACATTACATGCAAAAATAAAACAACCTGAAAACAATGTGATTGATCGAATTATGCATTTTAATACCTTATGTAGGAAAGTTTCAAAAACTTTATCTTAACTGCACTTCAGCTGATGTTGGGATTGAAATGATTCAAATTATTTTCTCTCCAAGATCATGCCACCAAGTATTTCAGTCCAAACCCCATTTGTTGAAATTTATTCACGTTTATGATTCCAAATGATATACCTCTGATGGTACCCACACCTTGGATACTCACTTGCAACTGAATCACATGCTAGTAGCATTCAATTCGATAATTCTAACCTAGAATTATTTTGGAACATGAACACACTAATATTTAGTATTTATTGGTGTTAATCTTAATTCTTAATTCAACGATTGAATCAAGAATCAAACAAAGTAAAAAGTTGGCAAAACTTTTAGAGATAGAAGGAAAAAGAAATGATAAGTTTTTGGGGAATGAACAAACATTTTCTTCAAGAGAGAAGGGGTTGTTTTCACGTCTTTTTTCAATCAGAAAATCCACTCTAAAAAGTTCCTAAAAAATGTCCAAGAAATTTCCAATAAATGCTCCCTCAAGTCCTTTCCATGTAAGACTCTTCTTCTGTATTTATCTCCAACTCTATCGAGAAGTTTTCTTACCTTATAGAAACTTTCCTTTTTTCTTATTACCTCTTAGAAATTGAATTTCCAATTCAATTTCCTAATGGGCTTCCTACAAACCTATACCTAATAGGCTTTGGCCTAGTTAACTAATTTGGCCACAATTTAATTAATTGATCTAATTATTTAATTAAATATTTTAAATAGGCTCTCTAATCTAATTAGGTCCAATTAATTAATTTAATTGATTAATTAAATAAATCCAATATTAGACTTAATTTGAACCTCAATAATTAATCACATTAATTAATTTAATCTAACACTTGAATTAATTTATAAAACTTGTCCAAGTTTTGTGAGTGACCCCTTAGATTCACTTTAACCTAGTTGTGAGCTCAAAACTCTTATAACTTAGTTGAATAAATTAATTATTCTGATAATTAATCCAATTAATTAATTCTCTTTGAATTAACCCATTAATTTCAAGAACCTACAAGCCATGAAAAACACATAGTAGTGCATCATGACTCCTAATTTTAGGTAAAGTACTAACCTACTCCAAGTACGAGTACTATATAAGTATGGTTCTTCCGTCATCTATATATCCCGATTAAGCGTACAACATGAATTATTAGTTGAAAACTCAATAGTTCAATGACTATTTATCTATTTCTAGTAGCTTGACTCGATGATGAACTATTAGAAAACCCCTCATCTAATTCCCATCCAACTTTAGCCAATGATTTTAAAGTCAAGTTCAGTGCAACACATAGGAGATTCACCTATTTATCTAGATATGTGATGAATTCTTTGTTGGCCACTCGTTAACCTCCATACACAAAGATGTTACATCCAATGTAAACCTCTTATGATTGTCATGTACAAGGTTATTATGGTGCTTCAAGTCCAATGACTAATTCTTAATGAAGAAAGTCCCATTTGACAATAGAATAATTTTAATTATGAATTTTCAAGTAGGGTAGTTCAGCTTGTTTCCTAACAAGCACTCACATACATGACTAGTGTAACCACACTAATGCCCATACAAGACTATATCATGTGCACAAGTTTCAACAGTATCATTAATGACTCATTTCAACGATCATTAACTGTGAACATTTTAAGACCATTGTCTTGGAGGCATATTCAACAATTGCCATCATATGCGCAACTAATCCCCATAGTTATGTATGATCTAAAGACTTTATATAATTCATATGATAAATTTAAGATAAAGATTTTTATTTAATGATATTTATATGAATAAGATTGTTTCTACAAGAGTATAAGAACGACCAAAATAATTGGCTCACCGGGTACTACTCTAAGATACCTGGTGTTATGACACTGAGATTTTGTATTCATCACATTAATCCTATTGACACTTCATGGTCAAAGATTATTTTCTTAGTTAAATTGAAATGCCTTAAGATAGAAGAAGAAAATAAATGCTAGCTAGATTATACAAGTGTTGTTAAAAGTTTGATACGTACTATATGTGTACTTGATTAGTACTATGCTTGATAATTAGATTATTGGTAAGTGAATATCAAAATGATCCCTACGCAATTATTATAATGTTGTCAAGTGGATACTTAGATATCTTAATATAATGGTCTGAGATTTATTAGAGATGATCTAGTATCTTGAAAGGATGCACACATTTGGGAGGTTGTTGTTGTCTTTGTGATAATAAAGTTACTTTGGTGTGTGTTTTGGGCATCGAATATTGTTGGAGGACCAAGCATACTTATCCTAACCATTGCTTTACTTAAGAGATATTGCGCATAATAAATTATTCTCAAATATATTTTTATGAGTGATGTGATCACTTATTACTTTTATTGAGCTTCTGTATGGATATATGCTCCAAAGTCATGTAAATAGTATGAGATCATGTAGAATTTGACTCTTTTGGTTTGTGTGAACATTTAATGATAAATGAGATATATTAGTGTTCTCATTATATGGTTGGTATTGAATTTGTGGGTTGTCATCAGACTTTGATTGACCCTCTCACATGGAAAATTTCCCAGAGCAAGCAGGATAAGACTTAAAAGATCATGCAACATAACTAAGGTTTGCGAATTATCGTCTTTGCACTTAGAGGAGCGAGGAAGGTTAATGTGCATAATTTAGAGTTGCCTTAGCTTGGACGCTAATATGAGATCAGAGTTGATCGATTATGAAGTATGTTCAAATTTTATAATAAGCGTGTTTGTAGTTAAATGTGCCAACTCCTAGAAGGCATTTTGGATAGTGACTTTTGATGGTGCACAAGTCAGACACTTGGAGAGCGATTATACTTATGTTCATATGATACTTAGAGCATGGCATGCCTAAATTAAGTGTGAGATATATCATAATATACTACATGTGCTTTAAGACAACCTCATATGGAAAAGTGACTGAACAAGTTCCTACTTCATCACTATATGAGCCCATATTATTTCTTGTACCCTTTAAGACTCTAGACCATGTTAAGAAGTGTAAGCTTGATGATGATGCTCTAGTATGTGTCCAATGGCTAATCATGATTCGATCTGTCGGAGCATGTCTAGAAAAGCTATTAAGACCAAGTTGTTGACATGAGAGGTCGAGAAAAAACTAAGTTGGTAACACACTTATATTATATGGTTCATAGCACGGGTAACTATATCGAAATATATTGGACTAGTCATGAACATAGATACATATTTGAGTGAGTCAAGCAATTTTTATTTATTTTCATTGAGGGATCTAGAGATGCTTGATTGGGTACGACCATTTGGTTTGGGGGAGTTATTGAGTTATAGGGTTATGTTAGTTTGATGATGACTTAATATAACTCTTTTCACCTATTCTTTCTCGCTTGGTCGTATACCTTATTTTCTATATAAAGAGAATGCGATTAATAAATTATACAATGATGAGATTTGAGGAAATCAAAATAAATATGTATAAGTGGGATATATTGAAAATTGAATTGAGTTTAGAACTCTTGACCCAAGTAGCATGCTATTTGAGTTGGATGTTAGCTTAACAACTTAGATGGAATTGAGTTTTCTAATTGAATTGGAAGTCTTCCTTCTGTATGAATATATATATATATATATATATCAAATCCCGATCTAAAAGTAATGTGTGAGTGCATGTATTATCCCAAGACTTGCTATACACCTCACTTGATTTTATAAGTGAATTAGAACCCTTTTTTTCCCTCAAAAATATCATTTGAAGTAACTCAAAATGAACGGGGAGCAGGGACATACTTGTGCTATTGGATCGATTAGAAGAAAGTAATATCTAATTAAAAAGAGATGCAAAACAAATACATCAAATAAAAATGACCAATGTAGTATATAGAATTTGCTGACTATAATGGTATCAATTTATTATCTTTCAATTATCTTTTTCCCTAGCTAGTTGTGGCCTTTTTAATTGTCTTCTTATTTATGTTGTTATTTCTTTTATTTTCTTCTTCTTCTTCTTCTTATTTTTTTTTTTTTTTTTTGGGATTTTTAGGGACTTGATGGACAATCAGATCCAAATAGCTTACATGGTGGATGTGAAGTATTAGCGGGAGAGAAATGGTCAGCCACAAAATGGATGAGACAGAAGTTTATTTTCTAATATTTATGGGATCTTCATTTCATATTTCTTCTTCTATAACCTCTATATAGAAACATATTGTTGGTTATTATAATTTGAATAAAGGAAAGTCGGGGACTAGAGTTTGATAACATAAAGAATTTTGGTGATACCAATTGTTTTTTTTTTCTTTTTTTTATTAGAGATATATTTTAGAAAGGTGTTAATTTTTTGGTTCAGAATCATAATTTCTTTTAATTTGAGATTATTACTTCTTTCAAATATATTCATTTATGATGCAACGTAGTTATGAAGTATTGGGATGATACGCCCAAAACTCCACTAATGTACTTATAATTCAGAAGAAAATTTCATTTACACTAAATTTTTTCATAATTTAAAAAATTAATTTCTCGTCGTCTCCAAAAAAAAAAAAAAAATCTCAAATTCTTACAATAAATTATGGTATGATATTACCTGCCTCCACTCTAATTTCAAGAATGGCAGGTCAGAAAATAATGTGGGGAGCTTACGCTCAGTGAAGCCAATGTGTACTTTAACTTTTGCTTTAAAATTAGTAGAATACACAAAGTGGTAACAAAATAGTTTGATATTATGCAGTACTATAATAGTGGTAACATGATTACATCACTTGAACAAATGAAGAAAAATGATTCATGCAAACGTTATGATATAGTAGACTAAGTCACAATGTAAATGAAATATCTTATGTAAACACCCAAGGTTTCTCATAACAAATACTTGGAATAGTATGGTGTAGCACTTAGTTCTGACAACACCTATTTCCCACATATTATAGAATATATTAAATAGTCATAACTCAAAGTGAACAATTACATTTAAAAGTGACAATTGAACTTAAGCAGTTAGTGCTCAAACAATTGCAGATGAACCAAGTGTTTTAATGTGCCATATATATATATATATTCACTATGTGGTTATATTTATTTTATAATTATGTTGAATCTTATTTTGAAATTAAGTTCTTGAAACTTTTGAATGAAATAAGAGAATGTGACTAATTGAATATTAGTTATGACAATTATGTAATGCATATATTCAAATTAAAGAAGTTAAAACAAATTGGGGTCTCCTCATTTTTCTTTTCTTAGCATCTTATTTTTAGATTTTGTAAAAGCTCATCTTTCAAATTCTTTACTAACCACTTTAGAACATTTTATAAGTCTCAAATATCTTGTTTATAAGATACTTTAAATTGTTGGTAAGTTTAGTATATGGGGTATTTTAGTCTTTTTATTAAATAATTCCAAGCACAAATTATTTTTCTACTAAATATTAATTTTCTATTTTTTTCAATTTCCCAAACCAAGTTCCATATATCCCCCAATTTTACTACTAATCACCTCTCTAAAATCTCTAAATTTCCCCACTTCTCAAAAAATAGAAACAATTTCAAACATCCCCTTTCTTTCCTATATGCTTGCATGACCCTAGGAATAAGCTGATATGCATATCTATATATCCAGCCCAAAATCCCACAACCCATCTGAAGCCCTTAAATGAGGTCGATTTTCTTGAATTCAGGTACTTAACCAAACGATACTTTTCCATTCCAATCCCACATTTTCCCACTGAATTTGTATGAATCAAATTAGTTGCAAAGGTTTTCACTGTTTATAAATTGTAGGAAAATATAAAAGAGAAGCACAAAAATGATGTCCCCAAATCAAATCTCCGAAAATCGGGGCCATTCTCATCACGCTACTTTCAGGTCAGCCAAGTTCCTCTCCTCTAACTCTTGTCTACGGATAATCATCCTTTAATCTTTTTGGTAGTTTATCAACACATTCTTCATTTGCACTGCTTCATTTTCTTTATTATTTTTTACATGGGCTCCTTTAAAAGTAGCTTAATTTTTTCGAGCTGATTGGAATCCCAGAATTTTTTGGGATTCGCATCTTGTAATTTTTTTTTCCTGTTTGTGTTTTACTATTGTATAAAACACTGAAAACCTGTTTGTCCGAAAATGAAAGAGTTGATTAGCAACCTACTTATTTTACTAGACAAGAGTAGTTGTTAAGTTGGGTGGCTATTAAGATAGCAGAAACAACTTGTATAACAATTTTGAGTACATTCTGAGAAGGATTATTTTGGTGGTTCCAAGTTTTTCTTGTTCTCAATTCAATTTGGTAAAAAATAATTTGTTGAAAGTTAATGCGTTTGTTAAAATGGAATGAATTGTTGGAGCATTGTGAAGAACATTGTTAGAATTGTTGCTTGATTCAAGAATAGGGTTGCTTTTTTATTCCCGATTGTCCCTGTATCTGTTGGATATTGTTGTGCGTCTGTATTATGAATTTTGTGCTTGTTAACTGTTTGACAAAATGCTTGTTAGAATGCCCTAGGCAAGTATAGGCTACATTCTGTTTACATCTTGGACTTGGAGATTTCATGATTTCAAGATTCAAATCTTCTGCAACACTAGGTGTATCATAGACAATTTTCAGTTTTCTCTCCATAACCATATCACCACTTTTTCTGTCTCTATATCAGAACAACCCATTTGAACACATGCAGTGCATTGGCATGTATGAAGATGTAATTTAGTACATTTGAATGTGGTTGATGTGATATGTTTCGGCAGAAAACATGTTTGGATCACCCATTTTCAAGCCTTTTGAAATGAGAAAATGCATTTCCTTTCATTTCTCGAGTGACATTTTTTATGACAAATATCTTTTTTATGGAGTCTTGAGTGGTACGATGTGTCAAATCATACTGTTTTGTATTATTTGTTATTAGTATATTAAGTTAATAATTGTAACTATATAAAATAAATTCCTATATATATATGTACTTGTATATATATCTGATGTGTGTGTATACAATACAATTACATATATATACATATTTATACGTGTATATATGTGTGTGTGTACACCACAAATACATATATATGTACACGTGTATGTATATATTATATAGTATATGCATATCAACCTACATATCATATATCAATAAATAGGTATTCAAATTTACTATATACATACAGAGATGTACGTATTGATAAATATATAAAGATAAAGTCATTTACATATTTGTGTGTATATATATATATATATATAAATTGTTAACTATATAAATATACAGTTATATATATATGTGTATATGTATACGTGGATGGTTATGACTTATATGTATATAAATATATGTTTATATAATAATTGTCTATGATTAGATGTACATATACACATACATCTGTATATATATGTATATAGCTCTTTATACAAATATACATGCATACATATATGCGCGCACACACATATATATCTATATATATAAATTCTCTTTATTAATATTTTGATTGATTTATTTATACTTCACATACTTGTGTTGCATAGTAATATAATACTTATGTTAAAATATTCATTTATATGTAAATACATATGTAAATATTATGCTATATATATACATATATACACATATAAATATTAATACTTGATGTATATTATGCTATATATATACGGTAACTTGAAAAGTGGCCATTCATTAAACAAAAAATAGGGAACAATGGTCTCGTTAGTTAGATTGCTAAATAGGCCTCCATAAAGTAAGGTAAGGGTGCAGAACCCATTTTGGGAAAACAAGGCATGCATTTTGGAGGGATTATTGGACGACCGAAATTGGGTTTTTAAGGGAAGTCTTCAAGAGTGTTTGTAAAAACTTCTACTTTTATAGAAAGTAATTTATCGTATCAGAAGTGAAAATTAATTGAGAACCAAAAGTTGGTAGTGTTTGCAAAGTATTGTTGAAGTAGAATAAGTTAAAAGAGATTGTTTCGTAAATAAGTTGTAAAACTGCTTTTATTTGTATGTAAAAGTCTAAATCGCCCTTCGATTTTGAAATAGTAATTTAGGTACATATGCATATTTATAAATATCTATTATTAAATATTTATACAAATACTTATAAATATATTTATATATTCCAAATTTATAAATATATAAAAATACATATATAAATATTTATAAATATAAATATGTATATTTACATATTCGTACAATTATTTATAAATACCTATAAATATATATTCACAAATATATGAATATATAAAAATACATATGTTTATATTTATAAATATATTTATATATTTATTTTTATATAGATAATTATAAATATATATATATGTTTTGTAAATTTTTAGAATTATTTATAAATATATATAGATATATATAAAATTACAAGTATATATATTTATAAATACATATATGTATTTATTTATTTGTACAAATATTTATAAATATATAAATATATTTATATATTATAAATATTTTCTATGAATATATATAGAAATATATATTTATAAATATATATATATATACGTATTTATATATTATGCAAATATTTATAAATATATATATATATATATGAATGTATAAAAATACATATATATATTTATAAATATATATGTATTTATATATTCGTATATATAAATATATTTAAATAATCACAAATCTATAAATTATTTGAGAATATATATAAATATATCTATATATTCACAAATATTGTAATATATAACAATACATATATATTTATAAATATATATATATATATTATTTATATATTCATTCAAATATCTATAAATACATTTACATATTCACAAATATAAATATGTAAAATTCATATATATATATATTTACAAATATATGTAAATGCAAATATATATAAATACTTATAAATTCATTTATATGTTGACAAATATATAAATATAAATATACATATATATATTTATAAGTATATACAAATATATTTATATATCCATACAATTATTTATAAATATATATAATTATATATATTGACAAATATATGAATACATAAATAAATATATATTTAAAAATACTCTTATATTCATACAAATATTTATATATTAAATATATATTATGTATTGTATATTTATAAATATTTGTATATTAATATAATATAAGGGCATTTTTGGAATATAAATATATTTTTGAAGGCAAAAATGTCAAAAAAAGCTTTTACATATTTAAAAAAAAACTAAAAGCATAATAAAAAATTTAAAAGCACCCCTCCCCCCTGCTTTTAGATTTTGATTAAATTATGCAGAAGCAGAAGCAGAAGTTGGTATTTAAAAACACTAAAAATCGCTATTTTGCAGCCAGAAGCTGAGAATCACTTAAAAAAAGTGTTTGCAAACATTCTCTTCGTCTTTTTTTCCCCTATAGAGTCTCCCCAAACATCATTTTATATGTGAATGATATGAGGAAATGACTCCAAACATAGCCAAAATTTGAAGGGGCCAGTGGCAAGTTGCCAAACACTCAGGATTAATCAAATAACTCAATTATTATTAGATGATTAATTAATGAAATAAGAAAGTTCTAAGAGATTATCGATTAATTATTGATTAATGAAATAATTCAATTATAACGAATCAATTGAGAACTTAAAAGGAAATGAATAATTACACCCTATTTTCTTTTCTTTATTTTTCTCTTTTCATTTTCCTCTTTTTTCATTTCTATTTCTTATCTTTTTCCTTTTGTTCTCTTCGTTCCTTCTCCTCCACTTTTCTCCTACTCACGAACCACCATCACTCCACAATCAGACTACACACATTCACACAGCCTTGAAGTCGAAGAAAGCATGAGCAAAACTTGCTGCCAAACATTAGAATTGCAGCCCCAATATCTGCTGCTGCTAGCCACACTAAAGTCTCTCTCTCTCTCTCTCTCTCTCTATCTGATATTAGTCATGAAAATCCAATCAAATTAGAAGCATATTGAATCAGGGGCAGTAGGCAACAGCAGCGGCACTACCTCAGCCACCTGCATGTATCAAAGGGTCGTTTGAGTTTCTGTGTGTGTGCTTGTGTTGTGAGAGTGTTTGGGTGATGGTGGCGGCATGGGGTAGATGATGGTGTGGGAAGATGTTGCTGATGGTGGTGTGGGGAAGAAGGTTTTGCTGCAGGCGGGTAGTGGTGTGGCATGGTGGATGTCTTGGGCTAGTGTTTCATTTGATGTATACTTGGGCATGTTGGATTGACTTAAATTGAGGCCCAAACAGCAAAACTGGAAATGGGCTCTATAATTCCAATTTTATGGACCAATTTGGGAGGGCAATTTTTCTCTCTGTTTTTTTTTATTAAAGGTGAAGGGAGGGTGAATAGTAATTTATTAATGACTGTTTTGGTTTTTTAATGGAGGAGACTTTAGGTTTTTTACTGGAGGAGACCACAGGGATGTTTGTTTTGATAATTTCAATAGAGGGAGGTATAGTGAGGAATTTAGCTATTTTTCTAGGAGTTTGTTGTAATAATCCAAAATTCAAGATTCTCTGCAATTGGTATACATTATGTATTTTATTTCATAAAATTTTGGTTTTTATGTATTTTGAGAAATTAGAAATTATTCACAGAACCAACTATACATATTGTTGTCCAGATTTTCCAATTACATGTCTTTTAAATATGTGATGTTTTTGCAATGAGTATTTCATTTTGCATAATTTACGTAGGAATTCTACAATTATTGTTGGATCATTATTGAAGGAGGCTGTACTAGTTAAAAACAAAAATTAAAAAACCTGTCTGGTTCATATTTTTGCTAACAAAGATAAGGAATTAATTAACATTGTATAGAAACTTATTAAATATTTTACCTTCAAATTTGCGATTATAAGTGGCAAAAATTTACAGTGATTCTTCCATTCACAAGGTGAGTGTTTTACATGTTGCACTTATTAAGATTAGGATTTTGAAATAATATAATACTATATGTAATATGATTTTGATTTGAATATAAGTGAAGGGCACAGATGTACTATTTTTTTTTTTTTTTAAATTGGCAATTTGATAAATGTTATCCCTTCTTTGTTACTAGAATTACTACTAACTAATTATTCCACGAAGAAAATAATTTCCTCTCAAGCCTGGAAAAAGTGCAGGTAGGCAAAGCTAATGTTTCTCCCACATGGCAATCCCACTGCTCCGAACTCTCTTCAGAGTATCTTCACTTCTCAATCGTCCTCTCCCTTTCAGGTATTCTCTCTCTCTCTCTCTCGCTCTACTTTTTTGTTTATGTATATTTCTCTCTGCATCAGTCATGTGTCTAGGAATAATAATCTGCACTGATGTAGCTTAGTTTCCTTACTGCTTTATGTTATTCCTGTTTATTTTTCTTCAATTATCAGGCGAATTCTTCGAAAACCAGAGCCCATTTTTACTCTCTTAAGGCCTTCATTTCAACTGCAACAAAACCCACAAAATTCTTGGCGAGTAGTTTGGTTCTGGCAAAGGAGAAGCTTCAGTCATGGGTCAGTGAGTTTCGTAATATCACCAGAGGGAAGGCCCAAGTTTGAGACCCATGAAATTGAGCCCCCAAAGAAGGAGAAGTGGAAGACAAAGAAAAGGCTGAAGCTTCAGAGAAAGAGAGAGAGGCAGAAGAGAAAGGCTGCCAATAAGAGAGACCCCAGAAGGCTTGGAGTCAAAGGCAAGAAGAAGAGGCAAAGATTTGCTAATGCAGAAGAGAGGATCAAGTACAAGCTTGAAAACGTATGTTCCAAAATTTATAAAAATCAATTTTTGCCAGTCCCTATTGATTATATGCTTTGTTATAGCAGTATTACTGTTTGTTTCCATGATATCTGGTTGTTGCAATGGATCTGGATTTGATTGTTACTACTTCAATTTGAAGATTGTTTGTGCTGGAAGGATTCCATCTATTCCGCAAATTTTATTTTAGTTTTTTGTTTTGTTTTTATGTTCAGCACAATGTTATTGTGATTTTTGAATGGTTTGATGTGTTCACTATTGGCAATCATTTTTTCCTCTTATGTATTATGTAGACGAAAGAATTATATAAAAGCAGAGTGTGGTAAAGACGTAATCTGTTTTTATAATGCTGCCATGAGTTGATTTGCTTTGGACCACATCTTTGTATGTCTTTGATTGCTTTTTAAACTGTTTGGATGCTTGTATATGAAAAATGAAGAGTCTGATCATAAATTGAATATGATTATATTCAGATTCTTAGGTTCCTATTGAGGTGCTAACTAATTGCCAATATACTGTAACCACAGAAGAGCATGTTCTAGTCATGAAATTATGATTCGATGCACGAGCAAGACAGCAAATTCATTCTTAATTTTTCTTTTTGTTTTTTTGGATATTGTGATCCATACCTAGAGTCTGTGTTATCCTAAATATAGAGAGAACTTTCATATGTTAAGTTTTTCAAATTTCAAATGTTCAATGAAATACTAATTATCTCATCAATGGTTTGTTCCATATAAGTATTCTTGTTGATTTCATAATTGCTTTTGTTGATTTTCAGGCAAGAGTCAAAGAAGCCTTATTAATTGAAAGGCTGAAGAGGTATGAAGTTCCCAGAGCTCAGGGTCCTGTAGTTGAACCCCATGTATTAACTGGTGAGGAACGATTTTATATGAAGAAGATGGCCCAGAAAAGGTCCAATTATGTTCCAGTTGGCAGAAGAGGAATCTTTGGAGGAGTAATTCTTAATATGCATCTGCATTGGAAGAAACATGAAACCGTCAAGGTCATTTGCAAACCTTGCAAGCCTGGCCAAGTACAAGAATATGCAAATGAAATTGCTAGGCTGAGTGGTGGAATTCCAATCCAGATAATTGGAGATGACACCATAATTTTTTATCGAGGAAAGAACTATGTGCAGCCAGAGGTCATGTCGCCAGTAGATACATTATCAAAGAAACGGGTATGCTTCTCAAAATTATTTGAGTTAAAAAGTAGATTCTTGCTGTATTAATGCATAGGATGGACTAAATTTTCTGAAACTCTTCCTCAGTTGTTTGTGAATGTTCTGCATTTGGCACATTGTCAAGGCCTTAATTTTTTTCCTAGTTATCAGAACTGGTTGAGCTTAACTTCGAGGTTAGAGTTAGTCATTCCATTTTAAATGGAAAACTATTCCGCATGATGTTTATTGTGTTGGGAAAGAGCTATGTTAAGCATGGAATATCTTGCTTTTCAGTAATTTGCACTTGCTCTCACTGTGGATGCTGTTGGTAACATCTCAACCCCATTGGGTTATAGTTGATTATTCCATGCATTGGAATAGAAGAGGATTGCCTGATTTTGCTCTTGAGAAATCAGAATCAGATGCATGATATTAGCAGTAGACTGATTTTCATGCATGTTTGATCACTGAATTCACCAAACATCAGAATTCTTTTGAGACTTTCTGAGTCTGATAGTTAACTGAAACTCCCCTGAAATAAGCACCTGTCTTTGTGTAACACTTCAACTAATCAGTCTGGGTGCACCATTTTTACCATTCAATGTTGGTCCTCAATTTTCATACTTTTAATGTACTAACAAATGAGCCCCATGAACATTGTGCCTGATTAGTTACAAAGATAATCCTGCCACTGTCTGCATTCGCCACTTCAAATGCCATTTGGACCACTGTTAAATATTAATAATCTCTTTGGCACGCAGTATTAAATTCATTTTTCATTCCATTAATATCTTTTGTTGTATGTCATAGTATTCATCTTTGGTCTACAGCATTATGTTAATTCGACTTGCCATTAAGTATCATGTTCATCTGAATTACCTGCTTTCCTTTTAATATGTTACCAAAAATCATCATTTACTCAGAATGGATAATTTTTTGTGCTTGTATTTTTCCAAAATTACCCAACCCTTCAACAGAGAACTCATAGTCACATATTGTTTGATTGGGACTCACGTTGGAACACTTCTAGGGTAAAAAGAGGAAAAAATATCAAAGTTCTCTACTAGATAGCCTATTTTAATTCTTTTGTTTTGTTGTGTTTATGTGAACTGGAATAAGGCTCAAAACCTAGCCATTTGAATTGAAACTTAGTATGAAAATCTAACCCTGATGAATTTGATGGCTGGTGTTCTTTTTGTGTATTTTTATTTTTATTTTTTTTCAAGATGGAAGTATTGAACCCTGACCTGACCTAGCAAGTATTAGATTTTAATGAATGCAAGGATGGTCACTTGGAGCATATTAGGTGAGATGTTATATTCATGATCTATTCATGCCTCTGAATATCCCATATTGGCTCTCCTTTGAGCTCACATTGTGGAAGAAGGAACCCTCCGAAAAAGCTGTTACTACTTATGAAGACTAGTAAACTAGAAGCTATTGTCTGCTGAAAGTAAAAGGAAATGAGAATAACCTTCTGCACTCATCCCTTGAGTTAGCTCCCCTAAATGGGTTTATCATAGTTTGAAAGGCATGATTTGTTGGTTTTTATAACGTCATAGCCTATGCTTGTTGAACTGAGGTTTTCACTTGCTTAGTATCAGTACAGATTTCGCAAACTTTGTTTGGCAAATACTCTTTTTCCCAGAAAAAAAGGAAGAGTCGCTTGATACCATTGTAATGGTTGTTTTAGCAAATGTGCTTGTTTCTCTCAGCATGCAGCTCATCTCTATGACAGATGTCGTCTTCAATAAACTTGTTTGGCATGCTATTGCCCATATCATGTAGATGCTATTCTTTTAACCGAAGAGAATTGATATTTGTTACCTGATAAATAGTAAATAATTTCCTTGTATCGCTCTTAATATGATAAGAACCTCCCATGTCTTCATAACATTTAACTGCATTAGAAGGCACCACCTTGCGTCTTTATATAGTCAATTTCATGAAATGTTGTGGGTTTTCTTATATTTTTCGTCTTGCACAACCTATTCTCTTTGTACCACTTTTTGCTTGCTATTGTCAAAGAGTTGGTAAAGTAACCTCTACTACTGATTCAACAGATGTTCTTCATCTCAAGTGAAAATTGATACAGCTTTTATGTTCTCCCGTCCTATATCACTCCTTTTGGTTTTCCCGTTTACTTGTGTACCTCACACCTACCTTGTTTTATCTTCTGCAGGCACTGGAAAAATCAAAATATGAACAATCACTTGAGTCTGTGAGACGCTTTATTGCTATTGCTGAGAAAGAACTAGAACTATATTACCGGCATGTTGCACTCTATGGTGATCCAAATGATAGGGATCCCAAATCAATCCTCGATCATCCAAGGACCAAAGGTCCAAATAAAGTTGGAATAATGAAAAATACTATTTCCCCAACTACGGTAAAAAGCTTGGAAGGTTTTTCAACAGCTGCAGCTGGTTTTGTCGATCACGAAGTTTCTGAATATGAGGATGAAAGAAAGTCTTCAGGTGATTTGGATTATGAGGATGATGACATGTTTAGTGAAGACTTGGTTTCTTCTGATGAAAGTACAGATGACAACCCATTTTTCATGCAAGAATGTGCTGCTACGCATTCGGGCTGGCCTTCAGATTATCAACTTAAATTGGATGATAATAAAAACATTTTGCAAAAATATGACTGGGGGCAGGAAAATCTGAGATGATTATACTTTTTTGGTTGGTAAGTTGCTTACCTTATAATATTTTTTATTTTTTATTTTATTTTTATTTTATTTTTATATATATTTATTTGGAACAAACATGAGCAACAACCCAGAGTGTACCAGTTCGGTCAATTGGAAAAAATTTATATTCAAGTTTTAGGAAAATTCGTAGCATTTTTCATTTTAAGAAAACATTACATTCAACTTTATCTCAAACACGGTTAATTTTTAGACTAGTTTTTACCTGTGCCAAAAAGGATGGGAAAATTATCTTTTAATTTAAATATAATAAATATGTGATGGATTAATTCACAATACAACTCTTAGAAAGGTAAGTGATGGATAAGTGTCATAAATATGGATACGGAAAAAGCTATTTTATTTATTTTAATTGAAACTAAATTGTTAACTACCTTGTCTTGGATATTGGACATTCTTTCGGATAAAAATGTGTGAATATATTATAAAGAAATTTAATTTCTAGGTGGTAGAATTGAGTGAACTAGACTATCTACGAGGGCATATGCATGATGCTTAATTGGATAGTCTTTTTATAAATCAATTAATTATTTATAGAATGCAATATATAATAGTTATAATTTATAGTTTGGAAACAATAAAAATAAAGTCCTCAGTGAAAAGATAAAATTATTTATTTTCGTCGAAAATCCAAATTGCATAAAAAAATCATCATATAAATACTTAAATATTAGTTCTGTTCTTTTGTTTTTGTGATTCAAGTTTTGAATATGTATACTTTTCATGTTCTCATATACATCACTTTTGCTCCCGATATGGTTACTTTGGGAGTAGGTTAGCATGCCCTGTCAGCTTCTATTTGTAAATGACAACATGAAATATATTGTTTTTATCTAAATTTGACCACAGTTTCGAGAAATTGTTAGTTCATGGTTTCATTAGTAAGGAAATATCAATTCTTAATTGTAACCGGCAAAGGTTATGGGTTCTGGAACTGGTGAACTGATTATAGTTAACCATCGGTTCCGATTTTGGATCTGACCCTTGATTTTTTTTATATTTTGAAAAATTATAACTTATTAACTAACCATTAATTCTACAAAATTAAAATTTTTAAAAAACAAAAATAAGGGTTTGAAATTTTAAACTTAAATTTGAATAACAAATTTTAAACTTAAATTTCAAAAAAATATTTTTAATTTTTGAAGTTAATGAAAAACTTAAACTTAAATTTGAAAAAAAAATTATTACCTAAAATTGTAATTATCAAATATTCTAATTATAATAAACTTAAAAAATAAAAAAATGATGTTCAACTTGAAACCTTAAAGTTTAAACTTAAATTTCAATAAAAAAATTGTACTAAAATTTTAAAAAAAAATATTAGTTAAAATTTAAATTATATAATTAAAAAAATAAAAAATAAAAAAAGGTTTGAATTTAAATTTAAGTTGCCTACATATCCTTTTAGGATATAGATGAATCAAAACCTATATAGTTTTCTTACATTTCAATTATTCTTACTCTAGGGAGTGGCGCGGCTCAATCACTCCCACCCGTTCTCGTTGTTGCTCTATCTGTGTCCTCGTCTTGATCTTCCTTCAAATTCGATAACCTTGTCTTCATACAGAGATCTTGATCCAATTATCAAGACATGCTTGAGTTTCTAAATTTTTCGAAGACAAGGTTGAACATTTCTCACTCAATATATTGTCTCATGTACTGAAAACTTATTCTACTACAATAGTTGAGGCGGATGAAACAAGTATTTCCTTCACCATCACGGGCAAAATTAGATAAGTTTACTCCTTTTACGACCACTATCACAAAATATCGAACTCTCCATTATCATCTGTCTTATTAAACTCAAATAAAACATTAAGATAACTTTTAAATTACTAGCTGGAACTTGAGAATCCTCTATGACGTTTAGTCTGTTCCTTAAGTAAAAGTTGTGCCGCTATAAGTCTAAAACTACTATTACTACTAGTTCTTTGTATATCAACTTGAGTTGATTGTGAGCCATATTTGAAACTATATTTATTATAAAATTCATTTAAAAATATTCTAACTTTAAATATAATATTTTCTATATTTATAGTATAATCATTTTCAAAATATTTATAATAAATTATTAACATATATTGTAAACTATCAAATTTAAGTCTAAAGTCAAAAACAATAATAAATAAATTAAAATATAGAATTTAAAAAAAAATTATTTTATTTACATTGATAAAGCACAATTTACTAAATTTTCATTTTCATAGTTAATGTTCTCATTTGAAACTGATGAATATTACAATAATTTAATAATACTAAATGAGAAGTTGAGAAATAAACATTAGATAATTGTAAAGTAGTATTATTAAATATTTTTAAAATATTATAAAATTTTCACATATTGTCCAATGGTGTGGATATAAATGCAAATGAGTAATAACATTTTGTAAAAAAACTAACATAATAAATCTTTATAATCGCAAGATTTTTTTAATAATCTATATGTTAAATTTCAACAGGTTGGAATATCTCATAGAAATTGTTTAGATCTCATACCGTTGGCCTTGCAAAATATAAACTATTATTTATTAACGTTTGGATGTGTTCATAAATAAGAAAATGCTTGTCTAATATATTTAAGTTGATTATCTAAAGTTTAAGTCATCTTGTATACATAAATTTAAAACATAACATATAAATCTAATATGAAAAAATTTACCACTAATTGATGGTTCACATGCAGCTTTAAGATCATCAATACTAGCATTATTAGCTTAATTAAGTTATATTCTTTTAAATATTAAAAATATAATTTGTGAAATATTTGATGTTGTGTGTGAACCATAACAAACTCTAACTGCAAGTAATGTTCTTTGAAGTGTTCAAGAATTATCAATCCAATAATATGAAATACCCATATATGAATGTATATGTCAATGGTCACTCCAAATATCACTACATAATTTTTTTTATTATTTACAATTTTTAATATTTCTTTAACTCTTTTTTAGTTTTATTATATAATTTTTTTACATGACGTGTAAGTGCGGTTCGTGGAATACCTTTAATCACCGAATTATATATTATTTGAATTAACTCAT
Organism: Paulownia fortunei; assembly: GCA_019321725.1. NCBI lineage: Eukaryota > Viridiplantae > Streptophyta > Magnoliopsida > Lamiales > Paulowniaceae > Paulownia > Paulownia fortunei. Next base: position 12,643,050 of record CM033123.1, read on the forward strand.
TAAAAAATAATTTATTTGCAAAACTAAAACTAAGATTTTCAACAAAAATAAATCTAACTAATTTTTTTCTACATCTAACATCATTATATTTAAATAAAGAAAGATCATTTTACCTCTATCGGTGCTGAAAGATGCAAACGACGAAATTTGAGTTTATGTACGGTTGATGCCAAATTCCATCGGTTGCTTTTTCTTTACATTCTATTAATCTATTACTTGCCCTAGAGCTAATTACCCATATATTTAAATCCCATCTTTTTCAGATGTCCATCAAATACTCTTTGATTTTTTATCAATAGATATGTTTTCTATCGAGGCAATTCTATGCACTTTGACATTGTCTCTCATGGTATTGCCTCTTTTTTGTTTCAATTTTTGTTAAGATCTTGGCTCATTTGGTTACATAATTCCCCCATTGTTATCAAAGTACATTGAGACTGGGTCAATAATGATCAAAACTACACCTAACTTTTGGACGAAGTTCTACATCCACGTAGCTTTTTTCGTAGCATCAAATATTGCAATGTATTCAATCTCAATGGTTGAAACTACGATCATCTCCTGCTTAGAACTCTTCCAGGTGACCGCTCCATCTTTTAATGTTAACATGAGTCTAGGTATTGACTTCAAATTGTCTATATCAAATTGAAAGCTAAAATCAAATAAGCCTTCTATCTTCAACTCTCTATAGCTATACACAAAGAAGACATCCTTAGTCATTCGTAAGTACTTAAGAATTATGTTTACAAGTTTCCAATATTGTTCACCTGGATTGGACTGATATCTGCTTGTGACACTTAAAGCATATGCAACATCATACCTTGTATATTGAATAGCATATAACATGCTTCCCATTATGAATGCATAAGATACGCGAGTCATTATATCTCTTTCCTTAGGAGTCTTAGGGAATTTAAACTTTGAGAAAGAAATTCCATGACTCATTAGTACGAATCCCCTCTTAGATTCCTATATGCTAAAAAAATCTCATTTACCTTTTATCTACGTACATGGATTGAGATAGTCCAATCATCCTCTTAGATCTATCTATGTAGATCTTAATCTCCAAAATGTAGTATGCATATTCCAAATCCTTCATGGAGAATTGTATAAATAATGGTTGATTGTGTACAGTATCCCTACATCATTCCCAATGAGTAAGCATAAGGGATAACAAATGTTACTGTGCTCCCATTAACCTTTTTGTACACACAAGGTTCGTCCAAATTCTTAAGAAAATTAGATGATTTTGATTGTCTTGTCGAATTGAATATTTGAGCTTCAGGAAACTTGTAAACCTTTTGCTCACTTTCTTTAGATATGAAGCCCTCAAGTTGCTTTATATAGATCTTTTTCTTCATATTCTTGAGAAAGACGGTGTCCACATCCATTTGTAAATCTCAATTATGGTCAGCAAGATCCGAATGAATTTCAGCATCACCACTGATAAGAAGACTTCCTCATAGTCAATTCCTTATCTTTGAGCATAACCTTTTGCAACCAGTTATACCTTATAGCTTGCAACCTCTCTATCTACTCTAAGCGTCTATTTATAGACCCATTTGCAGCCAATGAGTACTATACCTTGTGGTGGCTCCACCAAAATCCATATCTTATTGGAGCACATAGAGTTCGTCGTAGATTGTATGGCCTCTTGCCATCTTTTCGAGTCTATGTCACACATCTCTTTTCTATAGTACCTTAAATCACTATCTAAAAAAACTCCTCATTATTATTCTCTAACAAAAAACTATATATCTTTGGTTGTTTCAAGATCTTTTCATATCTCCTAGCAGGTCGTGTGTTTAGAAGGGTTAGTTATGGGTAGTTCAATATTATTGTTGTTAGAGTAGTGTCTGGGGTGCCAATTAGATTATGAGTCCTTTATATTCTTACATTTGTAAAAATAATCTTTTTCAAATCATATTAATAAGATAGGTAAATTTATTTATCTTTAATTACATCTTGTAATTAGATAAAGTTCCTACACCAAACTTAGTTATAGGGCATGGTCATATATTTTATGGTGATCATGAAATATGCCTTTATGACTTTGGTCTTAAATTAATTTTGAATCAAGGGTTTTTTGAGATAGAACACCGAATAGCCTAATAGACTAGCCCATACGATGCATGCTAGCATGATGAATGATGTCTCGCCCTATGGACATTCGCATAGTGACACTAGTGCATGTATATGGGTGCTTGTTAGGAAACAAGTACACTGAACAAGCACGCACTGGAAATTCTTAATTAGAAACTTGTTTATCGAAATAATCTTTTGATTTGAGGCACGATTAATCTTTTGATTTGAGGCACCATGGTAGCCTTATGCATGTCGTGTTTCATTTTTATGTATCTTCTGATTGCCTGACAATCACAAAGGATCATTAGATGTTGTATTGATATATATGAAGGTTAATGAGTGGTCAACAAATGATTCGTCACTTGTTTAATAGAATATGTAAATCTCCTATATTTTCATAGTTCATGACTTAGAAGTCCTTAGCCAAGGTATGATGAATGTTAGACAAAGGTTTTCTTACGATTCTTCATGAGTCATTAAAACTTGAAATAGAATCATAGTTGTTGAGCAATTAGGGTTTCAACTATTAATCCATGCCCTAAATTCAATCAAGAGATTAGTTGACGGAAGGACCTTACGTGTATGATACTCATAATTAAAATAGGTTCACTCCCTATTTCATCTAAGTCTAGATAGTCATGATACACTTGGTAGGTGTTTCCTATGACTTGTGAGCTTCTCGAAATTAAGAAGTTAATTTCAACCGGATTAATTAATCAGAATAATTATTATTATTCATAAGTTGCAAATGTTGCAAGCCTACTGCTAGTTTAGTTGTGAACCTAAAGGGTCACACACAATTTGAGATGGAGTATTTCTAATTTAGAAATTGATCCAAGGGGTTAGATCCAATTAAATTAATGGAGATTAATTAATTGGGGCTTAAATTAATTCAAGGAGTTGAATTAATTATTCAATTAAATAATTAGATTATTTAATTAGACCTAATAATATTAGGGAACCCAATTAGAGTGAAATAATTATTTGATTGAATCAAATTAATTATGTAGTCCATAAAATTATTTAATTGGGCCTAATTTAATTAGGTATGCTAGATTAAATTAATTAATTAAATTTGAACTAAGATAATTAATTGAATTAATTGTAGGATTTAATTTTGAGTTTAAGGCCAATTCACAAACGCCCATTAGGAGAGGCCCATGAAGGTGGTTGGAAAATGATGGAAAGTCAAGAATTTAGAATTCTTGAAAAACCTTAAATATTTTTGGAAGATATGAAAATGATAAAGTTGGAAGAAGTTTAGATAAATCAAAATATCTTTCAATCAATTAAAATGAGACACAAAATACTAAGAATGGGACTCTTGAAATTTTAAGTTCCCTATTTAAACATCATGACCGAAAACTATAGGTAAAATTTTTATTGTTCTAATTTTCGGCCATATATAGAGAGAGAGAAGAAAAAATATTTTTTCATTCATCTTTTTCCCACCAGAAATTCAATCTTTTATTTTAATAAAATTATTTTATCACAAGTTAATTATAAGAATTAATATTCTCTATACACACTCCATAAACTAGGTTAGAAAAGAAATCAGAATTGCTAGCGGAATTTTGATTTTGTGTTCTTGCTCGTCGGTTGCAGGCATCTTTTCCTTACCTCTATTGCTTGAACTGATAATTTTTTGATAAATAATGAAAATTTAGTATATAGAATTGAATAATAAATAATTGAAGATGAAATAAATAAAATATAAAAAAAGATTTAATGAAATAATTAAAATAATATAGAATTGAAAATGAATAATTAAGAGTGAAGATTAGATAATTGAGATTTGAAAATTAGATAATTGAGATTTGAGAAATGAAGTGTGGAAAAAATAAAGAATTGATAGGTATTTATAGAAGAAAAATAAAAAAAATTAACAAAAATAAAAAAGTCAAACCGTCATTTGACCGTTTGACTTGGCAACGGTCTTCATTTAACCGTTGTATAAATGGCAACGGCTACTTTGAATTTTATTTTTTTTTCCTTGAACCGCCGGGTCAGCCCAACGGTTTACGGGTTCGAATTTTTCGAACCTGTAACTGGCCCGTGAATGGCGTAGCCCTTAGTGTAGGGCTACTTTTAGGATCTTGGAAGGGCTAAATGGTCTTTTTAGTGGTACTAATGGATGTTAGAATCTATTGTCGTGTTTCATTAATCAAGTTAATCAATTTTCCAGATTCACTATATTCTAATTAATATTTGAACAAATAATAGAACATGAAATGAAATACACATTGAAAATTAAAATTGACCCCAGCAATTTTAATGAGGTTTGAATATCAAATATCTTACTCCTTGAGGCCATATCTAAAGAGAAAATAATTCAATATCATTAAAGGTTTAACATAATACAATAACTGAACTTATAAAAATAAAACCGAAGACTCCTTTTTTATTTGGATGTTATTTTTGTATTGCTGATAAGTTGGTTTTATACTAACAAATTAAATACTTCTAAACTAATTATTTGATTGATCTCAAACAATTTATGTAGTTTTTATGCGTGTTTTGATGCATTACAGAATAAATCTTCAAAATGCAAGTCAAGAAGAAAAATAAGTGACAAAACAAGCTAAAAATATGAGCAAGAATAAGGCATGCCATGACACAATCATACCATGCCGCAACATAGCCTAAAAGAAAGAAAAACAAACAAAAAGAAGCATGCCATGGCATGGTCTGAGCATGTCGCGGCATGCCAGTCAAGTTGCTAACATGCCACAAGTATGCCTCAGCACAAAATACATGCCCCAGCATGGTTTGAGCATACCCGAGCATGGTCACATTTCCTGTGCACAGTCTATTTTTTCTTTTCACTTGAGTTTAAAGGAATAAAGTAGATATGATGGGAGATACTTGAACCAGATTTTATGGACTAAAAAGTGTGTCATAAAATAAAGAAAAAAGAGGCTGAAAAGAAGAAAAATGATTGCTAAAAGAGGATACAAGATGGCTAAGAAATGGGTTAGCTACAACTTGCAAAAGAGAGAGTTTTAGTGGAGATAAAAAGAGAACAAACTAATAAGTTGAGGAAGGATGATTTCAGGGGCTCTTTTGAAGACTCTTGGGAGAAGAAAAGAAGAGCAATCATCTTGAGAAGTTGAGGAGAATATTTACATCAATAAAGGAAGCCATTCTTGGAGTCAAGGAGAGTTTCAACCATTCCTCCTACTTCACAAATTGGTAAACAATTTTCATGTTCTTTCTTATATATTTCTTGAAATTGTATTCATCCATGATGAACTAAACTTTTCTTTTTGGATGATGATGTAACCTTATTTGATCCTATGTTTTGAGTTCCAATAATTATTAATTCAAGTTATTCATCTTATTTGTGTTATCTTGTTTAGTATTGCATCTTGATTATTTGACCATTAATTGAGATTATTTGATGTATGAGATTCGATACTCGAGAGAGGAAAGATTACACATGATCATAAGGATAACGCAACCTAGGAATTATAGAGTTGAGAAGCTAATGAAACCTTTAAAGTTTTGAAGAAGAATTCATTGAACTTTTGTAGAGTTTTATTCTTGGATTCATGTTAGAACTCATAGTCACTTCAGCACTCGAGAGAGGGAATTTATGAGCATAGGAATTCTTAACTTACATGTGTTGTTGACTTGAATTGGTATGTTTTGGAAAGAAGAACAGATATGATAATAAGGTGAGCCATTCCCCTAGAATTTCTTGTTCATAAGGTATTTGTTGTATTACTTATAAGAACTCCACTCTTGCCTTTATATTTTTTATCTTATTTTATTTTTTTTATCAATCATCACTTGATTTTCTAGATAAAATTAGGACTACTTGAACTACAACACTTACTGCAATTTTTTATTACAATCCTGGTAGATAAGATACTCAACTCACCGTTGTATTAAAACTTAATACTGTGCACTTGTGGTTTGCAAAATTTCACGAACAATTGCTCCATTGATGAACTTGTATGTGAGATCCCCTCGATTTGAATCTGCCTCATTAAACTCCCTTCAACATTGACTGTAGTCAAACAATAGAGTCTCCTGAGAACTCACCTTCTTCTCCCGAAGGATGTTCAATGCGATGTTCCACTATAGTTTGGAACATAGTTGAATCTCCAGTGTTGACTTGAAGTTAGAACTTTGATTATCAATCATATGAACACTAGAGTGGAATCGGTTGCCCTTTAACTCTCGATTTCTTTGTGAAAATTAGCAACAACAACTAACGTGATTTTATGTTTAAATACACAAACCACTTTAGTTGATTCCTAAATGATTATATAGAAAGTTACCCAGTCTATTACAAAGACTTTACATCCAAACCTTTCTATGTTTATCACAAAATAAAAAATTCTAGTTACAACTAAGTTTCCTACACTAATCTTACTAGAATCCAAATCCATAATGTGGTAGGAAAGTCTTGGATTGTAATTTGGAAACTCCCTTGAAGCTCAAATCTGAATATGGCAAAGTTGAAGAGATCAAATCCTTCTTTTAATTGGACAAGGATTTATTTGGAGATATATTGAGGATTTATTCCCATAAATTTCTCAAGCCTATTTTTAATAAATCCTTTCCAATATGGTAAGTACAAAGACTTTATTCCATTTTGCACAAATAATGCCAATCAATATAGTAATTAAGTCACACGGACTTAACAATTTTTCCATTTGGCATTTTTTATCAAAATCAATAATCTTACCTTAGTATCAGAAAAACATGTTCAAGTATTCAAGTTCCATCAAGAATATCCAAAAAATAGAATAATCAATTAAGTCCACAGAACCTGTGTTAAAATAAGAAATTGATCATGAAACTAAACATGACACTAAGCAAAATACTAAGGCATGTAGAATATTGTTCAGGGGCAATCAACAGCTAACACACAAAGTCTACCAACTACTACAAGTAGAAACTTACTTGCAAAATACCTCCCCTAACAAATCAAATAAAAACATCAAAATATTAAACCAACAAAACATCAAAATAGTTTTAATCACATCATCAAATTAGAAGAATCAAATGAAAACATCATCAATCAAGATCAACATTCGAGCTTCTTATCAACTTCATCAGGTTCAACATCTCATTCACCAAGTTGGTGAGTATCAGCATCTATTATTTCTCCTCTAATCTCTACATTAGTTGTAACTCTGGTATCAGCTTAAACTCCTCCTGTACCTGCACCAAAAGTGCCAACTTCTGCAGTCCCTACCTCTACAACTGACTCCTCATTTTTGTCAAAAAATGCCGAAGAAGCCCCAAAAACCTGAGCAACAAAATCTGAACTATCCAAAGGAATTGATTCAGTAGCAGCAGCTTGTGGAGTATTGTCCTTGAGATGGGTAATAAGATAAAGAACTTTTTGTTCCTTAGACTGTCCTTCTCGAATTTACCTAGCTGCAAGTAATTGTTTGTCCAAATAACTAAGAATATCCTTAAAAATGATGGAATATCAGATGTTGCAGGTCGTGTCCTAACAGAAGATGGAACAAGAGTAGGCAAATCATCCAAATGACCCTTAAACTTACCAAGCTTAGTGGAAACCCAGTAATCAACCCTCAATATGTTTAGATATAGTTCTCATGATATGTCTACCTAGATCAATAGTATGCCCAGTCCTAATGCAGTAAAACAACACAGCTTGATTCCTTGTGAACTAGACTCTTCTGTTTGATAGTTAGGATCTTGTCCAAAAGCTACTAGAATCTATGTTGTTCTACCTTGTGTTCGAACAGGACTGCGAGCAAGACCACCACTAGTGCGACCTTGTTGTATTGTGATTTCCACAAAGTTAGAGAATATTGACTGGCAAGCAGATTGTTGTAGGACTGAACCAGAAACAGAGTTAGCTTCTTCTTGAACAAGAGCAGTACCTTACCTTTGTTGAAAATCCACCAAGATTTCAACAACTTTAGTGGATTCAGCCAGAGATGTTGCTGGCGTGTAGAATGAAGACCCTTTTGGAGTAGGGACAATACCTTGATCTCATTTAACAGTTGATCTATCAGTGTGGGTTGTAGAGGCAATTTCCAACGGTGGCTATTCAATAGCCAAGTAGGAGCTTGTTGCCTTCCCTTCTTTATCTGAGTCCCAGATGACTCACCTTGCTATTTTCTATTCTTTGTAAGCAATCTTTGCTTCATTTGGGCTATGGTCTCATCTTGGGAATGTTCCATGTTAGACATGCAGCAAGAACAAGAGAAACAGTGGAAGAGAAGAGAAAATGGTTGAGGAAATATTTACGACTGTATATCTAGGGTTTGTTTGTGATAGAACAAAATATAGGTTAAAGCCTTTTTATACCCTAGGTGAAAATACATTTCCTGCCGAAAAAGAAAAAAGTTCTTAAGTACAAAAATTTCTTTCAAATTCGGTCCTCATCTCTTGGAGTACTCTTTCTCCACTAATCACACATTTTTCACTTGTGCAATGAGTCTAAAAAATAGGAATTTAGATAAGTCAGATTTGTACCAACTCAATAATTCAAGTAACTTCCATATTTATCCATTTATTGATACACGAGAAAATCAAAATAAAATCTTAAAAAGATATGTCTATGATACATTCCATCCCATGCAAATTAGAAATTGAAACATGCTAAAGATAAATATGGCACTATTCAAATTTCAAATTTCATAATTCCAAAACATCAATTGAGAAATTCAATCTTTAATCCGTTTTGACATTAAACTCAGAGTTTGTTCATATTATTCATTCGCCACACTTTTTTATCACACAGAAATTTGTTCAATTAAGAATTAAAATAATGAACCATCATCATTTTCTTTTATTATACGATATTCAACACATTATTCTAACATGCACTGAGAACAAGGATTTAGCCAGTCAATAGCTTACAGTCTAAGACTTAGGTTAGTTTTTTCTCATGAATATTGGTGATACCTAGTCTCGGATTACTAGAAATCCAAGCACAATGAATCAAGGAATCTTTCTGAAGTCTACTCAAGTTCAAGGCCAAAACATTTAAGACTGTCATTCAAAATTGAGATTCTAGAATTTAAAAATTTTTATAATCTAATCATACTAAACTCTTAATGAAGTATGCCTAATGAAAATCATGTCCTATAAGCTATTTCGTAATAGAGTGCTGAAACACAATCTGCATGCGATGATGTTCATTATGGTGTTCTAATAGAAATTTGAACATGACTTCACAGAATGTAAACACCCAAGAACTTTCTTAATGCGGTGAATCTTTGTACATCAATTACTTTAGTAAATATATCAGCCAATTGATTTTCAATTGTTACATGATCCCATTATCACAATTCCACTTTTTACTAACTCTCTAATAAAGTGATGATGTATGTCGATATGTTTTGTCCTAGAGTGTTGAACTAGATTTTTAAAAATATTTATAGCACTTAGGTTATCACAAAACATATTTACTGAATTTTGTAATATTCCATAGTCAGCAAACATTTGCTTCATCCACAAGGGTTGTGAATAATAGTTCTAACATGAAATATACTCAGATTCAGTAGTAGATAGGGACACATGGTTTTGTTTCTTACTAAACCTAGATATGAGATTATTACCAAAAAAGAAACAACAACCTGATGTACTTTTCCTACCATCTACGTCACCAGCCTAATCAGCATCACAGTAACCTACAAGATTTAAATTAGTGTTCATAGAGTAACAAATATCATAGTCAATTGTACACTTCGTATATCTAATGATCCGTTTGACGACCTTTAGATGTGACTCATTTGGATCAAATTGGTACCTGGCACAAACACCTACACTAAAGCAAATATTAGGTCTAGAAGTAATAAGATATAACATACTTCTAATCATGCTTCTGTACAGTTATATTACAACAGATGTTTCAACATCATCATTGAACAATCTATCATTAGTGTCCATAGGAGTTCTAATATGTTTGGTGTTCTCTAGTCCAAATTTTTGCACTAGGTTACGTGCATATTTTACTCTAAGAAATAAAAATGTCATCATCAAGTTGCTTGATTTGTAAACCTATAAAGTAATTAAGTCACCAACTATACTTATTTTAAACTTCTTAGATATTTGTTCAACAAACTTATGAATGTTATGCTTAGAGGTTGGCCCAAAAACTATATCATCCATATGAATCTGTGTTATGATCAAATAGGTGTCCGAACATTAATGAACAAAGTTTTATCGGCTCCCTCTCTGTTATAGCCCTTATTGACCAGAAAGTTTATTAAATGCTCATACCAAGATCTATGAGCTTGTTTCAGTCCATACAAGGCCTTTTTCAATTTATAAACATGATTTCGATGATATGGATCCTCAAAACTCTTAGGTTGTTCTACATAGGCCTCTTCATTCAAAAACCCATTCAGAAATGCACTTTTGATGTCTATTTGATACAGTTTGAAATTCATCAAGCAAGCAATGGCCAAAAGTAACCTAACAAACTCTAACCTAGCTACAGAGGCAAAGGTCTCATCAAAGTCAATTCTCTCAATTTGTGTGTAACCTTGTGCAACCAGCTTAGCTTTGTTCCTTGTAATATTCTCAAGCTCATCAGTTTTGTTTTTAAAGATCCATTTGGTACCTATCATATTAGAGTCTTTAGGCCTAGAAACTAAAGTCCATACATCATTTCTAACAAATTGACCTAACTTATCTTGCATAGCATTGACCCAAAATTCATCTTTCAAAGGTTTATTGACATTTTTTGGTTCAATAGAGAAAGTATAACAAACATAGCTCACCATGTCTCTATAATTAAGCTAGACTTGTGCCTTATTCTTATTCCATCAGGAAAAGTCCCAATTACCTAATCCAAAAGATGATTCTTTTGAATTCTGGCAGGTAGATCTCTTATAAGTAAATTTGTCTCATCAGAACTATTTGTTTTATATGATGTTATAACGTGATCTAGAACAATATGTGGAACATCATAGTGAACAATCTATTTTTTTTATCTCTGTAGAGTCCTATAATTTATCTATTTCCTTAGTTAGATTGTCAATTTTCTCTTCCTTAGAAAATTTTGTAAAATCAAAAAAGTCATCAATAACCACACTAGAAGATTCCATAACTATTTGAGTTCTCATGTTCAACACATCATATGCTCTACTTTTAGTGGAATATCCTATGAAAAGACCCTCATCAATCTTGGCAATGAATTTTCTCAAATGTTCATTGTCATTAAATATAAAGAACTTAGCACCAAACACATTAATGTATTTGAGATTTGGTTTCTTACCTTTTCAGAGTTCATAAGGAGTCTTAACAGTATCATGTCTCAAGTGAACTCGATTAAACATGTAACAAATAGTGCTAATGGCTTCAGCCCACAATCTTTGAGTCAACTTCTTGGAGCTGAGTATGACTCTAGCCATTTATTGCAAAGTCATATTCTTCCTCTTAACCACATCATTCTGTTAAGGAGTATTGGGGGCTGAAAACTCATGATTTATTCCATATTTATCGCAGTAATCAGCAAAAATAGTATTTTTAAATTCCTTCCCATGGTCATTTCTAATCCTAATAATTTGACCAATTCTACTATTTTCCTCAATTTTTAATCTTGCACAGAGAAATTATCTACACAAGCAAACAAGTATTTCTTACCACCAAGGCTTTGAACTTGCATAGGACGCATCAAATCCATATGTTGTAGTTTCAGATTTCATGTTGTACCTACATGTTGGAACATATGATGGGACTCCTCTTTCTATTTGCCCTATTGGCAAGGGCCACAAACATCATCATTCTTCTTACTCAATTTTGGCACTCCCAAAACTGCACCTGTATTCACAAGTTTAGTCAAACTCTTAAAATTTAAGTGTCCAAATTTCTGGTGTCAAATTTCAATCTCATCCTATGAAATGTTCAAACATGACATCTAATGTTCTAATGTGTGGCAATTATCAGAAGACCTCTTACCTATCAAAATATAATTGTTAGCATTATAAAAAACTTGACACAAATCTTTTGTAAAATGAACAAACAGATTTTGGTCACATAACTAACTAATACTAATCAAGTTGGCCTTAAGTCCTTCAATTAAAAATACATTCTTTAGCCTAGGTAAGCCTTTAACATCTAAAGTCTGTTTACCAAGATCAGTCTATGCACACCATCACTAAAAGTCACATAGCCTTCCTCAATACTTTGAAAGTTTAAAAAGTTATGTTTATTCCTAGATATGTGCTTCGAAAAATCACTGTCAAAGTACCAAGAACACAAGTTGAAACTTTCAAGGATGTGTTAGCAACATTACACCTAATATCAGATTTTCTCACCCAAATTCTTCATGGAAAATTATCTCTTAGATCAATCCTAAACTTTGGTTTGCATTTTGGAACAGATTTTGTCCCATGTTCAAACTTTCCAGAGAATGATGTTCTAACATGTTTTCCATTCCACAAGTCCTTTTTCAATTTGAAACACTTAGGACATATATGACTAAGAATATGACAGTAATGACAAATTGGTACAAACATTTTTGGCCGAGGCTGTTGAAAAATATTTTTCTTACGAGAATATAACCAATACCTTGACAATTTTCTCCAACTTGTCCAGTAGAGAGAATCTCATCAAGTTTGGTTTTACCAGTGTTTATTCTAAACAAAGAGGCTTTGGTACTTTCCAGCTCACAAGAGTGTCATTGAGCAACTTATCTTTTTTAGTAATCTAAAGTTTGAAATAGTCCAACTTATGTTGTAACTTAGCTTTTTAACATATGAGCTCAACAACCTATCCATCTAATGACTTGTTTGTCTTAGAGACTTCAACCCATTTTTGGTACATCAGTTGGTACATTGCTTGAATACCCTCATCACTTTGCTCATCTATGTCACTACTGCAATAAAAAACATCATCAGTAGAAAAACTTTGAACAATCTTCTCTTTACCTTTGGATGCAGTATTTATACTAAAATAAAAAATATGTGATGTTCCAACTTGTGTTCCAACATGACTTATGACTTAATAATTTCTAGATTAAACAATGATGTCTTGCTTTGTGGTAGAACTTAGGGCCATATGATTGCTTACAACATCATCATTCTCCTTCTGAGTATCTTTTGATTCAACATCACTCCATGCAATATTGAGTGATATTCCCTTCTTCTTGAGTATGTTTGCACATTTAAGTTAGATATGCCCATAGGTTTCACATTCTCTACATTAATTGCGCTTATCTTTCCTGTCATTTGAATGGAAGAAGGATTAGTAGCACTTTTATTTTTAGAAACGTTGTAACTTTTACCTACTCTGGATTTTTTTAAATTCATCTTTTTTCAAGAACTTTCCAAAGTTTTTGGTAAGTAGAATCATTTGATCAGTCATGTAGGAACATCAGATTGAATATCATTATCTGATTGTTGTATTTCAACAGGCAATGCAATTCCTTTATCTTTTGATCTTTTGTTTTGCTTGAGATTCATCTTAAAAGTCTAAGTGAGCCCATCAATTCATCCAGACGTATATTGGTAACATCTTTGGCCTCTTCAATGGCTGTTACTTTATGAGTAAACCTTTTAGGTAGGGATCTCAACATCTTTCTCACTAATTTTGTGTCTGTATATTTTTCCCCCAGGGCATGAGCCTTGTTTGCAATATCACAAAGTTTAGCATTGAAATCAACTATGGTCTCATTGTCTAGTATTTTGAGATCCTCAAATCAAGAACCAGCATTTGTAGCTTTGAATGTTTGATAGAGGCAGTACCATCTTAGGCTACTTCAAGTATATCCCATGCTTCTTTGGCAGTTTCACAAGTTGAAATTAACCTGAATTGATTGGAGTCAATAATGATAAAAATAGTATTCTGTGCCTTGGAATTGTTGCTTGCAATTTCATTATCAGATGTTGTCCACAAATCTTCTAGTTTGGGAACAACATCATTTGACTCATTCTCCATGACTGGATATTTCTAGCTAAAATCAACAGATTTCCATGCCTTCTCATCACTTGATTTGATAAAGGATCCTATCCTAGCCTTCCAATAAAAGTTGTTAGAACCTTCCAACTATGATAGATGTGTAACCGAACCTCTTTCACATAGGATATTCATATTTGCACTTTAAGCGACAACAAATCAATCCAAGATCTCACTAAGTGTGTCTAGTGCCTACTCTTGATGCCACTTGTTAGAATCTGTTGTTGTATTTAATTAATCAAGTTAAATCAGTTTACCATATTCATTATGTTCTAATTAATATTTGAACAAATATTAGAATATGGACCGAAATGCACAACAAAAATTAAAATTGACACCAAAAATTTTAATGTGGTTCGGATATCAAATATCCTACTCCTCGAGGCCACGCCTAGAGAGAAAACAATTCACTATCAGTAAAGATTTTAAACAATACAATAATTGGACTTATAAAAATAAAATCAAAGACTCCCTCTTTGTTTTGATGTTATTTTTGTATTGCTCTACTGGTAGACTTATTTGCGAGATCCCTCGACTTAAATCTACCTCGTTGAACTCCCTTCAATATTGGCCACCATCAAATAGTAGAGCACTTTCTCCCAAGAACTCACTTTCTTCTCCCGAAGGATATTCAATAAGATGTTCCACTATAGTTTGGAATAGACTTGAGAGTGCTGACTTGAAGCTCAAACTTTGATTATCAATCATATTAACACTGGAGTGGAATCGGCTGCGCTTTAACTCTGGATTTCTTCATAAAAATTAGCAGCAACAACTAATGTGAATTTATGTTTAAATACGCAAACCACTTTAGTTGATTCCTAAATAATTACATATAAAGTTACATAGTCTATTACAAGGACTTTCCATCCAAACTTTTTATGTTTATCACAAAACAAAAGATTACAATTATAATCAAATTCCTACACTAATCCTATTAGAATCCAAATCCATAATGTGGTAGAAAAGTCTTAGATTATAATTTGGAAACTCCCTTGAAGCTCAAATTCGAATATTGCAAGTTGAAGAGATCAAATCTTTCTTTTAATTGGACAAGAATTTATTTAGAGATATCTTGAGGATTTATTCCCATAAATTCCTCAGGCTTATCATTAATAAATAATTTCTATTATGGTAAGTACAAAAAGTTATATTCTATTTTACACAAATAATACCAATCAATATAGCAATTAAGTGACATGGACTTAACAATAGATGACTTCAAAGTCATACTCGGCATAGACTTCTTATAAAAGATAACTGATATTCACATGCATTTTTTTATTTTGATGTGTATTCTTGGCAAATAGGAACCTTGTATGGTACCCACCATTGACCCAATTAATAAGCACCCATATGAAGTATGGATAGAACTAAACCACTTGTCAACAATGCAACTTACCAAGGGGAAAAAGATAGATGAGCCAACTTACTTGGCAATCTTAAAGGAGGTTACCTAACCTGTCAACTATAAGGAGGATTTATCACCTCTTATTCGAGACGTGATGTCGGCTAAGTTACGGAAGAATTTCAATCTAGGTGAGAGATGGATCATAAGATTGAATTAGAACCAAGTGCCAAGCCATCCACCATGGTAACCTACCAAATAGCCCACCCAAACTCTCAAAGGCTACTAACTAAACTGCTAGATAAATGGAGGATTCAACCTTGAAAGACACCTTATGTTGCACTGGGGTTGTTTCAAAAGAATCATGATGGATTGCTAAGGGGGTGTGTGACTATCGGGCTTTTCATAAGGTAACGATTAAAAATTAATATCCCATACCTTTGATAGTTGACTTGCTCATCAGGGTTAGTGAGCCATAGTATATACCGAGATTGATTTGTAGAATGGCTAATAGCAAGTCTATATTGCTGAGGGGAACAAGCTAAAAGTAACATACATAACCCACAATAGCTCTTTTGAATGGCTACTCATGTCATTTGGCTTGATTAACACCCCTGCCATATTTTGCATGTTGTTTCCATCCATACTTAGATGGATTCATAATAGTCTACTTAGACAACATCATGATCTTTTAGCAACTCTTAGAAGAACACACCAACCACCTTCGCACCATTTTCCAAGTACTATGGGAGAATCAATTATATGTTAAGAAGTAGAGGTGCTCATTTGCCAAAGAAGAGGTGTATTTCTTGGGGCATATCATCGAATATGGGAAGCTCAAATGCATAGGGCAAAGGTAAAAGTCATTACGAAATGGGAAGCTCCAACCAAGGTAATAAAATTATGATCTTTCTTTAGTCATGTTAATTATTATTGCAGGTTCATCTAAGGTTATTTGGCATGGGTGGCGCCTTTGGTGAACCCACTCAAAAAGAGAAAAATATGGGATTGGTCTATGGAATATCAAAAGGCCTTTCATAACTTGAAGACTATAGTGAGAGCCTTAACTAACTTTAGCAAGCCATTTGAGTTACACATGGATGCCTCTAACTTTGGTATTAGAAAGATTTTGATGCAAAAAATGACATCCAATAGAATTTAAAAGTTGTAAGCTCAATGATCGATCACTGTTACATAATGCAGGAAAATGAGATGAAGACCATTATCCATTGCCTACGTGTGTGGTAATAGTATCTACTGAGGTTGCATTTCATCATCAGAATAGTCAACATTGCCAGCTATTTCTAAACACAAAAGAAGTTATAACCAAAGCAAGTCAGGTGGCAGGACTTCTTGGCAAAGTTTGACTATATGCTAGAGTATAAGCTCATAAAGGCCAATGTCAAGGCCGATATACTAAGCCAAAAGACAAAACTTGTAGCTATTAGCTTACCCAAAAGGGAGATAATGGATCTCATAAAATAAGGCTTAGAACATGATCATTTAGCCAAGGAATTAAAAAAGCTAGTAAGAAAAGTAAAACAAAGCAATTTTGGGTAGAGTACAGCCTGCTCTACATGAAGGGATGACATCTACACATCCCAAAATAGGGAAATTTGAGAAGAGACCTCATCAAAAAGTGTCACGACATCATGGGTGGGACATCCAGGCCAAAGACGCACTATAGCATTATTAGAATCGACATACCTTTGGCCACGTATGAAGGATGGTGTCAAACTCAATATAAAGGCTTATCTTGTGTGCTACTAAGACAAAGTGGAAAACAAGCAACTAACAGTCCTACTTGAGCCATTACCAGTTCCCAATTGGACATGGGATCTATCACTATGAATTTCTTTATTGCATTGCCCAAGTTAGATAGACTTGGGTCCATTACGGTGGTAGTGGATCGATTTTCTAAATATAGGACTTCATACCATGCCCGAAGGAGGATTACCTAGCAGAATAGACAGCTAGGGCATTCTTCAAAATTATTATGAAGTACTGGGAGTTGCCACACAACATTATGAGTGATCGAGACCCCCTTTCCTAAGATAGCTCTAGATAGAACTCTTCAAACTCCTACGGTCAAAGTTGTATTTCTCAATAAGATTTTACCCCCAGACTAATGGACAAACCAAATGAATGAATGCCTTAGTGTTATTTGAGGCACTTCATAAGTGCCAGCCAAAGGGACTGGGCCAAGATCCTCAATATGGCACAATTCTCTTAAAATTTAAAGTAGAGAGAGGCTACACGACTGAGTCCATTAAAACTAGTGATGGGATAATAGCCACTAACTCCCCACACTTTAGTAATATCCCTAGGTAATGGAAGAAGTCTAGAACAGTCAAGATGGCCAAGTTGGGGAAGGAACAAGCTGAGTTAGCTCGATCGCATTTAGAGAAAACCCGTAGATGAATGAAGAAATGGGATAATAAGAAGAGGTGGTCATACGAATATAATTTTGAAGGCCAAGCCTTTATTAAGCACTTACCACAATAGTTTAAAGCACTATGAGGCATGCATAAAGGCTTGGTAAGGAGGTATAAAGGGCCATTTCCAATAGTGTCTAAGGTATCTTATCATCTTAACTTACCAAGAACTTTAAAAATCTATCTAGTCTTCCATGTCAGTATGTTGAAGTTGTATCATAGGGACAATGAAGACCTAAGCCAAGGAGAATTGCTATGAGCACCCCTATGTTGAGAAAGTCATACAACAATGAGATTGAAGATGTGCTAATAAAGAAACTTGTGCAGTAATAAGGCGTAAACCTCGCACCAAATACTTGATCAAGTGGAAGATACTACCTGAGTCCCAAGCAACCTATGAACTAGAATAGGACTTGTGGCAGTTTTAAGACCACCTTCGGCATTATGAGGTGATGAGAGTGCCGCCATAATTTGGTGGGGGAGGATGTCATAGCCCGCTAGCTTAAGACCAATTTTCCTGCAGTCTTTCCAAGTTTGGAGGCTCACCCTCAATTTTCTAGAATTTGGTATATAATTTTAACATTATTGTAGAAGGGTGTAGGAAGAGCAGAAAGCTTCTAGGAAACTTTGCTTTAGATTTCTAATAGCATATACTTGGAATATTCCCAGAGAACTCTAGAGAGTACCTCCCCACCATTGAAACTTTTAATCTCCATTGTCCATTCGAATAGGAGAGTAGCATAAATAGGGGATAAGAGTTCATTTTTGTAACCATCCAAGTTGAGAGATAAGTTTGAGTGAAGTGTTCTCGTCTAAACTCTCTTGTCTTAAAGTTCTCTTGTGAGTTTTCTTGTCTTCTAGTCATTTTTCCAATACTTCTTCACATACTAAACTTCGAGACAGACTGACTTAGTTAAGTCATGAGCAGTGATTGAAGAAGCTCTAAGGCCGCATGATACTTAGTTAATGAAAAAAATCCATGATAGAATATTGGCATACAGTGCCTGAGGGCGACATTCACCCGCGGGCAGGCACAGCCTGCATAGATGCCCCGTACATGCAGTTGTGCCTCAACCCCATTACTCATTATCACTGTATAGGTTGGGTGTGTGCGTGTATGCCCAGGCTCAATATGCCTATGCTCATGCACAGCCCACCCACAAGGGTAATGAACGACCCTATGACCACCTGTTAGGACTAGGCACATACCCAAGCCTCCACCCCCTTTGTCGCATCTAAGAACCACTTCTTGCGATTTAAGCTTTCTCCTTGGGGTTGTTCAAGAGTAGCCTTCTTGTCAACCATTCGTATAGCATGTGCTACCTGCAATACATTGCACACGAGTCTGTATGCGTGGCACGCACACTGCCTGTATATAAAGGAGCACATGACGGGTGCTATTGTGCGACATTCTACTACAGCACTCTCGTTCAACGGCAGTTCAAAAATATATGTTTTTATTTGTTGCATTAATAAATTTAAAAAATTTAAAACCATACAAAAATCAAATCTCAGATCCCAAATAAAAACACACAATTATATAATCATATCATATAAAATTTAAGGCAAGTTTCAAAAAAAATAATAAGAATGCATAACCTAGGTTCTAATACTACTATTGGATTTGTCTGTATCGGGATACTAACATAGTAAAAATTTAAAAATGAAGAAAAATTGATATTACATATTGCATAAATAATACTTGTTCTCGGTAACTGATACGATTAATCAATTTGCATTTCTGATTACCTGTCTAATTAAAAAAAAGTTTCCTAATATAACCTAATGCAATCCTACAGATATAGGGTGTGAAACAATTCAAATTGTTCACGTGTCACCTCTCTAACGATATCCACACTTGAGAAATTTTTTCATGAATCTTAAATCTACGTCAATAGATCTATATTCTTTTCAACATTAAGAGATTTACCTATAGTTTAATTCTTAATTATTTGGTAAAGAAATAATTAAACAACTGTCAAAAGATGGAAATTTTTGTGTGGAACAAGGATATTGTATAAGAAAGGAGAGGGGTAGTTTTCTTATGCTATGGGAGGACTAAAAATGTCAATGCTTGAGCATTGAATTTTCGACCATATGGAGTCTTTAAATAAGACTCCTTCCAATCCCAAACCTAGTGAGATTTAAATTCTCAATCCTTTCTTTCCTTTTCCAACATTATCTAGGAATTTAATTCTCTAACTAAATTTCCAAATAGGCTTCCTACAAGCCCATTAACTTAGCTAGAACTTTAATTAATTTAATTAAGTCTAGTTCAATTGATCAAATCAAATGATCTAGTTTAGCACATAAATTAAATAGCCCCAACTTAATTAATTGATTCAACCAGTTATTTAATTAGTTCCACATGGGCTTCCCAATCCCTATTAGGACCAATTAAATAACTCTATCACTTAATTACATTAATTCAACCAGTGAATTAATTAAGTTCTAATTAATTAGTCTCTATTATTAATTTAATCCAACTTCTTGGATTACTTTCTAGATAGAAGTGAACTTTTCTAATTTGTGTATGACCTCTTAGGTTTATAACTAAGCTTGCAGTGGGCTTGCAACTTTTGCGATTTAATTGAATAATTAAATATTTATATTAATTAATTTAATTAATTAATCATCTTGGAATTAACTCTTTAATTCTAAAAACCTATAAGCCATGGGAATCACCTAACACATAGCACTGCATTATGAGTACCATACAAGTATGGCCCCTGTATCTCCTAGTCTCTCAGTTAAGTCGAAAGCATGAATTATTAGTCAAAAACTTATTTATCTTAATAACTATGATTCCATTCTCAGTTCGAAAACCCTCGTCTAACATTTATCTTGCCAAGACCAATAACTTCTAGGTTAAGACTATGGAAAAATTAAGAGATTCACCTATTCAACTAGGTGGGTAAGAGATCTTTATTGGCCACTCGTTAATTTCCATACACAAAGATGTTACACCGAACACTCCAATTATGACTGTCAGGAAATTTGAAGATATATTAAAGTGCAACATATCATGCACAATATTACAATGGTGCCTTAAGTTTAAGAACTAATTCTTCACTATTGTAACTAAAGAATTCCCATTCAACAAACAACATTACCAATTGAGATTTTCCAAGTGGGGTTGTTTGATGTACTTGTTGTGTAACAAACACTCGCACACACATACTCTATTGTCTCTACATCAATGCATCTGGAGTAAGACATGCATCATATGCCAAGTCTTATTGGACTTATCGATGTATTAATGGATCCATGACTTGGAATATATTTATGACCAAATTCATAAATGCATATTTCTTGATTGTCATCACATATGCGACCATGCCCTATAGCTATGTATGGTCTAAGAATTTTATCTAATTAGTAATGATAATTAAAGATAAATAAATGCTAATTATATTAATATACTTTGAATAATATTTTCAATACAAGAGTATAAATACGGCCAATCTAATTGGCTCATCGAATACTATTCTAACACCACATATGTCCATATAGATCAAATCTAATAGATTAGAGGCTTGCTCCACTTATCTAACAAATGGAGATTTGGTCATTTTTTATTAAAATTAGATTCACAAGCTGGCATATCTTGGGAGTTTATAAGGTCAAGCGATTGTGTAATCTTGTGGATCATTTTGATTATCTAATTTTTTTATTTCTTTGTTGAATATGAAACATGGAATTTCAGGGTTGAATAGTATATAGTACCAACATGAATTAAAAAAAAACCTTTAAAAATGAAACTATTCTAATTCTTTATTGAAAACTCAAAATCCTCTCTATCCAAAATTAGAATAGAGATAATATTCTTTATTAATTTAGGTACATAATTATCTCAAACTATTATATTTCTATTGCTAACACAAGTGGATAGTTTCTATAGCTAGTATAGCAATTTTGTTCCACTCTTTTGTGTTCGTGAAATATTTTGCAAATCGCAAGTACACGGTATCAAGTTTTAATACAATGGTGAGTTGAATATCATATCCATAGGAATTGTAATAAAAAATTACATTAAGTACCGTAGTTCAAATAATCCTAATTTTATCTAGAAAATCAAATGATGATTGAAAAACAAAGTAAAGTAAGATAAAAATGCAAAGACAAGATGAGCAAGAAATTCTAGATGAATGATTCACTTAATTATCACTTATGTTCTTCCTTCCAAAATATATCAATTCAAGTCAGCAATACATGTAAGTTAAGAATTCCTAAACTCATCAATTCCCTCTCTCAAGTGTTGAATTGACTATGAGTTCCAACATGAATTTCGATATCTATATAAAAATTCAAAAATAAAACTTTACAAAAGTTCAATGAATTCTTCTTCAAAACTTCAAAGGTTTTATAAGCTTTTTAACTCTATAATTCCTAGGTTGTGTTATCCATATGATCATGTATAATCTTCTCTCTCTCGAGTGCCGAATCTCATATATCAAACAATCTCAATTAGTGGCTAAATAATCAAGATGCAATACTAAATAAGATAACACAAACAAGATGAATAACTTGAACTAATATTATTTGAAATTCAAAATATAGAATCAAAAAAGATTACATTGTCCTCTAGAAAGAAAAGTTTAGTTCACCATGGATGAATACAACTTCAAGAAATAAATAAGAAAGAACATGGAAATTGTTCACCAATTTGTGAAGTAGGAGGAATGGTTGAAGCTCTTCTTGTCTCCAAAAATGACTTGTTTTTCTCCAAGAATGGCTGCCTTGGTTCCAGAAAAAATGAATGGGTCTTATCTCCAAGCACCCAATAGCCTTCTTTGGTTCCAAGAACCAATCCCCCCTTTGGTTGATGTTGATTTTCCCCTTTTAAACTTCTCCCCAATGATTCTCTCCCTAAAAGTCTTCGAAGAGAAACCCTGGAATCCTTTCACTTTTCTTGGCTTTTCTTCAAAAGAAACTTGAAATTATTCCACTTTTCTTGGCTTTTTTTCAAAAGAAACCTGAAATCATTCCTCTTTTCTTGGTTTTTCTTCTTTTTCTCTCCACCAATTTAGTGTATCCACTAGAGTATCACATGGGTAATGATGTATAGGTGTATCTAATGTGTATATCTCATAAAAATGCCAAAATTCATGATCCATTGCCACTTGTCGCAAAGAAAATACATCAACATCTTTTTTGTTAGTAGGATGACACCTAAGCACCTTGTATTCTATTTTGGCAGCCTCAGATGGCGCCGAGGCAGCTGTTTTGGCGCTTAGGCGCGGTGCATTCTGCCCTGACAACCTTCATTCAGCACTTTAACACTATTTAGCCTATTAAAACTATATTTTGACTTCTTTTTAAGCTAAATTAGATTTTTATGTCTCTTAATGAATTGTAGCTCTATGTCTTATATTTTCATAGGCACTTAAATCAACTAAATATGACATCTTTGGAGAGAGTTATACCTTAAATACCAAAATGTGTCATATCAGATAATTTCAGCCCAGTGTTGATTCTTGAACTTGGTTTTTCTCATTGAGATCGACCGAATTGGATTTTATGGTAAGCATAGAAGTTGTAGATTTATGTCTTGAAGTTTCAATAGATCAAGAATCAATATGATATGAAATTAGGGCCCAGAGTTATAATTGAAATACCAAAACTGCCATCAATAACACCACAACTTAAATTATTCAACATTTCAACCAAGTTTTTTATTTCTTTCCATTTTCTTCTCTTATTGTCATTGCCTACAAGATTTCAAACTAAATGAATAAAAAGTAACAAAAACACTTGAAAACAAACTAATTTTTAATCAAAAGATATATGAATTATTAGTATAAAACCAACTTATCATCTAACCACATGATAGTCTCTCCTCTACTTTGCTCCTTGGCTCTTGTCATCACTTGCAAATTATTGAATAGATGATAGCCACAACTAATATTTAATATCCAAGAAGTATTATTAACCAAAAGATTAACTTTAACAAAGAACATACCAGAACCATTCTGGTGACTCACAAGGTACTCTTTCTAGTTCCTCCTCAATGCCCCTACTTGCCGTAATGGTGGTACTTGTCCTCCAAATTGGCATTCAACTTCTTGACACCACCCTTACCCTTCAACCTCTTGCTCTTTGAGAAACCATTTCTCTCTTCATTTTTCAACATTTGAGTCTTAGATTGGATGAAAAGATACCAAGCAGAACAAGCTTCTCTTTTGTCATGGTTAATTCAACCATCTTCAATATATTGACCAACTCGGCAAGGCTAGTCCCCATCTTGTGCATGTTGAAGTTAACCATGAATAGGTCGAATGATCTAGGCATGACATCTACATAGAGTTCATTGTCCATAACGAATTTAAAGGAATCAAGCCTTTTTATTAGACCTATCATCTTCAGTCTATGTTCATGAATCGAAAAGCCCTTCGTCCTTCATGAGTTGGAATCTTGCATGCCTACTATGCTCCATATATATCTTGTAAGTAGAGATAAATATCATCAACGTGTGTTATATTCTGGTATTGCTTTTGTATCTCGTTCGACTAGCAAATAACATCAAGTTTGTAGAACATCATCAACTTGTTTTCAATGTTCTGCAAGCTCCATATCTATGGTATCCGTCTATGGATTTTGCTACCCTTACGTCAATGATATAAGCCCTTCTTTTAGATTTTAGGCGAATTTTCAAGTTTCGAAGCTAATCAAGATAATTGTGTCATAAACTTGTTTATAGATAGTATACTAGCAAGTATTTTTAGCCATTTTTATCTACTTACAAAATTAAATTTAAGCGTTCATTCATATCAATATCTATTTATAATCTAGGTCTTCTAATTATAATATGTCACCTACTATTTTATTCAAATTCCATTATAGAAATTTGAGAAATTTTATTTCCTAATAGGCTTGATTTCTAATTAATTTTCATCTTTATGAGTTTATATGACAAAAATGAAAAGATAGTCAACATATTGCCAATTACATTGGTCCAATGCAACCCACAATATATTTACTTTATCTTTCCCATAAATTACAATTTTATAATGAACTTATGGTACTTAATGTCAAGTTCACCCATCAAATATCCATATAGATGGAGCATCTCAACTCCTAATGACTCATGGCGAGACGAGCCCACCAAATGCTTTGTAGCAATAGCAACTTGCCTAAACTTAGTGCAACTCATGACTCGTGACCAAAGGACTAAATATAGTAGCATGTTGGCATGCCACTGCTTATGATTGAAGGTATAGATGATTAGCTCCAACCCAATTTTATCCATTTTTACTTGATATCAAACCTTTCAATTTTCAAGTGTAAAAATATTTTTTCAAGTGAGGGAAACAGGTGATTTACATGTAAGGTCTCAATAAATTTATTTATTTAGCTTATTTAACGTTGTCCACTCTAATGATAGCAAGCATACATTGTAAAGAAAGCATTAAATAAACTTTATCATCCATCACATGAATACAAATAAATAAGGATGACCATTACTAGCCTTTATTTCCTATGCAACCACTTGAATCAAAGTGGATCAAAGTCAATCTAAAGTTAATAATTAGAATGAAAATAGATTATATTGCATATATACATTCCATGCATACATGCATCTTCGTTCCATGCTATCCTCCAATTTTGTCTGCTTTTTCTTAATATTTGCCAAAACAAAAGGAAACTTCACTAACCTATCCTACTCTCATTTGAAAATACTACAAGAAATCTTGGAATAGATTCCAAGAGAAGGTACATAGGAGGAAAATAAAAATACATTCTAAGAAAATTTAGAGAAAGATAAAACTTACAGATCTCATTTTAATTAAAATCCCAAAACCATACACTGCGTAAAAATAAACCAATCATATTAATGTAAACTCTATGACCATAATCATTCAATCAACATATGATAATGGAAAGCACATAAAATTATCGCTTACATTTTGTGCCGTTTTTTGAATTTGAGATAAAATTTCAATTCCTTGTAGAAAAATAATTTTTCTTAAATCAAAAATTAACATTTAATATTAAACAAAAAAATCCCAAAAGTGTGCAACCATTATACGTATAAAACAAGATGAAAAGGCAGCCCAAGACTACTACCCATCATGCCAAGCTTGGCTAAGCTTGTTTTGTGTGGGTACTACTGACAGTTAGCCCAACAAGTACTAGGCTATCTCCTATCACTTGTTGGCACATGCCAGCCCCAAATTTAACAAGCTCTGGGCTTCTGCAATTCGCTCATTAAGTTGTCAACAAGATGGACGTGCAGTCAGCACTCGTTATTGCATCCAGTGTGCGCAATTTGTCCTCTACTACCCAGCCTATAGCTATCGCCTAGTGCTCAGGCTACTAGTCAACTGACGGGTTGGGTAGTGAGGCTGTATAGTGGATGCTTGCAACTTAGTTGCGTGTGTTTGTGAAATTATTTTACAAACCGCAAGTGCACGGTGTCAAGTTTTAATGTAACGGTGAGTTGAGTATCGTATCCACAAGGATTATAATAAAAAATTATATCAAGTACCGTAGTTTAAATAGTCTCAATTTTATTTAGAAAATCAAGTGATGATTGATAAACCAAGTAAAGTGAGATAAAAATAATGTAAAGACAAAAGTGGAGTTCTTAGAAGCAATACAACAAATACCTTATGAGCAAAAAATTCTATAGGAATAACTCACCTAATTATCATTTATATTCTTCCTTCCAAAATATATTAATTCAGGTCAACAACACATGTAAATTAAGAATTCTTATGCTTATCAATTTCCTTTCTTGAGTCCAAATTGACTTTGAGTTCTAACATGAATTTCAATAACTTTATAAAAATTCAAAAATAAAATTCTACGAAAGTTCAATGAATTCTTCTTCAAAACTTCAAAGGTTTTATAAGGTTTTCAACTCTATGATTCCTACGTTGTGTTATCCTTATAATCATTTGTAATCTTCTCTCTCTTGAGTATCAAATCTCATACATCAAACAATCTCAATTAATGGCCAAATAACCAAGATGCAATACTAAACAAGATAACATAAACAAGATGAATAACTTGAACTAATATAGTTTGGAACTCAAAACATAGGAACAAATAAGGTTACATCATCTTCTAAAATAGAAAGTTTAGTTCATCATTAATGACTACAACTTCAAAAAAATACAAAAGAAAGAGCATGAAAATTGTTCACCAATTTGTGGAGTGAAATAAATGGTTGAAGCTCTCCTTATCTTCAAGAATGGTTTGTATCTAAGAATGGCTCTTCTTCTGTCCAAAAAATTGAATGGATTTTGTCTCCAAGAACCATTCCCTCAATGCTCCCCTTGGTTGATGCCAATCTTCCCCTTTTAACTCATCTCAATAATTTATTCTCCAAAAAAATCCTGAAATTCCTCCTCTTTCCATGGTTTTTCCCCCATTATCTCTCGACCAAACTCCATTTTCTTAGTAAGTTATCCCCCAAGAGGTCCACAAAGTATTGTTTAGAAGTTGTCTTTAATAGTTTTTTTCCAAAATCTGAGACAAAAGATCACACTTTCAGAATTTTAAAGTAGTTTGGCACCTAGGCGTAGAAGAAAGGCGCCTAAACTCTATGTATTCTATTTCAACACTTCAGATGGTGCCTAGGCACCTTTTATTCTATTTTGGCAGCCTCAGATGGTGCCTAGGTGCCATGTTTTAGCCTCTAGGCGCCGTTGTTGCTGTTTTTCCCTCCTTCACTTTAGTGCTTTTACACTGTTCAGCCCCTTACAACTAGTTTTTAATATCTTTTGAGGATGAATTGGTTTTTGATGTCTTCTAATTAATTATATCTCTATATCTTGGTTTTATATAGGCACTTGAATCAACTAAATATGACATCTGTTGAGAGAGTTATGTTTGAAATACTAAGATGTATTATCCCAAAAAAAATTAGCCCAATGCTGACTTTTGAACTCAGTTTTTCTCATTGAGATAAATAGAATTGGATTTTGTAGTAAACATAAAAGTTATATATCTATCTTTTGAATTTCCATTGGTTTAAGAATTAAGTCAAAATTATATTTTAGCAAAGAGTTATGATTGAAATACAAAAATTACCATCAATCGCACCATAATTTAGATTCTTCAACATTTCAATCAAATTTTTGGTTTCTTTCAATTTTCTTCTCCTTTTTCATTACCTACAAGATTTCAAACTAAATGGATAAAAAATAACAAAAATACTTGAAACCATACCAAATGTTAATCAAAAAGTATATGAATTGTTGGTATAAAATCAACTTATCAATGTGCAACTCCTAATTTATCATTTTTCATTTTTTTTCAATTATAATTATTGCAACAAAAAGAAAAGATTTTTTCTCCATAAAATGCATACTACTTTCATCCATAAATAATTTAAATACAATTTCATACAAATCGAATTAAATGCAATCATATGAAGAATAAATTCGTGTAACCTAACTCTAATACTATTGTTGGGTTTGTACAAGCCCCAGGATACATGGCTTAATGAAATTTTAAAGTTTTTCAAAACATATAAATTATGACATTCATAATTTAAACCTACTTATCCTATTGTTATCACAAGTAGATCGATTATGTGTAATTTAATTCTCGTAAAAGAAAGTTTGAAACTTGTACTTATGAACTTCCCACTAAGTGCAACTGACTTTGAGGTGAACCAAATCGTTCTCAACTTCCCACTATTGAAATAGAGACTTTTGATTCTCAATCACGAACTTCTAACCCTTTTGGTAGACCTAGTGTCCCTAAGAGCTCCAAGTGTTTCTCCTCCAAAGTTAATCTACACCTTTAATACACACACAAAACTAAATTTATGTTAGCACGTTCAAGTCGTTAATTCCTATTGAAGGGATTAGTGTATATAGATTATAGAAGCAATAACACAAATACTTTGTGTATATGCAATTAATTTTTGAGTTCTTTTATTCAATATGGTAGAATAAAAGAACACAAAAACATGAAAAAAGCATGATGAGGGAGAACAATTTTTCTCTAGCCTAGGGGTGAACATTTTCAACAAAACCCCTCACATTTTAATCAATTTTTCATCCCCTAGAGGGGGGTATTTATACTCTTATCACATCTCAATGAGACTCTCGATCCATATAGGATTCCACATTTTTAAGGTAGTTTCCTTGTTATCAAGCCATCTTATGGATAGTATTGTATATCTATCCAACTAACTTAATCAATCTTTCTATTAGATTAAATTTTTTCGTCATCCAATTTTTATTGGCCCTCGATCCCATCAGGCCCATACCCATTAGATATAGGCCTAAAATTAATTAAGCTCATTTAATTTATCCAATTAATTAATTAATAATCCATCATATGAATTAAATAAAGTCATTTAATTAATCGATCCTATAAATTTAACTAATTGCTTAAATTGAGCTTCCTTTAATCTTTTTAGGTCCAATTAATTGATTCCATTAATTAATTAAACTAATCTAATACATGAATTAATCGAACTCTAATAAATTAATTAATTAATTATATTAACTAATTTATTTAATCCAACAATTGGATTATTTCACTTAACAAGAAATTGACTTATTCAAGTTAGTATTTGACCCATTAAGTTCACATATAAGCTAGTGTAGGCTTCCAAAGTTTGTGAGTTAATTGAATAATCATAATTTTTTTGATTAATTAATAAAATTATTAAATTTTTTCTTACTTAGAATTAACTCCTTAGTTCTAATCCACCAATCATAATTAGTATCTAGCAACACACCATATTAGTGAAGTAGCAAACGTTTTCAATTGCGAGTACGTAAAGTTTTTCCATCAACTAATATACGAATTGAACCTAAGGTCCAGATAATTAATCAAAACTCAAATAACTTTGAACTAAAAGGTTTTATGTCACGTGAATTTGAGCTTGCTACCTTTTCTAACTTTCATTCATCATTTGCCAAGTGGAGATTTTCTTATTTTTTAAGATAGATAATAATTTTTTTTTTAGCTACTCTTTAGCCTCCATACATAATTAAATTGCATCCAAAATATTTTTTATGATCATCATGTAATCGGAGAATAAGTCAAAAAAAAAACCAACTATGCATAATATTACTATGCTGCCAAGACTAAGGACTAAGTTTGCATTATCGTAATATTAGAATTTCATATTTGATAATATTTTATTTTCAATTAAAAAAATCTATGTGATTTGTTTAATATAATTATTTCCTAACAAATACCATATACATGCATTAGTGTTCATGTACCAATATTCATAAAACGAGACATACTCCTTGCAAACGTACATCATATGTGCAAATTTTATTGAATTATTGATGTCCTGTTTCAATTAATCTTGACATGGAACGACTTAAAACTAAAATTGTAGGGACTTATGCATAATATAAAAAATTCATATAAATTTAAATAAGATAAATAAAAAAATATTGAAAAGAATATATATGACAAAAACTTAAAAATAGTCAAACTAAGCAGCTCGTCGAACACTACTACTAAAAAATAAAAAATAAAAAATAAAAAAACTCATCCAACAATACTCTTACACTACTTAAGTGGATAAACATAAAATTTCCCCTGGTTAGGATGAACTATATAGAATTTTCAGCCCGTTGAAAACAAATCTTCAAAGAGGTTCTACAAAAGTGAAAATCCATCCACTCTGAATTGACCGGACTTGTCTAGTTAGTTTATTCCCTACAGAAAGTCCTTTTTATTCTCTTCATCCCGCGTGAAACTTAAGCACCAATACAAGCAACCACTCCAAGCAAAGAAGTTTGGCATTTTTCACAATTTCGTGAGTCACATAATATACAGATTCAGTAGTAGTTCTAAGAGAGTCTTATGAATAGTGTGAATTATATGATATTTGTTTATAAAATATATATATATCCAAAAAATTAATGTGTAAATTAGTCAAAATTAGATAAAATTTGGCTTTATGTTATAGCGAACAAGACATTCAAATTAGTAAAGTAACTTTTTTTTAGGCCAATGAAACTTTACCCAAACAATAAAGTTGTCTTAAGATTTTATAACTTAGAGGTAAGCCCACAAAAATATAGTTTTATAAGAGAATTATTGGTTGTATGTTGTTTCTTCACAGTAACATTGATGATGTAATGGCAAATGTAATTGATTGCACTTCTCTCAAAAAATAAAAAATGCAATGTTTTTTTGATATATCAACTAAATTGTTAATTGCATTTAAAAATTAGTCAAGATTCATGCTTGAATTTAACATTTAATTGTTGAGGACTCGAAGTATTATGATTTTTGAAAAAGTATAATACAAAATTAGCATGTGATTGCTTGACCTTTATTTTAGATATAATAGTGAAAAAAAGTAGTTTTTGAGAGAGAAGAATGAGTTTTTAAATTGTGTTTAGATGTGAAATGAAAGTATAATGATTATAATAGTTGTGATATATTTTTTATTTTTGAAAATGTATTAAGATATGAATTATTTTTGAAAGTATATGTAAATAAAAGATAAAAGTGTAATTATCAGAATTGATATAATTTTTTTTATAAAAAAGAATATTTGAATGTGAAAATATTTTTGAAAGTAGAGAAATATATTTTAATTTTTTTTAAAGAAAACTCACAATCAAATAATATTTTAGAAAAAAAAATTATAGATGAAAATCTCTCAAAATCTTTTTAACAAGCAAGCACAGCCCTTGTAATTTCCAAAGTTAGAGTGTAAAATATCCATTCTACCCTCATTTATATTATTATTTACCAATCTCACCCTTCTGTAAAACCCAATGTTTTATGGTAATATTGATTTAGCAGATATAACAATTCCATCCTCTCCTCGGATCGAATCTTGCATCCGTCCAAAATATTCCTAGGTTTTATGAAACCATATATTTAATTATAATAATGAACAATTAATTAGTATGTTTGTTTAAAAATTTTGAATTAATTAATATATAGGAAAAATCAAAATATTAAATATTTTATAAATATCAAAATATAAAAAATTAATATAGTAGTAAATTAGTAAAAAGATTAAAAAATTAATTATTGGAAAGGTAGCATTCATTTCCAACAGAGATTAAACTATACAATCCAAAGTACTACCAAAAATATTATAAAAAATCGTGCAGCTGATAAAACCATGGGTTGCAATCAGCCACCAGAAACAAATCTGTCCTTTGGTTTCTAATAGGAATAAAATAAAATATTATTGCAGACTTGCCTAATGCCAAGACTACCTTGTCCCTCAAACATAATAATTTATTTGCAAGCATACAAAAAAAATTTAAAAATCCTTTTTTCCTTAAATTATTCTTGTCCCTTCAAATCTTGATTAGGATAGTTTTATTTGGAGGAGGGATTTAATGGAGAATGAGAAATAGAAGTTGAAATTTGCTTGATTAGAGAGAAATTAAATTAACACATTCCTGACATAGATGTTCAGAAATTCGGCTTTCTGATTCGAATTTTTTTAAAACTTGGTCCAAAAATATTCTATTACCTAGCAAACCATATGGTAAAATATTAGATCTAAAAAACAACTATTGGAAAAAATAAAAATAATGAAAATTTAAAAAAAATATCCCAACAAGGGATGAAATGATGGAATTTGGGGTTGAAACGACGCACCTAAAATTGAGAGCTCTGATAAATTATGTTTGTCTAGAAAATGTAAACATGTAATCATCGCTCCATAACATTTTTCAAATTATAAGTTACAATCTTAAATTCTGGTGACAAAAATTAATTTCGACCATCCAAACTCTTCGAAATTATGTCCGCATTTTATTCCTCATCACAAAAATTCAATTTATTACATACTAAAAGGAATAGAGAATCTAGAACCCTATACTCACAACTTCTCCCTAGTCAATATTTAACCAAATCCTATAGTTTAGAGCAAGTTATGTTTGTTTCGGCAAATTAATCATGTACATTTATAATCGTCCCATAACTTCTTTTAAATTATAAGTTACAATCTTAAATTCTTCGAACTTCGACCATTCAAACTCTCCCAAATCACGTCTGCATTTTATTCCACATCATAAAAATTCAATTGATTATATTGGAAAGGGAATAGAGAATCTGGAACCCTATACTTGCAACTTCTCCCCAGTCAACATTCAACCAAATCCAACACAGTAATACAAGTGTGAAATTCTGACCATATTGGAAAGGCAACATTTCATACCACTGGTACTTGGTATTATTGTGATACTATGTGCCCTGCAAATCCATTGTAGTTATTATATAACCTAGCAAATGAGGAGATCATATTGTTGTTGTTGTTTTTTTCTTTTTGTTTATTTATTTGATTGGGTTGGAAATACTAAAATATTCAATTTAGTCAAATATTTATTTTTGATGATAATAATTCATAATAAAACCACAAATTCAGTACAATTAATGATTTTTGTTGGATAATTCATTACATCTAAATGAAATAATCACACACCCCATCTAAAATATATAAAATATATTTTGATTATAATACCCATATTTTTAAATTATATATTATTATTTAAACTCAAAATAATTTATGAGAGTTTTTAGTTAGAGGTAAATTAATCAAAGATATAATAATCCATATAATTATCTATCAAACTACACCTGTAATAAGAATTTTAATTAATATATTATTCAAATAATATTATGAATATTGAATAATTTAATTTTAATCCCAATCATTTTTCATCTCAATAAAAAAAATAAAAATAAACGATCCCTTAATATACTGTCCACTAACTAGGGAAGTTAATGAATAGATATGGGATGGCTTTGCTTAAATCTAAAGTCTAATTGCTTACTTCTAAATAAATTTAAAAACTCATCTAACTCGATTCATCTTTGATCTAAGTCCTCTTGCATTGTAAAACTCAGTATAAGGGTGAGTGTGGCCTTTGCAGTTGGGTTCTCAAAATTGCCTACCACAACTCATAATTTTGAAACGAAGAGAGTATTGAAAAGTAAACAATAAATGAGACTTAGCTATATACTTAAACGTTATAGGGGTTGGATCAAAACCTGACACAAAAAACTCACTGGAGTTTAAACGTTAAACCATTAACGGAAACCTACTTCATGTTGGACAAGTTTAGAAGTAAATGTTAACATGTTCTCAATGAAAGAAACATTTGGCCAGTCAAAAAAGAGATTAAACCTTAAAAAGGTCTTTTGTCTTGATCAATATTTGGTAGCAATTTGACCAAATTAAGTACAGCTAAATTGCTTAATTACATATGGATTCAAAATCAGCAATGAAGACCATGAAACAGAAATATAACATCATGTGAAAAAAAAAAAAAAAGAAAAGAAAAAGAAATACTTTGGGTTTTAGAAGGTGAAGATATTTTTGGATTTGCAAGCCAAGAATGCCCCACTTTTTGTTCTCATCATTAGTTTATGGTAAACTAGCAACGAGCTTGCAAACCCACAAGATTATCCTAATTTTCGGCGTGAATGGATTAGCAAGTTGCAAAATTCAACCAAAGTTGTTGTATCCAGAGACGAGCCAGAAAATTGAATACTGCGAGTTGAAATTTATTTATTTTTTAAAAAATAATAGATGAAGAAGTATTATAATTTTTTAAAAAAGTAAATTTTAAAAATTTAATAATTTTACACATAATGTTGTGTGGAGTTGAAAGGGACGACTCCTAGCTTCGTATCTAGGTGTATCGACCAACATTTCATTTTAAGAAAATATGTTTTATTTACTTGTTTACAAATCTGTCATAAAGAATCTTGTTTTCTGAATATAGAATGTAGATTTTAAATATAAGGCTGAAAATAAGTGTAGCATTCTCAAAATATTGTTTTGGTATTTTTAGGAGTTGTAAAGTTTAGAGAAAAGAAAAACACATATTCCTTATCTTTACCTTTTTCTTTTTTAAAAACATTATTCAATAACAAAAATGTCAGACTTTTAGCACACAGAATCAATGAAAGATTCATTAACTTTTTACATTTTTATAAATGAAATTATTTAAATATTTCATCTAATCTTACGAAAAAAAAAAAAAAGATTTCCCCATGTTTAATTTCTTCTTCAAAGATTTTGTACATCTGGGCTGGTCTGGCTAATAATTTAACAACCTGTCTTGTAATTGTACTCAACTAATGCCAATTACTTTGATTATTTACCCTCTTTTCAAAAATTAATATATGTGAAAAAATTTGAACAGTTCGAATTTTACTATGTCAGTATGTTGTGATTTCCAACTTTCACACCATATTGTATTATAATAATTATTATTGTTATTATTACTATTATTATTATTATTTTGGGAATGAAGAGAAGAGGAGTCCTGACTTGATTTATACGAGGGTAAAAGTGGTATTACAACACCACAAAGGGTCGGTGGTTTCCACTTTCTATGTATAATTCACCTGTACATTTATCCTAGTTGTGGTAAGAGTCCACGCTTTGTCACTTATCCGACATTTTCGTTAATTGCTAATCCCATAATTTATGGATAAATATTCACTTAATTCAACTGAAAGATCATAATTATTATATATCCATTTGAGCTTTAACAAATCCCCTAAACTATGAGTTAGATTCTAAAACAAAATCCTTCAAATACTCTGTGCCATACCTTCCACCAACAGAAAAAAAAAAAAAAAACAAATTTAAGATTAAGGTGGTAGGATAGAAAGATTTGGATTTAAAATATTTTTTTTAAAAAAATATTTTAAATTATTTCATATTAAATGAATGTCCAATTCAATACAATAAATCAAAAAATAATTCAAAATAAGAACTCAATTATTTAAAATCCATTATATCATAAAATTTTATCCAAATAAATTTAATAAATTTATTACCATACTAAGTCCATCTTTTCATACAATCTCATCTCTTAATTTAATGTTTTTGAAAAAAGTAATTGTATTAATTGATAAGGATAAACTCAAATATGGGTTTTGGATTTGATCCAAAAGTGTTTTTTTCTTTAATTATGACATTTAAATATATTTTTGTTTACGTTTAAAAAAACAAAATAATGAATTGTTTGTTGTGGAGTGTCCACCCTTTACGTGCAACGTAAGCCAATAGAAAATCTTATATTCCTTTTATTTTTCTTAATTTTGAGTGGATCATCCATCATTATAGCCACCCAATAATTTAACAACCTATAATTAAATAATTAAGTAAAATAATTTTCTACCTTTTCTTAACTACTATCCATAAAAACTTCTTTTCCCACTCTAATTGTACTTACCCCCAACCACCCACCCCCACCCCACCCAACCTCTTCACCACTCGATATAAACACCTCTCTTCTCCCCTCTTTGTTCTCTCCATTCTCTTCTCAAATCACACACACATACGTATCTTCTTTGCGCGTATTCTACAACAGCAATGGCGGTGAGCAACGGCAGTTCTAGCAATGGCCTGATCGTCAGTTTTGGCGAGATGTTGATCGACTTCGTGCCGACGGTCTCCGGCGTGTCACTGGCGGAGGCTCCCGGGTTCCTCAAGGCTCCTGGCGGCGCCCCAGCAAACGTGGCCATAGCCGTGGCCAGGCTCGGCGGAAAGGCAGCGTTTGTCGGCAAGCTCGGCGACGACGAGTTCGGCCACATGCTCGCCGGGATCCTAAAGGACAACGGCGTCTCCGCCGACGGCGTTAACTTCGACAAGGGCGCCCGCACGGCGCTGGCGTTCGTGACCCTACGCGCCGACGGTGAGCGTGAGTTCATGTTCTACAGGAATCCCAGCGCTGACATGCTGCTCACTCCCAATGAGTTGAATCTCGAACTCATTAGATCTGTAAGTATCTACTTCATCATCACACACACACACACACGTATACACACATGTGTGTGCATTTATGGGTACGAAAACACGTATTTATGCATGAATCGTACTGTATTTTTGGCTGAATCTGATTCCATATTTGTTTGTATTTTTTTATTTTTTATTTCAATATTCTTTTGTTCGTTTTCCGCAATTGTTTTTGGCTTGTAATGGGGGTTGAGTGAATCTCACGCCCATCTACATTTTCTTGGGGTGTCTTATTTTGACTGAATTTTTATTTGGGTCAAATATTTTATTTAATTTGGTTAATTTAAAATGGGATTAGTCAATACAATGACGATTTAGCCACTTATCCACATAGGATCCAGCAAGGATTGGGTCCCACCATTGGTTGCTGAAATCAAGATTTTTTTTTTTTGGTATTGAAATTAAATAAAGTGTCATTTTCTGTTTTGATTGTCTTTTGGCAATGAAAATGTGTTCCTTTTTCTTCTTTTATTAATTCGTTGACTCAATTAGATTTATTTAGTTCTGATATCAACTGAAGATTGTCGCTAAGAGATTGTATTATGGTTAAGGACAACAAAGAAACCTGGAAATAATAAAATTAGCAGACTTTGTCTAAGCTTCAAAATTATATTACATCCCATTGGAGCTCATATTTCTCTTTATGATGATTTCGTTGATGAATGCTTATTTATTTAATATTCCTGATTTCTTTTGTTGTTTTTATGGGGATTTTAAGTTTGACATTTAGATTATGTTTAATATTGTTAGTCAATGAAAAAACTTAATATGTACTAATTAGTTCTAAAATTTACGTCATTTTTATTCTTTCATTATTTTACTTACTTTTCAGAAAGTTTTTTGAGCATTTTATGATACATTTGTTTAGTATAAAATAATGATATCTCAATACACTATGATGTATATGGAATAACAACTGACTTGGAACTTTCAACCAGTTTTTGTCTAGACTTATGTTATTGGCACCAACAAAATGTTAGAAATGGGGCATGCATTTAGATCTTCTATTATTCCTAATTTTTCCACAAAATTATTCAATCATTCAATTGAAGGATAGAACTATTAGACTCCATTTTGAATTGATGGAAATAATAAATCTATTAAATTTATTTAAATACTTAATTTTCTATTTTGAACTATTTTTTAATTATTATAGTGAATTTTAAATTTATTTTAAAAATGATATCATTTAAAATCCTCCATCTAAATCTCCCCTCAAATTCAAATCTTTTTTCCAACCTTAATATTTTTTATTTTTCAAAGAAAACAGCAAATTTCATTATGTAAGAAAGACATATATATACAAACTTCTATTCAGAATATATGGAAAATATGTCTGCAGTTTTACATACATACAAAACAATATGTGGAAGTGTGTTTGTTTGCATTTATCTCTTTGGTACAATTATGTGTGCCACCCACACAAAATATCTCAGTCAATGAAAAAGATATAACACTAAGTTTATTTAAATCCAGTGAAGTGTAAAATTATATCTGAGACCTACCTGGTGTGGCATTTATTGCTATCAGTGTTTATCAGATGGGCTCCATCCTTGACTAAGTGAGTATTCTGGAATCTGTATGTGGCCTTAGAATCTGCCTCAAGGCTATATCTGTTTGTCTCTAGCATAGAAAAGGGCACTGGAATTTTATCCTCAGAAAAGTTGGTAATGGTGTGGCCGTGACATTCAACTATTTAGGCTGCCTAATAATCTACCAACCATTATTTCCTAGTCTTTTAATTGACATACCTACTAATTAAGTTAAATTACTTCTAGTGTGGTTACAACCTTTAAGAATTCACATTTCACACAACCCAGAATGTTCATGATAATGATACCAGTAGATTTAAGGTATAAACATTGCTGCAGTTGGTACAATATTTGAGTGCATTATGGGATCTATCCACTTGTCTTATTTTCTAAAAACTGTCTCAGATATGGTATTTAGCTTCTGTATTACTCGAAATTGTCTCTAATTGGATTTGATTTTTAGAGTGAAGTCGATTAATGCTAAAATTATTCACTGATGATTGTTTTTTAAATTGTTCCATAAAGATAAACTCTAAATTTGTAGACAAAACATGTTGATTGAGTTGCATGTATTTGATGTGCATAGGCTAAAGTGTTCCATTATGGATCAATAAGCTTGATCGTGGAGCCATGTAGATCAGCGCATTTGAAGGCCATGGAGGAGGCCAAGGCTGCTGGGGCATTGCTTTCATACGACCCGAACCTCCGACTGCCGCTTTGGCCGTCTGCCGAGTATGCTAAGGAGCAGATAATGAGCATATGGAACAAAGCAGACGTGATCAAGGTCAGTGATGTGGAGCTCGAGTTTCTCACTGGAAGCAATAAGATTGATGATGAATCTGCCTTGTCTCTGTGGCACCCCAACTTAAAGCTTCTTTTGGTTACACTCGGAGAAAAGGGCTGTAGATATTACACCAAGGTATGTTTACCTCTTAATAATAATACAATGGGTAGGTGTGGTTTCTTAATTGAAACAACCTCTGGATTAGAGTTGAATTCACACTGTCAAGGTGCAAGATTTTTAATAGTCAGAATGAGTAAATGTGGTACATAAATTAAACTATAGAAACCTTTTCTTATTGATCCAAATCATGCTTGTGATTTAAGCAATAGTATTAATATCACTAAAAATGTTATAGGTGGTGACATTGTAGCACAAGGGGTTGGTCCACTCCGCACCCTGTTTCTGAACAGGGGATGACTTTAAGGAATAGTATTCAATTGTGCTCTTTCATTTTCAAAAGATATTAATAGAAATTAACTATATAAAGTATTTCTTGTTATTGCCTCCAAATCTTGAAAGGTGTGATTCATGTGACTTTATGCCTCACCTCGTGAATTTTGACCTTTCTATCCTCTTTGGGACTTTTTTACAAGGATCTTCTGGAGACTTTGAGACTCAAGATATTTTGATTAATAAAAATCAGAATAAAAGATATGACAGGATTGAAAGGAAATTATAGAAGTTATATGCAATGTTGACATCTTTGTGACTTGTAATACAGAGATATGCATACCCTGTTGTGCAATAAAATAGACATAAAACAAAAGAAATGTATGAAAAAATCAGATCCAGTGACACTGTTACCTTTTTATTTTATCTTTCTCACATAAAATTATTCTTTTCTTGGGTGGAATGTAGAATTTCCGTGGGGCTGTGGATGGCTATCATGTCAAGACAGTAGACACAACTGGAGCGGGTGATTCTTTTGTGGGAGCCCTCCTTGGAAAGATTGTTGATGACCATACCATAATCCAGGTAAATTGTTATAATGAGCCCATGTTCTCTTTTTCATTTATATATATATATATATATATATATAAATGAAAAAGATCATGATGGTGTTATATCATCATTGTTGACAACATAATTCATTACAGCGTGGACCTACTAGACCAATCCAACAAGTGCTACTTTATAATCAATTTTTCGAGCTACTAACATTACCACATTGAACTTCCCTTTTCCTGATTCATTAAAATTTTCAAAAATTGTTGGCTGAAATATTTATGACACTGATAGTATTATGCGGTTATTTATGTGCAGGACGAACCGAGGTTGAAGGAAGTGTTGAAATATGCATGTGCCTGTGGAGCCATAACCACAACTAAAAAGGGTGCAATCCCAGCTCTTCCAACACACTCTGAGGTCCTTGGTGTTCTCGGTGGAACAAAATAGAGAAAAAACACTCAAGTTTCTGTTACAGTTGTTTTCCATTTTCTTTATTCCGACTTCTGAGTTTTAAACTAAACAAGTTTTGCTTTGCAATTTCTCTCTCAACTTTAGGTTGACAATTTTTATTTTACACTTGTAATGCGGAAATAATATCTTAAATTGAAATTAATAAATAAAGATAGCATCATATTTTCCAGTTTTTCTTCAGAAAAAGGTATATCAAGTCATCGATTGCAATGTTAAGAAAACAAAGTTAAGGAGAAAAAAAGTAAAGAATGTGTCTCTTTATGTTATCATACACCACAATGATAGTGATAATTAATAACCCGTCATTCAGTTCTACACAGGAAATTGAAAATTTCAGAAGTAAACTTTTTTAAACATCAAGTAACATGATTTATTTAACTTGGCCAAATATTCAACAAATATATATCTCTACTTAAATACCATCTTGAGAATTTCAAAATTTTAGTTCTCTAACAGTTGCACAAGTAAATAAAACTTGAAAGTATTCCACACTCTTTTAAATAAAAACTCCCATCTTCCCTAAAGAATACTTACATAATATGTGCCTGCAATCTCACAACGCAATTGATTGTGGATAACAACCACTAACCTCCATATGCAAAGATCCCCAAACATGCTTGCAGTTCTCCCACCTTCCCCTCATGTGAGCCAAAAATGACTTTGCCCATGGTTCATTGCTTCCCTCCAAGCTCATGTCATGAGGCACAGTAAAACTGTTATAGGATAAAATGTATAAGCAAATAATTAAGCAACTCCATTTTGAAGCCCACATCTCACTAACAAAATTGAAACAACAGAATTCAACTTTCCAGTAATCTTGCACCAACGTATAACTGGTGTGATGCTACAATCCTCTGATAAGTGCCTCTTTCAAGCTCAACATTGCACTGTAATTTAAGATTTTTCTTTCCTTGATTTCTCAGATTGCATGAGCCAATAACATGAAATTATGAAAGCGAACACAGAGATGAGTAATTCTTACTCTCTTCGGTTGCCAGAATTCACAGCATTATTGTCACCCTGTAATTGTAGTTTAAGTTTTGCACTATGGTAAAATTTTCCACATTTCTCCTTTTTATTTTCTTGATGAAAAGTATATTTATCTCAACGTTTTATAGCGAGTGGCTCACATGTTTCAACTTAAATTTATTTTTTTTTCATTTTGACATTCTATAGTGAGTGGCTCAACAGATTTTAACTTAATTATTTTTTCTTTTTTCTTACTCTGCCATTGTATGTTCATCTTACATTGTTTCCATTGCCTTTGAACTAAGAAACTGTCGATGTATACCAATTAAGAAGTATGAGATCAAACACGCTATTTGCCCATGCATTACACCACGGAGTAAATGCAAAAACAATTTATTTGACATAATTCTTGAATTAAACCGAAGCAAAACCTTTTCTTTTCATTTTTATCAAAGAAACTATACATCAAAAGAATCAGGCTGAATATTCTCTCATAAGCTTATCAGAAATGAAAATCTTGACCCTTATTGCCGTTCTTATTAATTCTTTTGAATTTAAAAAATATCACATATATACATTAACAACTATCATCTTATCCACTTTTCCTTTCTAAGGAGTGGCGTAGATTGTAAAAAGATTAGCTATATGATAATGCCTCCTTCCCAAAACTGGACTTTTACCCATTAAAATATATTACAAATGAAGATGAGATTGAAAAAACAGATTATAATCAAAAGGATAGCAACATTTCTTAAGAAAGCTTATTAAGTATAGCAACATTAACAACATTTCTTTTTAGTTACCCAACCATAGTTATCATTCTTATTAAGTTTTCATATAATAATTGAGCTCAAGTTTTATGAGAAAGCTTCTCAAGCCTAACTGATTGCACAGAAAAAGGGGAAAAGAACAAGTACATAAAACAAAGTAGAAACCCTACATATGAAAAAAATTCTAAAAAAATTCATATATACAGAACCACAAGAAATCATCAGTTCTTATTATATGGTTCTCCAAAATTTGGTACCACGAACTAAACATGTATACTAGTAAACTGAATCATCTGATAATCTGATGCTATCTTATGCAGCCAGAAGATAAAAAAAATAAATGAGAGCAACATGGTAAAAGAGGCAGGTAGCACCTTTTTATATTCATAAATGAAGGTCTGTAGTTACTCTATTTGAAGATTGTCGACTAGAATATTTTCTTTATTAGTGTTTTTCCCCCCTATTTGGTAGTACTTTTGTTTTGAGTTGAAATTATTAAATAGGGTGAATTACAAA
Organism: Paulownia fortunei; assembly: GCA_019321725.1. Taxonomy (NCBI): domain Eukaryota; kingdom Viridiplantae; phylum Streptophyta; class Magnoliopsida; order Lamiales; family Paulowniaceae; genus Paulownia; species Paulownia fortunei. The sequence continues at coordinate 12,685,530 of CM033123.1, forward strand.
AACTACCCCTAAAATTTGGACTAACTAGAAAAAAACTCAGCTACCTTGCAAAATTACAAACACCCCCCTCTGACTAAGGGAAGTCTGTCAAACTAACAGATTTGGCAGAAAGTCAAAATTGCCCTGCAACTTTTTTTTTTTTTTAAAAAGAGCTGAAATTAAAAAAATATGAAGTGACGACTTTGCCCCCAAGTCAAAATAAAGGGTAAATTACATAAACTACCCTTAAGCTTTAGCCTAATTACAAAAAAAAACCCAATTATCATTCAAAATTACAAATGCCCCCTTGAGATTTGTCGTTATTTTACAAATACCCCCTTTAGTAGATGCAATTTTTAAAATAGAAACAAATATCAAGGGGGTTTTTGTAATTTACAAACTTAAATGAGTTTTTTTGTAAATAGCCCAAACATCAAAAATAGTTTTTCTAATTCACCCCAAAATAAATATCAACCATTGGGGAAGAGGGGAATTGCATCAGCGGGGAGTTGGGGCTGGTGGTCGGGGGAAGGGGGGAGGTGATGAATAGTAATTTTTTATTTTATTTTTTTTATTTTGTATGTTTATAACTTTTAAAGATAATTTATAAATATTATCTAAATTATTTTTATTTAATTATCAAAATTATGTTTAGCAATTTACACTTTTTTTAATTTTATTTTGTTTGGTGTATATATATCTATTTTTTTAAAATTTTGAATGTAAATATATATTCTAGTCTTTAAATATAAAATTGCATTAATAATTAAATTTATCAAGTTTATGTTAACATAATATGAGCAAACTTTAAGTCTAAACTTTACTCAAATTATTAATAGGTTAATTACAAAAACTATTACAAAAAGACCCAGCTAATCTTCATATTACAAAAACTACCCTTGAGGTTTGTATCCGTCTTACATTTTGCAAATAAATATGCAAAAAAAATCAAAAATTATGAAAATATTACTCAATTTGTGATATTTAATAAATATAAAAATTATAACAATTATATCCCTATTAAATATATAAAATATTATAAATAGTCCCAAGGGCATTTTTTGTTTCGTTTGCATTTATATATATATATATTTTATTTTTTTTAAATTTTAAATGTAAATATATTTACTCTTTAAATTAAATTGCATTAGCATTTAATTTTATCTAGTTTATGATATATAATATGAGCAAACATTAAGCCTTAAATTTTGCTCAAATTATTAATATTTAAACATTAGTGAAAAATAGAAATCAGGAAAAATATACCAAAAAAAGTTTTAAACAATACAATAAGTATGTTTTGATTAAAAAAAATTAAAAAAATAATGAAAATATGCAAAAGGAATTAAAATGTTACTCAGATTGTGATATTTAATGAACATAAAATTATAACAATTATATCCTTGTAAAATATAAAATATTACAAATAGCCACAAGGGCATTTTTGTCCCAACGCATTTTGTGATCAGTAGTTTAGTGGCAAACTTGAATTTTCACATTAATTTTTCGATGACGTCAGCAATTTCCGTTAGGTCAACTAACGGCTGGTACAAAATGTAAGTAATTTTAAAAGTTAGCCGAGTTTTTTTGTAATCAGGTCAAACCTCAATGGTAGGTTTTGTAATTCACCATATTAAAAATGAGGGCAACATGGTAAAAGAGGCATGTAGCACTTTTTTATACTCATAAATGAAGTATGTAGTTACTCCATTTGAAGATTGTCGACTAGAATATTTTCTTGATTAGTGTTTTCCCCCCTATTTGGTAGTACTTTTGCTTTGAGTTGAAATTATTAAATAGGACAAATTACAAAAACTACCCTGAGGTTTGGGCTAATTAGAAAAAAATCCAGCTAGCTTTCAAAATAACAAACACCCCCCTCTAACTAACAGAAGTCTGTTAAACTAACAGATTTGGCGAAAAGTCTAAGTTACCCCTGCAAATTTTTTTTAAAAAAAAGCTGAAATTAAAAAAAAAATATGAAGAGACGACTTTGCCTCCAAGTCAGAATAAAGGGTAAATTACAAAAACAACCCTTAGATTTAGCCTAGTTATAAAAAAATTCAGTTATCTTTCAAAATTACAAATGCCCCCTTAAAATTTGTCTTTATTTTACAAATACCCCCTTTATTGGGTGCAATTTGTAAAATATAAATATGTCAAGGGGGTATTTGTAATTTGCAAACTTAAATGAGTTTTCTTTTTGTAAATAGCCCAAACATCAAAAATAGTTTTTCTAATTCACCCCAAAATAAATATCAACCGTTGGGGAAGGGGGGAATTGCATCGGCAGGTGGAGGGGAGTTGGGGCTGGTAGTCGAGGGAAGGGGGCATTGCGGGAAGAGGGGGGAGGTGATGAAGATGATGAATTGTAATTTTTTTCTTTTATTTTTTTAATTTCTATTTTTTTTATATTTTGTACGTTTATACTTTTAAAGATAATTTATAAATACTATCTAAATTATTTTTATTTAATTATCAAAATTATGTTTAGCAATTTACACTTATTTTAATTTTATTTTGTTTTGTGTATATATATCTATTTTTTTAACATTTTGAATGTAAATATATATTCTAGTCTTTAAATATAAAATTGCATTAATATTTAAATTTATCTCGTTTATGTTACATAATATGAGCAAACTTCAAGCCTTAAACTTTACTCAAATTATTAATAGGTGAATTACAAAAACTATCCCTAAAGTTTGACCTAATTACAAAAAAGTCCAGCTAACTTTCAAAATTACAAAAACTACCCTTGAGGTTTGCATCCGTCTTACATTTTGCAAATAAATATGCAAAAAAAAATAAAAATTATGAAAATATTCCTCAATTTGTGATATTTAATAAATATAAAAATTATAATAATTATATCCCTGTAAAATATATAAAATATTATAAATAGTCCCAATGGCATTTTAAGTTTCTTTTGCGTATGCATATATCCATTTTTTTTTAAATTTTGAATGTAAATATATTTAGTCTTTAAATTAAATTGCATTAATATTTAATTATATCTAGTTTATGATATATAATTTGAGCAAAATTTAAGGCTTAAATTTGCTCAAATTATTAATATTTAAACATTAGTGAAAAATAGAAATCATGAAAATATACCATAAAAAGTTTTAAACAATAAAATAGGTATGTTTTGATAAAAAAAATTAAAAAAATAATGAAAATATGCAAAAGGAATGTTACTCAAATTGTGATATTTAATGAACATAAAATTATAACAATTATATCATTGTAAAATATAAAATATTACAAATAGCCCCACGGGCATTTTTGTCCCAACACATTTTGTGAACAGTACTTCAAGGGCAAACTTGGATTTTCACATTAATTTTTTGATGGGATCAGCAATTTCCGTTGGGTCAATTAACGGCTGCTGCAAAATATAAGTAATTTTGAAATAATTAAAAAGGGTGAATTACAAAAACTACCATGAGGTTTGGGCTAAATAGAAAAAAAAACCCAATTAGCTTTCAAAATTACAAACACCCCCTTCTAACTAACATAAGTATGCCAAACTAACAAATTTGGCGAAAAGTCAGAATTACCCTGCAAATTTTATTTTTTTAAGAAAAGCTGAAATTAAAAAAATATATGAAGAGACGACTTTGCCCCTAAATCAAAATAAAGGTAAATTACCAAAACTACCCTTAAGGTTTAGCCAAATTACAAAAAAAATCAGTTATGTTTCAAAATTACAAATGCCCCTTGAAATTTGTCTTTATTTTACAAATACCACTTTTAGTAAGTGCAATTTGTAAAATAGAAACAAATGTCAAGAAGGTATTTATAATTTACAAACTTAAATGAGTTTTTTTTTATATATAGCCCAAAAATCAAGAATAATTTTTGTAATTCACCCCAAAATAAATATCAACCGTTGGGGAAGGGGGAAATTGCATCGGCGAGGTGGAGGGAGTTGGGGCTGGTGGTCGGGGGAAGGGGAAGCGGGGATGCGGGAAGAGGGGGGAGGGGGAGGTGATGAATAGTAATTGTTTTATTTTTTATTTTTAATTTTCTAATTTTTTTATATTTTGTATGTTTATAACTTTTAAACATAATTTATAAATATTATTTAAATTATTTTTATTTAATTATCAAAATTATGTTTAGCAATTTACACTTTTTTTAATTTTATTTTGTTTTGTGTATATATATATCTAATTTTTTAAAATTTTGAATGTAAATATATATTCTAGTCTTTAAATATAAAATTGCATTAATATTTAAATTTATCTAATTTATGTTATATAATATGAGCAAACTTTAAGCCTTAAACTTTACTCAAATTATTAATAGGTGAATTACAAAATCTATCCCTAAGGTTGACTAAATTACAAAAAAATCTAGCTAACTTTCAAATTACAAAAACTACCCTTAAGGTTTGCATCCGTCTTACATTTTGCAAATAAATATGCAAAAAAATTAAAAAATATGAAAATATTACTTAATTTGTGATATTTAATAAATATAAAAATTATAATAATTATATCCCTTTAAAATATATAAAAGGGTTTTAGTTTCTTTTGTGTGTGTGTTTTGAATGTAAATATATTTAGTCTTTAAATTAAAATTGCATTAATATTTAATTTTATCTAGTTTATGATATAAAATATGAGCAAACTTTAAGCCTTAAACTTTGCTCAAATTATTAATATTTATTAACTCTGTAAAGAGATTTTTCTTGTTCTGCACTAGGAACTGAGGAGGTAGAAAATTTGGAAGATTCTTCTCCAAGTTCTAATCTTAATTTTCTTTGGGAAGAAAATTTGATTTCTACATCTCCATCTATTTATTGAATAATTTTTTCCACTTGTCGTGGTTCTTCTTTAAAGGAGGAACAATTTGTTCCATTTTCCAAACTTTTGGAAGGGTAATCTGATTCCATGATATAGTTTTTGGGACCATCAGATTACTTTTTGAAAGATTAGTGAGAAACAAAGTTGTTTCTCATTTTTTAGAACTTATTAGTTTAAGATTTGCTCTAACTTGCGGACCAGTAGTATTGATGACTTTATAACAGATTCGATATATCAAGACCACATTTTGTGACCCTGGTAGGATATCAAATCCTTCTGTCTTAACATTTAATGTTAAAGACTGAAGTATGTTAGGATCTGATAATGATACTGTAAAGTAAGGAAAACAACTAAAATGTATTGGTCCATCACATAGTGATGATTCAACAATTCCTAATAAAGAATCTTCAAAGCATTTATGTCTTTTAGTCTCTAACCATTATTAAAGCAGATGTGTTTAGACCAAGTCTTGTAAGTAGCTTTAAGCCAACTTGGATCATTCCTAGATGTAGGAATTTAAAATCTTTTTGATGTGAAGTAATTAACTTCTCAAATAATAATTTAAAAGTATCGTATCCTTCTTTGAGAGGTATAGACTCTTCAAGAGTCTTGATAATATAATCAGATCTGAAACTAAAGTTTCCTTTCTTATAAATCTTCTTATTAGAAGATGATGGTAAACTCTAATTTTGGAGATTTTTTTCAAAATTTTCTGATATTATTATCTCTTTGTTCTTGCTGTTAGATGCAAAATCCTTACTAGAGAAATATCTAACTAGTTTATCCATGCTTAGTAAAGGATCACTGTCAGAGTTTTACTCCTTGCCTTAACATGACCTTCCTGGTCTTCAACAGACCTTACAGGATACTCGACTTAGAGGTTTTTGTCGTGTATCACCTTTACTTGCAATAGATAAACAAGTATTTCTTTTTTAAACTTGGCTTTAATACCAGAGTAAGCCCAAGAATGAGCTTTTAACTATTAAGCTAACAGAACACTAACCTGTTTTTCGTATTTCTTTAGTGTAGATTTATTTTTCTCTAATTGTTGTGTACAATAAAGACGATATAAATAATATCCTCTTGGAATATCTTGATGATCTAACTGGTTTTCCAGCATTCAATATTTTTATTAATGAGATTAATTTTTGTTTTAATTTCCAAAAATAATTTCTTTGAGAAACAATGATAAAGTAATTAGCAGGAATAAGTTCAAAAAGATATGCAACAGAATTTAAATTAGACATAAAGGCGAATATTATTCATCAAAATAAAATACTTACATGAGAGAAGAGAAAATTCAAAACCAGCTATTTTACAACGAGTAGAAAGATATAAACTAGAAGATATATTCTGAAATTTAGGGTGCTTTTATTCTTATCTCTGCCCCTTCTAAGGGATTCTAATCCTCCTTTGATAGAGGATGGATCTCAAAGAAAAGAAAACAAGAAATAAGAAACTTTGAAATCCGCATCTTTGAATGCTTGATGATGTAATGGCTTACGTCTAAATGTTTGCTGATATAAGGGATGACATCATCTTTTCTCTGTTAACGCTGGATGTCTTCGAATTCAAACATCATAATGAACTGATAAATCTTTGATAATGACTTCATAATCTTCTTCCTCATAAGGGTCTTGTGCATCTTGCATATGATCATCTTCTTGAATTCCTTTTCCTTTAGATGATGAGAAAGTATCTTCAGAAAAATTTTCTGTTACAAACACTTCTTTCATTGTTTGGGAAATTATTTGTTTGTCTATATATTGGGATAATTCTTTGAGAAACACAGCATGTGTAGGACTTTGAGTATTCATAAATCTTTGAGCTTCTTTAGCAATTCCAACAGCAGGAATACCTCTAAGGCTATAAACTGATCTTTCAAATTAGAAGTCAGTTTTTTATCGCCATTTTTGTTGAATTCTTCTAATTAGAACTGGTGCAGTAAATGTTATATCTTTCATAATCTCATTTGATAATCCATGGGACTTGGTAGTGAACAACGAATTGAATTAGTAATGTCAATTTATCAGAAAATGCATTTGATGCTAAAAAATTGTGGAATATTATTCCTATATTTTTTGGAAAAAATTGTGAGAAATTCTCCAATGAAAAAAGATGGTTTTAAACCATGTTGGAATGGGTTGATTAGGTGGTTCTTGGAGAGTGAATTTAACCCATCAACTGTGTTTCCTTTGGAAATTTTTATGAAGGAAAACATATTCCCAAGCCTTGATATAATAATTATAATTATACATGTTTAGTACTGATGAGTATGTTATAAGGGTTTTTGATTGCAACATTTGCATACCCCAATTATCTGAAGGAATAATATTTTTAATAATCATTTTTGAGAAACCATGTTTTGTTTTTTGTAATTAAATATGGATATTTTAAGTCTTCTTTATACTTTATTTTTTTCAAAGAAAATATAGCATCATGATATAAACAAAGCTCATAACTTGTTCACTACCAAGTCCCATAGATTATCAAATGGGATTATGAAAGATATAACATTTACTGCACCATTTCTAATTAAAAAAATTCAACAAAAATGGTGGTCAAAAACTGACTTCTTCTCTGAAAGATCAATTTATAACCTTAGAGGTGTTCTTGTCGTTGGAATTGCTAAAAAAGCTCAAAGATTTATGAATGCTTAAAGTCCTACACATGCTGCTCTTCTCAAAAAATTATTCGAGCATATGGACACAAATAATTTCCCAAACAATGAAAGAAGTGTTTAGAATAGAAAAATCTTCTGAAGATACTTCCTCATCATTTAAAGAAAAAGAAATTCAAGAAGATGATCATATGCAAGATGCACAAGACCCTTATGAGGAAGAAGATGATAAATACATTATCAAAACTTTATCTACTCATTATAATGTTTGAATTCGAAAACATCTAGCATTAACAGACATAGACAAAAGATGATGTCATCCCTTACATCAGCAAAACATTTGGACGTAAGCTATTACGTCATCAAGCACTCAAAGATGCGGATTTCAAAGTTTCTTATTTCTTGTTTTCTTTTCTTTAAGACCCATCCTCTATAAAAGGAGGATTACAATCCCTTAGAAGGGGCAGAGATAAGAATAGAAGCATCCTAAATTTCAAAATATATCTTCTAGTTTATATCTTTTTCCTCGTAAAATAGCTGGTTTGAATCTTCTCTTCTCTTATGTAAGTATTTATTTTGATGAATAATATTCATTTTTATGTCTAATTTAAATTCTGATGTATATCTTTTTGGACTTATTCCTGCTAATGACTATATCATAGTTTCACAAAGAAATTATTTTTGGAAATTAAAAAAAAAAAAATTAATCTCATTAATAAAAATATTGAATATTGGAAAATCCAGTTAGATCATCAAGATATTTCAAAAGGATATTATTTATATCGCCTTTATTGTACACAACAATTAGAGAAAAAAAAATCTACACTAAAGAAATACGAAAAACTGGTTAGTGTTCTGTTAGCTTAATAGCTAAAAGCTTCAAAAGCTCATTCCTGGGCTTGCTCTGGTATCATCCTTGTAAAATATAAAACATTATAAATAGCCCCAACTGGCATTTTTGTCCCAAAGCATCTGTGAACAGTACTTCAGAGGCAAAACTTAGATTTTCACATTAATTTTTTGATGACGTCAGCAATTTCCGTTAGGTCAACTAATGGCTGGTGCAAAATGTAAGTAATTTTGAAAGTTAGCTAGGTTTTTTTTGTAATTAGGTCAAACCTCAGGGGTAGGTTTTGTAATTCACCCTATTAAAAATGAGAGCAACATGGTAAAAGAGTTTTTATACTCATAAATGAAGATCTGTAGTTACCCCGTTTAAGTCATGGATAATTTCAACTCAAAGCAAAAGCACAGGGGGAACACTAATCAAGAAAATATTCTAGTCGACAATCATTAACTGATTCAAAACCTGAGTTACATGTTCTTGATTACTAATAAAAAACGCTATTAGGATTGTCCTTTCAGCAATTCTCATAATGGTCAACAGAAAGAAATATTTATAGAAGACATGCAAAACCAAAAAGCCTACCTCATTAGTTCTTCCTTCTGATATCCTTTGCTGGATGCATTAACCCTATCCCATGATTTCCAGAAGAGATGCATCAATAATCTTTTGAAACATGGAATATTGACTAACAGATGACTGACGATGCTATAGCATTGTCTCAAGATATATTTGTCAATCTAAATCAGCCAGTCTATAAAGTAGTACAAGATATGTAAATGACCAAGAAATTTCTAGACTAGATATTTTTTTAAAATATTCCGACACATTTAAGAAAACAAAGAATGTTTTGTCAAAAATTACAATACACAAACTAACATGAATCATGAGGTGAAAAAAGAACCATAAGAATCATAGTGAAAACTAATAAAATTTTCTTTCACACATTATCCACTTTTTGAACACACCTGTTGACATAAATTTGATAGATGTGAAGAGATTTGGTTGAGAGATTATATACTGCATGCTCAATGTGGTCCTTCCCAAACAAATAAATGACTGGGTAACCAAGAAGCCACCTGTGGTAACATTGTAGTTTCCATGAAAATGATGGTAAAATGAAAAACAAATTAACAAATGATAGGATACATGCATTTGGAATGCTTTCAATTTAAAGCAGAACTATACAACTAATAGATTAAAAAAAATTAGTTAAGGAATTTATCACAGAACAAGACAACCAAGGATATATCCAACACAGGATTTACGATTAATTCAAGATTTCTGAATGAACCAACGTCCAAAAGGTCATGGGTTGTAACATTGACCCTCATATCTACAAACAACCGTTTGGCTTTAGTGGACTTCAAAGGCTACAGATTTTTGAGGAGAGGATATAGGTGAGAGGGCAACCAAAATGCAAAAACAAATCCTGTGGACATTAATCTTGTGATAGTGTAAGAATATCCTAAATGAAACCACATAGAATTAGTGGTTCAACAAATTGATTTTTGTAACTGGTATAACAGCAGCTGAGCAATAAACTTAATGAAAGTGCGTGGAAAAAATAGATTCATGGCCATATGGTAGTTAAGAAACATTGTCTGTTAGATACACCCATCTAACACTGAAAATTTTCTAAACGCCAGCCAACTTGACCCACTAAGTAAGATTGGAGGAGCTCACATCAGCTTGGCCCAGCCTTTCTCTTACTAGTATTACTCCTATCAAAAAAGAAGATATAGGTTCTATATCTGGTATTGTTCATCAAATATTTACATCCTCATTGAAGATTCAAGATTAAAGTAATCTTAATATTGTTTGAACATTGTCTATTTGTACAAACTTTCCTTTACAGTTCATTCAGAATCTATCTAAACTGTAACATTCAAATAACTAAATGAAGATCAATTGAAGGACCAATTTATACACACCAAGCAGTTCCCTTATTTTCTCAATTATAACTAATTTGATGGTAGTGCAACATATATATTGACAACATGGCTAATCAGTCATCATATGCATCTGGGTATTAGATGAAAGGAATACTTACAGAAACCTCACCTGAAGTTTGGTTTAGTTAGAGGTGGACCCCCTCAAATTTTCGAAATTACGTCCACCTCCCCTTGCACTCACAGCCTTACAAAATCCTGATGTGTTAATGATATGACTCTTTTGCCCTTTGTTAGAAATTACATAAATCTTCTTAGATCACATTAAAAGGACCTCCCCTAAAGTTTCTTAAGTTACAATAACCATCCTTGAAAATTTTGTAGTTTACGTTAGACCACGTACGATTTATCCAATAAAAATCATGAAATAGTCTTAATATACAAATACATTTTTACTATGCATAGAGCAAAATGTCTACATCTAAATTCAGGAATGTGACACTAGCTTGGATTTAGACCTAAATTTAAACATTGTCTCTAGCCTGCCCTAGCACACCAAGCCCTAGCGCGCAAACATTATGCTTGTTGTCAAGCTTAAAAAATTCAAATTAACATAGTAGATAGGTTGTTCGTGTAACGACAACAAGTGCACTGCGGTGCTCTCAGTTTTTTGTTTTTTTTTTTAAATAGACAATAAGTTGACAGAAAAATAAAATATAGGAGGTTTGCTATTAATAAATACAAAACTGATGTAAATCATTTAGAATGTATTTATCTATATCACAGAATATAATATAAAATTCTTGATAAGTTAAAAAAATTAAATCTCAGCAGAAGTTAGTGTACATTGAATAAACCCCAGGGTGATTTCTATATTTGGACAAATCTCAGGGGAGGTTTTTGTAAGGTTGCACAGACCTCTAGGGGTTTAAAAGTTGCCATTTTTACAAATCAATGATGTCGAGGGTAATTGAATTTTCATTAAAATTGTTGTTGATATCAACTTTTCGATTACAAAAAATAACGACTGGGGTTGTATCATATACATAAGATAACAAGACGGAGGTGGATGTAACTTTAAATTCCAAGGGGATCTACCTGTATTTAGATCTAACCTCAGGAGAGGTTTCTATACCAAAGCAGTATTTCCACACACTATTAATGCCCTTTCCCCCTAAATGAAGCTTCCAATCATCAGTTAAAAATTGTCTTCATAGAAAAAGGATGATATACATGATCTTCAAGTTTTGTTGGCAAATTTCAGAAGAATATATAATAAGATTAGGAGGAAATCAGGAGCACTAAAGTGGTGAACTATGCCTAACTAGCATTCAAGATTGGAGTGTAAATGCTGAAGAGTCAGATATATAGTGTACCCAAAGAACAAGGTTCCTTCAAAATTTTCACACAATCTTATGCCAACTATTTCTCGAGGCCTTATTGGCTAATCTAACTTTAGATTTAGTAGAAACGGGGAAAAGGAGGAGAAAAAAGTAGGTGAAATTTCCATGTGATAATTATGATGTTGGCAGTAGGGTTGGGGGGAATGTTATTTGTTAACATTTTCTTCTTCCATCCACTCCATGTTTACGACTAACGACCCAAACAAGAGAAATGCAAATTATGGTCTTGCCAAATGACATCAGTATCGTCGCTCTCATTACAAGGATCTCTCAGATGAAATGGTCTCTTAAGGAAAGAAGTTTCTGGTTAATACATAAGCCAGGCACTGGAATACCCCTCAAAAATTAAACCTAAGAATTCAGCCAGTTGAAAGTTGCATAATCAATAAACCAAATATGAAAAGTACTTGAGGAGGGTAATAAAGAAAGAATCAGGTGAAACAAGCAGGAACAAATGAAGTTCGTTTCAAATGTACTATTTTCCGCATGAATAAAATGATAAGGTAGGAAGACCTTACTACGAGCAAACCCTTAAAAAAAGTATAAAGCACTTAACCACATCCCAAATTGAACAGAAGGTGCTACTCTCCCCAAAGATAGTAGCTTGAGCAATTGACTGACCTCCTAGTCGGAGGGGGAGGGCAGGAATGATAAATAGGAACAGTGGACAGCGGGGGGTCACAGAAGGAAACCACCAACCAACCCACCCACCCACCCCCACCCCACACACACACTCACAAAATTAAAAAAACCCTACTGGCTCCATATATCCCTCGCAGATCCAGTTGGGAACTTTCTCTAGTCAAAATTTTCAAATGGAGTAAATGCAACGTGAAAAGGGCAACTCTAAAATCTAGAATCTAGTAATTAAACACCCAACTCAAGTCAATCGGCCCTAAATGAAGCCGTCTCAAGTCATATGAGAAATCATTTTCAATCGTGTGGGACAAGTCTTGGCTGCATATGCTAGATGTATTCAGGTGCTCTGACCATCTTTCCTAAATGTGATGTTATTGAAGTGGTTCTGACATGGAGACATGTAAAGGTCATGAAATCATTCAAGAGAAAATGAGAATCAGGGCTCCACACGCCAATGCATCTGATAAAGTATTCGATTTGGCCTTGCAAATTAAGTTAGCTACAGTAGCACAGTACAAGACTCTAACAATCAACTTTAGTATGATGCAGATACAATCACTGATAGGCTAGATTGTGTGGTATGTTATAAATGATAATAGCAGTACATGCACATTAGAGATGAAAGTAAGAGTTACCCGTTAAGGGTTGGGATTGTGACATGACTTTCCTGAAGGCAGCAACTGAGATCAACTAACTCTGAAGATTCAGAAGCAGCATCTCCATCAAGAGAGGACCTGGCAGTGTAAGTCTCATGTCTTCGCAAATAATCACTGATCACCCCATCTGCACGAAAAACTGAGGAGAACAACTTCTGAGCTGACAGAAGCTGCATCATTGCAGGGCTTTTCTCCTCCTGTGTCATAATCTGGAAACATAATATCAAGGCATTATTACAAGGGAGAAAAGAAAAAAGATGTTGCAAAGATTATGTTTTTGTGAAAACCTTTGGAGGATCATTTTCAAGGTCCACAAAGAGCATTGCAGTCTCCATACTCAAACTTGATTTGACAAAGTCCGCAAGTGCTCTGACCTGAATCAGATAGACCATATCGTCTATGACCATGACATGCAAAAGCTCAAAAATTGAGGACTCCTGAGAGTTGATCAGATGGCACATAGTGCAATAGTTAGCAAATAAAAGAAAAACTTAAAAGCTCTTAAATCAATACTTTCAAGAAAACCATGAATAAGAAATGAATATGAAAGCAGCCACAGTAAATAACTGACGCAAAAATGGCCTTGATTTCCGAGTACATTCTCCTTTCATATTGCAATAGAACTCTCTTTGCTAGTAATGGTATATTAGCCATTAAACTTCTTCTTTAGGAGCTTAATATATAAGTCAACTGAAATGTTTATCCTTTTATATCCTCAACAGAGGCCCACAAGGCCGGGCAGACAAGAGATGGCCATCCTAGTAATCATGATACTTTGAATTGGAAATTCTTTGATTATCCTACGAGCACATTCATGCTGTGCACCCTTATTATTGGTTGGCTATAACGTGTTAAATGAAAGCATACTTTCTGTAATAGTTAAAGCATTTTGAGTACAACGAGTTGTATAGTTTAAAGAAAAAGGGATGCAATGCATATATAACAATACATTTACAAAATGGGATATAAAGTACTGAAACTTCACACAAGTATTTGAAAGGTATTTAAGCACAGAAACAAGTATGATACAGTACAGACTTGCAAAAAAGCAGGGGTAAAACCAGCAAGCTAATTAATCCAGACAACGAGTATAAAGAATCTGTCATCAATGTCTTGTTTCCTATGTCTTTTTATAGTGTATCGATATCATACTAGTATTATCAATGTTAGTGCTAGCTAAAATCTTAAATTAGCTGTTGAAGGATCCAAACACTTCACCCTTTTATGAGATGCAACTATTGGAAGAATACCAAAACTTTTTTAGTGAAAAGTAATAGCCGATGGCTTTACAGAGCATAAGAAAGTGTAATGCAGCAATTAGTCAGTGCAACCAGTCAGCTAAGTTATACACGCTATTACGAATAATCTAATAGACAAAGAAGCTGTTATAAGTTTCCTTTTTCCTATGTATTTCAAAGTGTATCAATATTAGACTAGTCCTATCAAGGTAATTACTAGCTAAATCTTAATTAGTTGTAGAAAGATTGAAGCCCTTCTCTCTCTGATGAGTCATATCTATTTGAACACTACCATACCTTAGTGAAAAAACAATCAAACATTGCTTTACAAACCATCATTATGCAGGCAGAAAATCTAACAGGAAAAAACCTGTCATGTAGCGTTTAGCCAATATGCTCAAGTGTTTATCATCTCAGACATTAGTATAACGTATCCTAATTCTATACCAGTACTTGAAGGTGTTGGAAGAATGTTAATGCTACCTTACAAAAAGTCTAGCATGTACTTGCAAAGTGGAAGAATTTCTATATAAGCTTTTCTTTAGTGGAAAGAAGTGGAATGGCATTTGATCGCTTAGCTACAATAGCTATCAGTAAGCAGTGCCCTTGACAAGTCGATCTAACACAACAATTTATGAGGTAATATATTTGTGTAAAGAAAAAGAAATCCATAACACTCGTCAAGTGATACTGGAAGGTTCGCCAAAGCAAGCACATTGTTAGCTAGCAGGTCCATGCTCTTAAGGAACATGCAAGCTGTTATACACAAGGAAGACTTGGAAAGCATAGTGCTTGGTGCTGCTGAGCTTCTTGCTGTTGCCAAAAGACCAAATGAAACTCTATTAGCAACAAACAGATAGCCCAGAACTCAAGCTGATGCTCAACTGGATAGTGCATTGCTGCAAAGTTAATGAGGCTCTTCTGAAAGGCAGTTTACTCCTTTGAGATCTAATTAGACTTCCTCATCCAAATGAGAATTTGTTTGTAGACTGAATTTCTCATTCTTCTCCTTCTCATCAATCTCATCAACATTTCCTTGCTTATTTTCATTACAATGATTTAATTCTCTAATATCTTCTCAGCAAAGTTGAAACAACATGAGAAGGAAGGCGATAGAGAACACAAATGATTGTTTCCCTAAATTGATATGCTTGAAGATTCGTGTCCCTAAAATCAGTACATATGAGCATTCGCAATTGAGAAAACAGAACTAAGCTTCAAGTAATAACAAAGTTCTTGTACCCAACTTAAGTTTATTCTTTCCACAGATGATTTTACAAGGACTATATTTTTCAACAAAATATTAAGTAAAGAAAGAGCACCAATCACCACACTTAGGGCCAAAATTCTAATCAAGAAAGTACACAAACAAAATTAAACGAATTTAAGAGAGCCAACTGCTGTAAGATATGCAAACAATAGAGCAATATAATTGCTGTTAGATCAAGCTGATATGTGACTGAATAACCTTTTTGCAATGATTGAGAAATGCACAAAGATGATCCCCCAATTCAGGCATCTTCCCACCATAATCCACCATGATACAAGGCCTCATTCTTGAGCACAAAGCCAAAATATCTGCATAAAGAAATTTTTTCAACAAACGATCTGTCGCGCATAAAAAACAATTCACTCACCCAGTAAAGAAATCTCACTCTGTCAGTCACAAACCCAAGTATCACCATTCTCCCAATCACACACAATTGCACAAGTTCAATTACCAAAAAATGTAAAGTAAAAGCTCTGCAGCTTATGCCCCAAATAAGAAAATAATATATAAAACTCTTTAAACTGTTCGATTTCGTCTCATTTTCATCCAGTCTTGGACAATCAAAAACTACTAACGGCAGCCAACAGAAATTAACCCAATAAAAGTGCTCCAATTCCCACACAAAGCGACTAAGAACACAGTATAACAAAACCCAGTCACAGAATTCCCCAAGTATAACCAAAAAATAACAAAATAAATAAAACCATCAACTGATGGTTTTCTTTGGTATATAAAGAGGAAAAACTTCAAAATGCAATCAAATTTGGCTTTTCTTGTTATTACTATTACATGAAAGCGGAGAAAAGTGGAATGAAGAGAAAGGGAATGACCAGTTTGAAGACGACACTTGGAAGAATGCTTGAGCCTCCATTTGATTTGAGAAAGGGATGCCTCAAAAACCCTCAACGCTTCTTCCAATTCTGCTGCGTCCATTTCTAACTTCTAAACAAATCCCAGAACAATGTAGCTAGTCTTTTATATGTTGATGATTAAACCCAAGAAAAAATATATAAAAATATTGACGTTGTCTTTGAGGTGGGGTTGCTCTTTCGACACTTAAAAACAAAAGTGTTAACGTTTGTTAAACTGGAAATTCTACATAGTACCATGTGGAATGTTGTCATGGTGTTTTTTTTTTTTTATCTCACACTTAAATTATGTCTCTCTTTTTTAAATTAAATTCTTTAACTGCAGAATCATATATTAGAATCATTTTGCAACGATCTTTGATCATGATTATGTGGTGTCTAAATAATCATCAACTACGTCTTGAAACTGTTTCAATTTCAAATTGTATCGTAAATGATAAGTTACGAGTTGACATGTTGATTTTGTATTTTAAAAGAAAAATCGTAAAAACTCAGTCGGGTATAATTTAAAACTTTTAAGTGTTCTGAAATCGCAAAAAATTGTGTACAACTGCATCATACTTATATAATATGCTTAAATTGATAATTCTACTACTTTGCTAATTATGTTATAGAAATACTTGTGTTAATTGAAAGCACACTCTTCTTTTTTAAAAATATTATATTCATTTTACATTGTCGTACAAGTTCTAAGACACTCAAATTTGATGTTTATGATCAGTTGTTATTCTAATTTATACTTGAAAATCTATAGTTGAATTTCGTTAAAATTAATTTAAGTTATGCTAAATGCAATTTGTTATTATTTTTAATCTTAATTCTTTATTACTCTTTTTTTATGTTTACAAATCTTTATTCTGTTTAGCATGTAAATTCTTTTAATTAGATAACAAACTAGCTCTAGACATGTGTGAAAATAAATCACAATTTTACAAAATTACAAATGCTAGATTATGCGTTATTAAAGCATGAAATTATTTATAAAATATTTCTACAATATAATTTTATTATATTAGAGATTTTAGGATCAAATTCAAACATAAAAAACAACGTGAAACAAAGATGAGGTTAAGTAAAATTTGAAATGGATAATAATCTAAATACATACTGAAATTTAATGCCCGTTAATATTTAAAAAGAAAAAACTTAAGTTTCTTGATTATCATTTTGAAATAAAAAGAAAAAGTTCACAATATCAGTGTACACAGTTTGAGCATGAAAATCTTAAAGTTTTAGTTTAAAATATACATAACCATATGAGAT
Organism: Paulownia fortunei; assembly: GCA_019321725.1. Classification (NCBI taxonomy): domain Eukaryota; kingdom Viridiplantae; phylum Streptophyta; class Magnoliopsida; order Lamiales; family Paulowniaceae; genus Paulownia; species Paulownia fortunei. The sequence goes on from CM033123.1 coordinate 12,703,017, forward strand.
AAGGAATATTATTTTACTCAAGTTATAGTCTAATAATTGACAATCAAATTTAAGATTTAAAAAATAAAAATGTAAAACCGTCCCAACCAGCAATAATCCAAGCAACCACAGTGTCTAAAGCTACTTTTTAAGCTTTTTCTATTCTTTAATTTTTTATTTTTTATTTTTTTTTAAATCAACAATCCATACATTGTTTATCAATATATCAAATACTAATTAAATATAATTAATATTTTTTTTAACAAATTATATGATATTTAATATAAGGAAATACTATAACAATAAACCCGTCACATTTGATAGGAATCGATAAAATGATAAGATCACTTAAATATAACAAAAATTAATAATAAACTAATGCAAAAAAAAGCATCAAATTGCGATTTGCAGTCTTGAAACTTGGTTACTAAAACAAGAAAAACATCTTTATATTGATCAAAAAATATTATAAGTATTCATTTTATTTTATTTTTTTGTTTTTTGCCTCGCCAAATCTCACTATTGTGTCACCCTTTGCCCCTCCTTTTCCCTCCCTAGTCCCTTTTCTTTCCCCAGTCCTTTTGAGCCATCACTTTTATGTTTTCCAAATGGGTTAAATTCATTAGCTCCTGCATACCACATGAATTTTTCATTTTATTCTAAATTTATTTTTCATATCACTTTTTTTTATTAGATATTTTAAAATAAAATTTTATTTCTTAAAATAAAGTTTAATTTTTAAAACTGTTTGTAACACAAATTTTGTTGTCTGCAAAATCAACAAACAAGAAAAACAGTACAAATTAAATTTTATTGAATTTGACGTATGAATGTGGATACAATCTCTATTTCACTCATTTGATTCTTTTTTTTAAGAACGTTGACTTTGTGAATTTAGTAACTTTTTGATAGAACCAACCATTTGATCTCCTCCAAAGTTAATTTGATTTCCAATAACGTTAATTTGAGAGTTTAACAAATTAATCTCAAATAAAACGTTATAATCTTGATGGCCTTCACGATAAATGTCTTGCTTTTCGCCTTAAACACCGTGAATCTTCTTGAATTTGATGAACTTTCGTTGAAAGAACTTCCTCCAACTTCTTTATTACTTGGACTTCTTCTTCTTCTTCTCAATTTGTGTTGATATTGTGTTTAACTTTTTGAATGTAACCCCTATTTATACTTGTAGGACATAGGCTTTTGGATAAGTCATTTGATGAAATGACATGATTTGATTAGTCCTTCATGATTTGATTGGTACCACAAAATATGATTTGAATTATCAATTTGTATTGGTATTCACTTCCAAAACTTACAAAATAAGTCTTGATTTCTAATAATTGAGTTTTGACACTTAGCGACATATGATTAGCTAATAAAATATACATTATAATATCAATTAATTAACTATTTGCATTATGAATTAAATTTGATTACATTCTCAATATAAATAGGAAATATAAAATTGATATTTAATATATTATTTTACACATGTTACTATTTAAGCGACACAAATTTTATTTGTCTACAAATGCCCCCTCTAGACTTGTTCACGGACAATGTGTATTAGAGTGAATAAGTCTCGAACTCTTTCATCAATAGGATCAAGTCACAACAGTTTAATTGAACTTATTTGGAACATAAAGATAGTTTGAACTCATATCAAGGAATTCTTCTAGTGAATTGATTTGAATTTACAGATAGTTTATCCTCATATCAAGGAGTTTTTGACTTGATTTAAATTTGTAGACAGTTTATACTCATATCAAGGAGTTCTTGACTTGATTTAAATTTGTAGACAGTTTATACTCATATCAAGGAGTTTTTGACTTGGAATTTATAAATAGTTTATACTCGTATCAAGAAGTCTCTATTTAAATTCAAAATTTATAGATAATTTATACTCGTATCAAGGAGTCTCTATTTAAATTTGAATTTGCAAATAGTTTATATGTTAGAGTAGTGCCCGACGTGCCAATTAGATTGTGCATAATTTATACTCTTGATTTGTAAAAAATAATATTTTTCAAATTATATTAATAAAAAGGTAAATTTCCTATCTTTAATTGATTCTTGTAATTAGATAAAGTCTCTAAACCAAACTTATCTATGTGGCATGGTCATGCATTTGATGGTGATCATGGAATATATCTATATGGTTTTTGTCTTAAATTAATTCTGAGTCAAGGGCTTTTTGAGAAGGGATATCGAATAGTCCAATAAACTTGCGAATCGATGCATGCTCGCATAAGGAAGATGTTTCGCTCCATGGATATTGACGTAGTGACGCTAGTGCATGTATGTAGGTGCTTGTTAGGAAACAAGTACACTGAATAGGTCTACTGAAATTTCTTAATTGAAAACTTATTGTCGGAATAAGAAATTCCATATTACAATAGTACACGATTAGTCTTTTGATTCAAGACACCATAGTAGGCTTATGCATGTTGTATTTTATTTTGATGTATCTTCTGATTTCCTGACAATCATAAATGGAATATATTAGATATTGCATTGATATGAATGGAGGTTAATGAGTGGTCATTAAATGATCCGTCACTTGTCTGGTAGAACAAGTGAATCTCCTATATTTTCATAGTTCATAACTCATAAATCCTTGGCTAAGGTAGGATAAATGTTAGATAAGGTTTTTTTAACAATTTGTCATGAGTCATTGAAACTTGAAATTGAATTATAGTTATTGAGCAATTAGGGTTTCAACTAATGATCCAGGCCCTATACTCAATCGGGAGATTAGTTAACCGAAAGACATTACGTGTATGATACTCGTAATTGAAATATATTTACTCGCTATTTCACCTAAATCTAGATAGTTATGATACACTTACTCAGTGCTTCCATGACTTGTGAGGTTTTTGAAATTAAGGAGTTAATTTCAAGCGAACTAATTAATCGAAATGATTATTATTATTCATAAGTTGCAAATATTACAAATTCACTGCTAATTTAGTTGTGAACCTAAATGTGGAACATTTCTAATTTAGAAATTAGTCCAAAGGGTTGGATCTAATTAATTAATAAAAAGTAATTAATTGAGGTCTAAATTAATTCAAGGAGTTGAATTCAATTAAATAATTATATTATTTAATTGAACCTAATAAGATTAAACATCCCAATTGGAGTAAAATAATTATAGTTTACATATGCATAGATTTTAGCTTCAACTTGCTCCTCCTTACTTCCATTTGCTTCATTCACTTTTTTTTCTTTACTTGGAATTACTTGAGAGCAATTTTTAAAATTCAATATGAAGGTTTTGGGGGTGAAATAGCTCATAAAATAGTTTTTGATCATGGCCTAAGGATAGAAATGAAGAAAGCTTGAGGTGGAAGCTTGAGGTGGCAAAACTTGATCTGGCAAGGTTGAGGTGTCAAGTAGTGGTTCAAATCTGATATTTTTCACACCTTATACAACCCTAATCTAGTGTTTCTCATTACTTATTTATCTATGTACAACCTACTTTAATCTCCATATGATCGGATAATACATTATGCCCTAATTTCTTAACCGTTCATTCGATCTCTAAACCGATCGACATCCGATTCTTAAATGATTGTCTAGTTTTCATTTTTTAAAATTACATGCACATATGAACCTTGTATTATGATAATTAAATCACATTATATCATGTCCGATATCTCAAGTATGTTAATCTATGGATGTATACCTTTAAAACATTTCGATCAATTCGAATTGAATCATATAAACTTACTAGTGACACCTTTAACACTTCTAAAATTATAATATATAATCTATGAATATCCACTATATTGATCAATCTATTTTTTATCTTCTCTAAATATAGAATTACTTAATTAGGTTGTAGGATCTCAATCACTAATATCAAGTGATAGTATTGGAGGTATAATAATTAAGAATGTTATAAAAGATGCGATGTAGATGTTAATGCAAATTAGCATATAAGTAGCATGTAGTGTATGAATCATATTGGCGAAGTGAGTAGTGTGAGGTTCGGATATCACATCCTCCATCTCTCATAAAAATTTCATTCCCAAAATTTCACTTTCTGAAAAGTTCAGGATACTTAGTTCTCATTTTATCCTCCTTTTCCCAAGTGGCCTCTTCTACTGATTGGTTTCTCCATAACAATTTAACTAATGAAATTTATTTATTTCTCACCTGTTTCACTTCTCGTAACAAAATCTGTATAGGCTTTTCTTCGTAGCTCAAATCTGCCTTTAATTCCACTGGTTCATTCTTTAGGATGTGAAAGAGATTAGCAATATATTTCCTTAGCATAGACACATGAAATACATTGTGTATTTGGGACATAGATGTTGGCAGATCCAGTCTGTAAGCAACATCATGAATTCTTTCAATCACAGAGAATGGGTCAATGTATCTGGGACTCAATTTTTCTTTCTTCCCAAACCGCATGATGCCCTTCATTGGTGCTACTTTAAAAAATACCTGATCTCCTATTACAAACTCCAACGCCCTTCTTCGTTGATTTGCATAACTTTTCTGCCAATTTTGGGCAGTCTGCATTCTTTGTCGAATATATAACACGACTTCTGTCATCTTTCAAATCATATCTAGGCCTAAAAGTTTCTTCTCAACAACTTCATCCCAGAGTATCGAAGACCTATACTTTTTTCCATACAATGCTTCATAGGGAGCCATTCCAATACTAGTATGATAGCTGTTGTTGTATGCAAACTCCACCAAGGGTAGGAATTTACTCCACTGATCTTGGAAGTCTAATACATAGGCTTTGAGCATATCCTCCAATGTCTGTATTGTTCGTTCAGATTGCCCATCCATCTAAGGATAATATGCTGTACTGAATGATAACTGTGTTCCCAAAGCTTTGTGTAAACTCCTCCAAAAAGCAGATAAAAATATCGAACCTCTATTAGGAGCTATAGATAATGGCACACCATGAAGTTTGACAATCTCCTGAACATGTAATTGGGCATAGCGATCTATGGAATAGGTAGAATATATGGGAAAGAAATGAGCAGACTTGGTTAATCTATTAACGATAACCCAAATAGCATCATGACCTTTACTAGTATTTGGCAAACTAGTTACGAAATCCATGGTGATCCTTTCCCATTTTTGTTCTAGAATAAGTAGAGGTTGCAAAGTCCCTGCGGGTCTTTGATGTTTGGTCTTTATCTGCTGACATGTTAGATATTGCTCGACATGCTGGGCGATGTCCTTTTTTATACCCGACCACTGATAATACATTTTCAAGTCTCTATACATCTTAGTAGCCCCTAGATGTACTGAATACGGGGTTGAATATGCTTTTTTTAAAGTGTCTTCCCGAATGCTATCAACATTTGGCACACAAAACCGCCCTTTAAATTGTAAAATATCATTTCGAGTCATCTCAAATTTAGGAGACTTCCCTATAGCAACCTCTTTTCTCATCTTGATGAGATATTTGTCATCTCGCTGCCCCTATTTGATCCTATCAATTAACGTAGGTTGAAGCATCAGGGCTGCTAACTTTGCCTCTATTACTCCTGTCTGTAACATCTTTATATTCATTTTCTGTAACTCATTAAGTTTTGATTTCTGAATGGCTTTGTGTGGATTTTCAGCTCAATGCATCAGCTACAATGTTAGCTTTACCAGGGTGGTAATTGATCACACAATCATAATCTTTTACCAGTTCTAGCCATCTCTGCTGCCGCATATCTGAGGCTCTTGTGATCTGTATAGATCTTGCACCATTCACCATATAGATAGTTCCTCCATATTTTAAGTGCAAATACTATAACAACAAGTTTCAAGTTATGCGTGAGGTAATTCTTTTCATACTTTTTAAATTGCCTGGATGCACACGCAATTACTTTGCCATTTTGCATCAGTACATATCTTAATCCATTTTTCGACGTGTCACTATAAATTATGAATCCTCCAGTACCTAATGGAATTGAGAGAATAGGTGCTGAAGTCAACCTCTTTTTCAGTTCTTGGAAACTTTGCTCACAGATATTCTTCCATCTAAACGTCACCCTTTTTTGGTTAATTGTGTTAATGGCCTAGCAATCTTAGAGAATCCCTCCACGAATCTCCGGTAATATTCAGCTAAACCCATAAAACTGCGCACCTCTGAAGGATTAGTAGGATGCGTCCATTTGTTGATAGCTTCAACTTTACTTGGATCTACTGATATTCCCACTCCTGATATAACATATCCCAGGAATACCACGTGATCCAACCAGAACTCATATTTCTTAAATTTGGCGTATAACTGCTTCACTTTTAGGATCTCCAGTACTTGTCTCAAATGTGTGGCATGCTCTTCTTTAGTTTTGGAGTAGACTAGAATGTCATCGATGAACACGATAACGAATTTATCCATAAACTCCTTAAACACTCTATTTATCAGATCCATGAATGCTGCTGGAGTGTTAATCAATCCGAACGGCATCACTAAAAATTCATAGTGCTCATATCTTGTACTAAATATCGTCTTGGGGATATCCTCTTCTTTTATTTTCAGTTGATGGTACCCAGAGCGTAAGTCAGTTTTCGAAAATATTGCGGCACCCTGAAACTGGTCAAATAAATTATCGATTTTGGGTAATGGATGCTTATTCTTAATCGTGACCCTATTCAACTCTCGATAATTAATGCATAATCTCATGGTGCCATCCTTCTTACATACAAACAGAATCGACGCTCCCCAATATGAAAAGCTTGGTCTGATGAATCCCTTGTCCAATAAGTCCTGCAATTGTACTTTCAATTCTTTCAACTCCAAGGGAGCCATTCTGTAGGGAGTTTTAGAAATTGGAGATGTTCCTGGTTATATGTCAATAACAACTATGTCATGATCTGGAGGTAATTCTGGAAGATCATCTGGGAATACTTCAGTATATTCCTGCACAACTAGTATTTCACTAAGAGTTGGTGGGTGTTGTTCTTTAATGCTCATGACACTCACCAAGTATCCTTCGCAACTAGCATCGAGTAATCGTTGTGCCTTCACTACTGAAATCGCAAGGAACCTGAAATTTTTCACAATGCTGGAAAATGTGAAAGACTCTTTCCCAAAAAGTTGAAATGTCATTGGTTTTTCCTTACAGTCGATAGTAGCCCTGTACTTTGACAGCCAATCCATGCGCAAAATGACATCATAATCATTCATATCCAACACAATTAGATCAACATATAATTTTCTATCTTCAACAGGTATAGCACAAGATCTCAAAATTCGATCGATTTGTCTAGCATCTCCAGAGGGGACTGTTACACTATAACTAATTTCTACTACATCTGGTATTCTACCCAACCTCTTCACGTACTCAGTGGATGCAAATGAATGCGTGGCTCCAGAATCAAATAACACAAGTGTTAACACTAGAAATATAAAGTGTACCTGTCACCACCGATAGATTTGCCTCTATATTCGCCCTGGTCATGGTGAATACCTTGACTAGTACATTTTTTTGGCCGGTGTGATTTTGTTTACCTAGGCAAAATTTAGCAATATGTCCTGGCATTCCGCATCGAAAGCATGTCTTGGTATCTATAGAGCAACCTCCAGTATATCGATTACCATATTTCTGACACACAGTTTCTGGCATCGGTGCTTTTTCTTGTTCAACTTATGGCCTCTTACTTTAACCTTCTTATTGTTGGCCTCGTTCTCCTTGAAATTTAAATCCCGACTTCTATATTTAGATCAGCCTCTGCATTTGGACTAGCCTCTTTTGCCCCACAGCCTATCTCTGTCCCTGCTGTCTAAACTGCTGTCGAGCCTTTTGTGTACGAGTGATTCTCAATTCAGCCTGTTCTACCACCAACGCCCTCTCAGTCACCTGTGAAAATGTCACCCCTTAAGTACCCGCCATATTCACGTCTTGATATAACTCTGGCCTCAAACCCTCTAGAAATCTCTCTACTTCTAGTACTTCAGTGCTGACCATGTGCGTAGCAAATCTGGACAAATGTTCAAATTTATGAATATATTCCCCAACAGTCATCGCTCCTTGTCGCAGTTGTATAAACTCGTTCATTTTCATCATGCGAATTGGGGATGTGAAATATGTGTTTCGGAATAACTCCTTGAATCTGTCCCAGCTTATGGTAGTAATATTCTCTATGCTGCTGATCGTGTTCCACCAATGGCTTGCATTACCATGAAGCATGAAAGTGGCACACATTACCCTCTCCTCTACCGGTACCCTGCTATACTAGAACATGTTTTCCAGGGTCCTCAACTAGTCTTCTGCAGCGGTAGGATCAATAGCATCCTCAAATGTTGGGGGATCCAGCCTTCTAAATCGTTCTTCCACTATATATATATACTCCACCCGCTGTTGGTTTACCTCCATCCACGGTTGCTCACCATTATCCCTTTGTTGAATCAGTTGCTGAATTTGTTCGAATTGTCATTCAACTAACTCTATTAACCGGTTAATCATGGTATCTCGATCATTACCCGAGGTAGGTGTCTCATCTCTCTGCGCTCTAGCACCACCATGAGTTCTCACCATTTTGCAATGTTGTTTTACACAAGTTTGACAATATATGGCCAATATAATTCATGGAGTATGTAATGCAATATATGATAATGTAAAACTTACTAGCATGGCTGCGCTTCGCAAGTTCTAAGATCATGTACATGGACAGTCTACACAATCAAGACATAGGCTCTGATACCACTCTGTAACACCCACTACTCAACAACTATATATAAAGTATAATTTAACATGATAGAACCTGTGTTTAAATGAGATGTTTTTTTTTGTAACACTTTAAAACGGTAAATCACTTTTTACATGCACAACCCTATTTAAAATACTTTCTCACATATGTTTTGTATATAGCAAGATCAATATTTATATAAAAGCACAACACCCATAATGACCACAATATTTATATACTTGTTTACAGTCAAGTTTTAAAAGCGAAATATAGTATCAGTCTCAAAATATAATACAACAGACTCAAAATAAAACAAGCCAACAAAATAGCCCAACAGGTCGTCATCCATGTACACACTCCCTTAGACACCTGCAGGAGCTCCAACAACTGTCTAACCAGCAAAAGATGCTTCAAGTATTGTCGTGCTCACCTACAATGCATAAACTATATAAGCTAACGCTTAACAAGTAAATATTATACATGTCAAAGAATAATTCACAATATCAAGTCATGCATCTCAAAATGCTATGCCACAATGCAATTCCACGGATCAAAATATTCTCTCAAAATTATTTCTTTCTTGGGCCCCTGACCGATCCTACTATCCCATACACTGGAAAAGAGTTCTACACACCGCCATAATCCAATGGCCAATAATGATATAAACATGCAAATCCATGCATACTCATACACATGTAAATCCATGCACACGAATCTCCAAATCCATGTATACAACCATGCAAATCCATGCATGCTTTGGTACATTAGTAGTGGTCAACAAAATATTTTTCTTTTTCAGAATCATGCCGTACAATGCAATATTTATCACAATGCTCGTAAATGATGCATGCATGTGCCAATGCCCATGTATGTATGCTTAATGGATAGCCCTCTACTATGCATATATGATTTATGATATTACATATAAATCACACATCTACTATGTCTATGCATTGTAGTTGTAAATAAATCTTTACTTATCTTTCACTTAGTTGGTGGCTTAGTGTAAATTTGTTTAGTATTCTTCTTCAACTTTAGATATAAAATATCCTGTAATATTACCCAACATCAAGCATCATTCCCAATTTGGCAAGTTAAAAGCACAAAATCTCATACTAAGACCTTAAACACCAAGCTATCTAGCTAACAATCAAATTTCTACAAATTAGAACCCAATATAGTCCCTCAAATATCTCAATTTCTCATCTTAAATACATTCAAACATTATGTAATTGAAGTATTATAACTCTAATAGTATGTACCTAATTGTTAACACTCAATAACAACATGTCTAGGTTGAAATATGCTAAGTGATCAAATGGGACAAATTCACATTTTCATATTTTCTTGTTGTCCAATTTAGTTGCATGATAATTTTGACATCCCTAAGTATATCCAATCACTCTCAAATTTTTACCACACTTAGATAATATCCAAAACAATGTAACCATGTCATATAATTACTAAAACTCATGGATATAACTTTCCAAGTTCAGCTCTCTTCACAACATATTGAAATAGATTATTTTCCTACCATGATAGTTCTGCACACTTCATGACATTAATGGTTTTGGCACCCTTAAATATATTCAATCACTCCCAAATTTTCACCATACTTAGATAACACATATAAAGAGACAACCAGGTCAAATTACTGCCAAAACGAATGGATTTATTAATGTAAAACCAGCATAATTCATATAGGACAGAATCTGAATTTCAAAGAAGACAGTTTTGAGCACCTCTTTAATTATCACACTGTATTACAATTTATAATCTCTCTAAACTTACATACACCACCTAGACTCATATATAAACACATATATGGTGAAATACACAGGTTTTAATCAAGTTATTATACATATATAAAGCATAAATATAAAAAATCAGTAAGTATACAGTTTCTCTTTCTAGTGATTTTTATTGTGATTTTGCAACTAAAAATCCTTCTTTTGTGAATTATAAAACCACAAATAACATTCTCACATGATTATAATCAATAATAGAAGCTTTAAAAATCATAAACCCTTAAACAATTCAAGAACTTAAATAAAAAATATGAGTTAAAGCTTACCTATGCACATATTTTAGCTTCAACTTGCTCCTCATTACTTCCCTTTGCTTCATTCACTTTTTTTTCTTTACTTGGAATTACTTGAGAGCAATTTCTAAAATTCAATATGAAGGTTTTGGAGGTAAAATAGCTCATAAAATAGTTTTTGGTCATGGCCTAAGAATAGAAATGAAGAAAGTTGAGATGGAAGCTTGAGGTGGCAAAGCTTGATCTGGCAAGGTTGAGGTGTCAAGTGGTCGTTCAAATCTGATATTTTTCACACCTTATACAGCCCTAATCTAGTATTTCTCCTTAATTATTTATCTGTGTACAACCTACTTTAATCTCGATATGATCGGATAATACATTATGCTCTAATTTCTTAACCGTTCATTCGATCTCCAAACCGATCGACATTCGATTCTTAAATGATTGTCTAGTTTTCATTTTCTAAAATTATATGCACATATGAACCTTGTATTATGGCACTTAAATCACATTATATCATGTCCGATATTCCAAGTATGTTAATCTATGGATATATACCTTTAAAACATCTCGATCAATTCGAATTGAATCATATAAACTTACTAGTGACACTTTTAACACTTCTAAAACTATAATATATAACCTATGAATATCCACTATATTGATCAATCTATTCTTTATCTTATCTAAATATAGAATTACTTAATTAGGTTGTAGGATCTCAACCACTAACGTCAATTGATAGCATTGGAGGTATAATGATTAAGAATGCTATAAAAGATGCGATGTAGATATTAACGCAAATTAGCATATGAGTAACATGTAGTGCATGAATCATATTGACCAAGTGAGTAGTGTGAGGTTCGGGTATCAGAATTAGGGATCCGCTCTTGAGTTTTGGATGGAGGAATGATTGTTTATTCTTTCTACCTGTTTTAAATGCCACTGTTGGAATCTATACATAATAAAGGTTCCAATGGAAAAATGTTTTCACATAGCTCATGTATTAAGTAATCATGATATTGTCTTACTATTTGCAAATTATCTCTTAAACACCAATATTTGTTTATGTGATTAAGTATTTATACACACATTTCTTTACAACAAATCAAGATTTCACGTTAGCAGTTGGTGGGATAGAACCATACATCAAGCTAAATGAACCTAAATATTTATTGTGCCATTGGTGATACATAAGTCAAGAATTGTCACTAAACAAGAAAGGTTTTAACACCAACAATTATTTATGGGATCAAATATTTATACACATCTTTGTCTACAACAAATGAAAGTTTCAAATTAGCAGTTGGTGGAGTAGAATCGTACAATAAACTAAATAAACTCAAGTATTTGTTGTGACATTAGAGAAACATAAATCAAGAATCACCACAAAACAAGGAGAGTTTTAATCAAAAATTAAAACAATAATACAACACACTTGAATATTATATACCTCTATAACAGTTCCTTTTCCTACATCAAGAGCTTCACCCTTTCTTCTCTGCTAAAATAAAATTTAAAAAGACATAATAAAAGTAAAAGAAGAGAAGAAAAACTAGAGAATTCATTTATATTACTATTAGAAAACTTAGTCTAAAGAAAAATAATTATGAAACTTTCTTTCCCCCTATAAAGGTTTTTGTATATGTTGAATGCCATTCAAGAGCCTCCATTTATATTAGAAGAGTGCCTAGATTGACATCTCCAAATTCACTCCACATGCATTTTAAATTAACTTCAAATGTGATCTAAATTCACAAGTCCTTTTCATATCCAAATTTTGTCATCCATTTTTCTCCATGCAATCAGGTGATTTCAAAAAAGTGACTAACATAAAAGTTGTAGATTTATCCTTTAGATTCATTTCAACTTCAATTACCTAATTACAACCACTAGGGAGAAAGTTATGGTTGATTTAAAGAAATATATATTCCTTCTAATGCTCTCATTTGGAAGAATTTTTGCTATAATCAAGGTTGAATTGAGCTGAGTTTCTAATATCAAAGTTGTATTTTATCTATTGGCTTTCAAATAAAATAAGATTTAGATCCATAGGGCTTTTGAATATGGAGTTATGCCCAAAATATCAAAACTGCACAAGTTAGGAAACATGCTGATTTTAAGCCCATCAATCACTTGGAAAGTCCAAGTAATTTCTTGCATATATTTTGATCTACATATGATGGACTTAGGCAAAAACGGCCGCCATTTTCTTCTAATTGTGATGTTTTTTTGATCCAGTGAAATATTATCTCCCAACTTGCTCACGAAACATGTTGTTTTCTTCGGTTTTATTTTTGCTCTTTCTGATATTTTTTTGTTCGTTGATTCCCTAATACAAAACATTAGTAAAACTAATATTAACAAGAATAAAGTAAGAAAAGTACAAATGATTTGATACAAAATATATAAAAATATGCATTTATCATACATTATCATTGTTGAAGAGTTATACTAAATTTGAATATTGCTTAATTGTTGTTGTAACTACCTTAGTTGTAATCTCCTGATCCTTTTAAACAAAATGCTAGCTATATGAAGTGTGTATAATCTATGTATATATAGATTACAAAAAGAAATTTATTAATAATCTTGAAACAAGATATAATATATATATATATATATATATATATTAGATCAAATTTTACTTTCAAAGCACTTAGAATGTGTTTGGATGAGTTTAAGGAGTTTATAAGATGATTTTAATTATTAGGTAAAAATTTTCGAAAAAGAGTTTACAAACTCCCAAACATGGTAGGATTCCTCTCATAATTTTGATCATATTAGTTATATACATATTATGATCTTATTTTATCCAAATAATTTAAAAATTATTTAAAAATTAAATTTAGCATGTTATAAGTATCAAAAATATCAATAAAATAATAATATTTATTGAAACTTTACAATCATATTAATCAATTTTTTTAAATCTTTCTTAACATATACATATGAGATTTTTTCTTTCCACTCACTAATAAATTGATTTATTAGGAATCTTAATAATTTTATGTGTCTAACCACATATTTGTCTTTTATAGGTATGCCTCTTAAACGGATTGATAATCAACCCGTTATTGATCTAACTATCGCAAACATTCATACAGGGGGTACATTTGATGGTTTATTTCACTTTATATATCTTTTAATTATTTTTGTTATATAATAATTATGTTGAACAATAGTTTAATATTTTTGTTAATGTTTTGCAACTCCTACATAGAAGAAGCGTTGAGATACACGAGCCACACATGGAGACAGGCTTGCATGCCATTTAGAAATCAGTGAAAGATACCAGTCATGTTTCACAAAAGTGATGGCAATGTAGTAGGGAAAAATGTGTCATTTTTTATGATCGAGTTCGGTGTAGCTGTGAAAAAGTTTGAACCGCTGCAAGTGACTAATTGGAGAAAGATTATGGAGAAGCAGAAGTAGCCTATATTTGGTCAGTTGTCAATTAGTATAAGCATTCAAACTGTATTTGTCAATTTAATTTCTATTTTATATGTTAAATATTGAAAATATTATTTTTCTTTATAGGATATATTTACTGTAGACTTTGGCACATGACCAAAGTTAGTTAAGAAGGAGGCTGATAAATTCATGAATGCTCGATATCGTGACCAACGCTAGAAGATATACAAATATTATAAGAGTCTCACACACCTACCTTAGGATGATTGATTAAAATAAATGTCAAAGGATTTATGTGAGACTGAGGCGGATTGGGAGTATCTGTGTAGATTATTCGAGTCTCATGAATTTAAGGTAATTTTATATTAATATATTCTAAGTTTTAGCTAATTAACTAAATTAAATCTTATATTTATTAATTGACTTTTCTTACAAATTGACTATTTTTTGCAGAAACATTTAGAAATGAACTCCGCAAATCGTGTTAAGTTGCCATATAATCATCGTAGAGGTTCAAAACCCTTTCTGTAGTATAGTTACGATGGTGTAAGTATAAACTATTTAATTTCAATAAAATAATTATTTGATTCAACTTTAATCTAATGAAATATTATTTGTAGGCTGATGGATCTAGTAGAAAGGATTGGATCACCATTTTTAATAAAACACACTACAGTTCTACAAAAGGTTAGGTAGGAGAGAGAGTGGAGATTGCATATGTAAGTATTGAATACATGCAACTGCTTCTTTTCAATTTGTTTTGAATTATATATTTTAATTTTTAACATATTTATTGATTTTAGGATGAGATGGTGTAATTTCGAGAGGAGTACCAAGAGACACAGACTTAAACAAATACCAGGGATGATGCTCATATTTTAGACGACGTGCATATTGTAGATAGAGTATGTGACCAAGTTCTCATTACACGTTGTACATGGGCTTGAAAATGGGCCTAAACCTCTCAGGTCCACCTCTTCTGATGTATCATCATCCAGAGCGACCAATGCAGAACTTAGAGAGCAGTTGTAGTCTGCATAGAATAAGCTGCTAAGCACCAAAGCCAAATTACAAGTGATGAAGACAGACCAAAAAATGATGATTTAGGCTTTTGACAGGATAGCTCACGGCCTACTATAGTCAGTCATCCAACAACTACCAACCTCCTTAGCTCCGCCACTTCCACCGCTTGAGTCGTAGTGTAGTGTAAGTATATATGATTGTATTTTGTTGTATTTTGTTTAATATGTATATTAGACATTTTTATATGTTATTATATTAGACTTTTGTTTAATGAGTACAATATACTGTATATGATAACATTATGCTTTTAATGTTTAGTTTTATTATGTTTAATATGTTGAAATAAAGTTATTTTGTCGCTAAATTTTTATTTTATTTTGAATTTTACACTTTAGCAACGAAATACTAACATTTCGCCGTTAAAATAAAATGTAATTTTATTTTTTAATTTATTAGCGATAACTTTTAGTGCCACCAAGTCATCGCTAACATAATTATGTTAGTGACGAAATATAAAAAATCATTGCTAAAATAATAATTATTTTTTTTTTTTTCTAAATAACTTAGCAACAAAATTGTTACCATAATCCGGTGCTAAATTAATTTTGTTAGTGACAAAATTCAAATTTCGTCTTTAAGTTAAAATTATTTTTTTTTTTAAAATTTTTCGTAATTAGTTAATGATGAATAGTTCTCCAAAAGTCATCATTAAGTATACTGGTAGTGATGAAATTAATTACCTCAGTGGTAGCTGACGTCGCAAAGTTAGCGATGAAGCCTGTTGAAGTCATCGCTAATTATTGGGGCGATGCTCTTATAACGACGACCTTAGCGATGATTTTTTTTCATTGCTAACATTGGTTAGCGACGAAATAATTGATATTTCGTCACTAAAAGACAGATTTGTTATAGTAAAATATAAAATAATAGAGGATCTGAATTGTGGCGAAAGGGTTTGGAAATAAGGATGTGTAGCTTGTATCACATTGCAATTGAATAAAATGAAAAAAAATGAAAATAATATTCTCATACAATATTCTTTATTTTGTATGTCATAAAGTAAAAGAAAATGATATATGAAAGTTCCAACAACATCTATTATTCAAAAATTACATTTTAAAGATTTTAAAAGTTGAGAATTAGATGTGACTTTAGCAATTATCTATATAAGGTTTCATGTTTGGTAAATGTGGTACTTCAAGGACTGAACATCTTACGAAAAAAGTCTAAGATATTAATAATGAAAAACAACGGATAAACTTATGTCGTTGTTGATAGATAAGTACATTGGAGAATTATATCATAGAAAAAATTGAGTTTTCTTATTTATAGTTGTTAAAATAAAAATAATGCATATGTTAGTCTAAAGTTAGGCAAAGAAGTATTACATTGCAAATTTTAGATTAAAGACTCCTAGATGATATCAAATATGCTAGGAGGATATGTTACCACATTGTAAGCAATTCAGTTTTGAATCTATAGCTTAGTATATAATTCTATCCATCCTATCATTTATTAAGAATCTCACCAAATTGGATAATTCTACCCATCCTAACATTTATTAAAAATCTCACAATTTTTTTTTCAGTTTGCAAGAATATCGCATAGCAAAATTTTCTCTTTTAAATAAGGACAATTGTGTTTATATGTATTTATAGTGATATCTAAATATAACAAGGAGAATCTTAAACCATGATTTCCATGCATATTAGAAGAATCTCGAACAAATGATTCTTATTCAATGAAACGACCTAAAGCTTTATTATGCTTCAATGCTCCCTAAAACAATTAATCTTCGCGTTCTATTCAAAGATTCTCTAGGAGATAAATACTACAATTACAATTACAAAACAAGCTAATTACATGCCGATTTATATTTACAGTTTTATTTGTTTTAAGTTTCGTTAGGTTACATATCATTATTATTTTCATAACATGGTTTTTTGCGAAGTGTACAAATGAAATAATCATGTATTGAATTGTGACTTGATTCACTGGAGAATAATCTCATTTCATAATATTCAAACCTATTCAAGACCCGAATAAATCAGGAATTCTCTTAACCGGATTACGTGCATTTATCTCATTTTACCTAATGCATTTAATGAAAAAAGAAAGGGAACATCCATAAGGCATGCACCTGCTCCTATAAGTAGCTTTTCCTTTGCACGGCCAAAACCACAATTTTCCATTTGCCTTTTAACATTTTTCTGTTATTAGTTCTTGACTAGGTCTGTTTTTTCATTTGATTTCACTAAACATCCTCTTCTTTTTTGCAATGAATTCATCCCATCAAAACAACCCATTTGAAAACAACCCTTCTCAAAACAACCTAGAAAAAAAAGGAAAAGGTCCTCAAAAGATAAACATGGTGAAGCTAGAGAATGAGACTAATCGTCAAGTCACATTCTCCAAGCGGTGCGCAGGTCTTTTCAAAAAGGCTAGTGAGCTTAGCACCCTTTGTGGTGTTGAAAGTGCTATCGTTGTTTTCTCTGCAGGAAACAAGGCCCACTCTTATGGCAACCCCAATGTAGACACAATTGCTACAAGGTTCCTCAACCAAAATACCCTTTCAAGAAGTGATCATACTGACCCACTACTTCTTGCTCACAATGATGCAGTTATGCGTCAGCATAATCAGGAGCTCGCCAACTTGGAGGGCCAAGTAGAACTAGAGAAGCAGCATAAAAAAAAACACGACAGCATGAGGAAGGCTAGTCAAAGCCAAAAATGGTGCCCACCACCCCGGATTGATGAGCTCAATTATCAACAACTAGATCAAATGAAGAGATCTGTAATGAGTTTCAAGCACAACTTTGAAACTAAAGCTGAGTTTGGCGAATTCATATGTTCAAGGGTTGAATCCTGATGATGCAGGAACTGGAGGGGGTTTAACATGGACGACCCCAAGTGGACCCAATATTGGTTTCCCATTGGATTCTAATATCCAAGGGCCTAGTCACTTAGCTCTTTGTGGCAATAATGAAGCCATGCTCACCAGCAAGGCTCCATTGGTTCTTGGACTTGGTGGATCCACAAGTAACTCTTTATGTCATACTCCCATACAATTATGGCAATCCTAGTGATATGGGTCCATATGGTGTTGGGACAAGAACCTCTAATTTGGAGCCGGAGCGCAGTCCTAGGGCCACACAGAGAAACAAGTCCCAAGGATTCTCCAGCAACTATGGTCGTGGAAATACCTAAGTTATTAGACGAATTGCATTTAGTTTGTGAAATTGTGGTTGTTTAAACTTCTCTTGTATTTTATTTTATTATGTTCGTCCAGTCAGATGTCTAAATCTAGAATGTTTTATGGTATGATTTGATGATTGTTAATCGTTATCTATTTTCTTATCTTTCAAAAAGTGTGGAATATAAAGTTTTTCTTTTGACTATTAAATTGCGTGTCCAGAAATAAGATATGTTATGATCATTTTTGAATAAATGATTGGATAAAATTTTCAGAATACTAAGTCTATATATGTTTGCAATATGTTGAGTCCTTTTCCTTTCTAAATCTATATAAAAAAAAAAAAATACTAACCACCCTTCATCTTAAGTTCATGAAAAGTCATCGCGCAGAAAAAAATAATTATCATGCAAATGATACAAATTACATAGGTTTTTCCTTGTTGGTTGTATTATATCGAAAGAAGATTGTATTTCAGTTGAAGTGAGATAATCACGAAACTAATCTCCTTAAAACATATTTCGTCCCCTACACGGTGCTATAAGAACTTGGACTGTCTCTTAAGATACCACATTTTGTACTAATTTTATCGAATGAACCAAAAATTCGATTGTATACTTTTTAAAAGAAAATAAGAATACTAAAATATTATAATATATTTTAGTAGGAGAGAGAATAGAGAAATCAATTAAATTCAAATTGATTTGATGTAGAAAAAATGTAATGAGAGGGGGTCTATTTATAGATTTCTAGATACCTCATTGTGATTGGTTATGTCTTTTAATTAGAATCAATCTGAACTATTGGATTACATCCCTTAAGATATGGTTGTAATTTAGTGGTTCACATTGCATCCCTTCATGAACATTCACAATTCTTACTATGCACATCTTACATACGAATAGATGTGTTTATTTATTGTGCCCCATCAATGATAATGAATAGTCACAACTTTTCATATGTACCCATGTGACTGTTTATATTCATTAGACACATTTTCAAACTTCAAAACTTTTTATTAAATTGGAGACATATTTTCAAGCTTGGAAGCTGATAAGTGCGTATTTTGTCATATTTTTATATCAAATCTTTTATACTTTTTTTACTTTATTCTTTTTAATATTATTATTTTATTAATGTTTTGTGTTAGGGAATCAATGTATATAAAAAAGATCAAAAGAAGAATGTTTCTAGACTTTTGCAGTTTTGATATTTTAGGTATAACTATATGATCAAAAGCCCTATAGACTTGAGTCTTACTTTATTTAAAAGCCAAGAGGTAGGACTACAACTTTTTTGTTGGAAGCTCAGCATGACTCAATCTTGATTATAGCAGGAAATTCGTCTAAATAGTTGCACAAAATTAGATCACCAAAAATTCGAATCGGAATTCAACCCAATATTGACTTATTTGACCAATTGAGTCATATCTCTTAAGACCAAATTGATTTCGGATTAAGATTTGGATATTTATACATAATAAGTAAATAAATAAGTTTGCTGAAGACAAGATGGTGAGAAAATGTGTTAAAATGGTAAAAACATATGCTGTAATGTGCTGTTGTTAAAGAACGGTTATTGGACATGATTCGGTAATTTGATCATATTTCCCTCATCCAAAAGCCAAATTTGACAAATGATATATAAAAATATATTAAAACTGAAAGATCGACAACTTTTGTTCTTTTTACTCATCATCAAAATCTGATTGTATTTGACCTAAAAATACAATTCAATTGGATAAGTGAGAATTTTAAGGACTTGGTGTAACAAATTACCAACTCTTGGCAACAAGCATACCACTTGATTAACTCCTCAATTATTTATTTGGCCTCTAGCATACTCCAAGTACTATAAATAGGCCATGTATTAAGCTTGTAAGAGGGGGAGAAGGGTAGAGGGTTTCTTTAGGCTAAGTTTTATAGTAGTAATGTATGTTTTCTAGTAGTAATATAAATGCATTCTCTAGTTTCTCTTCTTTTTTTTGTCTCTCCTACTTTTATTATATCTTTCTAAATTTTATTTTATTGAGAAAAAAAGGTGAACCCCTTGATGGAGGAAGATGAATGGTTATAAAGGTAGAAAATATTTAAGTATGTTGTATTATTATTATTTTGAGTTTTGATCTAAACCTTATTTATTTTTGGTGATTCTTGATTTATGTATCTCTAATGGCACAACAAATATTTGAGTTCATATATCTTATTGTAAGGTTATACTCAACTGACTGCTAATGTAAGACCTTGATTTGTTGTTGATAAATATGTGCATAAATACTTGATCCCATAAATAAGTATTAGCGTTAAGAGATAATTTGCAAATAACTTTCCATTCAAGTCAGGTTTGATCCCTTTACTTCATAATTTCCATAGTTTAGACTATAAAAGTCCTTACTTGCATTTGAAAGAATTTGATGAAGTATGTGCCACTTTTGATGATCAAACTTGCACAAATGAGATTGTTAAGCTTGAATTATTTTCTTTTTCTATAAAAGATAAAGCAAAAACTTGGCTTAATTCTTTAAAACCTAGGTCAATTGGCACTTGACAAGAAATGCAAGCTGAATTTTTGAAAAAATTATTTTCAACTCATAAAACTAATGCTTTGATAAGACAAATTCAAATTATTTTTCAAAATTATAATGAAGCATTCTTTCAATATTGGGAAAGATTTAAAAATTTGTTGAATTCATGCCCACATCATGATTTTAAAAAATGGCACTTAATTAGTTTCTTTTATAAAGGTTTAACTCATGAAATAAAATAATTTATTGAAATAATGTGGAATGGTGAGTTTCTTGATAAAGATCCTAATGAAGCCATAGAATATCTAGATCATTTGATAGAAAACTCTCAATCAAGGTATAATGTTAATTCTTTCGATGGTTTTATTAGATCTACTCTTGATAATAGTAATAAAGAAAAATATTACCTTAGCCAAGAAGATGATCTAAATGCTAGGATTGCTAGTTTAACAAGAAAAGTTGAATCTATGGAAAAAGTATAGGAAATTAAATCTATGCAAAAGGAAAAAGTTTATAGCAGTTGTGAACTTTTGGGGCACTCCACCAATGAAGGTCCAAACATTTTAGTACAAGCAAATTTCATGAACACATTCAAAAAATCTTTTCATTCTCCATATTCTGAAACTTATAATCCACAATGAGAAATCATCCCAATTTTAGTTGGCGAGATGATAACCATGCTCAACCGTTGCATTCACAAAAAATCACCAAAATTTCATTTATATACAACTCCACATACAAAATCCCTTGAGGAGACTTTACAAGCATTTATGCATGAACAAATAAACATCAATAATCAGACTTTACAAGCTATCAATGAGATCAAAAAGCACACTTTCAACAATGACAGTTTTTTTGCGTACTCATGAAAAAGATAAATTTCCAACTCAACCTTAACTTAATCTTTCTACTCAGTGTCATGTTTCTTCTTTAGGTGAAAATTCAATCAAGGAGGATAATTCAGTCACAACTCTTTGGAATGGAAAAGTTATTGATAAAACTCTTCATTCTAAGGAGAAAGTTTCTAATCTACCTCCAGAAATGAAAAATAGAAATAGTCTCGACAATGAAGGTAAGTTTGATGAAGGTAAGTGTGAAAATGATAAAAAAGAAAAATATTTACCTCCAGTACCCTTTCCTTAAAGATTGCCAACAACTCAGAAATTGAACTCAAATGCTAAATTTTTTGAAGTTTTTAAATAAGTCAAGATTAATATTCCATTGTTGGATGAACAATTAGGTTTGGTAGAATTTAAAACAACTTATGTTGTAGTTGAACTAGCTGACCGTTCGATTAAAGTTCCAAAAGAGAGTAGTAGAAGATGTGCTGGTACAAATTGATAAGTTTTACTTTCTAGTCGATTTCATTATTTGGACATAGAGCCTGTTGCACAAACACATACACAAATTCTTATCATTTTGGACCGTCTTTTTCTTACAACTTCAAATGCTTTGATCAATTCTAGGAATGGTATTTTGAAGTTATCATTTGAAAATATGACTTTGGAACTAAATGTATTTAATATTTGTAAGCAACCTACAGAAGATGTTAAAGTATAGGAAGTGGATTCAATCAAGGAACTTGTTCATGAATACTTTACTACCACTAACTCTTTAGATTCTTTGGAGACTTGTTTTAAAAGTAAAAGTATTTGAAAAAAGGCACACGTTAATACTCTCTATGAATTTTCGTAGGTACAAGAAAATCATTTTTGGAAGTTAAGGTTTGAAAAACTTTCATCATCAATAGTAAAATATATTCAATCAAGCATTAAAGCTCTCGTGGTTGATTTGAAACCTTTGCTAGTTGATTTGAAATACTCTTTCTTGAGTGAGAATAAGACTTTTCCAATAAAAATTTCTTCCAAACTTGATGCATTTCAAGAAGGTAAATTAATCGAAACTCAGAAAATGCATAAGAATGCTTTAGGATGGACCATTGCTGACATTAAATGTATTAATCCTTTAATTTGTACACATAACATCTATCTAGAGGAAAATGTTAAACCTTATAGAGAAATGCAACGAAGACTAAATTCTAATATAAAAGAAGTAGTGAGAAATGAAGTCATTAAATTCTTAGATAATAAAATAATTTATCCTATTTCTGATAGCAAATGGGTAAGTCCTACTCAAGTTGTATCTAAGAAATTTGGAGTTACTGTAGTCAAGAATAAGAATGATGAATTAATTCCAACTAGGACTGTTACTGGTTGGTGAATATGCATTGACTATAGGAAACTTAACTCAATTACTAGAAAAGATCATTTTCCATTACCTTTCATGGATCAAATCTTAGAAAGAGTTGCGGAACATGAATTTTATTGCTTTATAGATGGATATTTTGGTTATAATCAAATTGCAATTGCACTTGAAGATCAAGATAAAATAACTTTACATGTTCTTTTTGGTACTTTTGCATATCGAATGATGCATTTTAGATTATTTAATGAACTAGCTACATTCCAACGATGCATGTTTAATATTTTTAGTGACATAGTTGAACGTTTTCTTGAAGTTTTCATGGATAATTTTTCTATTTTTGGTAATTCATTTGATGATTGCCTATTTAATTTAGATAGGATTTTGATCAGATGTGAAAAAAAGAATCTTGTACTCAATCGGGAGAAATGTCATTTCATGGTACCAACTGGTATTTTATTGGACACAGTATTTCATCAAAAGTATTGAGGTTGACAAATCTAAAATTGAGTTAATTACCAATTTGCCAACACCAAAGATTGTGAAGGAGGTAAGATCATTTTTAGGACATGGTGGTTTTTATAGAAGATATATCAAAGATTTTAGTATAATATTTAATCCTTTGTGTAATCTTCTAACAAAATACACTATTTTTGAATGGACTGAAAATTGTAAAAATGCTTTTGTTAAGATTAAAAGCATGCTTACATCTGCTCCAATTATGCAGCCTCCAGATTGGACTTTACCTTTTGAAATAATGTGTAATGTTAGTGACTATGCTGTTGGAGTTGTCTTAGGACAAAGAAAAGATAAGAAACCATATGTTATTTACTATGCAAGTAAAACTTTAAATAATGCTCAATTGAATTATTCAACAACTGAAAAAGAATTACTTGTTGTAATTTTTGTATTGGACAAATTTAAATCTTATCTTATTGGCTCACCAGTTGTTGTTTTCAATGATCATGCAACTTTAAAATATTTTTTGTCAAAAAAAGATACCAAACCTAGACTAATTAGGTGGATTCTCTTACTCTAGGAATTTAATTTTATGTTCGAGATAAGAAGGGAGTAGAGAATATGGTGGCTGATCATTTGTCGAGACTTGTTTGTTATGACTCATTTCAAACTACACCCATTAATGCCACTTTCCCTCATGAACAACTATTTAATATTTTTATTTTACCTTGGTTTGCTGATATTATTAATTTTCTTGTGATAGAAAAGATGCCATCATATTGGAACTCTCAAGACAAAAAGAAGTTTTAGCTGAGGTGAAATTTTTTATTAGAATGATCCATACGTATTCAAATACTGTCCTAATAAAATCTTTTGAAGATGTATGTTTGACAATAAGATAGGTAATATTGTTAAATTTTGTCATTCAGAAGCATGTGGTGGTCATTTTTAAGTAAAGAAAACCACTACAAAAGTCTTCCAATGTGGATCTTATTAGCCAACTCTTTTCAAAGACACTTACACTTTCTGCAAAATTTATGAAAATTGTCAAAAGTTAGGGCTCCCTTCAAAGCGAAATATAACGCCCCTATACCCTATCCTAATAATTGAAATCTTTGATTGTTGGGGTATTGATTTTATGGGACCATTTTCATTATCATTTGTTTTTTTTTGCACAGTAGTTGCTATATATTATGTTTCAAAATGGATTGAGGCAATTCATTGACAAAACAATGACCACAAAATAGTGATAAATTTTTTGAAAGAAAATACTTTAAGTCAATTTGGAATTCCTTGATCTATTATCAGTAATGGGGGAAAATATTTTTATAACAAAGTTTTTGAAACTTTAATGAGGAAATATATAATTATACGTAAAGTTGCAACCCCTTATAACCCTCAGACAAATAGACAAGTTGAGCTTGAAAATAGGCATATAAAATAAATTTTGGAAAAGATAGTTAATCCAAATCGTAAAGATTGGTCTCTTAGACTTACCGATATACTTTGGGCATATAGAACTGCTTTCAAAATATTATTAGGTATGTCTCCTTATATGATAGTTTATGGAAAACCTTGTCATTTATATGTTGAACTTGAACATAAAGTTTATTAGGTAATCAAAATGTTTAACTTCAATTTTGATGAACCATCAAAATTGCGCAAATTGCAAATTAATGAACTTCAAGAATTGAAAAATGATGCATATAAGAATTCTAAAATTTATAAATCAAGAATCAAAGATTTTCATGATAATAAAATTTCAAAAAAAATATTTGAGGTTGGTTAAAAGGTTTTGTTTTATCATTCTCAATTGTATTTATTTTCTAAAAAATTGAGATCAAGGTAGAGTGGTTCTTTTGTTGTAAAAAAAAAAGTATATTTTTATGGGGTGATTAACATTGATAATTCTAGAAATGGTAACTTATTCAAAGTAAATGGACAAAAAGTTAAACCATTTATAGAAAATCAATTTTCACAAGAGAAAGTTTTTTTTCTTTCTAACTCTTGTTATGATTACTGTTGTGTGTGTATATATATATATATATATATATTTTCTCTGACTTTATTTGTTTTGAAGACTTTCTTTCTTTTATTTTATTTTTCCCAGTTGAGTGGCGGATAACGGTACTCCGTGGCTATTAAAGTCGGACTTATCAGTTTTTCAAACAACTGAAATCTCTGTACAAAGTTTCTTTGCTTTTCTCATTCTCTTTTCTCATTCTTTTCAAAATGGGTGACATTCTTCTAACTCTCAAAAAGCGATTTCCTTTTTTTTTCCCCTAAAAATGTAATTTTGAAAAATTTATAAAATCATGATTGAAAGATTAAGAATGCTTATGCACAAGGGCATCCCAGAGGACATATGATGAATAATTGGAGTAAAGGTAAGAGTATGTGAGTTTTCACATAAGTTTCTAGATTTGTTTAATAGATACATGCCTGATTTTGGTAAAAATACATATTCAAAAAAACGAAGGGCGAAAAAAAAAAGTTTATCATAATTGTGCTAGATGTACTTGCAACATAAAGTGTCCTTCTTGAGGAATGGTTTCTAAAAATTAACAAGATAAACTTAAATTTATTATGGATGGACTGAGTAATGAGTCTTTAGATCATATCATATTGACTCTTGAGACGCATTCAGTGGATTAGTACAACGTGTGCAATTCTTTATTTTTTGGATCGCTTTCAAAATGAATATGAGTTTTATAGTCTTGGGAATTTGATATTAAAAGATCTTATTTGCCAATTTATAAAAAAATAGATGGGAAGCATATTCTCAACCCATAGAGAGCGTTTAAGTCATTACTGGACGTAAAACCAGAGGAAGATGTGAGTTACAATCACAACTACATGTATATTCACGTGTAAGTAAGTAGTTTTTAAATTTTGTGTGTTCTTATTTTCAACCGTTTTGACAAAAGAAAAAGACGTGCAATAAATGCATTCCATGTTCACACCTCAATAAATAGTACTGTACTCACTCTATTTTTGTACAACTTACTTTCAACAAGAAAAAAATAAAAAAATGGAAGTTTTTTCGACTCACAAATTCAACTGCATTTATGTCTTTTGTAGATCTAATTTATGAAAAAATGATAAGTTTATAGGTGTAATACCCAAACCTCACACTACTCACTTGACCAATATGATTCATGCACTATATGCTACTTATATGTTAATTTGCATTAACATCTATATGACATCTTATATAGCATTCTTAATCGTTAGACTTCTAATACCATCACTTGAGGTTAGTGGCTGAGATCCTATAACTTAATTAAGTAATTCTATATTTATATAAGAAAAAGAATAGATTGGCCAATATATTGGATATTCATAGGCTATATGTTATAATTTTGGAAGTGTTAAATGTATGACTAATAAGCTTATATAATTCGATTCAATTAGATCGAGGTGTTTTAAAAGTATACATCTATGAATTAACATACTTGAGATATTGGACATGATATAGTGTGATTTAAGTATCATATTACAAGGTCCATATGTGCATATAATTTTAGAAAAGCAAACTAGACAATCATTTAAGAATCGGATGTCAATCGGTTTAGAGATTGAATAAATGGTTAAGAAATTAGGAAAAACATTTATTATCCGATTGTACGGAAATTAAACTAGGCTGTTAATAGATAAATAAATATTGAGAAACACTAGATTAGAGCTGTATAAGGTGTGAATAATATCAGATTTGAACCACCACTTGACACCTCAAGTTTTGCCAACTCAAGCTACCACCACAACCTTTCTTCATTTCTATCCTTGAACCACAACCAAAAACCATTTTCTAAGCTATTTCACCTCCAAAACCTCTATATTAAATTTTATAAGTTGCTTTCAAGTGATTCCAAGTAAAGAAAAAAGTGAAGGAAGCAAAGGGAAGTAAGGAGGTAAATTTGTGCATAGGTGAGCTTAACTCATGCGTTTGATTTAAGTTTTTGAATTATTTGAGGGTTTATGATTTTTAAATATTATATTATTATTTATAATCATATTTGGATGTTATTTATGGTCTTATAATTTACAAAAGAGGGATTTTTAGTTACAAAATTTCAATAGAAATCACTAGGGACAGAAACTGTATACTTGCTGGTTTTTGTTATTAAAGCTTTATATATGTATAATAACTTGATTAAAACTTATATATTTCACCATATATGTGTTTATATATAAGATTAGGGGATGTATGTAAGTTTGGAGAGGTTATAAATTGAAATATAGTTTGATATTTAAAGAGACACTCAAAACTGTCATGATAGAACTTATAGTTTTTTGTGTTGGGATAATTGGGCTGGTTTTTCTGAGATAAGTCAGTGATTTTAGGCAATTATAAAATATTATTACATTTCTCTACATGTTAGCTAAGTGTGGTAAAAATTTGGGAGTGATTGGATATGCTTAGGAATGTCAAAATTATCATAAAACTAAATAGGACAGCAAGAAAATATGAAAATGTGAATCTGTCCCATTTGATAACTTAGCATATTTCAACCTAGACATGTTGCTATTGAGTGTTAAAAATTAGGTACATATTATTAGAGTTATAATACTTCAATTATATGATGTTTACATATATCTAAGATGAGAAATTAAGGTATCTAAGGGATTATATTGGGTTTTAGTTTGTAAAAACTTGATTGTTTCCTAGATATCTTGGTGTTTAAGGTCTTAGTATGATATTTTATGTTTTCAACTTGCCAAATTGAGAATGGTACTTGATGTTGAGTAATATTAGATGCTATTTTACATCTAAGATTGGAGGGGAACAATAAACAAATCTAGAATAAGCCACCAACCAAGTAAAAGGTAAGTAAAGATCTATTTACAACTACAATGCGTGAACATAGTACATCTTAAAGCATTTATACCTAATGTGTTGGTGATACTTAAATTGATTGGATGTCAATTATATTATGTACCTTAAGAGTCTTATGATTCTTGAAACATGTTGAGAGCAAGATGACTTGCATTCATATTGAATATACCATTCATGAACATTCACATGTTCACGCATGACATATGGGTATAGTTGAGGTTCTTGCATGCACGATATGATTTGAAAAATAATTTTTATAAAGAAAATATTTTAGTTGGCCATTATTAGTATACCAAGCCATGCGAGGCATGCATATGTGATATTTTGGGATCAACAAGTGTTACTTCTCAAAGGATCATAGGGGCTGACAGGGGGTGTGCCTTTGGTGGTCACGAGAGGATGGACCACTTGAGTGTGCCCTTATTGACTCTACCAGTAGGAAGACTTCTGGAGGATCATAGGGGAAGACAGGAGGTTGACATCTGGTAATCCTAGAAGATGGCCCCTGGACTGCATTAATTTATTTATGGCCATTTGATTATTAATATTGTGCAGAGCTCTATCTGGTACATAGTAGATGGGCTAATGACCCAATAAAATGAAGTGAATTTTAATAAAAACTCTTTGATTTATGAGTACTCAAATTTAACACATTTATAACATCATATCTTAGAGATAAATTGCATGAGATTTTATATCATACTCTTGTCATGCATGATTTTTACTTATTGAGCGTTAGCTCATGTAGTTCATGCATTATAGGTGAGCATGGTTCAACTTGAGACCTCTGGTTTACTGGGTTGGTAGTAGAGCTCCTGCAAGCTTTCAAAGATTAATGTACTTGGATGATGACCTGTTGAGCTATTTTGTGGAATGTGCTTTTAATTTTACAGTTTATTATATTATATCAGTGACTTTATTTTGTATATCACTTTCAAAACTCCTTTGTGATAGAGAGTTTGAATTTGTGATGATTTTGATAGACATTGTTAATGTTTTAATAACTACCTATGTATATACAGTGTTACAGGATGTGAAAATACTTTACTTTTATTAATATTTTTGTTAAACTAACTAGGAAAAAAAAGTTATACACACGCATACATGCATAGATTGTTCATATATATATATATATACATATTGTTGGGAGGTTGTGACAATAGGGGAAACCAGTAACCTTGGTAGAACTTTAGCAGTAAGAAAAATTCATTTAGTGTATGGGAGAGACAGTTTTGGATTAATGGGGAGTGTTGCTATTTATACTCATATAGGAAGAGTCAAAGTTCTGGAAGTTATCCCAAAAACCTTTAATAGTACAAAATATCATAGGTATGACCATCAAAGATGAGCTAAAAGTGTCACATATTTAGGATAAAATGCCTAACATGTTAAACAATGTGGATGTATTCATCATTCTACTTGACTGTTTTGGTACACTAGAGAAATTATTTCAAGTTGTCTTTTGGGCACATCTCAATATTCACCAAAAATCGATTTATGATGGTTTGCTATCTTTCGTAGATCATGCTGTGAAAAAAGGTTTTATTTCACCGTATGCGAGAAGAATCCTCATTTCTGCTTCGACACCTGACCAATTGATTGATCAACTTCTAGCATATGTGCCTGAACCTGATCTAGCTTTGGCCCATAAAGATTGGTCTAATAGGGACAATGGTCAAAAATGCAAAATGAATTTGACTCTGATTCTGTGATACTTATTGTTAATGGTTTCATCTAATAGTATGTGTTTTGTGTTGTTTCAACTTTATTTTTTTAAGCCACACTTCAGATGATATCTTTTAAACTCTACTTTTCTATCTATTTTTTATATTGGGGACAATGTCTCGATTATGTTGGGGGGAGGGATAGTTGATATCATGACTTACGTGTTTAATATGTGTTTTTCTAGTATTTTATTTAAAAAAAATCAAGCATGTTATTTTAGGGGTCCGTTGAAACTATGAAAAATGATGGCAGAGTAAAGGGTAATTATAACACTCTTAAGACACATCCTTATTTTTTACATAACATGGCAAGTTTGTGAAGTTTTTAACAAAAGTTTGTGAATTACTAATTTTTTTTAATTTTTTTTGAGTCGTAGAGGCTCTTTCAACTTCAATGATTAAAATTAAGCATGAATAATGTGGTTGATTGATGATGGGTATTGTAATTGGACCCCTCTTCATCTTTTTTTTTTTTTTTTTCATCTTACAACATCCCATTTTTAGTTGCAACTCGTAATATTTTTAGCACTTTGCAAATTTTTCTCTTTTTTTTAAGAGAAACTCCCCCACACTTATCTTCTACTCCAACCTAAATTTCTTTTGCAAGTTCACCATGTCAATTGAATGTCTCTTAAAATCCAAATTATTTTTAGAACAAAGGTTGGATAATAGTATATTTAGGCTTGGTAAAAAGATATGGTTACAAAAAAAATATTTATTTATTGTAAAGGCTCAAAGTGGCTCACTAGGGGGATATTCTCTTGGAACATCACATGGAAAACAAGTTGATTTGGCAATGGTGCTAGAAAGCCTAATGCCTTAATCATTTTTCTAGTGGTGCACTATCAGTCGTTCACCTCGACAAACCAAAAGGAAAAGTTGTAGTACTCAACTCCTATCTGTTGAAGATCCAAGTGATGATTAGAATGAGGTCACAAAAACTTTCTATTTTGACATGATTGTCTTCACACTAAATAACATAACTATTTGTGCAAAAAAAAATTGAGTATAATTATTGCAAAAATATATTAACCAAATAATAACATCAAAGTCCGTACTTTTTCCCCTGATTTTAGTCAATATAGTGAATAGTAAAAGCCTTTCTTCTCATGACAGTAGAGCTGAAACTTGTTTTTTGCTGAGCACATGGCTGGGTGTGATTTGTAAGATATCTGATTGAAATTTGAGTCCTAACATACTTCAATCCTTGTACAGTATTTGGCTTTAGTTGACCCTTGTGTCGAAATTCGTGGAGTTTGAAAAATTTTCATCGAAAAATTCTACGTCTCTAATTCCATGAAATTTTTAGAAACTTTGCAGCATTCTATCCTTTTATTTTTAGCCACATCACTACCTTTTGACCCCATTACAACCTTTGTTAAAGACCTTTTGATTTCGTGCGGTGCCTTCAGTGTAGTGGAGATTTGCACCAAAGAAAGAGCTTATGATGTTTAACTTTTCTATTAGAGATTGAGTGATGGTTTTTGTAAGTTCTATAAGAATTCACTTCTATGAAGCATGCATAGTTTCATCACTATTGACATTAACTATCCACACACACATACACTTGAGTATGCTTATTATGGAAATGTATTGACTTTGGATGACTAAGAGTTAAACTCAACACTTATTTGATTTTATTTTCATATTACTTTGTTGCTTCCTGAGAATAACAGTTGGAAGATAGTTATCATAGGTGTTTGTGGGTATCACCACTGAAAACCCTTAGGAGACTATAACTCATCATCTATGGGCTACCTAGGGGTGTAAAGGCTTAATAATATTATTATTTTATTAATATTTTGTGATAGGGAATCAGTGAGTATAAAAAGATCAAAAGAAGCATGTTTCCAGACTTGTGCAGTTTTGATATTTTGGGTATAACTCCATGGTCAAAGGCCCTATGGACCTGAATCGTGCTTTATTTGAAAGCTAAGAGATAGTTCTATTGGAAGCTCAGTCCAATTCAGACTTCATTATAGTAGGAAATCCGTCCAAATAGTTACACAAAATAGATCACCAAAAATTCGAATTAGAGTTCAACCTAGTATTGACTTATTTGACCAATTGGGTCATATCTCTTAAGACCTAATTGATTTTAGACTGTAATTTGGATATTTATATATAAGAGTAAATAAACAAGTTATCTGAAGACAAGGTGAGAAAATTTGCCAAAATGGTAAAAATATATGTTGTAATGTGCTGCTGCTGTTAAAGAATAGCTCTTAGACATGATTCGATAATTTGACCATATCTCCCTCATTCGATAGCCAAATTTGACAAATGATATATGAAAATATATCAACACTACAAGATTGACAACTTTTGTTCTTTCATCATCAAAATCTAGTTGTATCTGACCTAAAAATGTAATTCAATCAGGTAAGTGAGAATTTTGAGGACTTGGTGTAACAGCTTTCCAATTCTTGACAACTAGTATACCACTTGATTACTTCTCCATCATTTGTTTGGCCTCTAGAATACTCCAAGCACTATAAATAGGCCATATATTAATCTTGTAGAGGGTTTCTTTAGGCTAAGTTTTCTAGTAGTAATATATATTTTCTAGTAATGTAAGTTTTCTAGTAGTAATAGAAATGCATTCTCTAATTTCTCTTCTATTTTTAGTCTTTCCTACTTTTATTATGTCATTCTAAATTTTATTTTGTTGAGAAAAAAGTATGAACCTCTTGATGAAGGAAGAGGAACGGTTAAAAGGGTAAAAAATATTTAAGTATGTTGTGTTATTATTTTGAGTTTTGATCTAAACCTTACTTGTTTTGTGGTGATTCTTGATTTATGCATCTCCAATGGTACAACAAATACTTGGGTTCATTTAGCTTATTGTACAGTTCTACTCCACCGACTACTAATGTGAAACCTTGATTTGTTGTTGACAAAAGTGTGCATAAATGGTTGATCCTATAAATAAATGTTGGAGTTAAGAGATAATTTGCAAATAGTAAGACAATATCATGATTATCTTATTGCATTATCAATTTGTTAATATCTTCCCATTGGAACCTTCATTATGTATGGATTCCAATGGTGGCAATTAAGAGAGGTAAAATGAATAAATAATCGTTTCTCTATCCAAATCTCAAGAGTGGATCCCTAATTGTCAGTACTTTTTTATTACTTCGGTTTTTCTTTAGTTACAACAAATATTAATTTTTCATATATTTTAAATCACATAAATCCCATTTTTTTTAGTATTATAATCCTGAATTCTTCAAGCAACTTTCATGTGGATCGACCTCGGACTCACAAGAAATTTATTACTTAATACAATATGTACTTGGGTTTGCAACCTTAAAGTTATTTTGGAAGCTTTTCATTAAATTGGAGACTTTTCTAATTCACCCCATTTATTCCAACAATCCCCCACATGAATGGAAGAAGTTGACACAAAATTAGGAAGACAAAGAAAAATACTATCTGAAAGATAGTACAACGAGATAGGTAGCTTTCGCTTTAAGCCTTCCCTAGCAAAAGCCTTTCGGACTTACTTGGCTAATCAGTGAACTCTAAGTTTTGAATTGTCAGTCGTTATTGCAAGACTAGTCAATAAACTCTACACACTAACTCTCATATCGAGTTTGGTTCTCTATTGTGTTCATTATTTCGGCCATGAACTCTCTTGGATTCTACAAGTGTTTTAGAGAATTCGCCTATCAAAATTCTCATAGAACCGGCCATGTTCACACTCACATAGGTGATGTCCAATAAAGAGTATCCTACTATACTCCACTTGTACTTTACAAGATATAGGCATCATTAAAAGTAATGTTTATCCTTAACCATTTTGTTGGTAGCACTTATTAACATCTTAAAAATAAGAAGGAATTAAATTCCTAAGTACTTCCAATCGAGTTATTCATAACTTAGTTTTCCTATTGAACTTAGTCCTTGGGATCTCCAGTCGCTAGGTTAGGTTTCCATTAAGATGACTCATTCATTCTTTAGGCTTTAAACCCATTTTTCTTGATGCGCAGTCTATTCGCTCTCTTGATAACCCTTTAGTAAATGGATCCGCTAGGTTATCCTTTGATTTTACAAAATCAATCGATATAGTTTCGTTAAAGAGCAACTGCCTAACGGTATTATGTCTTCGATGAATATGTCGTGACTTACAGTTATATACAATATTTTGTGCCCTAGCTATAGCTAATTGGCTATCACAATGAATACATATTGCTGGCACCGGTTTTGGCCATATTGGAAAATCTTCTACGAAATATCTTAACCATTCCGTTTCTTCTCTAACTTTATCTAAAGCTATAAACTTGGATTCCATAGTGGAACGTGCTATACATATCTATTTAGAAGATTTTCATGATATAGAACCACTATCAAGAATAAATACATAGCTACTAGTTGACTTGGATTCATCAGTATCTGAAATCCAATTTGCATCACTATATCCTTCAATAACTGAAGGATATTTTCCATAGTGTAATGTATACTCTTTGGTTCTTTTTAAGTAATATACTCCAGTGGTCATTACTTAGGTTACTTGTAAATCTACTTAGCTTACTTACAGCGTAAGCTATGTCTGGCCTCGTACAATTCATTAAATACATTAGGCTTCCAATGATTTGGGAATATTCTAATTATTGTTTTCCATTTTTAATATTTTTGTGGAGAATAATATGTGGTATAAATGGATTATTTGTCTCTTTAATAACATGGGACTTAAATCTCTCAACCACTTTATCAATATAATGTGATTGAGATAAAGATATCCCATTAGATATTCTAGAGATCTTCATTCCCAAGATCACATTAGTTTCACCCATATCTTTCATGTCAAAGTTATTGGTAAGCATTTTCTTTGTCTTATTAATAATTTCCATATTAATTCCAAATATGAGCATGTCATCTACATAAAGACATAAGTACATGTGCTTCTCCAATTTTTTTGGAATAGACACATTTATTACACTCATTTATGGTGAACCTATTTCTTTTGATGACACTATCAAATTTTTCGTGCCTTTGTTTAGGGGCTTGTTTCAACCCATAAAGAGATTTAACAAGTCTACATACTTTGTGCTCTTGTCCTTTTACTTTGAAACCATCAAGTTGCTCCATGTAAATTTCTTCATCCAAATCACTATTTAAAAATGTAATTTTTACATCCATCTGATGTATGTGCAAATCTTACAAGGATTCTATGGCTATTAAGATCCAGATTGACGTAATCCTTGTTATCAGTAAATAAGTGTCAAAATAGTCAACATCTTCTTTTTGATGATATCCCTTAGCAACAAGTCTAGCCTTGTGTTAAAAATCCATTTGCATCCAATTGGTTTAGTCCCTGAAGGAATATCAACTAATTTCCAGGTATTATTACCTGTAATGGATTCTATTTCACTATTTATAACTTCCTTCCAAAATAGAGCTTCTAAACTAGCCACAACCTCATTAAAGGTTTGAGGTTCATTCTCAATCATATATGTTATAAAATCTGGACCAAAAGATTTAGCTACTTTAGCTCTCTTACTCATTCTAGGTTTAGATTTTATGTTATTTTTAAACGCAGCTTCATGCATTCACTTTTGAGTATTCTTTTGAATATCACCTTTAGAGGGGAACACATCTTCAAAGAATTCAACATCTCTGGATTCAATAATTGTGTTCACATGAATATCACTTATATCAAATTTATGTACCAAAAATCTGTATGCACAATTGTTCATTGCATATCCAATAAAAGTACAATCAATAGTTTTATAACCTAACTTGACCTTTTTAGGAGGTGGTATAGCTACTTTAGCTAGACACCCCACTACTTTCAAGTATTTGTAGGAAGGCATTCTACCTTTTCACATTTCATAAGGTATTAATCCAATTTTCTTATGAGGAACTCTATTTAAAATAAAGTTAGTTGTATGAACAACTTCCCTCCATAAGTTTTGAGGTAATCCTTAACTAATAAGCATAGCATTATCTATGTCCTTAAGAGTTATATTCTTTCTCTCAGCAATTCCATTATATTGAGACGTATATGGAGCTGTAGTTTGGTGAATAATTCCAAACTTAGTACATAACTCATCAAAAGATGATGAATCATATTCTCCACCTCTGTCGGATCTCAATACCTTAATCGTCTCATCAAGTTGATTTTCAACTTTATTTTTATAAGAGACAAAAGCATCTAAGCCTTATCTTTATTACTTAGTAAATATACATAGCAATATCTACTGTGATCATCAATGAAGATAATAAAACACTTTTTACCATCTCGGCTTTAAACTAATTTTAGGTCACATATATCACTATGTATCAAGCTTAGAGGTTTGCTACTTCTTTTAGCTGAACTAAAAGGTTTCTTAGAAAACTTAACTTCAACAAAAAATTCAAATTTGTATTTTTCATCACTATCAAGTTTAGGTATAAGGACTAAGCCTGCCAGTTTTCTTAGAGAAACTCGATTAACATGACATAGTTTACAGTGCCATAATGAAAAAGACTCATGTAAGTAAACTGAAGATAAAATCTTATTGCTTTCAAAAGTTTTGAGTACAAGAATTACATTCATCTTAAATAGCCCTTTCCTACAAATTGACCATTTTTGGTCAGTACAAATTTGTCGGATTCATATACTAGTCTAAACCTACTTTTGACAAGTAATGAACCAGATACCAAATTCTTTCGGATATCTAGAACATATAGTACATCAACTAGGGTTAGCTCCTTGCCTAATGTCATCTTTAGTACCACTTTGCCCAATCTGAATATATTGAAAATTGATGAGTTACCCATGAATAGCTTTCTTCCATTGATCGGAATGTATGTGGAGAACATCTCCTTGTTTGAGCAAATGTGGCGTGTAGCTTCTGTGTCAACCCACCATTCCCTCGGGTTATCCACCAAGTTGGCTTCAAACACAACAGCTGAGAGCATTAGGTCTAACATGTGTACTGGAACTATCTTATCTTCGGTCACATTAGCCTAGTTATGATTGCCTTCTTTGGCAGTCGATAATCCTTCGCCTTGTGGTTCAGCTTACCATAGTTGTAGCAATTACCCTTAAACCACTTTGCGTCCTTGTCCTTGGACGAGCTAGGATACTTCATCTTTTTGCCCTTTTGGCTTTAGAGTCCTTTATCATATTGGCTTTAGCCTCTATCCAGTTAGCAGAAACCTTTTTTTCTATAACCCTGTTGTCTTCCTCAATTCAAAGACAAACAATCAGATCCTCCATTGTTATCTCTTTGTGTTTATGCTTGAGATAGTTTTTGAAATCTTTCCATAATGGAGGCAACTTCTCAATCAAAGTAACACCTTGAAAAGATTCGCTCAGCTTCATCCCTTCAGCTAGTATATCATGTAGGATAATATGCATCTCTTGTACCATGGCTGATAACAATTTTGGTATCAACCATTTTGAAGTCAAGGAATTTGCCAACGAAAAATTTCTTTGTGTAGGCATCTTCCATCTTGTACTTCTTGTCAAGAGAATTCCACAACTCTTTTTCTATTTTGACTTAACAGTGCACATTATATAATGTGTTGTCTAGTCCATTGAGCACAAAATTCCTGCATAAGAAGTTATTGTGACTTCATACATCAAGGGTAGCTTATTTTTAGGGATCGCTTTCTTTCTCCAAAACGGTAGGAGCATCTTCCATCAAGAACCTTGTAAGGTTTATGGTGGTGAGATAGAACAACATCTTTTACTGCCATCTCTTGAAATCAGCTCCTGTAAATTTCTCTAGTTTCTCATGCTCGAAAGTTGGAGGCATGATCACTAGATTTGAGCTAACAGTTGCTCCATTTCTTATATCTGTTGGCACTTCTATAGTAGCCATAAAAAAATCTTTCTTAAGATTGTTGGTTGTATTGTCGAAAGGAGATTGTATTTTAGTTAAAGTGAGGAAAGCATGAAACTAATCTCCTTAAGATAGATTTCGTCCTCTACACGGTGCTATAGGAATTTGGACATCTGTCTCCCAAGATACAATACTTATTTCTAAAATTAGTACAACACTATACTAATTTTATTGGATGAACTAAAAGCTCGATTATATACTTCTCAAAAGAGACTAATAATACTAAAATATTATAATATATTTTAGTAGGAGGGAGAATAGAGAAATCAATTGAATCTGAATTAATTTGGTGTAGAGAAAATGGAATGAGAGGGGGTCTATTTATAGATCTTCCAGGTGCCTCATTATGATTGGTCTTGTCTGTTAATTAGAATCAATCTAAACCATTGGATTGTATCCTTTAAGATATGATTGCAATCTAGTGGTTCACATTACATCCTTTCATGAAAATTCACACCCCTTATTATGCACCTCTTATATATGAATAGATGTGTCTATTCATCATGTCTCATCAATGATAATAAACAACCATAATTTTTCATACATACCCTTATGCCCGTTCATATTCATTAGACATCTTTTCAAGTTTCAAAACTTGTTATTAAATTGGATACACCTTTTCAAGCTTGGAAGCTTTTCAATAAATTGGAGAATTTTCCAATTCACCCCATTTGTTCCAACATTCCTAACCTAATGGAGCTTTAATTAAAGATTAATTGTTACTACACAAAGGTTTTTAGGATATCTAGTAATCAAACATTGGCTATTTCAAAATTTGCATCAGGCATGGAGAATTGAAGCATCAGGCAAATACATGCAATAAAGCAAGAAATTAAAACTAAGGGTAAGAAAAAATGCATTATTTTCTTATATCAATATAGAAATCTATCAAAGACTAGAAACATCAAAGAAATATCAAATATTAATATTATAGCAACGACGTAAAATTGTAATAGAATATTTAATAATCAAGCAAATTATTTTTTCCATCCATTTGCTCTTCAGACATAGAATTTGTTCATATACTACGTCGATGTAATAAACTTCTTAAAAAGTATTGGTGAGTTTGAATACTTTGGAAATGATAATTTGTGCACCTTTTCTTTTCTTAAATGATTTAAAACCTTGGAATTTCACTTGTTTTGTGCTACAACTTTAAGGTTGCAAACCCAAGTGCAGGTTGTAGTAAGTAATAAATTTCTCGTGAGTCCGAGGTCGATCCACAGGGAAGTTGTTTGAAGAATTCAAGTTTATATTTATAAAAAGATGGAGTTTATGTGAATCAAAAATATATGAACAATTAATGTATGATGTAGCTAAAGAAAAAACCGAAGTAATAAAAGTACTGAGGATTAGGGATCCACTCTTGAGTTTTGGATAGATAAATGGTTATTTATTCTTTTTACCTCTATTAATTGCCACAATTGGAATCCATACATAATGAAGGTTCCAATGGGAAGATATTATCAAGTAACTCATGCAATAAGGTAATCATGATATTGTCTTACTATTGCAAATTATCTCTTAACGCCAACACTTATTTATGGGATCAAGCATTTAATACTCTTTCGTCAACAACAAATCAAGGTTTCACATTAGCAGTCGGTGGGGTAAAACCGTACAATAAGCTAAATGAACCCAAGTATTTGTTGTGTCATTGACAAAAATAAGTAGGGTTTAGATCAAAAATAATAATAATAATACAACATACTTAAACAATTTCTACCCTTATAACCATTTATCTTCCTCCATCAAGAGATTCACCCTTTTTTCTCAGCAAAATAAAATTTAGAAAGACATAATAAAAGTAACAAAGACTAAAAATATAAGAGAAACTAGAGAATGCATTTCTATTACTACTAGAAAACTTACAATACTAGAAAACATACAAACTAGATAACTTAGCCTAAAGAAACCCTCTACCCCCTCCTCTTACAAGCTAAATACATGGCCTATTTATAGTACTTGGAGTAAGCTAGAGGCCAAACAAATAATGGAGGGGTTAATCAAGTGGTATGCTAGTTGCCAAGAGTTGGTAAGTTGTTACACAAATTTCTCAACTACTGAATTGAATTATATTTTTCGGTCAGATACAGCCAGAGTTTGAAGATACGTAAAGAATAAAAATGTAGATCTTTCAACTCTGATATATTTTCATATATTTTGTCAAATTTGGCGATCGGATGAAGGAGATATGGTCAAATTACCGAGTCATGTCCAAGAGCCGCCCTGTAACATCAGCAGCAACTTGCAGCCTATGGTTTTACCATTTCGACACATTTTCACACCATCTTGTCTTCAGCAAACTTGTTTATTTACCTCTTGGGTATAACATATCCGAATGTCAGACCAAAATAAATTTGGGCTCAAGATATATAACCGAATTGGTAAAATAAGTCAATACTGGACTGAACTCTGATCTGAATTTTGGTGATCCATTTTGTGTAATTACTTGGACGAATTTTATGCTATCATCAAAACTGAATTGGGCTGAGCCTCCAACATAAAAGTTGTACCTCTATCTCTTGGCTTTCAAATGAAACAAGCTTCAGGTCCATAGAGCTTTTGATCATGAAGTTATGCTCAAATTACAAAAACTGCACAAGTCTGAAAACATGCTTCCATTTATTCCCTAACACAAAACATTAATAAAACAAGAATATTAACAAGAATAAAGCAAAAAAGTATAAAGGATTTGATATAAAAATATGTCAAAATATGCACTTATCAAATTCCCCCACACTTAACCCTTGCTTGTCCTCGAGCAAGCTTAAAACAAACATAAACTAATCCACTTTCGTAGGAAAACACGATTGCATTTAGCATATGCAACAAGCCTTTAAACCCCTAGGTGGCCCATAGAGGACGAGTTATAGTCTCGTGAAGGTTTCCAGCAGTGATACCTACAAACACCTATAATAACTATCTTCCAACTTTTATTCTCATGAAGCAACAAAGTAATATGGAAATAAAATCAAACAAGTGTTGAGTTTAACTCTTAGTCATTCAAAAATCAATACATTTCCACAATAATCATACTCAAGTGTGTGTGTGGACAGTTAATGTCAATAGTGATGAAACTATGCATGTTTCAAATAAGTGAATTCTCATAAAACCTTACAAAAACCATCACCCAATCTCTAACAGAAAAGTTAAACATCATAGGCTCTTCCTTTGGTGCAAATCTCCACTACACTGAAGGCACCACACGAAATCAAAAGGTTTTTAACAAAGGTTGTAATGGGGCCAAAGGGTGGTGATGTAGCTAAGAAATAAAAGGATAGGATGCAACAAAGGTTCTAAAAACTTCATGGAATCAGAGACATAAAATTTATCGATAAAGAATTCTCCAACTCCACAAATTTCACACTGGAGTCTATTGTTATTGAATTGGACCCCTCTTATTCATCTTGCAACATCTCATTTTTAGTTGCAACTTGTAGCACTTTGCAACTTTTTTTTTTATTATTTTTTTTTTTTTTTCTTTTTTTTCTTTTTTTTCTTTTTTTTTTTAGAGACACTCCCCCACACTTATCTTCTATCCCAACCTAAATTTCTTTTGTAAGTCCAAGCTTTCAATTGAATGTCTCTTAAACTCCAATCATTTTTAGAACAAGGGTTGGATAATAGTGTATTTAGGCTAGGTAA
The DNA here is from genome assembly GCA_019321725.1 of Paulownia fortunei. Taxonomy (NCBI): domain Eukaryota; kingdom Viridiplantae; phylum Streptophyta; class Magnoliopsida; order Lamiales; family Paulowniaceae; genus Paulownia; species Paulownia fortunei. The sequence goes on from CM033123.1 coordinate 12,744,554, forward strand.
AAAGATATGGTTAAAAAAATATATATTTATTTATTGTAAGGCTCAAAGTGGTTTACTAGGGGGATGTTTTCTTTAAATATTATATAGGGAACAAGCTGATTTGGCAATGGTGCTAGAAAGCCTAATGCTTTAATCATTTTTCTAGTGGTGCACTATCAGTCGTTCGCCTCGACAGACCAAAAATAAAAGTTCTAATACTTAACCCCTACATGTTGAAGATTCAAGTGATGATTAGAGTAAGGGCATAAGAACTATATATTTTGACATGATTGTCTTCACACTAAATAACATAACTATTTGTGCAAAATAAAATTTGAGTATAATTATCGCAAAAATATATTAACCAATAACAACATCAAAGTCCAAAACAACACCCATCATCAATTAAACCATATTATTCATGCTTAATTTTAATCATTGAAGTTGGAAGAACCTATACGACTCAAAAAAAAATATTGGTAATTCACAAACACTTGTTAAAACTTTACAAACCTGCCATATTATGCAAAAAATAGGGATGCGTCTCAAGAGTGTTACAATTACCCTTTACTCAGCCACCTTTTTTTCATGCTTTCAACGGACCCAGCAAAAAAAATACGCTTGATTTATATTATTTTTATTTTTTATTTTTTTTTATTATTATTTTTTTTTAAATACTAAAAAAAACACACATTGAATATACAAGTCATGATATCAATTATCCTCCCCCAACCTAATCGAGACATTGTCCCCAATGTCAAAAATAGATAGGAAAGTAAAGTTTGAAAGATATCACCTGAAATGCGGCTAATAAAGCTGAAACAACAAAAAAAACACACATACTATTAGATAAAATCATTAACAATAAGTATCACAGACTGAGAGTCAAATTCAATTTGCGTTTTCGACCATTGTTCCTATTGGACCAATCCACATTGGCCAAGACTGGATCAGGTTTTGGCACATATGCTAGAAGTTGATCAATCAGCTGGTCAGGTGTTGGAGCAGAAATGATGATTCTTCTCGCAGAAGTTGAAATAAACCCTTTTTTCGCAGCATGATCTACAAAAGATAGCAAACCATCATAAAAACCATTAACATTAAGAATACCTATAGGTTTTTGGTGAATGTTGAGTTGTGCCCAAGAGACAATTTGGAATAATTCTTCCAGTGTACCAAAACCGCCAGGTAGAATGATGAATGCATCCGCATTGTTTACCATATTAGGCATTCTGTCCTGAATGTGTGACACTTTCAGCTCATCTCCAATGGTCATACCTGTGATATTCTGTACTGTTAAACATTTTGGGATAACTCCCAAAACTTTGACACCTCCTACATAAGCAGAAATGGCAACACTCCCCATTAATCCCAAACTGCCTCCCCCATACACTAAATGAATTTTTCTTTCTGCTAAAGTTCTACCAAGATTATTGGCTGCCCCTATAAACTCACCATTTTTTCCTAGATTGGATCCACAAAAAACACAAATGGAATTAAATTTGCGAGTTGAAGAAACTTCCATTTTTTTTTTTTTTTTTTTTTTTTTGAAAATAAGTTGTGCAAAAATAGAGTGAGTACGGTGATATTTATTGAGGTGTGAACAGGGAATACATTTATTGCATGTCTTTTTCTTTTGTCAAAAAGGTTGAAAATAAGGACACATACGAAATTTAAAAATTACCTACTACCACGTGTATGTACATGTAGTTGTGATTGTGGCTCACATCTTCCTCTGGTTTTACGTCCAGTAACGGCTTAAACGCCCTCTATGGGTCGAGGATATGCTTCCCATCCAGTTTTCTTATAAACTGGCAAACAGGGTCTTTTAATGTCAGATTCCCAGACTATAAAGCTCATATTCATTTCGAAAACGATCCCATAAATCAAGAATTGCACGTTGTACCAATCCACATGAATGCGTCTCAAGAGTCAATATAATGTGATCTAAAGACTCCTTATTCAGTCCATCCATAATGAATTTAAGTTTATCTTCTCGATTTTTAGAGACCATTCCTAAAGAACGACACTTTGTGTTGCAAGTCCATCTAGCACAAATATGACAAAACTTTCATTTTTTTCGCCCTTCGTTTTTTTGAATATGTGCTTTTACCAAAACCAGACATGTATCTAGTAAGCAAATCTGGAAACTCATGTGAAAACTCACCTGCCCTTACCTTTGCTTCAATTAACCATCGTATGTCCTCCGAAATGCCCTTGTGCATAAGCATCCTTAATCTTTCAATCCTGATTTTATAAATTTTCAAAATTGCATTTTTTAGGAAGAAAAGGAAATCGCTTCTTGAGAGTTAGAAATATGTCACCTATTTTGAAAATAACAAGAAAAGAGAATGAGAAAAACAAAGAAAATTTGTACAAAGATTTCAGTTGTTTGGGAAACTGACAAGTCCGACTTTTATAGCCACGGAGTACCGTTATCCGCCATTTAACCGGAAAAGAAAAAATAAAAAATAAAAGAAGAAGAAGAGAAGAAAAAATAATGTCAAATAAAAAAAAAATATATACAACTAATCATAATAAGGGTTAGAAAGAAAAAGAATTTCCTCTTGTGAAAATTGATTTTCTAGAAATGGTTTAACTCTTTGTCCATTTACTTTGAATATGTTACCATTTCTAGGATTCTCAATGTCAATTGCCCCATAAGGATATACTTTTTTTACAACAAAAGGACCACTCCACCTTGATCTCAATTTTTCAGGAAACAAATGCAATCGAGAATTATAAAGCAAAACCTTTTGACCAACCTCAAATATTTTTCTTGAAATTTTATTATCATGAAAATCTTTGATTCTTGCTTTATAAATTTTAGAATTCTCATATGCATCATTTCTCAGTTCTTCAAGTTCATTGATTTGCAATTTGCGCAATTTTGAAGCTTCATCAAGGTTGAAGTTAAACATTTTGATTGCCCAATAAGCTTTATGTTCAAGTTCAACAGGTAAATGACAAGGTTTTCCATAAACTATCCTATAAGGAGACATGCCTAATGATGTTTTGAAAGCAGTTCTATATGCCCAAAGTGTATCGGTAAGTCTAAGAGACCAATCTTTACGGTTTGGGTTAACTGTTTTCTCCAAAATTTGTTTTATCTCCCTATTTGCAAGTTCAACTTGTCCATTTTGTCTGAGGATGATAAGGGGTTGCAACTTTATGTATGATTCCATATTTCTTCATTAAAGTTCCGAAAACTTTGTTACAAAAATGTTTTCCCCCATCACTGATAATAGATCTAGGAATTCCAAATCGACTTAAAATATTTTCTTTCAAAAATTTTATCACTATTTTGTGATCATTGTTTCGACAAGGAATTGCCTCGATCCATTTTGAAACATAATCTATGGCAACCAATATGTAAAGAAAACTAAATGATAATGGAAATGGCCCCATAAAATCAATACCCCAACAGTCAAAGATTTCAATCACTAGGATAGGGTGTAGGGGCATCATATTTCTCTTTGAAAGGGACCCTAACTTTTGACAATTTTCACAACTTTTGCAGAAAGTGTAAGTATCTTTGAAAAGAGTTGGCCAATAAAATCCACATTGCAAGATTTTTGCAGTAGTTTTCTTTACAGAAAAATGACCACCACATGCTTCTGAATGACAAAATTTGACAATATTACCTATCTCATTGTCAGGCACACATCTTCGAAAGATTTGATCCGGACAATATTTGAATAGGTATGGATCATCCCAATAAATTTTTTAACCTCAGTCAAAAACTTCTTTTTATCTTGAGAGTTCCAATGTGATGGCATCTTTCCTTCTGATGATATAATGTGTCCAAGAACAATACCAGTTGTTACCATGAAGTGACATTTCTCCCATTGAGCACAAGATTCTTTTCTTCACACCTGATCAAAACCTTTTCTAAATTAGATAAGCAATCATCAAATGAATTACCAAAAACAGAAAAATCATCCATGAAGACTTCAAGAAAACATTCAACCATGTCACTAAAAATACTAAGCATGCATCGTTGGAATGTAGCTGGTGCATTACATAATCCAAAAGGCATCCTTCGATATGCAAAAGTACCAAAAGGACATGTAAAAGTTGTTTTCTCTTGATCTTCAAGTGCAATTGCAATTTGGTTATATCCAGAATATCCATCTAAAAAGCAATAAAATTCGTGTCCTGCAACTCTTTCTAAAATTTGATCCATGAAAGGTAATGGAAAATGATCTTTTCTAGTGACTGAGTTGAGTTTTCTATAGTCAATGCACATTCGCCAACCAGTAATAGTCCTAGTTGGAATTAATTCATCATTCTCATTCTTGACTACAGTAACTCCAGATTTCTTAGGTACAACTTGAGTCGGACTTACCCATTTGCTATCAGAAATAGAATAAATAATTCCATTATCTAAGAGTTTAATGACTTCATTTCTTACTACTTCTTTCATATTAGGATTTAGCCTTCGTTGCATTTCTCTAGATGGTTTAGCATTTTCCTCTAGATAGATGTTATGTGTGCAAATGAAAGGATTAATACCTTTAATATCAGCAATGGTCCATCCTAAAGCATTCTTATGCATTTTCAGAGTTTCGATCAACTTACCTTCTTGATATGCATCGAGTTTGGAAGAAATTATTACTGGAAAAGTTTCATTCTCACCCAAGAAAGAGTATTTCAAATTAACTGGCAAAGGTTTCAATTCAACCACGGGAGTTTTAATACTTGATGGAATAGATTTTACTATTGATGATGAAAGTTCTTCGAACCTTGGCTTCCAAAAATATTTTTCTTGTACCTGCAAAAATTCAGAGATAGTATTAGTGTGTTCCTTTTTATAAATACTTTCAGTTTCAAAACAAGTCTCCAAAGAATCTGAAGAGTTAGTAGTAGTAAAATATTCATGAACAAGTTCTTCAATTGAATCCACTTCATGTACTTCGACATCTTCTGCAGGTTGCATACAAACATTAAACACATTTAGTTCCAAAGTCATATTTCCAAATGATAACTTCAAAATACCATTTTTACAATTGATCAAAGCATTTGAAGTTGCAAGAAAAGGACGACCCAAAATGATAGGAATTTGTGTATGTGTTTGTGCAACAGGCTCTGTGTCCAAAACAATGAAATCAACTGGAAAGTAAAACTTATCAATTTGTACCAACACATCTTCTACTATTCCCTTTGGAACTTTAATCGAACGGTCAGCTAATTGGAGTACAACAGAAGTTGTTTTAAGTTCTCCCAAACCTAACTGTTCATAAACTGAGAAAGGTAGAAGATTTACACTAGCACCAAGATCAAGCAAAGCACGCTCTATTCTAGTGTTTCCTATGATACATGAAATGGTTGGACAACCTGGATCTTTGTACTGGGTGGAGTGAATTGTTGAATGATTGAACTAACACTTTCAGTTAAAAATGTCTTCTTTTGTACATGATGTTTTCTTTTGATTGTACACAAATCTTTCAAAAATTTGGCATAAGGTGGAACTTGCTTGATTGCATCCAATAATGGAATATTAATCTTGACTTGTTTAAAAATTTCAAAAATTTCAGCATTTGAGTTCAATTTCTAAGTTGCTTGCAATCTTTGAGGAAAGGGTGCTGGAGGTAAATATTTTTCTTTTTCTTCATTTTCACGCTTACCTTCTTCAAACTTACCTTTATCGTCAAGACTATTTCCATTTTTCATTTCTGGAGGTGGATTAGAAACTTTCTCCTTGGGATGAATAGTCTTGTCAACAACTTTTCCATTCCGAAGAGTTGTAACTGAATTAGCCTCCTTGACTGCATTTTCACCTGAAGAAGAAACATGACACTGAGTAGAAGGATTAGGTTGAGGTTGAGCAGGAAATTTACCTTTTTCATGAGTACGCAAAGAAGTTGTCAGTGTTGAAAGTGTGCTTCTGATCTCATTGATAGCTTGTGAAGTCTGATTATTGATGTTTGTTTTGTTCATGCATAAATGCTTGCAAAGTCTCCTCAATGGATTTTGTATGTGGAGGTGGATAAGAATGAAAGTTTTGTGGTTTTTGTGAATGCGGTAGTTGGGCACGGTTATCATCTCGCCAACTAAAATTGGGATGATTTCTCCATTGTGGATTGTAAGTTTCAGAATATGGAGAATGGAAAGGCTTTTTGAATGTGTTCATAAAATTTGCTTGTACTGGAAGGTTTGGACATTCATTGGTGGAGTGCCCCAAAAGTTCACAATTGCTACAAACTTCTTCCTCTTGCACAGATTTGATTTCCTTTACTTTCTTAAGTTCCATGGCTTCAACTTTTCTTGTTAAATTAGCAAGTCTAGCATTTAGATCATCTTCTTGACTAAGGTAATATTTTCCTTTATTACTATTAGCAAGATTAGATCTAATAGAACCTTCGGAAGAATTAACACTATGCCATGATTGAGAGTTTTTTGCCAAATGATCTAGGTATTCTAGGGCTTCATCAGGTTCCTTATCAAGAAACTCACCATTACACATTGTTCAACAAATTGTTTTGTTTCAGGAGTTAAACCTTCATAAAAGAAACTAATTAAGCGCCATTTTTCAAAACCATGATGTGGGCATGAATTCAACAAATCTTTAAATCTTTCCCAACATTGAAAGAAAACTTCATTCGAATTTTGAGAAAAATTTTGAATTTGTCTTTTCAAAGCATTAGTTTTATGAGTTGGAAAGAATTTTTTCAAGAATTCAGCTTGCATTTCTTGCCAAGTACCAATTGACCTAGGTTTTAAAGAATTAAGCCAATTTTTTGCTTTATCTTTTAAAGAGAAAGGAAATAATTTGAGCTTAACAATCTCATTTGTGCAAGTTTGATCATCAAAAAGTGCACATACTTCATCAAATTCTTTTAAATGCAAGTAAGGACTTTCAGAGTCTAAACCATAGAAATTAGGAAGTAAAGGATCATACCTGACTTGAATCGAAAATTATTTACATTTAGAGGAAAAATGAAACAAGAAGGAGAAGAATTTCGAGGAGGTTGCAAGTAATAACCTCTTGATTCTCATTTTCATCCTGGACACTTTCATTTTCAGCCATGGTGGAAGTGTGTGGAGATGATTCAAACAAATTTTCAAACAAAGTTTCGGAATTATTTCTTACTAAACGTCGAGAATTATGACTACGATACCATATAACCATATATCCATAAAGAAAATAAACAAACTATATTTACAAAGGAAAAATATTAACAAACCTGAATACTTACCTTGCCTTCCCCGGCAACGGCGCCAAAAACTTGCTACAACTTTAAGGTTGCAAACCCATGCAGGTTGTAGTAAGTAATAAATTTCTCGTGAGTCTGAGGTCGATCCACAGGGAAGTTGTTTGAAGAATTCAAGTTTATATTTATAAAAGATGGAGTTTATGTGAATCAAAAATATATGAACAATTAATGTATGATGTAGCTAAAGAAAAAACCGAAGTAATAAAAGTACTGAGGATTAGGGATCCACTCTTGAGTTTTGGATAGATAAATGGTTATTTATTCTTTTTACCTCTATTAATTGCCACAATTGGAATCCATACATAATGAAGGTTCCAATGGGAAGATATTATCAAGTAACTCATGCAATAAGGTAATCATGATATTGTCTTACTATTGCAAATTATTTCTTAACGCCAACACTTATTTATGGGATCAAGCATTTATATACTCTTTCGTCAACAACAAATCAAGGTTTCACATTAGCAGTCGGTGGGGTAAAACCGTACAATAAGCTAAATGAACCCAAGTATTTGTTGTGTCACCACAAAATAAGTAGGGTTTAGATAAAAAATATAATAATAATACAACATACTTAAACAATTTCTACCCTTATAACCATTTATCTTCCTCCATCAAGAGATTCACCCTTTTTCCTCAGCAAAATAAAATTTAGAAAGACATAATAAAAGTAACAAAGACTAAAAATATAAGAGAAACTAGAGAATGCATTTCTATTACTACTAGAAAACTTACAATACTAGAAAACATACAAACTAGATAACTTAGCCTAAAGAAACCCTCTACCCCCCTCTTACAAGTTGAATACATGGCCTATTTATAGTACTTGGAGTAAGCTAGAGGCCAAACAAATAATGGAGGGGTTAATCAAGTGGTATGCTAGTTGCCAAGAGTTGGTAAGTTGTTACACAAATTTCTCAACTACTGAATTGAATTACATTTTTCGGTCAGATACAGCCAGATTTTGAAGATACGTAAAGAATAAAAATTGTAGATCTTTCAACGCTGATATATTTTCATATATCTTTTGTCAAATTTGGCGATCGGATGAAGGAGATATGGTCAAATTACCGAGTCATGTCCAAGAGCCGCCCTGTAACATCAGCAGCAACTTGCAGCCTATGGTTTTACCATTTCGACACATTTTCACACCATCTTGTCTTCAGCAAACTTGTTTATTTACTCTTGGGTATAACATATCCAAATTTCAGACCAAAATAAATTTGGGATCAAGATATATAACCGAATTGGTAAAATAAGTCAATACTGGACTGAACTCTGATCTGAATTTTGGTGATCCATTTTGTGTAATTACTTGGACGAATTTTATGCTATCATCAAAACTGAATTGGGCTGAGCCTCCAACATAAAAGTTGTACCTCTATCTTTTGGCTTTCAAATGAAACAAGCTTCAGGTCCATAGAGCTTTTGATCATGAAGTTATGCTCAAATTACAAAAACTGCACAAGTTTGAAAACATGTTTCCATTTATTCCCTAACACAAAATATTAATAAAACAAGAATATTAACAAGAATAAAGCAAGAAAAGTATAAAGGATTTGATATAAAAATATGTCAAAATATGCACTTATCATTTTGGTTGTTAGAATGTTGAGAACTTGATGACATAGTCATTAATCATTTTCTACTTGTTGCACATGCAAGTACGATCCATTTATCTTCTTCACTCATAGAATTAGCATCCGCTATAATTCAATAGTTATAAATGTTTAATTACATAGAGATGCAATTAGTTATGTTCTAAATATTTGTGATAGACGTTGATTAAAAAAGAAAGATTTAAATATTATCTAAGAATAAATCATTGATAAGTGCATATTTTTACATATTTTTGTATCAAATCCTTTATATTTTTCTTACTTTATTCTTGTTAATATTGAGTTTTTATTAATGTTTTGTATTAGAGAATCAATTAACAAAAAGAGATCAAAAAGCGCCAAAATGAAATCAAAGAAGGCAACATGTTTTGAGAGCGAGTTGAGAGATAATATTTTTTTGGATCAAAGAAGCATCACAATTAGAAGAAAATGGCCATTTTTGCCTAAGCTCAACATGTGTAGATCAAAATATATTTAAGAAAGTACTTGGACTTTGCAAGTGATTATTGAACTTGCATTGAATTCCAAATCAACATGTTTTCAAACTTGAACAATTTTTGAATTTTGGGCATAAATCCATGCTCAAAAGCCCTATAGACTTGAATCTTATGAAATTTAAAATCCATAAAATAAAACAACAACTTTATTGTTGGAAGATCAATGTAATTCAGTCTTAATAAAAGTAAAAAATTCATCAAAGTGTTTGCATTAGAAGGAATCTATATATACAGATATATTTCTTTAAATCAAGCATAACTTTCTCCCTCATGATTAAAATCAAGTGATTCAAATTGAAAAATGAAGTTAATAGATAAATCCATAACTTTTATGTTAACCACATATCTGAAATCAATTGATTTCATAGAGAAAAATGTATAACAAAATTTAAATCTAAGAAGCACATGTGAATTTAGAGCACAATCAAAGTAAATTTGGAGTGAAATTGGAGTGAATTTGGATATGCCAATTTAAAGCACTCTTCTACTATAAATAGGATCTCTTAGATTTCATTCAAGATACAGTATTATGTCTTCCTTTAGACAAGGGGGAAAAAGTTTTATTGTTGTCTTTCTTTAAGCTAAATTTTCTAGTAGTAATAAAAATGTCTTTTCTAGTTTCTCTTCTATTCTTAGTCTTTTCTACTATTATTATGTTTTTTTAAATTTCATTTGCCTGAGGAAAAAGGGTGATCCTCTTGATAGAGGAAGATGAATGATTATAAAGATACATAATATTTAAGTGTGTTGTATTATTATTTTAATTTTTTATCAAAACTATCCTTGTTTAGTAGCGATTTTTAATTTATGTATTACTAATAGCAAAACAAATGCCTGAGTTCATTTAGCTAAATGTCTAGTTTTACTATATCAATTATTAACATGAAATCTCAATTTCTTGTAGACAAAGGTGTGCATAAATAGTTAATCCCATAAATAAGTGTAAGTGTTAAAACCCTCCTTGATTAGTGATGATTTTTTATTTATGTATCATAATCACTTTAATGCATAAGCTATTTGACAATATTTTCCTATTGGAACCTTCATTATGTATGGATTGCAATAGTGATATTTAAAAGAGGTAAAAAGAATAATAAATAATCATTCCTCTATCCAAAACTCAAGAACAGATCTCTAATCCTCAATACTTTTATTACTTTGATTTTTTAGTTTTAACATAAATTTTTCTTTACAATCTAAACCCTATAATATCCATCTTTTGAGAAATATAATCCTGAAAATTTCAAACAAGTTTCTTGTAGATCGACCTCGTGTTAGGAAAAAATACTGAATGGAATTATTATCACAAATAGGTTTTTACATAACTTAAGGCGTCAACACACTTTTCTTAAAATGATAATTGTCTCTACTATAATTTGCTAATGGGTTGAATGACAATTAACTTCTAGAATATAACAAGTGATATCTTTTAAACTTTACTTTCCTATCTATTTTCGACATTAGGAATAATGTCTCGATTAGATTGGGGAGGGGATAGATGATATCATGTCATGTATGTTCAATGTGTGTTTTTTTAATTTTTGTTTTTAAATTCAAGTGTGTTTTCTTTTAGGTCTATTGAAACCATGAAAAAAAGTGGCAAAGTAAAGAGTAACTTTAAGACTCTTGAGATGTATCCATATTTTTATTTTTAGCATAACATGACATGTTTGTGAAGTTTTTAACTAAAAGTTTGTGAATTGTCAATTGTTTCTGAGTCGTAGTTGTTCTTCCAACTTCAATGATTAAAATTGAGCATAAATGACGTGGTTGTGATTGAGTATAAGTATTATTTTGGACATTGATATTATTCTTTAGTTGATATATTTTTGTAATAATTATACTCAAATTTTTTTACATAAATAGTTATGTTATTCGCTATGGAGACAATCATGTTAAAATAAGTAGTTCTTATACCCTTGCTTTAATCATCACTTGAATTTTTGACATGTATAAGTTGAGTGTTAGAACTTTTTCTCTTGGTCTGTCGAGGCAAACGACTAATTGACCACTACTTGAAAAATGATTAAGGCATTAAGCTTTCTAGCACTTTAGCCAAATCAGCTTATTTTCTTTGTGATATTCCAAGAGAACATCCCCCATAGTGAGCCACTTTGAATCTTTCATTAAATACGCTTTTTTATGTGGTAATCATATATTCTTACATAGCCTAAATATACTATTATTCTACCCTTGTTCTAAAATTGATTTGGAGCTTAAGAGATATTCTATTAACAAGGTGAGCTTATAAAAGAAATCTGGGTTGGAATAAAAGATAAGTGTGGGAGAGTTAAGAAAAACACAAAAAAATAAATAAATAAATAAATTTGCCAAGTGTCGAATAAAAATATTGTGAGTTGCAATTAAAAAAATAAGATGTTGCAAAGTCAATAAGAATAATGAAGAGGAGTCTAATTCAATAACAATAGGCCCCAATGTTGAAATTCGTGGAGTATGAGAATTATTCATTAATCAACTCTATATTTTGAACCCCATGAAGTTTTTATAATGTTTGTTGCATTTCATCCTTTCACTTTTTATCCACATCATTATCCTTTGGCCCCCTTACAACCTTTGTTGAAATTTTTTTGATTTCGTATGGTGTCTTCGGTATAGTGGAGACTTGTACCAAAGAAAGAACCTATGATGTTTAACTCTTCCATTAGAGATTGAATGATAGTTTTTGTGAGATTTTATGAGAATTCACTTGTTTGAAGCATGCATGGTTTCGCCAATGTTGACATTAGCTATTCACACACACACTTAAGTATGATTATTATGGAAATGTATTGGCTTTTGAATGACTAAAGGGTTAAATTCAACACTTTTTTTATTTCATTCCATATTACTTTGTTATTTCCTGAGTATAATAGTTGCAAGTTAGTTATCATAGGTGTTTGTGGGTATCACCTTACGACTATAACTTATCCTCTATGGGCTACCTTGGGTTTAGAATCTTGTTGCATATGCTAAATGCAATCATGATTTCCACAAAAGTGGATTAGTTTAGGTTTGTTTTAGGCCTGTTCAAGGACGAGTCCTCGAGCAAGAGTTAAGTGTGGGGAAATTTGATAAGTGCATATTTTTATATATTTTTGTTACAAGTCCATTATATTTTCCTTGCTTGTTCTTGTTAATATTGAGTCTTTATTAATATTTTGTGTTAGGGAATTAATTAATAAAAAAATATCAAAAAGAGCTAAAATGAAACCAAAGAAGACAACACATTGCTTGAGTAAGTTCGGAAATAATATTTCTTAGGATCAAATAAGTATCACAATCAGGAGAAAGTGACTAGTTTTTGCTTAAGTCCACCGTGTGTAAATCAAAATATATGTAAGAAATCACTTGAATTTTGCAAGTAATTATTGGATTTGCATTAAATTGAAAATCAACATGTTTCTAGACTTGAGAAATTTTTGTATTTTGGGTATAAATACATGCTCAAAAGCCTTATGGGCCTAAATCTTATGGCATTTGAAAGCTATAAAATAGAACAACTTTGTTGTTGGAAGCTCAGCCTAGTTCATCCTTGGTAAAAGCAGAAAATTCGTCCACATATTTGCATTGAAAGGAATCTATCTATGCAGTTACATCTCCTTAAATCAAACATAACTTTCTCTCTCATGATTGGAATCAAGTGATTTAAGTTGGGAAATGAAGCTAACAGGCAAACTACAACTTTCTTATTACCACTTTTCCAAAATCAACTAATTTCATGGAAAAAAATATGTGACAAAATTCAAATCCAAGAAGGATGTGTGAATTTAGAGTGCATTTAAAATTAACTTGGAGTAAATTTGGATATGTCAATTTAGGGCATTGTTCTACTATAAATAGGGCCTCTTGGATGTCATTCAAGATACACAAAAAATTGTGGGGGAGGCGGGGAAGAAAGTTTTATTATTATCTTTTTTTAGACTTAAGTTTTCTAGTGGTAGTAGAAATATCTTCTCTAATTTTTCTTCTATTTTTATTTTTTTGTATTTTTATTTTGTCTTTTTAAATTGTATTTGGTTGAGGAGAAAGGGTGAACCTTTTGATGGAAGAAGATGAACAATTATAAAAGTACATAATATTTAAATATGTTGTATTATTATTTTAATTTTTTATTAAAATACTCTTTATTTAGTGGCGATTCTTGATTTATGTATTATTAATCGCATAATAAATGCTTGGCTTCATTTGGCCAAGTGTTTGGCTTTACTATACTGACTGTTAACGTGAAACTTTGATTTATTGTAGACAAAAGTATGCATAAATACTTAATCCTATAAATAAATATTGGTGTTAAAACCCTCCTTAATTAGTGGTGATTCTTAATTTATATATTACTAATGGTACAACAAATGTTGGATTTGTTTAGCTAAATGTTTGGTTTTACTATACTAACTGCTAACGTGAAATCTTGATTTGTTATAGATAAAGGTGTGCATAAATACTTAATCCTATAAACAAGTATTGACGTTAAGAAATAATTTACAGACAATAAGACAATATCATGATCACCTTAATGCTTGAGTTATTTGATAACATCTTCCCATTTGAACCTTTATTGTGTATGGATTTCAATAGTAGTATTTAAAATAGATAAAAAGAATAATAAATAATTATTCATCTATCCAAAACTCAAAAGTAGATCCCTAATCATCAATACTTTTATTACTTTAATTTTTTAGTTATAACAAAAAAAATTATTTATAATATGTACCACATAAAGCCCATTTTTTAAGAAATAAAATCTTAAAAAAACTTCACATAACTTTTCTGTGAATCGATTTCGAATTTATAAAAAATTTATTACTTGAAACAAATTATATTTAAATTTGCAATCTTAAAGTTACATCAATCATGTCGAAAATGTGCAATTTTATTATCTTATTCTAATTAGAAGAAACATAGTTTAACAGTGCCTAAATTCGTGTCACTAACTAATTTAGGATTGTCATACTGAATTAGTAACTTTTTGTATGTGTGGTGACTAAAGAAAATCATCTTCGGAAAAACAGTCACCAAAAAGCGGACATTATTTAATGTTGGTTTTATGCGGACTCACAACATTTACTCTTGTTTATAAAAAAATCACTTACTTTGCTAAGTTTCCTTAAAAATTGCTTGCAAGATTATTTAAAATAAAATTATTAAATATTAACTGTCTTATATACTATGGGCTAACTCATCTTATGACCTCAATTATTAAATTTTTCTTTACTGAGAGCAATGTTTCAAGCAGTAATTAACTTCATAAAAACTTTGGAACAAAAAAGAAAAACTTTTGTTATATAGCTCTAGGAAATGGCAGAGACTATTGTCTCAAATTAGATCACAATAATCAAAATTGACAGCTGCAGTTACTGAAGTAGATTTTATAGGGTATGCAGAGTTTCTTCAACAAAACTCAAAACTCTAGCAAAATCTATGTATATATATATACTAGTAGTAAGAACCACACATGCATTGCACATGATTCATATAAATTTACTAAAATAATTATATTATTTAATAACTAAAAAATTATAAGGTATTTCTATAAATTAAAAAATATTAATTAAATACTTAATTATTTAAAATAAAAACATTCCAAGATATTCTAAATATTTTATTTTAAATATCGATCGAAAGAAAAGAAGCTCTAGAAATGTTCTTCTTATTTGATTTCATGAATTTTTTTTGCATTAGATGTCATATGATCAAATTGTAATTTCACATGCTAAAAATTAATAAATATTTTTTTTAACTATTTTTAACGACATTTAATTTTTTAGTTAATGTAATATTCATAGTTAATCAAGAGAAAATACTAAAAAAATAAACATAAAGTGCCACATTTAATTAAAAACTTTTAAGTAAACTAAATTATTTTTTTGCCAAAATCAAATACAACATCTTGATATTATTCATAATTAATAATTAATTCAAAAAATAAATAAAGGCTAATCTTATCTATGTGCTTACTTACTCCTCTTGCTCACTTTATTTTCTCTCTTGTTTCTTTCCAATAAAAAATTATAACCAAAAACAAAAGTTACATTGTATAAGATCTATAAAAAGTTACATTTTCATATTTATTTATTTTTCGCTAACAACCACATAAATATTTTTATCATAAAACTTAAAATTAGAGCTATTTGAATCAGCCTTTTTCCAGGGTTAAATTAATAAATGCTTTAAGGAATACCCAAGTAATGTCAAATCAATATGTATTAAATCAATCTTCTAATTTTTTTTATAGTGGCTTACATATATATTTAGATTCTATTCAATTTTAATTCTTGTTTCAATATTTTATTGTTAAGTTAAATTATTTTGTTACCTGAGTTTTGCATTAATATCATATTGATGTATGGACAATTTTTAAGGTATAATTTTTAAAAGGGCCTGACTTTTGACAAATATTAAATACATATTAAATTAAATTCTTTTAGTTTTTCTTCTTTTTTCTTACAAAAAACATGTATACGCTTTTTAATTCTATTTACTTTTAATTATCCTACTTTTTATATTATTCTATTTCATTAAATTAAATTCTATCCATTGTTAACATTGATTGAAGATTATCTAATATTATACTGTCATATAAGTAAGTAATAAAAAGACTATAATGAAACACAAGAGATTGAAATAATAGTATAATTTTGAAACTAAAATTTATGAGGTGCAATATGAAAAACAATTTGTGAAAGCCATAACAAATCCTTATTTAGAGTTTTAATTTGTTTTCTTTTTAACTTGTTTGGACTTTTCACCTTATTAATTAGACCTAATCAAAATAAGAATGAGAAGAAAACACAACAAAATAGAACAAATATTCTCTTATTCTATCTACTCTTTTTTCTTAAATACCAATATTTAAAAATTAAATTTAAAATCTCTTCTACAATTTTATTAGCAATCACATGAATAGAACCTAAGGTTATTTGAATCCACCTCTCCTAATATTTGCAATTTTAGTAAAACATCATTCTAGTCTTATTATCAAAAAAATTCAAAAAAAAATTATATTTACAAACAAAAGAAAACATAACCTAACATGTTAGAAAATAATCCCATCATTTTAATTAAAAGTCATGTTTCAAAATAAAAATATAAAAAAAAAGTAAGAAGCCAAAATCTTAATTTTGAAACTCTCTTCGATTGTATACCAAATACCTAAATTTAGTAAATAATAAAACCATAAATAGTTTTAAAAAAGAAATAGGAAACCAAAATTTTAATTTTGAGGCAACAATCAACAATTATAAATGATATTGATTATCGTTTTTATAAATAACTTTGCAGAAACTATAGTTTTTAAAATGCGTACTTTAAAATAAAAAAATAACTTAAATTAAATCCTTACTTCTTCAATAATTAAAGAGAATATATTAAACCAGCTATGAGAAAATAATGAATACTAATGAAAAAAACGTAGTTTTCAAAATGCATAAATTATTAAAAATAAGTAATTCAAGTATATTTACTAAAGAAAAGATTGTAAATTAACTTTTATATGTTTGAAATATATATAATTTTAGATCAAAATTTAAACTATAAGGTATAATAATATACAAAATATGTATTAATCTTTATCTACGAAAAAAATTATTTGAAAATAATTCAATTATATTTTTTTTCCTGAAAGTGTAAAAAATTATGCAATTATAAGGTGAAATTACTTGAGTCTTCTTATTATAAAAGTTAAAAAGGGTATTATAAAAATTACTTGAACCATGTCTTCTTATTATAAAAATTATGAGTCTTCTTATTATAATAACTGTCACAACCTTCCAATAATATGTATAAAATATATATATATAAACAACCTGTGCAACATAATTTGTGTATGTATATGCATGTATATAACTTTTTTTTCTATTCAATTCAACAAAACATTGATAAAAGTAAAGTGCTTTTATATCCTGTCACACTATGTATACATATGTAGTTATTAAACATTAACCCAGTCTATCAAAACCATTACAAACCAGACTCTCTATCACAAAGAAGTTTTGAAAGCGATATACAGGATAAAGTCACTAATATAATAAAATAACTGTAAAATAAAAAACACAGCCCACAAAATAGCCCAACAGGTCGTCATCCAAGTACATTGATCTTTGAAAGCCTATAGGAGCTCCACTGCTAGCCAGTAAACAAAGGTCTCAAGTCCTACCATGATCACCTACAATACATGAACTATATGAGCTAACGCTCAATAAGTAAAAATCATGCATGACAAATGTATGATATAAAATCT
This sequence comes from Paulownia fortunei, assembly GCA_019321725.1. NCBI lineage: Eukaryota > Viridiplantae > Streptophyta > Magnoliopsida > Lamiales > Paulowniaceae > Paulownia > Paulownia fortunei. Next base: position 12,762,102 of record CM033123.1, read on the forward strand.
CATGCAACTCAACTCTAAGATATGATGCTATAAATGTATCAAATTGAGTACTCATAAATCAAAGAGTTTTTATAAAAAAAATCACTTCATTTATTGGGCTCTTGGCCCACCTACTATGCACCGGATATAGCTTTGAATAACATCAATAATCACATGGCTATAAACAAATTGACTCAATCCAAGAGCCATCTCCTGGGATCACCAGAGGTCCACCCCCTGTCTTCCCCTGTGATCCTCCAGAAGTCTTCCCACTGGCGGAGTCAATAAGGGCACAGTCAAGTGGTCCACCCTCTCGTGACCACCAGAGGCACACCCACTTGTTAACCCCTCTAATCCTCCGAGAAGTAACACTCACCACGCCCCAAAATATCATATAAGCACGCCTTGCATGCCTCAGTACACTAGTAGTGGCCAACCAAAATATTTTCTTCCTAAAAACCATGTCTAAAATCAAATCGTGCATGCAAGAACCTCCACTATACTCATATGATGTGCATGCACATGTAAATGCTCATGAATGGTATGTTCAATATGAAATGCAAGTCATCTTGCTCTCAACATGTTTCATAAATCATAAAACTCTCAATCAAATTTAATATCATCAACACATTAGGTATGCATGCTTTAAGACATACTATGTTCTTGCATTGTAGTTGCAAATGGATCTTTACTTACCTTTCACTTGGTTGATGGGTTTGTCTAGATTTGTTTATTGTTCCCCTCCAATCTTAGATGTAAAATAGCCTGAAATATTACCCAACATCAAGCACCATTCCCAATTTAGCAAGTTGAAAGCATAAAATATCATACTAAGACCTTAAATACCAAGCTATCTAGGTTTTACAAACTAGAACTCAATCTAGTTCCTCTAATACCTTAATTTCTAATCTTAGATACATGTAAACATCATATAATTAAAGTATTATAACTCTAATATTATGTACCTAATTGTTAACACTTAATAGCAACATACAACCTATGAATATTTCTGTCAAGTTATGGTTCAAATCTGATATTTTTCACACCTTATATAGCCCTAATCTAGTGTTTCTCATTACTTATTTATCTATGTACAACCTAATTTAATCTCTATATGATCGGATAATACATTATGCCTTAATTTCTTAACTGTTCATTCGATCTCCAAATCGATCGACATCCGATTCTTAAATGATTGTCTAGTTTTCATTTTCTAAAATCACATGCACATATGAACCATGTATTATGACACTTAAATCATATTATATCATGTCCGATATCCCAAGTATGTTAATCTATGGATGTATACCTTTAAAACACCTTGATCAAATCGAATTTAATCATATAAGCTTACTAGTGACACCTTTAACACTTCTAAAATTATAACATACAACCTATGAATATCCATGATATTGATCAATCTATTCTTTATCTTATCTAAATATAGAATCACTTAATTTGATTGTAGTATCTCAACCACTAACATTAAGTGATAGCATTTGAGGTATAATGATTAAGAATGCTATAAAAGATGTGATATAGATGTTAATGCAAATTAGCATATAAGTAGCATATAGTGCATTAATTATATTGGCCAAGTGAGTAGTGTGAGGTTTGGATATTACATCTTCCCCTCCTTATTAAAATTTCATCCTCGAAATTTACTTACCGAAAGAGTTCTGGATACTTAACTTTTATATCATCTTCCCTTTCCCAAGTAGCTTCTTTTGTTGATTTATTTCTCCATAATACTTTGACCAATGGGATTGTTTTATTTTTAAGTTGTTTTACTTCTCGTAAAAGAATCTCTATAGGTCTTTTTTCATAATTCAAATCTTCTTTCAGCTCTATAAGTTCATTCTTCAGAATATGAGATGGATTCGCAATATATTTTCTCAACATGGATATATAAAATATATTGTGAACTTGAGACATTGATCCAGGTAGGTCAAGTTTGTAAGCAACATCCCCAGTTCGTTCAATAATATAAAATGGACCAATATATTTAGGACTTAGCTTTCCTTTCTTTCTAAACCGCATAATCCCCTTCATTGGGGAAACCTTTAGAAATACCTAATCTCCTACTACAAATTCTAACATTCTTCTTCTTTAATCGGCATAACTTTTATGTCGGCTCTGGGTAGTCTGTATTCGTTGACGAATTTGTACCACAGCTTCTGTCATTTCTCAAATCATATTTAGACCCAAAAGCTTCTTTTCACCAACTTCATTCCAATGAACTGAAGATCTACATTTTCTACCATATAATGCTTCATAGGGGGTCATTCCATTAGTGGATTGATAGTTGTTATTATAAGAGAATTCCACTAAAGGTTAAAATTTGCTCCATTGACCATGAAAATCTAACACACAAGCTCTAAGCATATCTTCCAATGTTTATATTGTTCGCTCTAATTGTCCATCAGTCTAAGGATGATATGCAGTGCTGAAGGATAATTGTGTTCCCAAAACCTTGTGTAAACTCTTCCAAAACATAGACAAAAACCTTGAATCTCTATCAGAAATAATAGATAATGGTACCCCATGAAGTCTGACCACTTCCTGTATATATATATATATATGTGCATAACGGTCCATGGAATAAGTGGAACATACTAGAAGAAAGTGAGTAGATTTAGTTAGCCTGTCAATGATAACCCAAATATCATCGTGACCTTTAACTATTTTAGGTAATCCCGACATGAAATCCATTGTAATTCTTTTCCATTTCAACTCTAGAATAAATAAAAGTTGCAAGGTTCCTGCTGGTCTTTGATGTTCTGCCTTTATTTGTTGACATATCAAACATTGTTCTACAAATTGAGCAACATCACTTTTCATACCTGGCCACTAGTAATGCATTACCAAATCTCTATACATTTTAGTAGCTCTTGGATGCACTGAATATAGTGTTGAATGTGCCTCTTCTAAAATATGTTCCCAAATGTTGTCTACATTAGGCATATATAATCTTTTTCGAAACCACAAGATATCATTCTCTGACATCTGAAAATCAGAAAACTTTTCTAAAGCCATATCTTTCATCATTTTAGTAACAAATTCATCAATTTTTTGTCCTTGTTGAATTTTATCAATCAAAGTTGGTTGTAGTGTCAAAGTTGCAAATTTGGCCTCTACTGATCCCTGTTGTACAATTTCTACATCTATTTTCTGTAGTTCAATTAACTCTGGTTTTTGAGTCAAATCTAAAACTGCAGTATTTTTAGTTGATTTCTTGCTCAATGCATCAGCCACAACATTAGTCTTACTAGGATGATAGTTGATAACACAATCATAATCTTTCACTAACTCCAACCATCTTCGTTGTCGCATATTTAACTCTTTTTAGGTGAAGAAATATTTTAAACTCTTGTGATCAGTATATATCTCACATCGTTCACCATACAAATAATGTCTCCATATCTTAAGTACAAACACCACCGCAGCAAGCTCTAAATCAAGTGTGGATAATTTTTCTCATACTCTTTAAGCTGTCTGGATGCATATGCAACTACTTTACCATTTTGCATCAATACACATCCCAATCCATTTTTTGAAGCATCACTATAAACCACAAAGCCTTCAGTACCCAATGGAATAGAAATAATAGAAGCTGAAGTTAACCTCTTCTTCAATTTCTGAAAACTTTTCTCACAAGTATTTGTCCATTTAAATATCACACATTTTCTGGTTAATTGTGTCAAATGAGAAGTTATCTTGGAATTATCTAGCTAAACCCAAAAAACTTCGTACTTCTGAAGAATTAGTTGGTTGTAACCAACTATTAATAGCTTCTACTTTACTTGAATCTATAGATATTCCTACTCCTGATATTACATGTCCCAAAAATACCACTCGATCAATCTAAAATTCACATTTCTTAAATTTAGCATATAGTTGTTTCTCTTTCAAAACCTCTAAAATCATTCTTAGATGTTCAGCATGTTCTTCTTTTATGCTAGAGTAAATCAGGATATCATCAATAAACATAATAACAAATCTATCAAGAAAAGTTTTAAATACCCGGTTCATCAAATCCATAAAAGCTGCTGAAGCATTTGTCAACCCAAATGGCATTACTAAAAATTCATAATGTTCATATCTCGTGTTAAATGTTGTCTTGGTGACATCATTCTCTTTTATTTTCAGTTGATGGTACCTAGATCGCAGATCAATTTTTGAAAATATAGATGCACTTTGGAGCTAATCAAATAAGTCTTCTATTCTAGGCAGATGATACTTATTCTTGATTATAACTTTATTTAAATCTCTGTAGTCTATACGCAGTTACATTGTACCGTCCTTCTTATGCACAAATAGAACCGGTGCACCCCATGGTGAAAAGCTAGGTCTGATAAAACCTTTATCTAATAATTCCTATATTTGTATCTTCAATTCTTTCAACTCAGCTGGTGTCATTCGGTATGGAGCTTTAGATATTAGATGTGTTCCTAGATTTAGTTCAATGACAAACTCTATCTCACGGTCTGGTGGTAATCCAGGAAGATCAACAGGAAATACTTCTGGATATTCCTGAACAACTGGCACTTCACTGAGGATAGGATGGTGTTGTTCTTCAATGCTCATAACACTTGCAAAATATCCTTCACAACCACTATCTAATAATCTTTGTGCTCTTGATGCTGATATAATTGGGAATTTGAAACTTTGTACGATTCCAATAAAGGTGAATGGTTCCTCACCAGTAGGTTGAAAAGTTACTGTCTTTCTCAGACAATCTGTTGTAGCCCGATACTTTGACAACCAATCCATATCCAAAATCATATCATAGTCATTCATGGCCAATACAATTAAATCAGCATAGAGTTCTCTATTTTCAATGAAAATAGCACAATATCTTAAAACATGGTTAGTTTGTTTTGAATCTCCAGAAGGGATTATCACATTGTAACTGACCTCAACAGTATCAGGTACTCTACCCAACCTCTTCACATACTCAGTGAATATAAATGAGTGTGTAGCTCCAGAATCAAACAATACAAATGCTAGGGTACCAAAGATAGAGAATTTACCTATTACCACTGATGGGTTCACCTCAATATCTGATCTAGTGATGGTAAAGACTCTAGCTGGCACTTTTCTTTGTTCTATTGGATTTAGATTATCTATACATGCTCTGGAAATATGTCCAACCTTCCCACACACAAAGCAAGTTCTACTCTCCATCGGGCAGACTCCATTATGGTGACCACCACATTTAGGACAAACAGGTTACAACATCGGTGCCTTGCCTTAATCAATCTTTATACGCTTACTCTGATCCCACTGTTGTTGCCCTTGTCCAGGTTGGAATTTAGATTTTTGATTCTGCATTTGAAATGGTCTCTTCTTTTCATTTCCAACCCATCGTTGTCCCTATCCTTACTTAAATTAGCATCGAATCTCCTAAGTACGAGAAATTCTAAGTTCAGCTTGTTCTACCACTAAAGCTCTCTCAGCAACTTGTGAGTATGTCATTCCTTGGATTCTTGCCATATTCACATCTCTATATAGCTCTGGTCTCAAGCCTTTAAGAAACCTTTCAACTTTCAATGCATCAGTATTGATCATATATATGGTAAATCTGGATAGTTGTTCAAACTTACGAATATATTCTCCAACTGTCATAGTTCCTTGTCGTAGTTGTATAATTCATTCATCTTCATTGCACAAATTGGAGCTATGAAGTATTTATTTCGAAACAAATCTTTTAATCTATCCCAAGTCATGACAGTGATGTCTTCGATGCTTCTCATTATATCCCACCAATGTCCAGCACTGCCTCGAAGCATAAATGATGCACACATCACTTTCTCTTCTTCTAAAACTCTACTGTAGTGAAACATATTTTCAAGAGTTCTCAACCAATCTTCAGCAGTTGTAGGATCTAGTGCATTCTCAAATACCGATGGATTTAGTTTTCTGAATCTTTCCCCAACTATCTCCACCTGTACTACTCAGGGTTGTGGTTGAACCATTTCAGCCCTTAGTTGTCCACCCATATCCCTCTGCTAGATAAGTTGTTGAATTTATTCTGATTGTCGTTCAACAAGCTCTGTAAGTTGATTGATGATAACATCACGATCATTATTTAGAATAGATGTCTACTCTCCTGGAGTTCTGGCTCCACTACTACTTTCACCCCTTATTCTCACCATGACTGCAATACCATTTTGTTTATAACAAATGACCAATACAATTCATGAAATATATAATGTAATATAACATAAAATAAAACTTACTGCCGTAGCTGTGCTCCACAAGTTCTAAGATCATGTACATGGACAGTCTACAGAATCAAGACTTGGGCTCTAATACCACTCTTTGTCACAACCTCACAATAATATGTATAATATATATATATATATAAACAACCTGTGCAACACAATTTGTGTATGTATGCATGTGTATCACTTTTTTTTCTACTCAGTTCAACAAAACATTGATAAAAGTAAAGTGCTTTCATATCCTGTCACACTGTGTATACATATGTAGTTATTAAAATTAACCAAGTTTATCAAAACCATCACAAACCCAAACTTTCTATCACAAAGAAGTTTTGAAAGTGATATACAGGATAAAGTTACTAATATAATACAATAACTGTAAAATAAAAAACACAACCCACAAAATAGCCTAACAGGTCGTCATCCAAGTACATTGATTTTTGAAAGCCTGTAGGAGCTCCACTGCCAGCCAGTAAACCAAAGGTCTCAAGTCTCACCATGATCACCTACAATGCATGAAGTACATGAGTTAACACTCAATAAGTAAAATCATGCATGACAAGAGTATGATATAAAATCTCATGCAACTCAACTCTAAGATATGATGCTATAAATGTATCAAATTAAGTACTCATAAATCACAGAGTTTTTATATAAAAAATTACTTCATTTATTGGGCCTTTGGCCCACCTACTATGCAACAGGTATAACTCTGAATAACATTAATAATCACATGGCCATAAACAAATTGATTCAATCCAAGGGCCATCTCCTGGGATCACCAAAGGTCCACCCCCTGTCTTCCCCTGTGATATCCAAAAGTCTTCCCACTGACGAAGTTAATAAGGGCACAGTCAAGTGGTCCACCCTCTTGTGACCACCAGAGCCACACTCCCTGTCAACCCCTGTGATCCTTCGAGAAGTAACACTCACGGCACCCCAAAATATTATATAAGCACACCTCGCATGCCTCGATACACTAGTAGTGGCCAACCAAAATATTTTCATTCTAAAAACCATGTCTCAAATCATATCATGCATACTAGAACCTCCACTATACTCATATGATGTGCATGCACATGTAAATGCTCATGAATGGTATGTTCAATATGAAATGCAGGCCATCTTGCTCTCAACATGTTTCAAAAATCATAAAACTCTCAATACATGCTTCAAGACATACTATGTTCTTGCATTGTAGTTGCAAATGGATCTTTACTTATCTTTCACTTGGTTGGTGGCTTTGTCTAGATTTGTTTATTGTTCCCCTCCAATCTTATATGTAAAATAGCATGTAATATTATCCAACATCGAGCACCATTCTCAATTTGGCAAGTTGAAAGCATAAAATATCATACTGAGACCTTAAACACCAAGCTATCTAAGTTTTACAAACTAGAACCCAATCTAATCCCTCTAATACCTTAATTTCTCATCTTAGATACATGTAAACATCATATAATTGAAGTATTATAACTTTAATATCATGTACCTAATTTTTAACACTCAATAGCAACATGTGTAGGTTCAAAATGCTAAGTTATCAAATGAGACAGATTCACATTTTTAAATTTACTTGCTGTCCAATTTAATTGCATGATAATTTTGACATCCCTAAATATATCCAATCACTATTTTTCCCACACTTAGATAACATATATATAAATATAACCATATCATAGAATTGATAAAACTCATGGATATAGCTTCTCAAGTTCAGCTCTCTTCACAACATACTGAAATAGATTGTTTTCCTACCGTGACAGTTTTGCACACTTCATGACATTAATGGTTTTGGCACCCTTAAGTACATTCAATCACTCTCAAATTTTCACCATACTTATATAACACATATAAAGAGACAATAAGGTCAAATTACTACCAAAACTAATGGATTTATTGATGTAAAACCAGCACCATTCACATAAGATAGAATTTGAATTTCAAATAAGACAATTTTGAGCACCTCTTTAATTATCACACTATATTACAATTTATAACCTCTCTAAACTTACATACATCACCTAGACTCATATATAAACACATATATGGTCAAATACATAGGTTTTAATCAAGTTATTATACATATATAAAGCATAAATATCAAAAATCAGCAAGTATACAGTTTCTGTCCCTAGTGATTTTTATTGTGATTTTGCAACTAAAAATCCTTCTTTTGTGAACTAAAAGACCACAAATAACATCCTAACATGATTATAATCAATAATAGAATCTTTAAAAATCATAAACCCTCAAACAATTCAAAAACTTAAATAAAAAACATGAATTAAAGCTCACCTATGCATAGATTTTAGATTCAATTTGCTTCTCCTTACTTCTCTTTGCTTCCTTCACTTTTTTTCTTTACTTGGAATTACTTGAGAGCAATTTCTAACATTCAATATGAGGGTTTTGGAAGTGAAATAGCTCAGAAAATAATTTTTGGTCATGGCTCAAGGGTAGAAATGAAGAAAGGTTGAGGTAGAAGCTTGAGGTGGCAAGGTTGAGGTGTCAAGTTGTGGTTCAAATCTGATATTTTTCACAACTTATACAGCCCTAATCTAGTGTTTCTCATTGCTTATTTATCTATGTACAACCTATTTTAATCTCCATATGATCGGATAATACATTATACCCTAATTTCTTAACCGTTCATTCGATCTCCAAACCGATCGACATCCGATTCTTAAATGATTGTCTAATTTTTATTTTCTAAAATCACATGCACATATGAACCTTGTATTATGACACTTAAATCATATTATATTATGTCCGATATCCCAAGTATGTTAATCTATGGATGTATACCTTTAAAACACCCCGATCAAATCGAATTGAATCATATAAACTTACTAGTGACACCTTTAATACTTCTAAAATTATAACATACAACCTATGAATATACATTATATTGATCTATCTATTCTTTATCTTATCTAAATATAGAATCACTTAATTAGATTGTAGGATCTCAACCACTAACATCAATTGATAGCATTAAAAATGCTATAAAAGATGCGATGTAAATGTTAATGCAAATTAGCATATAAGTAGCATATAGTGCATGAACCATATTGGTCAAGTGAGTAATATGACGTTTTGGGTATTACAATAACCATGTCTTCTTATTATAAAATTATTTTATAACTCGAGTCTTCTTATTATAAAAATTACGCAATTATAAATTTGTGAACCATGTTTAATTATAAAAATCATAATTATTCTTTGTATGTAAATTTATTCTATTCTCCCTTATGTCATTTGAAGAGACTATAAAATATAAAATTAGGCGTCATTCATTTCTTTTCTTTATAAAATTATTTGTTATAACATGTAACTACCGATTAGTGTTTTAAAAGTTGTGCCTTTTTTTAAAAATAAATAGATATGGTATTTTGATCTTAAAATAAATTTCTCTAAAAAAATTTGATCAAATATGGGGATGTGGTTGCTAAAGACTCAAACCTTAAGGTGAAAATAATATCTTAAATTTACTATGCATGATTTAACATAGCAAACTTTAAGGCTAAATTTGTTACATAAATTTTACCATGAATATCATATTGGTACTTGAACATTTAGTTATGAAATACTTGACTTTTGCTATAAATGTCAAATTATTACATATTAAAAGAAATTCTTTTAGTTTTTTTTAGAGTAGCATATATACACTTTTAAACTTTAAATTGTTACATAGTGACTTTCTCTTATTCTATCTATTCTTTTCTCTATGTAAAATCTTAACAATTAAAAATTAAATTTATAATATTTTTTAAGATTTTATTAATAATTATGTAAATATGATTATTATAACACTTGAACTTTAGGTAATTCAAATCCAATTGTCCTGAGATTTGCAATTATAGTAAAACAACTCTCCAACTCTACTATATCAAAAATACCAAAACAATTGTAGTCATAACACAAAAACCTTACCGAACATATATAACTAAATTCTATCATTTTTCTAAAAGTCAGATTTTAAATAAAAATATAAAAATGGTGATAAGCCAAAATTTAAATTTTGAAACTCTCTTTGATTGGCACTGAATAACTTAATTTAATAAATAAAAAAACTAAATAGTTTTGAAAAAGAAATGGGAGACAACAATAATCAATAATTTTAAATTTTAAAACTCTCTTAAATTTATACCAAATATCTCAATTTAATAAATAAAAATATTATATTTAGTTAAAAAAAAAAGAGACCAAAATTTTAATTTTGAGGCAATCATCAGTAATTATAAATAATATTGATTAACTTTTATGTTTGAGAAACTTTGCAAAAACTAAAGTTTTTTAAATGAATATTTTAAAATAAAAATAACTTAAATTAAATCCTATCTTCTTAAATAATTAAAGAGAATATGCTAATATAAATATGTGAAAACAATTAATAGTAATAAAAAATATAGTTTTCCAAATGCATATATTATTAGAATTAAGTAAAAGATAAAAAATAAAAGTTCAAGTATATTTACTAAAGGAAAGAATATAAATTAACTTTTATATGTTTTAAATATATAATTTTGAAAACACTAAGGATCATCTTTAAAATGCATAATTATGAAAAAAATGTTAGACCAAAATCTAAACCATGACGTTTAATAATATACCGAATTTGTATTGTTATTTATCTATAGAAAAAATACATTTGAAAATAACTCCTTTTGATTTTTTTTCTAGAAGTGTACAATGTATTATACAATTAAAGATAACATTTGCAATTGAACGAGTTTTTTAATTTCTTATAAAATTACGCAGTTACAAATTTGTGACCACGTATAATTATAAAAATCCTAATTCCTCCTTATATATAAAGATTAATTTATACACTTTATGTCATTGGAGAGACTATAAAATAAAATTTGATCTTATTCATTTCTTTTTTAAATAAAATTATTTACTATAAAAGATAACTACCAATTATTTTTTTAAAAATTGCACCTTTTTTTAAAAATAAAGGGATATGGTAGTTTAATCTTGAAATAAATTTCTCTTAAAATATTTTATCAAACAAGGATATGTAGTTGCCAAATATTCAAACTTCACAGTAATCCTTTAAATTTACTATGCATGATTTAACATGGTAAAGTTTAAGGTTAAATTTGTTAAAAGAATTTTATCATGAATGTCATATTAGTAATTGAATTAAAATATAATTTTAGAAATAGTTGATTTTTGTCATAAATGTCAAATTATTACATATTAAATGAAATTCTTTTAGTTATTCTTCTTACAATGACATATATACACTTTTAGACTTCATCCAATTTTAAATCTTGTTTTTTTTTTCATATTATATTTTATTTTGTTAAATTAGATTATTTCATTACCTTAATTTTACTATAAATATCAGATTGATACATGATTTTTTATAATAAGCGTGTAATTTTTAAATGACACCCGAATTTTATCGTAAATGTCAAATTGATACATATTGAATAAAATTATTTTAATTCTTCTTCTAAATTTCTTACAATGACATTCATACCTTTTTTTAATTCTATTTACTATTAAGTTTTATTCTAATTTTCTATGTTATGGTTTTATTTGGTTTAATCAAATTTTATCTATTGATAATATAGGTTTAAGATTTTCTAACAATATGCCTCTATATAAATAAGAAATAAAAAGTTTATGATGGAACATAAGAGATTGAGATTACAATATACTTTGAAAAAGAATGTTGATTTTGAAACTAAACTTTATGAGGTGCGACATAAAATAAGATTTGCAAATGTTATATTATCTCTTCAGTTAGAGTTTAAAAGTGGTATTTTTTACTGCAACAAATTAGTTTGTTATTTCTTCTTCTTCTTCTTCTTCTATTTCCAGCTTTTTTGCACTTTTCATCCTATTGATAAGGCCTAAGTAAAACAAAAACAGCCAAGAAAATACAATAAAAATAAAGTAAATATTTTTCTTGTCATCTTTACTATTTTCTTAAACTTTCATATTAAAAATTAATATTAAAATCTCATCTCATTAGTTTAAAAATATAGCTCTCCTCTAGGTTTATTTTAATTTATAATTTTTTATTTGATTATAAAAATTTATATTATTTTGAATATGTTTGTTATTATTCAATCTTAATTTTATATTATCATAATTAGTGAATTTATATAATCAAAAGAATGTATCATGAAAAGATGATTAGATTGATGATTCAATGTAAATTAGAATGTAAAAGGTTAAAGGATATATTCATCATTATAAAATAATTTAGATAAAGATTAATAGAAAAACATAGATACCAAAAAAAATTAATATGAATAACAAAAAAACTCTTATACCAATTACTTTTAATTTAGCATCAAAGCTCCTAGAAATAAGTTTTTTATTTTTAATTTTTTATACTGCAAATTCACCTTTTTTTCTCTAGAATTATAATAAAGAATATATCAATTGTAGAGAAAATATTATGAATTTAATATACAATTGTACATGAAAATCAACCTTCAATGATCATAATTCTCTCATACGAATTTCTCTATATATTATTGAAAAGCTTTCAAAATCTAATTTAACAAGAAATTGATTTTATTTAAAATTCAAAGTACAAAGAGTTATGATAGAAAAAAGATGGACTTTCAATTTTTGAAAAAGAATTTGGGATATAATGGACATTTGAAATTATATTCAAATTATACTATTAAGAATAATTAAAGTTCAATTATACCCTCCTTTTTGACTATTTAATAATTAGTCATTAGGGTTATATTAGGCAAAATTTTCAATTAACCTTTTGAGTCATTCACACTTTTATAGATAGTATAGATATATATACATATATATATATATGCTATTATAAAAGTGTGAATGTTTCTTTCTTTTTTTGATCTAACTAAAATACCCTTTTAATATTATAATTTTAATGGTAGTTATGTAATATAATAGTTATGTAATTTTGAAATAAATAATGCTTATTTGTTTAATTGGTCAATGAAATTATAGGATAATTACAATAAAAGAGCACAAAGAGTCCAAAGTAAACTCTACTTTTATTTGTTTTATATTTTAAAAATATGTGTGAAAATTATATTTATAAGTACTTTACCTTTTGTCACCAAAAATTCTAAAATAACCCTTTTACATATTAATTGTAATGGCAATAATGTAATTTACAACACTAATTTTTTTATTAGACTAAATGACCCTTTGACATTTTAATTCCTTTCACAAATTAATTTTAATAGCTACAAGATAATTTACAATTCTTTCTCCTAAAAAATAATATTTTTTCAAGTTGAACTAGACTTTTAGTAGGAAACAAACACTAAAAATTAATGAGGAAGAATAATACTTTGTACATTCAACAAAGAAAATCAAATTGAACTAGACTTATAGTTGAAAACAAACACTAAAAATTAACGAGTAAAAAAGTTGAAAACCAAACAAATAAATCGAAAGAGAAAGAAAATAAGGAAGAACAAAAGATAAAATTACTTACAAACGGCAAATTACAATATAGGGACATCTAACCGACCTAGGTTTATATGGTTGACTCTAATATAGATATACATTCATTTTTTATGAATTTAAATTCAAACTTGAATTAATTTTTGTTATAATTTTTTTCCTGCATGTGGAACTTTTAATTGTCGGTTTAGTTCTACGAACCTTACATAAATCATGGGACAATTATGGACAAATTCAATATAGAAACATGTGTCTCAATTCTTAAATTTATTTAATACTTTTGATTAAAAAAAATAGAGAAAAATATAGAACTTTTAAATAGCATGAATAAAATCATGGTATTAATTTTTCTTATATGTTGGACAAGAACAAGGTATATCCTACACCAACTCAAACAAAGAATAGACAAAATAAATAAATAATAAATGGGTTACTTAGCAATGAAAGTTACAAGAATAGTATGTAGGATTGTAATGAGTTATGCAAAATGAGAATAGTAGAAACAATGAGGTTGATTACTTAGTAATGAAATAAAAATGAGAAAGAAGTATGTAAAATGTACGTATGTTATGTACTGAAACTAAAAATACTTCTAGGAATTATATATAAAGTCAAGAAGCATAAAAAATGAGGAACGCAATTGCACATAAGTAAAATTCAAATGTTACACTATATTTTAAAGCTCAATTTCCATGTGAATATGAAGGTTAGTAACTTAAAATTTTTCAGTATATACTTTACTATAAAATCTAGAATATTATAATCTCTTTGTTTTCCCTTTAGGTTCAATACTTGATGAACCAGTATACTCAAAGATACATGAATTGAAAAAAATGCCCAATTGCATTCATTGTGGTGTTGTAAGATTTGGGAATGAGCCTTTGACTTTTTATTGCGATAATGAAAAAATTAAACTTGCACTTTTTGAAATTCCAGATGAATTGTATGAGTTGTTTATTCCTGAGTCAGAAGTGGTTGTAGAGACAAGGGGTTTACACTTTTCAAGTACAGGGAATGGTCTAAAGTGACTTAAAAGGTTAATTATCAAAGAAGATAGATAGTGTTGGTCATTTTCAATTGTATTTTGTGAAATCAAAAATGAGGTATAAAACTCAACTTTATCTGAAGATACTATGAAGAAACTCTTAAAGGTTCTAGAGGTAAATCTATATGCAAAAATCTTCAGAAGATTAAAGGATTATCCTTCAATAGATGACGTTCAACTTCTCATATATTAAAAGATGTAAAATTAGATCAACGAGTATATAATTTTTCAACAGTTGATCAAGTTGCAACAATATAGGTTGAAGAAAATAATGCTAACATACCATTTAAACAAGATATTTTAGTGCAAACACCTTTAGGCCACAGACACAGAATAAAATATTATTATGGATATTATGACCCATAAAAATTCTTATATGGTGGAAGAAAATGCAAATATCATTACCCACAATCATATTGTGAAAGTACAATACAAGGTAAAGATGGATGTGCAATCTACAAAAGAAGAAAAAATGGATTGACAATTCAAGTTCAGAATGCACAACTGAACAATAAGTGGGTAGTAACTTACAATCCATATCTATTATCAATATATAATTGTCATATCAACATTGAGATATGTATAGAAGTGAGAACAATGAAATATATCTACAAATATATTTATAAGGGACATGACAGAGTGGCAATTCATCTCACCCACAATGATGATGAACATTTAATTGATGAAATTAAATATTTTCAAGATGCTCGATGGGTCTCTGCTCAAGAAGTATTTTCAAGAATTTTTTAGTTTAATTTAAGTGAGATATTTCCAATAGTTATCAACTTATAATTTCACCTGCTAAATCAACAATGTGTGACTTATTTGGCAAATGAAAATTTAAAAAATATTTTAAGATGGGATCACGTCTTCAAAATAATGAGCACATAGTATTTTTCTATATGCTCTAAACGTGAAAATGCAAGAAAATATCTTTATAAGGAATTTCCAGAGCACTGTGTATAGGACAAACAAGATAAATGTTGGAAATAAAAAATAGAAAAGAGATGTGATTTGCGTATAAATATTGAATATTGCTACAATTTAAGGTTGCAAGCCCAAGCATAGATTGTGTCAAGTAATAAATTTCTTAGATGTCTGAGATCGATCCATAGAGAAGTTGTTTGAATTTTTTGGGTTTATTTTTCCATTAAAAATGGGATGAATGTGGTTTAGATTATTAAAAAAAAATTATGCTATAACTCAAAAATCACAATAAAAAAATACTGAGAATTAAGTATCCGCTCTCGAGTTTTGGATAGAGGAATGATTATTTATTATTTATTTTTTTACCTCTTTTAATTACCACTATTGGAATCCATACATAATAAAAATTTCAATGGAAAGATGTCATCAAATAGCTCATGCATTAAGTTAATCATGATATTGTTTTACTGTTTGTAAATTATCTCTTAACACCAATACCTGTTTATGGATCAAGTATTTATGCACATCTTTATCTACAACAAATTAAGGTTTCACGTTAGCAGTCAATGTAGTAGAACCGTACAAAAAGTTAAATGATGCAAGTATTTGTTGCGCTATTAGTGATACATAAATCAAGAATTATCACTAAATAAGAAGGATTTTATCTTCAACACTTATTTATGGGATTAAGTATTTATACACATCTTTATCTATAACAAATCAAAATTCGATGTTAGCAGTCGATGTACTAGTACCATACAAGAAGTTAAATCAACACAAGTATTTGTTATGTTATTAGCGATACATAAATCAAGAATCACTACAAAACAAGAAGGGTTTCAATTAAAAACTAAAATAATAATACAATACACCTGAATATTATGCATCTTTATAACCGTTCCTCCTCCTCCATCAAAAGGTTCACCCTTTTTTCTTAACTAAATAAAATTTAAAAAGACATAATGAAAGTATAAAAAACTAAAAATAGAAGAAAAACTAAATAATACATTTCTATTACTACTAAAAACATACATTACTATTAAAAAACTTAGCCTAAAAAAATGCAACAATAAAACTTTATTTCCCCTCTAAAGGTTTTTTTATGTGTCTTCAATAACATCCAAGAGCCCCTATTTATAGTAGAAAAGTACCTAAATTGGCACCTCTAAATCACTCCAAATTTACTTCAAATATGCTCTTAATTTACGTGATTTTCATATTATAATTTTGTCACATATTTTCTCTATGAAATCAATTAATTTTGGAAAAGTGGTAAATGAAAGTTGTGTATTTGTCTGTTAGCTTTATTTTTCAACTTGAATCACCTAATTCCTACTATTAAGGAGAAAGTTATATTTGATTTAAGAAAATATGTCAACATGGATAGATTCTTTTCAATATAGACATTTGGACGACTTTTCTGCTATAATCAAGGCTAAATTGAGCTAAACTTCCAATAGAAAATTATATTTCTATATTTTAGATTTCAAATAAAGCTAGATTCAAGTCCAAAGGGATTTTGAATATGGAGTTATACCCAAAATACGAAAATTGCACAAGTCTAGAAATATGCTTATTTTGAATTAAATGCAAGTTCAACAATTACTTGCAAAGTCCAAGTAATTTCTTGAATATTTTTTGATCTACACATATTGGACTTAGGTAAAAATAGTCATTTTCTTTTGATTGTAATATTTTTTTATGTAAAGAAATATTATCTCTCAACTTGCTCACGAAACGTTTTGTCTTCTTTAGTTTCATTTTGGCTCTTTTTATCTCTTTTTGTTCATTGATTCCCTCACACAAAATATTAATAATAACTTAATATTAACAAGAATAAAGTGAGAAAAATATAAAGAATCTGATATAAAAATATGTCAAAATGTGCACTTATCAAATATTATGTTGAATGAGAAAGATATTATCTCAAATTACTTATCACAGGGCCAACATCTTTCCAAGATTTTCTAACAGTAAATGATATACGATAATTCAGTTTCAAAGATGTTGAAAAGAAAATAGGATTGTTTATCTAAGTGTTAACGAATATTTAAATGAAGCTTTCACTTTTCAAATGGCATATGAGACTCAAAGTCCATGTCCGGATACATATTCACCTTGAATGGTGGTGCGGTCAGTTGGAAGAGTTCCAAGCAAGAGACGACTGCAGACTCTACCACCGAAACTGAATATATTACTGCATCAGATGCAGCAAAAGAAGCTGTTTGGATTAGAAATTTCATCCAAGGGTTGGATGTAATTCCATCCATTGTTGATCCAGTTATGATTTACTGTGATAATAATGGAGCTATTGCGCAAGCAAAAGAGCCAAGATCTCATCAAAGATCCAAGCACATAATGAGACGATATCACTTGATCAAAGAGATCATTGGTAGAGGCGACGTCATTGTGGATCGAGTTGCCTCAGCAGAAAATGTAGCAGACCCACTTACTAAGCCCTTAGCACAGAAGGTATTCAACGGACATCTTGAGAAGATGGGCCTTAGATACATGGGCAATCTAAGGCCCATCTTCTCAAGATGTCCGTCGAATACCTTCTGTGCTAAGGGCTTAGTAAGTGGGTCTGCTACATTTTCTGCTGAGGCAACTCGATCCACAATGACGTTGCCTCTACCAATGATCTCTTTGATCAAGTGATATCGTCTCATTATGTGCTTGGATCTTTGATGAGATCTTGGCTCTTTTGCTTGCGCAATAGCTCCATTATTAACACAGTAAATCATAACTGGATCAACAATGGATGGAATTACATCCAACCCTTGGATGAAATTTCTAATCCAAACAGCTTCTTTTGCTGCATCTGATGCAGTAATATATTCAGCTTCGGTGGTAGAGTCTGCAGTCGTCTCTTGCTTGGAACTCTTCCAACTGACCGCACCACCATTCAAGGTGAATATGTATCCGGACATGGACTTTGAGTCATCTATATCGGACTGAAAACTAGAGTCTGTATTAAAAAAAAAAAAACAGACCCGGAATGACACGACGAGCAGCACCACTGTTGCCCGACGGGCGCGCGCCGGGTGCCCAGTGCCCGATGTTGGGTGCCGGGCGCCCTAAAAAATGCAAGACATAAGATAAAATAAATGCCCTTTTATTAATATGATTTCCAATAAGATTGTCTTTACAAAAGCAAAAGAGTATAATACACCCAATCTAATTGGAGCGTTGGGCATCCTACTCTAA
This sequence comes from Paulownia fortunei, assembly GCA_019321725.1. Lineage (NCBI taxonomy): Eukaryota > Viridiplantae > Streptophyta > Magnoliopsida > Lamiales > Paulowniaceae > Paulownia > Paulownia fortunei. Next base: position 12,780,909 of record CM033123.1, read on the forward strand.
CATTACGAACACTAAGTAATCATCTTGGGGCCCATTTACTTTTGGGTATTAGCATAGATAGACTATTATACCTAACTCAATCCATTGCATACTTTATTGGATGGTGGCTCATAGGATTTCCAAAAGCCCAGCACCAAAGCACTTTTTGGCTGGATTAGAATCACAGTTGGAGGGGTGTGATCCATTTATCCTATTAGATCCACTTCCATAAATTAGGTTGTAATTATCATGGTTGCCCCCTACAATTAAAGTAAAATTACATTTGCTGCCCTTAAATACTCTAATTTATATGAAACCCAGACCCCATTCCTCTACCTGATTTATATGCAAACACCTGTTATGAAACATCTTCTACAAAGGCTTTACCTTCTCTCATTCCCTCCCGTCAAATGTAAAAATCATTTTCCAGTGCTACCTAAACTGGACAACATATTAAAAATTAAAAAAGAGAAAAAATGAAGGAAAAAGAGAAAATGGAAGAAAAAATATGAAAAAAAAAAAAAGAAAAGAGGAGGGTTGGTGGTGGCAGTGGTTCTTATGTTGGGGGAAATGTGAAAGAGAGAATGAGATACACAATAGAGAAAAGAAAAATCGAGAAAGAAGAAATAAGAAAAGAGGAAAAAATGAGCGAGAAAAATGAGAGAAGAAAGAAGAAAAGAGAAAAAATGAGCGAGAAAAATGAGAAAGAAGAAAGAAGAAAAGAGAAAAAATGAGAGAGAAAAAGGAATGACGAAAGAAGAGATAACAAAGAAGAAAAAGATAAAAGGAAAGAGAGGAAATTAGGGAATTTGTGAGGGTATTTTGGTATATTATCACACCAATTTATCCTATAATGTACACATTGAATTATATTTGGTACAAATATATCATTCTTACAATTCAACAAATTATACATAATATTTATTAATAAATTAATCCATATCAAATAATTAATCATATTATTTATCAATCATTTTATATTCCAACCAAAAAAGTAAACGATCCCTTGGTCTATTGTGTACCAAAAGATATGAGAATTCTTTGGAATACATATTTTGAGGCAATATTCAAAAATTTCAAAAGAGAATCAGAAACCTTAATTGGACTACAAGTTTCTAAAATTTTGAAAAGTTACTTTTTTTCTTCGAGAGTCTATATGATCTTCCAAATATTTCTATTGATTTAGATTACATCGACAAAGATTTTTTAAGTGAGATACAAGATGAAATATCACTAGAAATACCTTTAAAAGATTATGAAATAGAGCTAAAGTTGAATTTGGAATACATAAGTTTTTTCAATGATATTAAATTGCATACAAAAGGGCAATGGTGGCTTTTTCTTGATTGATAGGTTAGGTGGAACAAAAAAGGCATTCTTAAACCGTGCATTTTTAGTTTATCTTAGATCCAAAAATCTAATAGTACCTGCAATTAGGACTTCAGGGTTGTCTACAATAATGCCAGGGAAGAACAGTATATTCACATTTCAAATTACCAATAAATACAAATGGATCAAGTGACTATACTATGCTCAAGCAAAGTGGAGCTGTAAAATTATTGTGTAAAGTATAACTATTTTTATGAGAATAAATACCAATGGCAAAATGATGGGTCATTGAGCATTTTGATAAATTATTGAAAGATGTAACGCGAAATAATGAAGATTTTGGTGAAAAAATGATAGTTTTTTGTGGAGATTATAGACAAGTACAACCAGTCGTTATTAGGAAAACAATCTATCAAATTATTTCTAAAAGTTGGTTGAAATCATAATTGTGGCCCAAAATGAAAAAAAATATATTATTTTGTCAAAGAATATGAGGTCGAGGAATGATCTAAACTTTAGTGAGTTCCTACTTAGAGTAGGAAATGGGGAGGAACCAATTGACATTGACGGTAACATCAAAATTTCAGAACAAATAATTATCAAAATTTCAGAAGATATGATTATTGAGTATGACAATGAAGAAAACTCAATACAACGACTTATTAGAGCTATTTTCTTAACTTTACATAAGAGTATCCACTCACCTTATTACATGACAAGCCGAACAATATTAACCGCTAAACATGAGCATATTGATAGTTTGAATGATAAGTTGATTTTTATATTTCCTGAAAAAGTACAAATTTTCAATAGTTTCAATGAAATTATTGATAACACAAACAACTATTATGATGAGGATTTGTTAAACTCTTTAACTCCAAATGGATGAAAGGAATTCAAAAATAATGTAATTGATACAGAAATTATATTTGGACGACATATTGGAAAAGCCTTTATATCTATAATACCATTTTCGCGAGCTGAAAATAAAGTTTATTCATTTTAATTTGAATGTAAACAGTTCCCTATTAGACTTTGTTTTACCATGATAATCAATAAAGTTCAAGGATAAATAATTCCAAATGTTGGTGTCTATTTGCCTCGTTCAGTATTTTCTCATAATCATTTATATGTTGCTCTCTCTAATAAAACTTCAATGTCAACAACCAAAGTATTGATCAAACCAGACATTGTAAGTATAAGAGGAAAGAGGTTGACTAAATATACTGTGTACAAATAAATTTTGAGTGCAGGTATAAATATTATTTCACCTATCAATAGCAACTACTATTATATTTTTTAGGACAACACAACATTGAAACAAAATTTAATGTAACACAAAATTTTGATACCAAACAATCAGGTAATGTGAAAAATAATTCCAACATTTAAGTAATTAAAAAAATAATAATTTGATTACTTGTGATGAGCATATTCAATTTAAGTACAGACGGAATGTTCCCAAAATGATATATAAAAAATGATAAATGATAGTTTACTCTTTAAGCATTGTTACATTTTTAATTATGTCTGTTTAGAATTTTATTTACTTGAATTATAGGAGTTTGTTAGTTATATTATTTATTTTTGAATTTTCTTTTAATTTAATTCATTAAATATTTTATTTAATCCTTCGTATCATTTAATAATTAGTTTTTCTTTATTTTTTAAGTACCTCATAATGTTTTACATTATATCAATTAAAATTTTTTACTAAGATTTTTTTAGTTATAAAATATTGTCAAACATTCCAATTTTACTTTATAAATTATTAAATAATATAATTAATTTAATAAAATAATGTAAATCACGTCACAGTATGTTTCACAAGTAATTATAAATTATTAAAAATTTATATTTTATTTATATAGTAATTAATTAATTCTTATAAATAACTTTTGAATAATTTTTAAATTATATCTAAATATTATAAATATTTATTAAAAAAGAGCATTATTTACCATGTATATTAAACGTTTTGTCCCAAAAATACAAAGTATTGAGCGGCGGTTATAAATAAATACAGGAAACTAAAATATTTTTTTTTTATTATACTATTTGAGTATAATATAAATTTTAACTAATATAAATTTTAACTAGCAGATCTAGAAACCATGAAAAATGAAATTAATGATGGACATGACAGAGTAAAAACAAGATTCATTCAGCCAAAGTGTAAATCAACCATCTGATTCGAAAAGTAATGCACCCAAAAACAAGGAAGAGAAAACTAAGATTAAAAACTCAATCAGGTATCATCAGTATCATCAGGTAATCAACTGTCTGTATAGTGAATATCATCAGGTAATAAATATCAATAAAGCACAAAAGGGGTTGCAGACATATCATTCAGCTAGTACATGCATGCAAGCATTCTCATTTACCTGCTAAACATATTCACAAGCCAATTGAGTATGATTTAGTTTTAAGTGCAAGGAATTTATTACATATTGTGATTATCAAGATTCAACCAAGATCAGGAACTGTGAAATACTCTTCTTCATCATCATCAGGAATTTCAATTCTAGGCTTCTTGTGAGCTGTATAAAATTTGGGTGGTCTGTATGAGGCCATGTTATTAGGCTGAGACAGTGGTAGCTGAGGTACTTCTGCCGCAGCTAAAGCCTCCTCGGATACTTGTTCACCAAAGAGATTAATGTCTGTCAACCAATCGAGCTCATTAAACTCGAGCTGCTCCTTCTGAACAAATTGAAACAAGTAATCAATATAAGTGAAGTCCACGAGGCTAATAATCATGAAAATAACAAAGTTCTAATATGCATTATTATAAAAATAAAATAAAAAAATAGCATCATGTGTTGTGAAGAAATTTAAAAAGTAGACTTCCATTAAGAAAGGGAGAGAGAGACAGAGATATTTCATCATACTTTGTGGTCAAGTCATATTGGCCTATCAGTTAGGGGACTGTAGATGCTGATTAAGAATCAATGGGCTACAACAATACAAAGGGATGCCGGAGCCTAGTGATCTAGGTTTTTACTTCATTTACAGAGATCCCTATATCATGATAGCTGGCCTAATTCTGTGAAATCTGCCCAAAGTATGGCTGCTGTTACCCTTTCTGGTTCGCAATCATATAACAGAGTTTTTAAAAGCATTCAGTTGCATACCTGTTTCCAAAAGGAAGAATATGCCACTGATATTATACTCGATCAGTTTTCTTTGCATAAGCAATGTTATTAGATTTTGAAATTGCATTGTGCACTCTTTTACTACTTTTCCATTGCTAGTTATTTTATTATTGATCCCTTGCTGGCCTTTCTATCAAAGTTCTGCCTAAATACCCTCCCACGTAAGAAGGCAAGACGTTATCCTGTCTGACAAATGTTTTCATCCAGAAACATAATTACATAACGTCCTTACCTTGTCAGAGGGTTCATAGTCAGAAAATTGTAGAAATTCATCAACAGCCCAAGATGGTGATGTGATACCAGAAACATGCTGTAAGGTAGTTTTCAAACCACTCTGTTGTGAATTTGATTTTGGGGGCTTTGGCTCCATATGGCTGTTAACACTGTCCTTATTACAACTGGTACTCAAAGCTACTCTTATTCCAGTAGCTAAAAATCTCTGGTGGGTTGCAGCACGGCTGTTGGCTGAATGAATAGGCTCATCACAGTCCTTGCAAAAGAGTGCTCTGTCCTCAACACAGAATATGAATGCTGTCTTCTCCTACACGTGATCAGCAGACTGTAAGTTAATATGCACTAACAAAACAAATGGCTTCTTCAGAAAAGATTAAAAAGTTCACAGACAAGCATTAGATTATATAATCATCTTGTCACAATCACAAAAAAGGAAAATGACATGATAGTTGGAGATAAACAAACTGGTTTGAGATGGCAGATGATATCAGTTACTTGAGGCGGAGTTCTGAGACATAAGAAAATTTATTTCTTCGGTCCAGAACCTGTTTAAATCTGAAAGATTTTACACAGGAGGTCATGTAGTATTCATGGTGCAATTAATACAGAACCATTTGTAAAGTTTTTATTTTCTAAATTCTGTCAATCTATTTAATACAACCCAAAGAAGATTGCCACTTTTGGGTTGAGGAGAAATTGCATAATAATATCTAGAAGCATACTCTGAAACTAATTACTGCATAGACAGTTCAAAAAGGAGCATGCACGGTCTTTAGTAGAACCCTGCACGTTTTGTGATGTTCCACCACCACTTAACATGGATGTTTTCAACTATTACATTGCATACCCGACTTTCCTGCTATATATATTTTATTTACTTCTGACTTTTACAGTGTCCACTGAACCCAAGAGTAATCCTAGTCTGCTAACTTACCATTTGGTTGAAATGCACACGAACAGAAAAAAATATACTGCTTCTAATTAATCACATATGCTTCACAGTGGCTTTTTAAGTGCTTATGACAATTCTTTCTTACGAGCTTTCCCTACCCCAAGACTAGAATTATGCTCATCACTAATGTGACATGCCCACTTTGTCCTCCTCTGTAAACTTGGAGTTAAACAGCAAGGTGGCCCGATGAAGGGAGGATGTAAAGTGTTCTTTCCATATGTTAACTTTATTATTCGCTTAACATCCAAGTTTGTAGTTAATTTATTAGTCAGATAACATCTAAAGTAAAGGTCATATCTAATGGAATTAATGGTAATGCAACTCTTACTGTAACAGAAACAATCAGGTAATTTGAAGTTAATACTCAAAATGAAAATATGAGCCTCAACATAGTGAATCCAATCTAGGTTCAACCAGTAGGCAGTTTGTATCTTCTTAAGCATAGTCATATTAAGGTCCACCCATTTGATTAAAGTGCAAGGTAAAAGATTTGATGGCCAACAGCCTATCAGTGAGTATCATCTCGAATTTTAAGATTAAATAGGCTATGCTTCTTTCTAACGAAAACACAACATCTTGTTGAATTCAATCAGTTAAATGAGGTCAGAAGTTAATTATTATCACAGAACACGTTTCCCAAAAGAGGATGCTGCCTCACCTACGAATTGGATTGGTAGAGAAATTACAAGGAAAATCAGAAATTAGAAGTTTAGGTCTAATTTAAGATGTATTGCCATGTGAAGTTGAACTTTTTAAAGACACCGACTCCTAGGATCTCCATTTCTTCTTTACTTTCATAATATTAGAAGAAATGAACAAAAGAAATCACATATGCAAACCCTGAAAATGAACATTGTAATCAACTTGCAGATATGACCTCCAACTCTCACACATAAAATCTGCTCTCAGATTATTAAACAGGTCAAAATAGGAGGCTAACATAAGCAACAAAATAAGTAATCTTACAAATTGAACTATTTAGTCAACTTGCAGCTTGTATATGCAACTCCTATGTATAGACAAAAGAGAATACTGCCTCAAATAAAGCATAAAAAAAGGTGGGCAAGATTCACATACTTGGCAAATGTCACAGGGAGGGAGCTTGTTGGAGAGGCACTGGAGAAGCAGCCTCTGGTGTTTGCTAGCAAGCTTGTTTGCAGCATGCACTTCTACGTCGCATTTCGCGCATAATGCCGCCTCATCTGCGCAGCAAATCACCGTTGCTGGAGCCTTCTCGCACACATCACACTGGATCTTCATCTTCTGTATTCAAAGATCAAATCTTGACCACCCCTTTCTACAATATATATGAGCTACCAACTAAATCCCGTATGCTAAAAAACACTAGTTATTTTTTTTTCAAGATTCCAGGGAAAACCCAGAACCAGGTATGTGATAAAAAGAAACACAGAATAGTATAAAACTAAACTTTGAATCCGAGGCAGTCCAGAACGAATGAAGGGTTCTTGTCAAAAGGGTTTTATCACATAAATATCTACTGGCACAATTGATTGAAAAATTTGGAGTTGGGACAAACAAAATACATGTACCTGAACTATGTTTTCTTGAATGGAAAGAAAAAGAAAGACTGAAAATGGTAACAAGAAGAAGGAGAATCTTTGAGCGAAGAGAAAGTTGAGTGATTGGAGGAGGATTTTAGAGGGTTTAGTGGAGATAAGTATTTGGATTTTGCATATCAAATGCTAGAACATGGTTGAGGCAGCACAGCATATACGTGGGGGAAAATCAAAATCCCATATGTGGCTGTGGGCTGAGTAGCTGTCACTAGTGGCCATCAATTATTTTCTTGCTATTTTAATGAGAGATACAGATGTCATTTGCTGACTTGTGCGATCAGTTAATGGCCCACACCCAACTTCACGCCATTATTTATTGAAGGGGTCGACCTGGTTCAATCTTAGTTGTAGGATTGGAAGTAGAGGTTCTATTCGATCTGGATTCTTGGATTGTTCAAGAGGGGTGTGGTTGGTAGCAATATAAATCCTTTTATGTGTTGTCACATATACCCCTATCAATATTTTCTAGTATTCTCATATTTGTGTCACCAAAATGTAACTATGTCAAAAAAATTCAGATTGATACATTTGTCCATATAGTTCAACAATAGTGTGATAGAAGATGTGCTCTCACAAAGTTGAAAGGATTCATTTGATAGTGCTTGGAAATAGGTAGAATAGTTATGATCGATGGTGTAATTATGAATTTAATTAAGTGTATCAAATTGTTATGAGATAAATGTTGAGTAGTAACATGAGAGAGATAAGAAAGTAATACATCACAAAAAAGAAAATATCATTTAAAAAAAATACAAGCTAAAGGGTCAAATGAGAACACTTTAAATGGTGAAATACAAGATAAAATACTAATAGAACAAAAGATCCATAACCTTCACTCTTATATTTATGTGCTGCATTTTTTCATTTTCATTTTTTTTTTTTGTTTGTACGTTTGTTGAGTAAAGAGAACAATCACACCATTATATCAATAATAATAATTAATTTACAAAAAGATTAATTCAGTAGAGTAGATAATCTGATAATAAAGGTTACATAAAAATGAAGAGCAATTAACATCTAACTCTTCAAATGTCCGCATATCTGGTGGAACTCAAATACAGACTGTGTACTTGTAAATTTTGGGGTCTTGAGTTTTACCATTTATTAGAATTAAGTCTCCTATATTTGGAATAGATTAAAGCTTATTCAAATCAAGTCTTGAGTTTTACCATTTATTAGAATTAAGTCTCCTATATTTGGAATAGATTAAAGCTTATTCAAATCAAGTCTTTTATTTATATATATGTAATCTAATCCAGAAATTTCAACATCTTGCAAGTTCCTACCAATACAATGTTATTCTGATTCAAAATTCACTAACTTTTACTGTTGGATGATGATATATACATGAAATAGAAGAATTCCTCCAACAGAATTAAGAATTGCTATAGCTTCTACTTTCAACTCTTTAATTTTGCTTGCCATTCCAACATTATTTAAAAAAAAGCAAAAAAATAGGAAAGAACAGAAAAGAAAGAAAAGCTGATGAAATTGTAGGAGAAGTGGAGTAGAAAAGTCACCATCAGCAAACATGATTTTGTTGATAGCATTTACTCATGTACCATATGCATGGTCAGTTATCCCATTTACATGCGATCCACTTCCAGCTGTTTCCTGTGGACACTTTTGTTGGGTTGGGGGGGGAGGGGGTTGATGAAACACAAACACATGCCTTCGTCCCTTGGCACCTAAAAACTCAATGGTAAAAAGAATATTACGACGGGGATGAATATTCAGGTCAGGATGAAGTTATCAATTCTTCGATAAACTAAAGAATTGCAACTGGGAGGTGTTTTTTTGACTAAACCCTCCAAAGGTCAAATTAATCTTGTGCTTTGCGTACGGTGCTATTAATTTGATTAATCGATCGAATCGGATTGAAATTGAAATTTTAATTTAATTTTTTATTTTTTAATTTTTGGATTTTTGGTTCGATTAATCGAACCAAAAACCAAATTATAAAATTTTATATATTTATATATATATAATTTATATAATATTTTATACTATTTTTTAATTTTTATACTATTTTTTTTATTTTTTTACTCACCCAAACTAAAAATAGTAAACAAAAAATATATTTTTAATTTATAATTCAGTTTTTCATCTATTTTTTATTTTTTAATTTTTTTTTATAAAAATTCAATTAACCAAAAGATCAAGCCAAAAAAACTAAAAAGAAATTCGGTTATAATTGAATCGAACAGATTTATTCGAATGTTTGATTTATGATTTTGATCAATCAAAATTTAAATTCGGATCGATTCCATTTGGCCAAACAAACAGGTTAGAAGAATATAAAAATACAAAGATCTAGAATTAGTTGGAGAATGCTAACTTACCCAAAAAAGAACAGTAGAGGAGGATAGCGAATAAACACGTCTTACGAGTCCAATTTGAACCTAGTTGGGTTGGGGGTGTTGAGATAATATATGCCTTATTTCTTATACCCTTTTTTCCATATTACCATTCTTATTTTTTTCCCTTTATTTATTCTCATTGGGAAAATTACATCATGCCCCTATTGCTAAAATAAGGTATCTCATATTAATTTAATAAAAATGCATACATTTTCTTGGCTGATGTTGATATAATAATGATGCTTTCTATGAATTCTCAATCATTTATTTATAGATAGTATTTGCTATCAACAAATTAAAATTTTATGATTAGAGTAAGAAAGACTTCCATTCAAATTAAATAATTTTTCATCTATTTAATCTCCATAAGGTCAATTCTATGGATCTAACAAACTATTGGGAATGTTCTTGAATAGTAATATTTTACCTTTTTTTTTTTTAAATAAAAAAAAAGTATTTGGTTGTTTAGTTTATCTTATGAAAAAATGCTTTCATTCATTCACTTGTTTTGGACTTATGCCAACATGCTTTCTAGTTCCTACAGGCAACAAATGAGGGAATACATGCTGTGAAAATGAATCAAATCCATTGATCTATCAAAACCAGCCCAACAAAGACTGAGTTGGGTACCAAGAAAGTTCCAAGAGAGTTGGTTTGGATCACAAATGAACGGGTTAAAAAGGAGTTTATTGCAAGTTGTTATATAAATACAATGTGTTTCTCTTAAAGCCATCTCCAATCATAACCTTTCTTGGGCCCAAGTTTTCCTATTAGAACTGAAAAACGAAACAAGTTATATTTGAAGTGATTCGAGATCGATCGTTATATACTCGTTTAAGTTTGATTCATTAAATATAATAAATCAAATTTAAATATTTATTTTGCGTTCGATAATATTTGAGGCTCAAGTCAAACGTGAAGATTTTGTAAAAATATCATATTACTCAAACTCGACCCTTTTAATAATTAAATTAAATTCAAACATAATTTCTAACTTAATAAAAATTTCAAACAAAACTTAAATAATATTTTATTTAATCCAACATAACTCAACTCAAATCGTCTGCATTTGGGTTGAGGTCATAAATGTATAAAAGAAATAAAGTGAAAAGTGAGTTAAACATGTCGAGTCTAATACTATTTTTAAACCCATTTAAAACTAAGATGTTTTTTAACCTGCTCAAACCCAATCAGAAAACCATCCATTGGCACCCCCCTCATAGGGTGGGCTGGAGTCCAACAAGCCTGCCCAATCTGCCCAAATACTGATAGAAAATTAGAAATATATTGGCTTGGGCATTTATTTTATTTATTTTAATAATTCTATAACATATCAGCATTGTTCTGGATATTAGAATCTACGACCCCTAAAAAGTGGGATGGAATTTACTATAAAATCTATTTCTTTAATAATTAAATTTTTTTTAAGGAGTATTGGGATAATTGAATTGAGATACATATGTCCTTGTTAACTCATACTTTTGTTAATTTATTTGGGAAAATCTTAAAAATTCCAAAAATATATATTTAATAGGATTATAAGTTCTTTTTATTAGTTTGCATACAAGTTAGACAGTTAGTTACTTATTAATGTTTCATCAACAAAAGATACTACAATTTAAATATTTTGAAATAAAAGATTAAAAATAAAAGTTAAATATTTATTTGAATTTGATAGGAATCCTCTAAATATGTAACCTTAATAAATTATGGACTTTTCTTAATGAAGTAATAGATCATTCTCGCTCGTTGCATACAAGGTTGTAGAATATGAAAATAAAAAATTTATTTTTTAAAAAATATATTTGGTTATGATATTTTCAAGAGAATAATTTCCATCTGATAATAATATTTTAATATGAAAGTGATAATTTGTAGATTCATTATTATTCTTAATGTCCATCAATCAAATTATATTGGGGAATTTAATTTTTGACATGGGTCTCATTACGTTCTTTATAGCATATCAATATTACGTGATACAAAAAAAATAAAATATTTTAATATATATATATAAACTTTAGTTATTTTTAAACCAGCAGAACATTGTATTAACCCTAATGATATGAGTCTTATATATTTTGACAAACTAGTAATTATAAATCTGAAAATAGCATCTATAGATTCAGAAATGGACATTTTCAATTTCTAACTTTGACCAAAAAGTCTTAAATGAAAATAAATGAGGTTTCTCTTGAAAAGTAAGTAAAACAAATATATTTTTGGGCTTTTAACTTGAAAAATCTCCTTGTCAAAATGTAAACAAATGGCATCTCAGCTACCAAGGATGCAAGTCAGTCTAGCCATAACTCAACTTCTAGGATTTTGTCAAAATGATCAATAGACCTAATTAATTTACACAAATAATCCCAACAAATAATTCAGTTCATTTAATTTCAATCAATACTTTCAACTATAAAAGAGTAAACTGCTATTTCACCATTTCTCCCACAACTTGTTTAATCAACACGAACTATGGATGCACAATATATATTCAATGTGTGCTATCCACTGCATGGTTTCTTTTTGGGATCAATGAATGCATTTGAGGTGTGGAAGAAAGCATCTGAAAACAAGCACACCACTACTCCAAGGGCAGCCCACTGTGAACCTGTAAACCCTAACACCAACCCTAGTCTGAACTGCCCGGCACAGCCCTTTCAAAGACCTCTTCATCTTCTTCTTCAAACTGTGGCCATCACTCAGATGGTAGCTGTTGAGAATTGCTCTTCTTGCTTGCAAATATTCGTCGTCTCGGCGATCAAGACTGAGGCCATCACTCAGGAGCAGAACTTCATTATTTTCTTTGTTAGCAAAGATTGGGCCAACTTTGTTCTTCCTCATCATCGTCAATGCTTTGATGTTGGGAAATTTTGTTCAAAGGGGCATTATTGATTTCAAGATTCTTGCCTTTGCATTTGCCATGGCTGCAGGAGATAAATTTTGTGTGACTAGCTGCTACATATATTTGTGTGTGTGTGTGTGATTGCATTGGGTAGATTAATTTGATGGGATCCTAGAATTGATTAACTGTGGGTGGTTGAACCATGCAGGAAATGTTTTTTTTGTTTCTTTATGTTTCAACAAAGGTTGGTAGCTTTGGTTGCAACCATCCACTCTTTATACAATCAATCACTTCAAAGGCACCTTAATTAATAATCTCTCCATTCTAAAATTATGAGGATAACTTGACTCCACGTAAAATTTTAAATAAAAAAAAAGAATCGTGTAGTTTTACATTGAAGTTTAATTATTTTAATTGAGAGAATAAAATATTTTAAAAGAAAATTGTGTTAAGGAATTGAGTTTTAATTTAAGATGTTCTAAAAAAAATAAGTAACAAAAATAAAATACTATAATTAATCAATAATTCAATAGTAATCCTAGAAATAGCTTAATCAGACAATATGTCCGACCGTTGGTAGTTGGTATCTGTCTTAATTTTTTTCTTCTCAAGATTAAGCATTTTTTATCATCAAATAGTACAACTAGAGAATTCATTAGTTAGATTAGTAAACGAGGAGTCTTTCTTTTTGGTTTTATCACTCATTCATTCTGTGATGGCGTCTGAAAGTTGTTATTAGCTTTTTTATTTTTATTTGTTTTCCCTCTTGATGTAGAACAAAACGTAGATTCGTTTTGAGTGTGAAAAGCCACGATTTTTTAAACAGTCATAAGTTTATTTTGAGATTCTAATGTACAAATCCATTATTAATTACTTTAGATATGAAAAGAAAATCAAATTTTAGCTTGATTTTATCAATAAATTCCAAATATTTTCTAATAGTATTCTAGAACAATTAAGTAATTTATAGGCAAAATTGTACAATTGAACTATCACTAAGAGGAGTTGGCAAAATTAGTTCTCTTCTATTTTAAAATTTTAATTTAATTCTGTAATTATTAAAAACTCGAGGATTGAGGACAAAATTTACCAATATTTTCAAAATTAACAAAAAAAATCACGTCAAATTTGAGAATTTCGAGAATTTTCAATTAATTATATTTATATGGACATGACCCGTCCCATGTGGCACTCGCATTAATCGTACAGAATACGAATATGGACCAAAGCATTTGTTAGTAAGCCAGCATATTTTTGTTATTGGACCAAAATATCCTTAGCTGTTATTATAATATGCACTATTCAAATATAACATTTTCATCAATTACATATCATCTAACGTTAAAATTCAAAAGCAAACTCAAGAAAATAAATTCAAATCCAAACTTGGGGTAATAAATCTATAAAAACGATAGGAAAATCTAAAACCAAACATAGGACCATAAATTTATCATAATCAAAGCAAATGAAAACCAAAATTAGGAAGAACAATAAAATTTTCACTAAGTTTTTTGTAATTTTCTGAATTTATAACTATGAAATGAATCCCAGAAACTGTTCGAAATATTTATTCTCTAAAATTCTTTTCTTTCTATAAAAATGGGGGGAGTTAAACTGATTTGTCAAGTTGGTCCACATGCCCAATCAAGTAACAAAATTTCACTGACAAAATCTCACTATTGTATGCCTTGTGAGTTTTCTATAAAACCAAAGAAGATAATTGAAAATAAAAAATAAGGAAAATAAAAAGAGTAAAAAAAAAAAAATCTTTAAATTTTCTCGGGAATTTTAGCATTCGATTGTTTCCAGTCCATGTCAGTTCCATCCTATGTTATAATTTTCTACTCTTACAGCAAAAACACGTCACCTATAATATGAACAAGTTCGAAAAAAATAATGCACTATGGTATGGAAAAAAGCCTTGGAAAGAACCCAAGCATGAACCAACATGGATTGGAAACAATCTAGGGCAAGAATTACAAAATTTTACTATTCTTCTTAATTTTGGTTTTGAGGTTTCATATCATTAATTGTTATAAATTTTATTGTCGGAAGTTTGGTGTTCGAATTTGTTTTACTAAGTTTGGTTTGCATTTTGATGTTCAAGGATATATAGTTGATGAGATTGTTATATTCCAGGGTGCAAACTGTATAAATAGTTAAGGGTATTTGTGTCCAACAAAATATGATTATTGAATACTAGAGATTTTTTTTTTTTTTTTAATTTCTTATTTTTAGGTAAAGTTCAAATCTAAGGGGAGAGGAAAGGAGGGAGAGCAATGAATTTGAACCAAAGGCTATCTCCAACCACAATCTATTGTCAAAATTGCGATAAAAATATATAATATAAAATAGTGCAATTTTTACTCTAAAAAATATATTTCCTGAATATTCCTTGTTATTCTATTTACAATAATTATTTTATTTTATCAAATATCTATTTGTAATATTGTTAACATATTAATATAATTACATATTCAATTTATGTTTTACGTTTAGTTAATTAAAAAAGTTTATTTAATTGATATAATATAATTAAATATGATAGTAAATTAAATATTATACATAAACAAACTAAATAATTAATAAAAAAACTTAAATAAAAAAGTAAAATTATGAAAGTAAATTGAATAAAATAAAAAAGTAAATATTATAATTAATATTACAACTTAAATAAATCTTATACGTCTGGACAATATTTTTAAGATATTGGAGGATCCGGAAGTGATATACTCAGTTGTTAATTTTTTTATCTAATTCTCCTTATTCCTTGCAATATATTTAATTGTCTTATTTTGAATTTTTATTTTTTATGACATATTATTAGGAATGTCATTTTAGATTATGTGATGTTTAACATATGTAATAATAATATAATAAAATAATTAAATTATACTAAATATTTATGTACATATAAGATATAAAAAAGGTATTTTATACAATTGGGGTAAAATATAAATTTATAAACATAAAAAACACAATAAAATTTAGTTAAATAAAAAAAAATTGAAAATAGAAATGGCGTAGTATTGTACATTGCTTCAAGACGGCTCAAGGGATAGTGCTCCGTGGAGAAGAAAAAAAAACACTATTTTGGCGCCCAACCCTGATTTGGTGCAGGTTTGAGTTTGGTCTAACCTTACACACACATAATTTGAGAGGCCAAGTATCACCACATTAGAGGGAGTGATTTATTAAATACTAGAGATAATTTTTTTTTTGTTAACGTTGTCTGTGTTTAAGCAGGGGATTTGGCTGGGACCCCTACCAATATATTAATCAATAAATCCAAAGTTGAATACATCCGGAAAGCAAGAAATAAAGAGGACTCCTCTCTTACATTCAAAGAGTGCATAAGAAAATTTATGAATTTTTTTAAAAAGAGTACTACTTATTTACATAAAAAAAATGAAAGGAGGTACAAAAATTCTATCTGGTCTCAATATGCCATGTAGTCGATTAGGAATGTTCTCACCAATCCAAATTCCAAAATTCCGAACATTACAAGCATGATTAGCGAGAAAATCGGCAACTTGGTTGGCCTCTTTATAAACATGCGTAAACTTAATTTGTATTTTAGATTGGTAACAACGAATCTGACTAAGGAATTTCTGAGTGTCCAATACCTCTATTCTGAATCAAATTAAGAATGATCATTACATCAACCTTTACCCATACATTTTGTGAAGCCCACCTTCAAACAATGCTACAAATCTTGAACAATCATAAACAACTCTACAAAATTATTAGTATTATGCCCAAGGAAAGAAAAGAAAACTAGCATAGGCAAACCTGCATCATCTCGAATAATTCCACCAGCTTTGGAATCCCCTAGATTACTCCTACTCACTTAATCACAATTAAGTTTAATATATTGTGGTTGTGATCTAATCCAGTGTACCAACTTAAATGACCTAACAACTTCAAGTTTAATGGTGATTCCAAGCCTATATGCAACAAAGTTGTCCTGTTTCCAAAAAATATTACCAAGCAAACCACTCAATCCACCAATGTAGAGATGATTCAATACTTTCGCAATAGTTTTTTTGGTACAAATTTTATGACCCCTGTATTTTACCTCATTGCGTGAAATCCAAATAAACCATTAAATAAGAAGGGGTATTGTGGCTCGGACTTTTGATTTTGGTTCGAAAGACGAAGAGAATCACCATTGTTGTATAATGATCCTTATAAAACCTGTTATTGGATAAATCCTTTTGAATATAATATTAAAGTATTCACAAACTTCCTTCACCACCGGACAATCTATGAAAAGATAAGCAAATGTTTCTAGATTCTGGCGACAACAATAGTATCTGGACACTACCTTGAAACCTCTTTGCAATATAATCTCGTCAACTGGGATCCAGCCCTCTAATAAGCATAACAAGAAGTCTCACATAGTAGGTGTAAGGTCAGAGCACCAAATATCATTGAGAAGTTGTTTTTGCCTCCTTTCCCTACATAACTCCTAAGCAGATTTTAAGGAAAAAAAACCCATTTGATGCAAGTTTCCAAACAACTATATTAGGTTGCGAATTCGAGAAATGAAGATCCAAAATTTCCTCAACAACTCCAAGTGACAAGAGCATTTTCAATTTTTGCACATCCCACTGGTTTTCAATGAAGAAGTAGAAGGAATGTACACTTCCCAAGTGTTGAAACAAAAGTTCATTGCCAAACCAATGATCAAACCAAAAAGAGCGTTTTCCAAGGCCTACCCACTAAAAAATATGTGGCTCCACTATATTCTTCACCCTACACATCCTTTTCCAAATAAGAGAATGATACGGTTTGCAAGGAGCTAATCTTGGATGAAAGGAATGACAATATTTAAAATATAAGAATTGCGCCCTAATAGAGTTTTTTGTACGAAAATTCCACCATAGCTTCATGGAGAAAGAGTGCAATACATCTTCAAGGGACCGAATCCCTAATCCACCTTATTCAAAAGGGTAAGATAGCTTACTCCACCTGCACCAATGAATCTTAGAAGAATAGTTGTTTGATCCCAAAAAAAAAATGAGATAAAAGTTATTCCAATCTCTGACTAAAAAATATGGAGAGGCATCAAGCATAATACACTATGCATCAATTCCAACCTTCTTCCATGTGATAACAGAGATTTGTCCCAACTTGAAATCTGATCATTAACTTTAGCCAAATTTATAATACACTATGTATCGATTCCAGCCTTCCTTCATGTGATAACATAGATTTGTCACAGCCTAAAATCTGATCATTAACCTTAGGCAAAATACCATCAAACAACACTCTTTTTTCTTTGGCCTTTATATAAAGAGGGCACCCAAATAAGTGATAGGCAACCGTGTAGAATTAGAGGTTGAGATTGATTTTAAAACTTAGATTTTCATGGCCGAAACATTCATTCTAGTAATGAAAGAACTTTTACCTGCATTAATGAGTTGCCCTGAAAAATTTTCATATAGATTTAGGAATTTAAGCAGCCTTCTAAAACCATGAACTGATGATTTGGTAAATATCATCGTGTCATCTGTATAGGCTAAATGAGAAATAAAAGTGTCTCCAAAGTTGCAGTACTGCATTCCAAAATACTGGACAAATAAATTGTAAAGGCCATGAGATAAAAACTCTGAAGCAATAATAAAAGGGTAGGAGAAATAGGATCACCTTGTCTCAAACCTCTAGATAGTTTAAAAAATCCATGTGCTTTCCCATTGACCAACATTGAAACCAATTATTTTCAATGCAATATTGTAGAAGAATGATGAAATGTTGTAGAAATCCAAAGCAATGCAGCATCTGTACAAAAACTTCCTAACTAACACGATCATAAGCCTTCACCATATCAAGCTTAACAAGTCCCCTCCTTGCATTTATTATTTATTGAATGTACAAACTCTTATGCTAACAGAATGTTATCACTAATCAATATACCTTTTACAAACCACTCTGAGGTGGAGAAATGATCTGAGGTAGGATATTAGTAAGTATTTTGCATAAGATCCTAAAAAAAATCTTATTGACTACATTGCAAATACTAATAGGATGGTAATCACTCCATTTTTTCAAATTAATAATTTTGGGGATTAAAACAATTGTAGTAGTTGTGAAATTTCACGGCATAAGAGAAAAATCATCACATGCCTCATATGAACACTTGAAATAATCTCCAACAATGTTTAAAAAATAACAAAGAGAATCTATCTGGGTCAGCAACACTATCAGTATGAACGTCAAACACTGCATTCTTTACTTTGTTAAATGAAGTTAAATTATATAAACACATACCATCTTCCTCCGAGACTAGCCTAAGAATGAAATAAAATTATTTCTCCTCAAATTGAGTGTTCTCTCCCGTGAAATATTACCTTATTCCTTAAGGATCAACTATGCGGTTTTCATTTTTCTCAATCTCATAAATATTAGATTTCATTCTCCGTTTTCTAACGAGTGGGTGAAAATAGATAGAATTCTATTCTCCTACCCTCAACTAACAACAAGTCGATTTTTGTTTCCAATAAGATTCTTCAATGCTTAAAATCTGTGTTAGCTCTGCTTGATAGTGTTTCAAAGACGCCAAATTATTATCAGACAGATCTGAATCAAAAGCATGTTCCTTATCCCCAAGGTTTGATTCTACTAATTTAACTGCATAAAAAATATTCCTAAAAATATTTTTAATCCACCATTTTAGATGGCTTTAATCCTATATATTTTCTGCTGTAAGCCTAATATACCTTTTATAGAACAAGGTTGTTCCAAACTTGTTTCATAGACGAAAGAAAATTATGTAATTTAACCCACGTATTGAGAAATTGAAATGGAATTGGAAAATTTCCCAACACCATAGAGACCTCCATAAGAAGTGAACAATGATCTGAATGTCCTCTGTTAAAATGTTTGACTCGAGTTTGTTGGCAAATAGAATACCATGTTGACCTGATAAGTGATTGATCCAATCGTTAACAAATATTCTATTTGTTTGTCCAAGTAAATTTAGTTCACTCAAAACTAGTATCCAACAAAGAACAATCAAGTAAAAAAAAATCCTAAAATCCTCTGTTGATCAAAATTTTAAAGGGTCTCTACCCATTCATTCTTGAGCATGCAGAATGATATTAAAGTCTCATGAAACTAACCACATTAAAGTCTCCCAAAACCAACCACGACTGATCCCCATGATCTAAAACTCACAAACCACCCCACAGATTCATTATTTCAATTCGTGTGCAGTTGGCATACACAAATGAGCAGAAAATAGAACCTAGATATAATCTAGAAAAGATTCCAACATTGACGAATTGAATCACGATTTAAAAAAACTTGCATCTCGTCTTTCCAGAAAACCAAATGTGTCCCAAAATATTAGAAATAACATTATTGAAACCAAATTTTCTGCACATACCTTAATGATCAAGTTGTTTTTTTTGGTTCATGTATTGCCAAAATCATTGGTTTATCAATTTTAGAAATTCGTTTGAGCATCTTTTGAGCAATATCATTTCTAATTCCTCGAAATTCATACTATAATCTTTATTTGAACATTAAAGGTGGAAGCATCTAAAGTGGATCTTGTGAAGCGTCGAGTAACAATAGTCCTTGGAGGTATTTATTTTTTCGATTTGGCAGCCATGCGAGCATCGGCTTCATCACAAGACAACTGATGTAAATCAATTTCATCATCCACCAACCCTTCAACACAAATAATTATATTCTTGACAACTTGAGGTTGAACACGATCTGGGATATCCTCTAACATAAGATTCAAACCAGTTTCAGAATTGAAAGGACATCACTGTGAATTATCAGCTAAAGAATGTTCAGTTGTCCTTCCAATATTCATTCTCAAATTAAATTCTAGGGCAATGTGAGATAAAAAAATATCCATGGGATTGTTAACTAGAGCAACATCAACCATGGAGTCAAAATATCATTATTTAAGTTAGGGTTTAATGATAAATCTTCCAAAACCCTAAACCTAGAGTCAAAATTAATATACTGATCAATAATAATTTCGACGCTATTAATCTCCTTACCAATTAAATCAGCCTTATAAGTCTTTTTTTCGTTACGGTGCAATAAATGAGATTCAAACTTATTTACATCAGAAGAAACATTAATAGCATGAGGGACATTTCGATTAAATTCCAGAGATGAGGGTGACGGATTATCAATATTAAAATTCCCAGTCTCCTTAATGATACCTGATGTTTATCCTGGATTATTATTCCAGAAATTGGAAAGGCCCACCTAACCCTAGATGGCTTTAAATGCTCCACATCAATTGGCTTTGCTCCTTATATAATTTGATTTTTCTTCTTCGTTTAATGCCTCTTTTCACTTCTGATAATTCAATGCAAGTTTCTATCGATAAGCTTCACTGAAACAATTCTCCACATTATGCCTTATATGACAGCACTTAGTGAAATAATCCAGGCACTTCTCATATATAATTATTGCATAAACACATCATCCCCACAACCTATAAAAAATCTCCTTATCCCTAGGCTTAAGCAAATCAAGTTTAATACAAATTCGTGCAACACTTGGATGCGTACAATCAACCATAAGTTTATCTATTTTCAATGGCCAACTAATCAATGAAGCAATTCCAAAAAGAGCCTTCTTATGAAATAAGTGAATTGGTAGCTCAGGAAGGCTAATCTAGATCGGAACAACAGACGATTCCATCTTAGCATCAAATTCAAGCATCCATTTAAACATTCATATAGTGAATCCATCAATAAATAAATTTTGACGAGTCCATAATCGCATGAAAATCCTCATTGCTAGTAAGTTTGATTAACACATGCTTAAGATTAATCAAACCAAAATTGAAAGCCCCTTTCAATCCAAAAGTTAATTTTTTTGAATGAAATGTTTGATAACTTAAGACACCTTGTGAAAAATTCCCAATAAGAGCAAATTGGAATGGGGGCAGCCATCTCAAAAGTCTCCTCCGTATAAAATTAAATTAAATATTTGCTACGATACGAAGATTGGACTCCAAAGGCATCACCATTCAACTCACTTAATTATTTCTTGGAATTATGGATATCTTGAAGAAGTGGGGGTGTCGTGGTTGAGAAGCAACGGACATCAGCCACAAAGGAGCGACCGACATAAAGTTTTGGAGGCTTGGGAGGTGGTGGTTCAAACAATTTGGGAGTAGGGTTAGAGAGCGGGAGCATTTTTTCTTAGAGAGAATTGTCAATTATTTTTTTAATTAAAGTAAATTTGCTACTTCACACATGGAGCAGAAGAATTGTGTATACGATAAGCCAATATCTTCAATTGACTTATTAAATACTTGAGAATGTTTTTATCAAAACTGTCTAAGCAGGGTGTTTAGGTACACCCCAACCCATTTATTAAAATTATAAATGTAAATGAGGTTTTATAAAGAGTAAAAATATTATTGAGAAAAGTTAGGAGTACTACTCCCTCACAATTTGAATCTAAAATTAGGAAAATTAGGCCTATCTGCATGAATGAAGCCATGAATAGCCCAGGGAATGTCATCAACCAAAAAAAATCCTAGTGGTTTGATTGTTTATAGCCAGGTTGGCTAACTTGTCCGTCATCTTGTTGTCTTCCCTATAGAGATGAGAAAATTATACCGTATATCTTTAAGAAGACCACATAGTCTAGTGATAAGATGAATAAATGACCAATGTGCTGAAAAAGTTTGCTTTAAAACTAAATGCAAACTTGTGAATCGAGCTCTATCCAAACTTGGTTATAGCCATACTCTTTACAAATTTCCAACCTCTTAATTAGTACATCCAACTCTGCCATTGTATTTGTCATGACTCCAATGTACTACTGAAAAGCAAAGAAAACCTTACCTTCCCAATCTCTGATTAAGCCTCCTAAACTCAATTGTCCAAGATTACCTCTGGAGGCCCTATCTGTTCTTCAACTTTATCCATCATTGTGTAGGTTTAAGCCATAGTACTTTATGAATTACATGTTTGTGTTACACAAATATCGGATTTAGACCCAGTCTTTGAGCAGCAATTCAATCACCTTTCCAATCTAAATGTTTAGCTATGGAGATATGAGATATAATGCCATGTTTAATTCTTTGCATAGAAAATTGAAAACTTCTATATTTTGAGCCATTTTTTTCTCTCCAGATGAACCATAAGATAAGAAGAGGAAATATACATCAAATGTGCTCTTTTTTTCATTGCTAATTAAAGTTCTCCAAAACTGAACCATGAGCTGAATGATAGAAGTATCTGGGATATGTAGCTGAAAATATTTCCAAAAGAAATCCACACTGATCTAGCAATGCCATTTTGTAAAACAAAAAAATGGTATAGCACCTCTTTAGCAGCACAACATTGGCATTTGGATGGAATATTAAAACCCCTTTGAGACATTTTAACATCTAAAAAAATCTAGTCACTTACAATCCTCCACAAAAAAACACACATGGTAAGTATTACAAACCTATTCTAGATATTCCTGGCAATATGTTGAACTGGTTTGGCATTTCTAATCTCTTCCCAAGCTGACTTGATTGAAAATTGTCCATTTTTGGTTAGCTTCCAATATGCAGTATCTATCATAGATTGATCAATCAGAATATTGCAAATTTGATTCACTATAGACAAAGGAATTATTTGAAGAAAAACCTCTCTATTCCATGACTTATTAATCCAAAAATCCTTAACTCATTCCTTACTTTTGGCCTTATCCTGAAACAATTCAACTAGATGAGAGTCACCAAACCAACGGTTAAGTCAAAAATGGACACTACCAGTTCTAAGGCTCCAGCAAATGTTAGCTTCAACTACCTCTCTAACCTTAACCAATCTTTTCCAAGGAATCGAATAATTAACAGACATTTTAGCAAGAATATGAGCATTCTCTTTGCAATATCTTTGATGCATGAAGAAAAAACATAAGGAATCCTCAATACCTTAACTTCCACCATAATTAAAACCAAAGACAATAGCAACATCTACAGTAGCTCTGATGCCCAATCCCCGTTCTTCAACAGGATAACAAACTGTCAGCCATGAACTCTAGTGAATTTTAGGACTTCCTTCATGAGAACCCCAAAAAAACCTTGCAAGAAGCCTATCAATCTGAAGCTGTACTATTTTTGGAGGATGCAAAATTTGAAGAATAGACATTGGCATAGAGTTGAGAACTGACCTGATAAGAGCTAATCTACCTTCCCACAATAAAGACACTCTACCCATCCCTGCAGCCTCTCTTTAATTCTGGTTAGCAAATCCTCAAAAAGAATTTTTTTCTTTCTGCATTTATGTAATGGAGCCCCCAAATATTTGATAGGAAGTTTTTGAAAACCAAAACCTATTATCTGTTTGATCAAGCTAATCTAATTCCAAGACACCTTTTTGGCGACAATGAAAGAACTTTCATGTATGTTAATTAGCTAATCAAAAACACTTTCTATTGGATAAACACATACCAAGTTCAATCAAATCATATATTAAAGACTAACACAATAGAAATAATAATTATCCCTCTCTTGTGTGAATCTAGAAGGAAATAATAACAAACAAACCAATCACAATTGCAACAAAGAACACGAGCAATTTTTAACGTGGAAAACTTCTCCGATGTTAGGAGTAAAAATTACAGGACCATAGTCTACTAAAATAATCTCCACTATAATCAAAAATAGGAATACAACAAGTTCAATAATTTGTCGCAAGTAATATACAATCACAAACACCTCAAGATAATTCAATTTTAGCAACAAACAAGTTTTACCAAAAAAAATTAGAAAGATCTCACCCAAAACGTGGCACTACTGTCCATGAATGATTTCTAGTGAAATGAGTCTGAAAATCCAATCTCCACCATTCAAACTCTATAACTGTGAGTCTTGAACATACCGTCATAATTTCAAATTAATCCAACGGTTCAATTTTTGAAAACAACCTCTTGATCCAGATTGCCCATAGTAATCTTTTAGAAAATAGGATTGCTCTGTTCGTCATAGAATCAGATCTTAGAGAACTCCAAACTTGATCTCCACAGTTCAAATTTTAGCTCAATATATCCTGAATGTGCTGCCGTAATTTCAGCTTGATCCAACAGTTTAATTTCTCCCGATTGTGTTTTTAAAGTGACTGGTTGGGTGCCATTTTCAAAACTGAATTTCTTCTCATTCTTTCTCTTTCTAATTCTTTTCTTTTCTCTCTCATTTTTTTTTGTTGATTGTGAACTAATCTGAACTCAATACTCTAAATCAACAAAAATTATCATTTGACCAAATTACCCTTCATTTAAGTTGGATATTTCTACATTGAGAAAATTCAAACTAACAAATCTCCCCCTTTCCAAATATGTGGAAGAATTCGCCATCCCAGCGATGAATCAACAAGTTTCAAGCTTCTCCCTTGGTAGACTTTTGTTAACATATCAGATCCATTTCGATTTATGTAAACTTTTTCAAACTCCAAAAATTTATCATTCAAAACATCTCTAATCTAACGATATCTCACATCGATATGTTTCGATCTTGCATGAAAAGTAGAATTTCTACCAAGGTGTATGTCACTTTGGCATCACAAAATAAAATATACCTCTCTTGCTTGAAATTAAGCTCCCCCATAAATTTCTTCATCTACACAAACTCTTTACAAACTTCAGTTGTTGCAATAAACTTTGCTTCTGTAAGTGCAATATACTTTTGCAACCTTGATTGCCATGTTATAGCTCCCCCTGCATAATTACTCAGGTAACCAGAAATTGACATACGAGTACCTACATCTCCTACCATGTATGCATCAGTATAACCAACCAGTAATGGCTCGCCATTACCAAAACCAAGTCTCAAACTGGAAGTACCTTGAAGATATCTCATAATCTATTTGATTGCATTCCAATGCTCTCTTTCAGGATTAGACATGAACCAGCTAACAACACCAACAGCATGAGCTATGTACCATAGCATACATTGAGCTTACTACTGCTGAAGCATAAGGGACACTTTCCATATTTTTCTTTTCTGCATCTGTGGAGGGACATTGCTTTGTGTTGAGCTTAAAGTGAGTAGCAAGAGGAGAACTAATCACTTTAGTTTTGTCCATGTTGAACCTCTGAAGCACCTTTTTGATATACTTCTCCTATGATAAATACAACTTCTTAGCATTCATATCACAAATGATTCTGATGCCAAGAATTTACTTTGTTTGCCCCATATCCTTCATAGCAAAATGTTGATTCAACTGTAACTTCAACTCAGCAATCCTTGACTTGTTCTTGCTAATAATCAACATGTCATTAACATATAGCAGCAAAATCACAAAGTCATCATCAGAGAATTTCTAAACAAATACACAATGGTCAGAAGTTGTTTTTCGAAAGCTTTGCTTTTCCATAATTGATTCAATCTTTTTATACCACTATCTCGGTGTCTGCTTTAACCCATAAAGACTCTTTTTCAGATTGAACACATAGTCCTATTTTTCCTCTACTTCGAAACCCTTTGGTTGCTCCATATAAATTTCTTCTTCCAAATCACCATGAAGAAAAGCAGTTTTGACCTCCATTTGCTTAACCTCCAAATCAAGACTAGTTGTTAAACCAGGTACAACACGATTAGATGACATCTTAACAATAGGAGAGAAGATTTCATCAAAATCAATACTTTTCTTCTGACTGAAATCCTTGACAACTAGTCTAGCTTTGAACCATGGTCTTAAAGTGTATTCATCTTGCTTCACCCTGTATACACACTTGTTTTTCAAAGCTCTTTTCCCTTCGGGTAATTTTATCAGTTCAAACATGTCATTCTCATACAAGGATTTCATCTCATCTTGCATGGCATCAATCCATTCATTTTTGTATGCATCTTTCATTGCTTCTTCATAACATTCGGGTTCTTCCCCATCTGTCACTAATATATACTGACTAGCAGGATACCATTTGAAAGGTACTGGGATTCTAGTAGACCTCATAAGTGGAATTTCAACCTTTAATGTTGGAACCTCTGATGGTGGCATTGGTTGATCCATATTATCTGCCTCAAGCTATGTAGGAGCATCAATGTCATCATGATCAGACTGGTCATTCTGAACATCATGTTCAACCTATGGTTGTACTGGCATATGATGCTGAGGAGCTACATCCAAGTCAACCAAATCATCACTGGATTTAGGTGCTATTTTATCTGTCTTCTCAATGTCCTTTATGATCTAGTTTTCAACAAATACAGCATCTCGACTTCTGATGAGTTTCTTTTCCACTAGGTCATAAAACTTGTAACCAAACTCATCATATCCATAGCCAAGAAATACACACTATCGAGTTTTGACATCAAGTTTAGACCTTTCATCTTTAGGAATATAAACAAAGTCCTTGCATCCAAAGGCACACAAATGGCTGTAGGAAATATCCTTCCCTGACCAAATCCTGTCTGGAACATCAAAATCTAAAGGAACACATGGTGTGAGATTTAAAACATGTACAACTGTACTCAAAGCCTTACCACAGAATGATCTTGGCAAACCTGCTTCTGAAAACAAACATCTCACCCTTTCAATCAGTGTTTTATTCATCCTTTCTGCTGGCCCATTTAACTGAGAAATCTTAGGAGGTGTCTTCTGATGTTTAATACCCTGTTGTCTACAGTACCCATCAAAAGGACCGGAATACTCACCTTCATTATCAGTTCTAATGCACCGTAATTTTTTCTCAGTTTGTATTTCAACCAAGGCCTAAAATTGTTTGAACACATCTAACACTTAGTTTTTTGTTTTCAATGTATAAACCCACAACTTCCTTGAGTGATTATCTATAAAAGTCACAAAATATAAAGCACCACCAAGTGTTTTTGTTTTCATAAAGTCACAAATATCATAATATACTAAATCAAATATATCTAGCATTCTTGAAGGAGGGAATATTTTGAAAGCAATTTTGGTCTGTTTTTCTGCCAAACAATGAGCACATTTCTTCAAGAATCCATTTTTCATTTAAGGAATGAGATTCTTCTTGGCTAAAACCATCAATCTTTTTTCACTAATGTGACTAAGTCTGCTATGCCACAAATCAATTTTGTTTTCATCCTCCATTGCATTTATGGAGCGATCAAAAAAAATTATCTGCATCAAATACAATGAAAAATACTTCTTGCCTTTAGCCACAACCAAAGAACCTTTAGTGAGCTTCCATTGACCGTCAAAGTACATACTGCAAAACCCCTTATCATCAAGTTTTCCAATATAAATCAAATTCAAATGAATATCAAGTACATGTTTAACATTTTTTAAAATCAACATTGTACCGTTACTAGTCTCCAAACACACATCTCTCATTTTAATGGCTTTAGCTAAACCATCATCATCTATCCTAACATTTTCAAAATCACCTAGTGTGTAGGTAAATAAATCTCTTCAAGATGTAGTATGAATGAACGCACTACTATCAATTACCCAACTAGTCTCATTAAATTCAAGATTAACAACATTAAATTCAAGAATGATAAGGAAGTCACCTGTGACAGTAGAAACTCGATCATCACCATTACCATCATCATTTTTTTTTTATTTCTCTTATCCTTTTGTTTTCTTGCTTCAGTCTTCGACAATGTTTCATTATATGCCCTTGATACCATAATTGTAGCACTCAACGTGTGTGAAGAAACTCTGTGATTTTCTTCTCATTTTCTCATTCAGAACACTACTCTTGGCCAAATCCATGATAATGACACCATCTAGGGCTGAGTTAGACAAAGATGTCTTGAATGTCTCCCACAAGTCTGGCAATATACCAAGAAGTCATAACCCCTGCACTTTATTATCAAACTTGATATTCATTCCAATTAACTAATTAATAATATCTTGGAATGTATTCAAGTGATCAGTCATAGGAGTTCCATCTCCGTATTTCAAATTCATCACTTGTTTGATCAAAAATAACTTGTTGTTCCTTGTTTTTCTAACATATAACTGCTCAAGGTTTTTCCACAAGGATCGTGCATTTATTTCACCGCTTACATGGTTCAAAACATTATCATATACCCATTGCCTAATGTAACCACATACTTGTTGATGCAATATATTCCATTCATCATCACTTTTACTATCAGACTTTGTACTTTCAAACATGGGCAAATAATAATCTTTCACGTACAAAAAGTTCTCCATTTTTGTCTTCCATATTTGATAATTAGAACCATTAAGATTCATCATTCTACTTGTATTAATTTTCATGTTCACCACAAGGTACGGAGTACAGCCCGTGCTTTGATACCACTTTGTTGGGATAAACACATACGAAGTTCAATTAAATCATCGATTAAACACCAATGTAACAAAAATAATAATTATCCCTCTCTTGTGTGAATCTAGAAGGAAATAATAACAAACAAACCAATCACAATTGCAACAAAGAACACAAATAATTTTTAACGTGGAAAACCTCTCCGATGTTAGGAGTAAAAATTACAGGACCATAGTCTACCAAAATAATCTCCACTATAATCAAAAATAGGAATACAACAAGTTCAATAATTTATCGCAAGTAATATACAATCACAAACACCTCAAGACAATTCAATCTTGACAACAAACAAGTTCTACCAAGAGAAATTAGAAAGATCTCATCCAAAACATAATACTATTATCCATGAACGATTTCTGGTGAAAGGAGATCACAAACCGGATCTCCACCATTGAAATACTAGAACTGTGAGTTTTGAACATACCGTCAAAATTTTAGATTAATCCAACGGTTCAATTTCTCAAAATAGCTTCTTAATCCAGACTGCCCCCAATAATCTTCTAAAAAATAAGGTTACTCTGTTCGTCACAGAATTAGATGCTAGAGTACTCAAAACCTGATCTCCAACATTCAGATTGTAACTCAATGTGTCTGAACGTATTGTCAAAATTTTAATTTGATCCAACGATGTTATTTCTCCCGATCACGTTTTTAAAGTGACTACACGTTTTTAAAGTGACTAATTGGGTGGTGTTTTCAAAATCAAATTTATTCTCCTTCTTTCTCTTTCTAGTTCTTTTCTTTCTTCTCTCTCTCTCTCTCTCTCTCTCTCTCTCTCTCTTTTTGCTGATTGTGAATTAATCTGAACTCAATACTTAATAAAAATTATTATTTGACCAAATTAACCTTCATTTAAATTGGGTATTTTCCCATTGAGAAAATTCAACACAACACTTTGCATGCCCTTAAACATGCTATCAACTTCTTAAGGCCTGCCTCGTTAGCTTTAGTAAAAATAATTACATCATTGACATTGGCTAGATGTGTAATCATTGGACCACCAGAAACAAACCGCATCTTAGAAATTAAAAAAATCAGATTATGCAATTGTTGACTAGTTTGATCGATGGAGCAGGAAAACCAATTCTAGCAAGAACATCATATAATCGAAGGTATTGAACATTTAGGGGTGTTTTGATGTGCGGATACTATAACAATTTCTTTGCAAGCTGGAAAATATGAAGGTATACAGTAAACAATTGTTAGTGATAAGAAATTATTCGAGAAAGTTTGTAATGCAAATACATTTTTTGAAAATTACAGAATCATAATTGTTTTGAAACTAATGCAATATCAATAATGTCTGAATCTCAGATACAACAAACACTTTCTTTATTTTAATCAATGTGGAAAATTTGGCGACATTTTGGTAGGTTTGATTTTAGGAACTAGGGAAAAAATAGAAGGAAAGTCTCCAATAGGTGACGTTTGGGATAATTGTGGCAAATTTTGCATATCGACCAAGTCATTTGTGAACAGATCAAGTACCAAAATGATCTTATTAACAAAATTCAGATAGTAATATATTTTTTACTCATTAATAAATGTGAATCTGGGATTTTCCAATAAATATATTATTTTTAAGTTTTTCTATCTGCGATTTAAGATTTTATCGTATTTTTCTATGACTGTTTTTTTTTTTTTTTTTAATTTGACTCAAATATAAACTAATATTGATATATGAGAAAATTCTTGCTTCTGAAGTTTCTAACCATCACAACAAGTATTGCTAGGACTATTGGTTTCTTTTATTTTACTTATTTTTAATTTTATGTGCATGGAATCAATTATAGGTGTAAATTAGGAAGTAAATCCCTAAGAATAAAAATTAATATTAATTAATACTAAAGAACAGAAAAGTAAGAACTATATGACATATTATTACTCTACCCTTTAATCATAGTTGTACATACTATTTGTGTAATACAAGATATTTTTGACATTTCACATCCAATAAATGTAGTACAGCTTTTCACTCAACTATAAACACACTTTCACAAGAGGTAAAAGATAAGCTATCAATTCCTCTTAATTCTAAGGCCTTATTTGTTTTCATTTCCAACACAAAAATATTGAAAACAAGTTCGTTTTACTTATTTTTAACAAAAATTATCACTTGTTTAAATAATATATATAATCAATTTCAATCCTAAACATCTATTTAGTCAAAATAGGATCCATATTATTAATATTTTGATGTGATTTTTCATAAAATCCACCAACTAATTAAATAGTTATTTTTATTATATTGAGACTCATAATAAATTAAATAATAAATTTTCAAAAAAATATAATTTGAGTGATGAAACATGAAAAAAATTATGAGATCCATTAATTGTTATTATTATATTAAAATATTTTTTTCAATATAATAAAATTGTTATTTCTATTATCTCCAAACTCATTCTTATTTCACACAAAAATCAATGAAAACTGAAAATGCACTTGAAAAAAAAAATAAAAATAAAAAGAATGAAAACATGCACAATTCTTTGGAATTCTTTATGAATTTTAGACTAGAAACCTCTTTTTATTTTCTAACAATTTGTTGTAATTTAGATTAAACTCACTCGACTCATCCCAAACATTCTCAATTTAGAGACAATCTTTGAGGAGCAACACAAATTTTCACCGCTATCACTATCAGAATTATATATTATTTTATAACTGTTGTTATTATTGCTATTTTTTTTATTGTAACAAACGAAAGTTAAATGATTTGCCACTCGGGTCATATGAACAATAATAATGATTTGTCACAAAGAAGAAAAAGAAAAAGAAAAAGAAACCCCCCTAATACACCTGAGGCAGTCTCTCTCGCCCCTAGATTCTTCCATCACTTGTCCCTCACAAACAAGGGAATTGCTTTTCCTTCTGAATCTGTAAGTCTCCTCCACTCATATCCAACTCTATTACTAAATCTGAATTTTTAGCATTTCGTCAATCATAGCATTGATGGTTAATGCGTTGATTTCTGAAGAACCATTTCAGGGTTTTGATATTTAATGGTATTTTTATGAAGTTAAGCTTATGATAGCTGGTTGAATCTGCTGATATATGTGAATTCTTGAACTGGGTTGCTGTTTATCCTCACGATCATTTTATCATACACTTCGGCCTCAACAATTGTGTTTGAGTATAGATGCATTTGATACCATAGAGTTTTTACTAAGCGTTCAGTTCAATTAGCCTGGATGGGGAAACCATTGTTTTATGAGATTTGGGAAAAGCCTGCTACGAGTTGTATAATAGGGATTTGCAGTGCAATTTGGTTCTACATTCAGAAGAAGAATATTGGGTATTCACATGTGGGTTTGAGTTATGAGACTGCAATGGAGGGTCATCATTGGAGGATAATTACGTCTGCGTTTTCGCATATTAGCATCCTTCATCTTGTTTTCAATATGAGTGCACTATGGAGCTTGGCGGTTATTGAGCAGTTAGGCCATATAGGTCTTGGAGTAGAGTATTATCTCAATTATACGATCCTATTGGTTGTTTTGTCGGGGTTGCTAGTTCTAGGGATGTACCATGTTTTGATCCAGAAGTTCAAACTCGACTATTTTCGGAGAGTGACTGCTGTTGGGTACTCTTGTGTTGTTTTTGGGTGGATGACAATATTGTCTACTAAGCAACCCTCATCCAAGTTGGAGCTTTTTGGGTTTCTCTCACTTCCTATCAGTTTTGCACCGTTTGAATCCCTCATCTTTACCTCTATTATCGTCCCACAAGCAAGTTTTCTTGGTCATTTGTCTGGAATTATTGTTGGTTATGCTATTGCCTGGGGATTGATACATGGGATGAACGATTATTGGGCTGTATCTATGTTGGGATGGATTATTCTCATATTCATATATAGTTTAAAGAAGTCTGGTACATATGATTTTGACTTTCTCGAGATTGAATCTGTGACAGATCCTTCTTTGCCGTCTGTGCAGTTTCTGTCTTCTGGAAATGGTAGAACCTCGCAGATGAATACATCACCTGATGTTGGCGCCAATCTTGTGTAGCTTCTTGGATATAGTTTGCCCTGTGTGCGCGTTTATGCTGAAATTGCTGGATGCTATGCAGCTAAGATGCCTCATGGAATGTAGGATTACCAATATGCATTGTTATTTTTCATGTTTCCTAGGATGTCTCAAAGGGAAGCAATTATCTGTTGGATCTAGGTGCTTACGTGCTCAGCATCCCTGGTATTCTTGTACCAAGTTTTTCTCTAGCCTGACAAGAGAAAGTGGAATTTTCAGGAAATGTGTTGCTGTATTTATTTCTTTTCCAATGATGACAAATGAAGAAAATGGTGAGATGAATTGGTTTTCATGTTGATCTTTCCTTGATGAGGCATGAAGCTAGGTTGCTGCATGCGAAATAAATTTTCTTCTATGAAGATAAGTTCAAGGAAATAAATTGAATGAGAGGAAAAAAAAGTGAAACTGATTTACAATTGAGATTTTTTCTTAATTAAGAATTGTGGTAACAGAGAAAGTAGCGATGATACTTCTACTCGTCCTTTAACTTCTGGGCCTTGAGTTTTTCTTTCCACCTCCTTCTGATATATTTAGACATTTTAACACTGTGTGCATGCTTGCAAGATATATGCAAAGATCCAGAATAAACAAGGCACACAGACTTCTAGTTATATGTATACGTGTATAGGCTTATAGTAGTATTCGTTGATGGATGGATGGATTTGACAATAGTTATTCAAAACATGTTCTTAATTTTTGCAGATTATGGCACAGGGAAGATCTGAATTGTAATATCATCATGAGTGTTAATTAAAAATTGTCCTGTTAATTTGTATGAAACAGGATGATCCAATCAAACTGTGACTTTTATCTTGATTATTTCTTTCCTAGGACCAGTGGTTGCAGTAAACAGATTTATCTTATATATGGCAAGGACTGTGAAGACTTCACAATTGTTCTGGAAGAAAAATAATGAATCAGTTCCTAAAAATATATGTAATCCTTAGATCGACGTTCTTTTATCTGGTTCAGACTTTGTATTGGATAATTTGCTTTTAATTTATGATTTAGCAGGATACAAACTCTGAATTTGACAATACTCAGGGGAAGTTTTATCATGATCTTTTAATATCATTCATGTACACATGCTTCGTCATTGGCATATTATGTGTTCAGTTGTGTGTTAAATCATAGTGCATTTCCATTTCTAACTGCTTTTGAAGGTTGCTTACTCGAAATCTTTTTAACCAATGTCATGTTTTAACTATGAGCTGCTCCAGGTGTTCATGCTTTTTCTAAAGAAGAGGTGTATTTATAGTCTGAAAGTTATAATCGAAGTATCTAAATTACACAAAATCTGTGGGGAGCACATTTTTTTTTTTTCTTAACTTCAAACTGTTATGAGCACTTTGCTTATACATATCTTGTTTCACTTGTTCAGCTAAGAAGAATGTTTAATTTCTATCGGCTCATTTTATTTCATTTTCTTAATGCATTCGGGGACAATGGGTTTGTTGACAAGAACTGAAGATTACCTTTCCATTTTGTTATATATATATATATATAATCTATCTTTCCTTCTTTGATACCTTCCCCGTCTTATTTCATCTTAGTCTTATTGAGTGAGATATATATTGATGGATTAATACCCAACATAAGTTTCTTGGACTGTAGAGTTTCAAAAGCTTAAGTCCTTGCGTTTTCTTGATTCTGAAGGGCTTGGTGAAGGCTTATTAATTCACTTAATCCCTACTCAAGCAGATGGCATGAAATTTCCCCCCTCTACTTGAGCACTTTTTTCGCAATTCCTGTAAAACTAACATGTTCTTGTTAACCTTTTCTTCGCTACAATCTTTAGCCCAGACAGTATCCTAGGTAAAATTCTATGTATGTTTTGTGTGTCATGTTTTCTTAAAAACTTGGGAAAATCGGTGTATTAACTATATTTGGACATAATATAAACAACAATATGATGATTATTTATCTGGAATGATTAATCCCATCCAAATTTATCCTAATCTAATTCGCAGACCAAATGATCCATATGATAAAGATTGTGTGGAGATTTGAAGTCTTCTTGGCAATGTGGAGGAACTGAAAAAAATGCAGTAGTAGATGGGAGAGATTATGATATTCTTGATTTTGTGAAGAGACAAGGAAATTATGGTATTCTTAAACTTGGATTAAAAACTTTTATTTTCAATTTGGGACCTCAATTCTTTAATACTAGAACCTATGTGAATGAAATCTCTATCATGAAGAAGTTTTGTGAAGAGCTATTTATAGAAAATTTGGTGTTCACACCAATGCTCTGTGTATTTATGCAATCACACAACACAAGCCTACATCCAATCTCAGCTAAGAGCTCTAACAAACACCATAATGTTTATGGTAAGAACTTAAATTATTCAATCGACTCGACAGAAATAATAGGAAAAATATATTATGATTAGGGTTTATTGAATGATAACTATTTTTCTCAAAATCCCATAAATACCATCTGTAATTACTCCTTAACACTGAAAACTGTGATGCATAAATACACAATTTTTTTCCACTAGTGGATTCACATATACCACCATTTCCAAGTTTCATCTCCCGATAAATCCTTCATAGTGAGGTTTAGACAAGATCTCCATCATGGCAGTGGGTTTGTCAAATTTTAAAAAGGACCAAGATTTTATAAATTTAAAATTCACCTCGTCTTGAATTCCAAATTTGATGGTTGGACATATTAGAGAATTTAAATCTGTTTTGTGATATAAAAAAATATGATTTAAAAAATAATATCATAACTTTTTAAATATAAAAAAATAATATTATAAAAAAATGTGTGCATATATTAATTTTTGAAAATTAAAAACTTCAAAAGTATTTCTTTACTTTTATGTATATTGAAAGTAAAACTATTTATTTTACATTATTATTTTATATTATAAGAGTATCATATCTATATTATATAAGTATATAAATGTAAGATACATATTTATTTATATGTATGTAAAATATATATCACATATATACATAGAAAGTAAATTTATATTTATATAGAATATTTAACAATTTGGGTATGGCTTAAAAAATAAATTCAAAATTATCCCAAATTATTGTATATTTTCAAAGGGCCCCACCCCTACCGACCGATGAGTCATAACGAATATTTGTTATAAAAACATACATAACTTTACTTATATTTGTGTGTGAACCAATTGAAAAATACTGTTTACACAGACAACGAAAAATATGGATGACCCAAAAAAATAAAACCCAAAAAAATAAAAATAAAAACACCCCTTTCCTCAGCTTCCCAAATATCACCCTCACAATTCACTTGTTGGGAAATCCTTCTCTGCACATGCTTAAGAATGAAAATTACTTTAATTCCAGCAATTGACAATAATATAAACTGGAATAGAAATGGACTTAACTGAGAACCAGCCACTCATTCTTGCATTCAGATCTAAAGCATCCAAATTGGAAATATACATATTATCATCTGAAACAAATAAACAAAAAAGATAAAATACAATTATACCGCCTTAATTTGACTTTAGGTCACATTTACTCTCCCTGAATCAAATTTGAATTTAATATTTGGATAATATTATCCTTAATAAAATGAATTTATATAATTTTTAGTATATTTTGAATATTTATACCCCAATTTTGAATTTAGATTCTTTATTAATTTGAAAAAAAAATTAAGTTATATTTTTTTTAAATAATAATTAGCAACTTAAGTAGTTCAAATTTTAAAAAATTATAGTAATAAATTAATAAAATAAATACACAAAAATATTAAACATTAAAAGTATTTTTGATTATCTGAATTGAAAATAAAGTATTAACTATTTAATTTAAATGAATTTTATAACTCTTTTGGATAGAGATTAATAAGTATATATTTTTATACTTAATTGAGAGATATTTTTTTTTTTTATTGACAATTTATATTTTCAATATAATGATAGATGTAACGTTTTACTATGAAAGAAAAAATACATCTTTTTTTTTTTGGTAATTTTAACAATCTTTGCTTAAATAACAAGATTCAGTACTCAAAAGATCATAGTGAACTAATTATATATGTTTTTAATTTGTTTCATGAATTATATCAAATATTTATTAAAGGAGATAATTTACTAACGCTATGTTTTGGATCAAAAATTATATCTAAGAAAAAAGAAAAAAATAAATAAAAGGAGAAGTTTAATATATATATATATATATATATTTACAAAAATATACTTATTCATCTTTATCTAAAAAGTTTAAAATTCATTTAGATATATTAGTTAATACTTTAATTTGAATTTAAATAGTCAAAATATTTTTTTCAATTTTAATATGTTTTGTGCATTTATTATACCCAATTACTACTTTAGTTTTTTTTAATTTGAATTACTTAATTTACAAAATACTTTTTTCAAAAAAATATAATTTAAAATATTTTTTCTAATTAATAAAAAATTTAAAATCAAAATTGGGATATAAATATTCAAAATATACTAAAAAATCTATATAAATTCATTTAAGGACAATTTTGTTCAAACATTAAATTCAAATTTGATTCAAGGGGGTAAATATTATCTTAGCAAATAAGTTCAGAGATAAATACAACCTATGATCAAATTCAGGAGGTGCTATTTTATTTTACCCTAAAAAAACACACACGCACACAAGAAGAGAAAGGAAAAGAATGGAAAAAAACATATCTAGTCTTGCTGCTGTTGAACAGGTTTGCAAAGCCAGAAGCGGATTTCGTTAGAGAATGCTATCATATTATCCAATGAGTCTT
Organism: Paulownia fortunei; assembly: GCA_019321725.1. NCBI lineage: Eukaryota > Viridiplantae > Streptophyta > Magnoliopsida > Lamiales > Paulowniaceae > Paulownia > Paulownia fortunei. The sequence continues at coordinate 12,818,363 of CM033123.1, forward strand.
CAAAGAAATTATGATAGCATTATATCAACAAATGAAAAAATTATGAAACTTAGTGATCACCGTAAAGATACATGAACCTTATAGTTACAACAGCCATGCGATTCTTCCCATTATACAGCAACAAATAGAGAGAGAAGAAAAATATGACCGGGATAGCAAATGAAGGTCTAAAGCTCTGAAAGCAGCACTTCGTTGAACTGGAGAGTAATTGACTGATGTTTAATGCATGAAATCCACTTTCAGCATAGCAATTTGGAGATCTGCAAATGTCTAAATGATTAGGCATTGTTAATGCATGCCAAAAACAAGAAAATGCACCAAGAGGACTTGACAACTTTTCTGCTAAGAAAACACTATATCTGCAGGAACTGCAACTTGCTACAAAAGAACAAAGATGTAACATCTGTTGTTAGATTCATGAAAGGCGCTTACATAACAGAGAAAAGATGTTGCACATAATATTATCTGCATGAAAGGCATATGCAGGAGACATCAATGGAATGTTAAATAGAAATCTAGAAAGATGTCCTTGATAAAAGAAAACAGTGAATTTTCAAGTGCATGAGAAAAAAAAAAACAATTTTTTTCTATATTCCCATAACTGAAAAGAATTATTGAATTAATAAGAAGATGTTGTAGCACTGCCCACTATGAATCCACTTCTAAATTTTTTCTCAAAACAAAATCTACAGCCTTATTAAGTCTTTCCTTGAATTGGATTGCTGGACCCATAGTGAGCAGGTAGTTTTATAGACACCCACACCCTTTATTAAGGATTGTTGCCTTCCATTCAAAAGGCATGGTTTTCAGGATTTCTCCAGATAGGGGTCTGAACTAGTCTCACTAGCTAGAGAGCTGGTTCTTACAGGGAGAAGCAGGCAAGCCCCTACGTGCGAGCATATAGGTTATAGCAGAGTGCATATCAGCTAAGGCCCAGATGGGAATAAGGTTTACTGGTTTGTTATCAGTTGCAAATGAAGATGGCGAGGAGCCAGGACCCTCTGATTTGAAGGAGTATTACATGTTTGATGAGAATGTACATCCTTCCATGAAAATATGCGGCCCAGAAAATGAAATTTCGCATTTGAGGCACATATGAAACTAAGTATGATTTGGGAATGAATCTACAAAATAATAATTATCCACAGACTGCAGCCAGTAAAAAAGGACTGGGAAAATACAGGCAAAAGCTGAGGGCTAGCTTATTAGAAAGGGAAGAAAGGAAGTAGTAAAGGAGAAAACATGCCCACTGTGTATGATTATAATAGTAATAGTTTTGGATGACCAATAACCATTGTTATAAAAAATTTGAAACTATCAGATACTTAGCAAATTTGATGCTAACAAACCAGATCCAAATTTGGATCTGACAAGACGCAAACTGATTGAAAACACTAACATTTCAAACTAATGAAAAAAATGGCTTTCTGATAATAAGAAAAAAATGGAAACTATCATATGATGAGAGCATTCCATGCAAAATTGAAATTCTGAAGAGTAAATTGGCCCATGATACGAACTTGCTAACCTAGTGCCCGAGAGTCACAAGCATGATAATGCCATATGAAAAATGTATGGAGAAAAAGAAAGGAACCAAAATTCAGATAGAGTTGACAACATATATATAAGTGGTCATCAACGACAACCCAGCTACTTTTCAGTGAGTAATATCACTCTTTAAGACACTAATGCCATAATATCTTTCATGGAGGAAATTTTACAATAGCGCAGATTAAGAAGTAAGCAACTCTAATTTAATTGAGTGTTACAAGAGTAATACCTACGGCTTGTTAACATCTCCAACACCCCATTCACATAAGATGCACTTAAGTTAAAATCGCTTTCTCAAGCACCTAGAAGAACAAGGGAAAATGCCTGCCCGATTGACTTCCAAAATCTGTTAGGCAGATATGAAGGCAAAGTCCCCATGCTCCCTTCAGAGGGCAGTTCAATTTGCCTTGCTGAAGCAGCATTAAGCTCGGAGAATCTTATAGCTCCTAAGATTTGTTCCGGCAGCTCAGATTCAGTTTGACCCTCAATAAGAAAAGCTAAATCAACAGTAAGTGTTGTCAAGTATCCAAATGCCAGATGAACAACTGCATTTGCAATCACTGAAGATCCAATATCTATATCAACTTCTATAAAGTTTTCTCCTATACAATACTTGCTAGTAAGTGATCGGCCAATAATGCAGATAGCCTGCTCGCCAACTGCTTTTCTCACAATCCAAGGGCCTTTCGCAATGTTGGCTATCATTTTTAATCTTGACTTCCTAAATCCATCATCACCTTTTAGGAATTGATTAATCAATGAATCCTCCTCGCCAGGTTCCATAGCCACAAAATATGCAACAGCACTATAGTTGTCTTTACTTGGGACTTGTAAATTGAAAGCCCAAACAAAAGGCTTATGACCCTTTGGACATTCATCTTCAAGAGCTCTCCTAACGCGATTTTTTGGATTATTTAACAGCTCTGAAATCTTTGTTGGTCCTTTAATCCAGTCAAAACCTAGTGGCTTCAGTAGATAATCTCCACCAGGGATCTTAACCTTTGTTTTTAGATATTCTGGTCCTCTAACCAAGAAAGCATTTCCAGGAGGAGAAGCCCAACAATTTGGACAGTGATCTGGCTCAAGAAGTGGAATGGAACCTTCTGATTTCACCCTCTCAACCCACTCAGGCTCCTCTTTTAGCTCAAGCTTTGCCATATTAAAATAAAATCACCTGCCTGGAAATTTTTATGGAGCCATCAGAAAACAGGCAGCGATGCGCAACAAGCAAACTGAATAAGAACACTTTCTTTAGTTAGTCAGAATTGTGTCAGTGATTTAACAGCTATAATATTAACCAATGAGGAGACAAAAAAATTGACTACAACCAAGAATATCACAAAGATAAATAATTAAAAATATCAAAACAAGAATAATTAAGGGGAAAAAGTACACATCATCTCAAGCCATAAAACTTTTCACCTCAATTCATAGTTAAACCACATCGAAAGAAAGCAAAAGGGCTGTTCGGAGGGTACTCAATTGTCATTGGGGACATGTACCCAAAAATTTTCCCCCAAGGCCACTCAATCATGGAATATACATTCCAATAACATTAAATTTTGCTTACCATAAGGAAAACTTATAGAAACCTAACCTTCACGCTTTCTAATCCAATTACATTACATTTTGCTAACCAAATATTTGGTGTTTATGACTTATTTCCTGCCATAAGAAAAATAATGAATGTCTTAGGCTCTGTTCCTTGGTGATGTAGTCACCATCTCAAGAGTAAAATGGGTACAACAATCGACTCTTTACCGCCAATTCCCAAACAACATCAAAATAACAAGGTACACACATATTTGAAGATGCCAAAATCAAGCTGTGATCAAGATAAATTCATTCATAGGGACAACGCAATCAAAAATAAAATAAAATTGTAGAGCCCAGAAATGTAACAACATTATACCATCAAAAAATGTAGAGAAAAATGGCCATCATGGAAACAACTAGCGAAAATTCACAGCACCATACAACATGATAAAAGAAAACAAAAGATCAATCAAATAAAGAACTACGTTCGAAAGAAAGAAGAATTGTCAAAAGCCCTCACCTTTATTCCAGCTGAAGAAATAGAGTTTTAGGGATTAGGGTTTTGTGCACTGAATGATCAGTTGATTGTATGAGGTAAAATTGAGAAAGAGAGGCTTCTTCTTGCAAAAGGTGGTGAAAATAGTTATAAATTTTTGTTTGTGAATGAAGAAATGGTAACTATGCAAAAACTGTTGCTTTTTTGGACGCAAATTAAGCTGATCACGTAAAGCACCCAGCCAAGCTATTGTGCCATTGCCTATTGTGCACCTTTAGTTGGACCAATGTGCAGCTGCCATTTGTTTTTTTTTAATTTTTTTATGGAGTTTAAATTATTTTTTTGGTTTAATTTGATTATTAAATAATATGAGTCGAAAGTAGATGTAAATGGGTTGAAAACAAATAAAGTTCAATTATTTTGATATTTTTATATGATGTATTATGTTATTTATTTGATTAGATTTATAAATTAGTATAATAGATTCATCTAACAATTTGAATTAATTATTTTCGCAGAGTGATGACAAGTTAATTGCTAGCAGAATTCATTGTATTATAGTTTCACTTGTGAGCCCTTACCCATGCGCTTGGGGCTTGGCACCCATCTTCACGCTCTATAATATTTATTTGAATTTCAAATCATGTCGTATAATATTTATTTGAATTTCTTGTTAGTTGTTGAGTAAGCTTTAAATCATTAAATCAAATCTAACTTGGTAATGTATTTCATAATTTATTTATTTATTGGGTTAAATACTTGGATTCAAATTAAGTTTCAAAATTTGTTGATCATTAAAGGTGATTAATCTTGATATAAATGTATGATTGATCAAGTTTAAATGAATTTTTATTATTGACCTCAATGCAAATTCAGAATAACTTGTTTGATTTTACTAGTTTTTATGAATTTTACGAGTTTTTAAATAAATTTCACATCTCACTGAGTTACAGGATAATTTAAAGACAGTTTTTATGTCAAGTAAAAAATAATCCACAAAAACAAGAGAGGGGGATCAATGGGGAGAGATACAAGATTTTGCAAGACTCTTGTCAACTTTGAGGTTGTCCGTTTTCAATGTGTTTCCTCTCAAAAATAAATTCTGAATCAAAGTGTTTTACATAGGTAAATGGTAGGAATAGAAGTCTTGTTTACCAAAAAACAAAGAGGAAAAAAAAAAGAATTGTTCAAAAAAGTTGGAGAGATTAAGAACCCTTCTGCGAGATGAAATAAGGATCAATCACCAAATTATCAAATATGCAAAATAGAAGCCAAGATTGCATTTATATGGACTAAAAATGTTCAAAATATCTCTCACTTCAAGGAAATTACAAAACATATGTCCACTAATCATAGAGTAATCCAAATGTTTCATAAATAATTACAATTCCACCATAATGTTTGTGATATTGTAAAGGTAAAATTTCATACCACTCACTTGAGTATAATACCCGAGTGGGTCTTTATGTTATTAATTGTGAAATCTCATAAAATGTAATGATAACATTATCATGTATAATTCAATGATTTATGATCTCATTTAGATAATACATGGCATAAAATGAGAAAGATACTATTAATTAAAATTGTTCAAACATACCTATATTTTCTAAATTGGCTAATCTCCCATTCTATGCACGGAATACATAAAAATATGTTTCTTAGAAATATTTACAATTATATGTATTTGATGTGGAATTGATCTAGAAACCAACAGTTGACTCTTTCAACACATTATTGTCACCTCTCTTTCTTTATACTGGATGGAATGCAAAAGTTCCTGTCTGCAACATATACAAGTCGTTAGAAGTGTTGTGGTTTGCCCGATGAAGACTTTGTGATGCTCAAATCAGCCCAGATCTCAGAGAAGAAAAATAGAAAAAAACAGAGAGCAAGAAAATAAAGACATAGCTCAAAACTGAACTAAGAAGGGGTATTTATAGTGTTTGAGCAGGGGATGATTATTTGGTGCAAGTGACACCTTGACAATTATCCGTCATAGGATTTTCACCACTTAAAGTGGCATTATTTCACCAGGTTGAGTGGTGTCTTCTCATTGGGGTATGTTGGTAGTGGTTCGTCGAACATGGGGTTTAGTTCACTCCCCATCAACTTCAAGTTGAGCGTCATATAAAGACATGGGATCTGAGGGTGAAATTTCTTTCCTAAGTTGAGGTCAAGACTTGACTCGGTAGGTTGAGACTCGGTCTCAAGCATAGCACTCGACCTGACCCTCTTCAGGTCAAGACCTATGTGTCTAGAGTTGAGTATTTTCTAGGTTTAGCTTGATTAGGCACCCTCAGGTCGAGCTCGAATGTCGACTTGGGGTTGGTTTTTCTGGCCCGAAAACCACTTCAACTCTTTTCCATTCAAGTCTTGAGGGGACGTGGTGCTAGTTTCATTTACTTTGCGAAAGCCTCTTTGTTTCAAATTTAATGACTATTCATTACATTTAGGTGCCTAGATGAGCCTCAAGAGTTAGAAAACTTTCTTAAGTCTGGTGAAGGTCCTTCTTTATAATTTCTAGATACACTTCCTAAATATTTTGCTATGGATGCAGGTTCAGAGGTTTCAGGGGATTCTATGTCAAGGGCAGATCCTTCCTTATCTTCTTCTCGTAATATGTCTTTATCTCGTGGGGACTTACAGTTATTGCACAAGAAAATAGGCCTTTCTTTCTCATACCGATTTGTGCTTCCTCATGCTAGTTAAGGAATTATGGATCATCTTCCTTGTTATTTCATTATTTTCTTAGCATACTTTACTAGTGGTTTCACTATTCCTCTAAAACTTTTATTAGTTGAAATTGTTAAGAGTTATAGTATTTTTCTTGGTCAATTCACCCCAAATTCCCTCATGTTTTTTTTAGGGCTTTTGTTATCGACTGAAAGAATTGAACATTCCTATGATATTGGAGAGTTTTTATACTTTGTTTAGAGTACGTTGAGTACTGAGTGAGTCTTATCATTTTTTTTGTCCTCATCTGAGGTTTAAGTTCTTATCATGTAACTCTTCCTTTAAAGATCCTTGGAAGAATAAGTTCTTCTATGTCTGTGATGACGGTTGGGACTTTCCTAAGGAGTGGAGTAGCACTACTCTCTTCTCAGAATAGAGATTCATCACTTCCAGCGTAGTTTGTTAGTTCTAGGCTTTTCGACTCAATGTTGGATGTTTCATATTTATTTCCAACTAGTATTGATACTGCAATATTGGCTATTTCTTTAATACTGTGTGGATTTTCATACTAACTTGTTTATTCCTTTTTTTCATAATTAAAACGGACTAGTTTTTCACACATGATAAGGCTATCTTTAGGGGCCCATATGTGACAGTTGTCGCTGGTGCATCAAGATCATGGCGTTCTTTCATTTCTGAATTAGCTTTAAGAGTTCGCATTTTCTTTCAAGGACGCGACATGGCAGAGGTGTGTTTCCCCATTCCTTTGTCAAAGGATCGAAGTAGGTTATCTTCTGTTAAGGCCACAGGATCTTGCTGTAGTGCCTTGGAGTCTTTGATACAGCAGGGTGCTGAGGATATCTTTACTTTTGATGGGAATGACTCTGGTATGACAAAGTCTCTTTGGATACTATTGAATTTTTTTTGGGCTAAACGCGTACTAGAGATGTCATCAATGAAAGCAACATTGAGCGACTAGCTATTTATATGATAAAGTTATTAAGAAGGCGATGTCAGGGGATTTTGCTCGAGTTAGTTCTTTTACCCCCCCTTTTTATTTGAGTTATACTATTCTTTCGACATTTCTTTGTATTAGTGCTTGACTTTGCTTTTTCTTCACTTCTTTTAGGCTAAAACTTTGACTACATCGTTTGTTCGATGATTAGACATGTACCGAGAGTCCTTTGTAGAGATTCGAGCTCTTAAAAGAGTGAGGACCGAAGAAATAGTATGCTTGAGAGAGAATGTGAGTAAGCTAGTAGAGGAGCTTAAGAAGCTCGGATGCCGCTTAGATTGAGAAATAAGTGACAACCATAGCTTCTTAGAATCGAATGCGGATAAGTCACTCATCGTGAACTTGAAAGAAGAAGGTGTATATGAGTTCAAATCTTCTTCAAACTTTGAAGATATGATTCAAGATAGAATGATCGCAGTTCATGACTCAATTATTCTTGAGTGTTGCATCCTCTTAAGGAGTTCTGATTATTATTTTGAGGAAGATATTATGCTCCTTCATTCCTTGGTGACGAAGGTTGTTGATAGGATTGCTAAGGAGTTTTTTACTTTTTTGTAGGATAGGCAGCTAGGAAATTAAATATTCGTATTACCGTGGGGAGCCCCCCAGATCTCTTTCTCTTTCATTTTTGCTTTTTGTTTTTTGTCGGCACGTATTTATATCCCCTTGATTTTTATGTGCCTATCTTCTTCGTCCATGTGCATGATATTGTCCTTTGGTATACATTTTCAGGCTTTTGTTGGTGAACTTGGCCGAATTTTTCTCCTTATACTTGAAGCTTTGATCAAGATCATTGAGTTTTAGCTTGCTGACATTGCTTAATATACAGTAACTATTTGAAGTGTTAATTTGATTGGTGATGTTGTTTGAAGAATGAATGTTGTTTAAAGCGACAGTCTGAGGACGCTACTTGAAATGCCAACACTTGTTTAAAGTGTTGGCTTTTTAAGATGGTGTTGTTTAAAGTACCGACATTATTTGAAGCGTTAAAGTGTTAGCTTGGCAGGTGATGCTATTTGAAACATCAACATTGTTTAAAGCGTAAGCCTTAAGACATTGTTTGAAGTGCTGGCTTTTTAAGATGGAGTTGTTTAAAGTATCGACATTGTTTAAACATTGGCTTGGTGGACGATGTTATTTGAAGCATCAACACTATACAAAGTGATGACTTAAAGATATTGTTTGAAGTACTAGCACTATTTGAAGTGTTGGCATTTTAAGATGTTGTTGTATAAAGCATCGGCATTATTTGGAATGTCAACACTATTTAAAGTGTTTTGGTTACATAACGCCGCTAGGCATTTGACATTGTTTAAAGCATTGACACTGTTTAAAGTGTCGGCCTAAAGACGTTGTTTGACGCATCAACACGTTTGTAGTGTTGGCCTTTTAAGGTGTTGTTGTTTAAAGCACCAATGCGATTTGAAATGTCGATACTATTTGAAGTGTCGGTCTATTGTTATATCGATTTTATACCAATAATTTGAGTACCTTTATCTTAACGAGATGAAAGTTTTCATGCAAGTTTTAGGATATTTTCACGTATTTTATTGGTGTTTTATAGGAAGGAGAAAGATGAGACAATTAATGACAAATTAAAGAAAAATATTGGAGAAAATGAGCAAATGGCGCTTAGGCGCGGAGCACAAACGCCAAAAGCTAGAGGGAAAGGAGCTCAAACGCGTCAGCAGGGCGCTTAGACGCCGAAAACAGCATACATGGTGCCTTGGCACCGCAATTTCGTGCTTAGACACCGATTGAAGATGTGTAAACAAGCATTTGGAGCTTAGGCACCGTTACTTCATGCCTAAGCACCAAATGATGCGAAATTTTGAAAGTGCTATTTTCTTGACTAGAATTTTTACCTTATTTTAGAAAAATTATAAAAAGCCAACTTTAAAAAATATTGGGCATTCTTGGACTTAAGGAGACTTGGAAAAACAAAAGGAGAATAAGAAAAAGGCTTGGAGACCAAGTTGGGAGCTTTATCTTTCAAGATTTTCAGATTTTGTTCTTTACTTTTTTCTTGTGATTTTGTTTTTATTATGAATTTAAATTTGTCCATAAATTTGATAGACATGATCATGGGTTAATTCTATTTTTTAGGGTTTTGATATAATCTAATTAGGATGGTTTGAATTTCTCTTAAAATTTAATTAAATATTTATTTTTTCTAGTTGAGTTTTCTATATGGTTCTTAATAATTTTAATTACTTGGTCACTAATTAAATAATTTTTTAATCATATTGATTTGAGAGGTGATACCCTTGAGCACGTAGGCATTCTTCTTCCTATTCTCAATCAGACAGTAGTCTCTAATTGACATTTTTATATGGTACAAAAATATAATTACATGATTTGTGTAATCTTAATTGAGATGCATAGAGCCCAATAATTTATTAATTGATTAATTCACATAGGAATATAGTGAATTAGAAATTGGTAAAAATTTTATTAGACATTAGGAGAGGCTATTGAATAATTTAGGGATTTGCGGATATTAACTAGGAAAGTGAAATGAGATTGATGTTATTTAGTAATCAAATTAGACTTATTACGGTAAAATCATAACCCTCGGTTTTTAAGTCATTGAAGTTCATCCTTATTTGATTTCGCGCATTAGTCTAGTAATAGTTCATGTTTATTTGCATTAATCGCCGCCTACTTTCGTTTGTTCAAATAAAGTGTGAGTTAACTTAATTTTGGTATTTAGTAAGTCATTAGTCCTTGTGGGAACGATACTTCACTCATCATATTTATTATTTGTCTACAATATCATGCATTTGCATTCACAAATTTCACAACAAATTTTTGATTTCCACACAATTTGTGATAAGTGTGCTTGTCTAAAAGTTTTTGGCGCCAACATTGTCCAAGGATGCTTAGGCCTTTATAGTCTCTGGTTACATTAATTTTACACCGATAATTTGAGTACCTTTTGCTTAACAAGATGATAATTTTCAAGCAAGTTTTAGGGCATTTTACATATTTTGTTGGTATTTTGTATGAAGTAGAAAAATGAGACAATTGATAACAAATTGAAGAAATTGATTGGACAAAATAAGCAAATGGCTCCTAGGTGTCATCCTATCGAAGCTCAAGTACTAAAATCCAGAGAGAAATGAGCTCAAGCACATTAGCAGGGTGCTCAGGTGCCAATAACAGCATACATGGCGCCTAGGCGCCATTATTCTGTGTTTAGGCATCGATTGAAGATGTGTAGACAAGCATTTGACACTTACTTTAGACAAGCATTTGACTCGAATTTTTATCTTACGTTAGAAAAACTATAAAAGCCAACTTTCTTAAAAAATTTGAGCATTGGACTTAAAGAGACTTGGAGAAACAAGAGGAGAACAAGAAAAAAGGTTTAGGGACCAAGTTGGGAGCTTTATATTTCAAGATTTCTAGATTTTTGTCCTTTCTTTTTTCTTGTGATTTTGCTTTTGTCGTGAATTCGACTTTATCCATGAATTGGTATACATGATTATGGGTTAATTATCTTTTATAGGGTTTTGATGTAATCTAATTAGAATGATTTAGATTTTTCTTTCAATTTAATTAAATATTTATTTTATCTAGTTGAGTTTTTACATGATTGTTAATACTTTCAATTACTTGGTCACTAATTGAATGAATTGTTAATCATATTGATCTGAAATGTGATATATGTATCTAGTTTTAAATGTAAAAAATTATAATTTTTTTATGAGATAGGAATATATTTGCATGGTTTGTGTAGTCTTAATTGAAATTCATAGAGACCAATGATTTACTGATTGATTAATTCATATAAAAATATAGTGGGTTAGCAATTTATATTTTTATTAGATCTTTGGAGAGGTTATTGAATAATTGAGGGATTCTTGTCTGTCAATTAGAAAAATGAATTGAGATTGATGTAATTGAATATTCAAATTAAACTAACTATAGTGAAATTATAACCCTAGGTCTTTAAGTCATTAAAATTCATCCTTATTTGATTTTGTGCATCAGTCTAAAAGTAGTTCATGTTTATTTGCATTAATCGCCACCCCATTTCATTTCTTCAGATGAAGTTAGAGTTAACTTAATTTTAGTCTTTAGTAAGCCATTAATTTTCATGGGAACGATACTCTACTCATCCAATTTATTACTTGTCTACGATAGCGTGTACTTGCGTTCATAAATTTCACAACAAGTTTTTGGCGTCGTTGTCAAGAACTAATTGTATTTATAAATATCGATAACCAACAATTCTGATTTTAATTTGAACTTTTATTTTATTTATTTTAAATTCTGCTGTTGATTTTTTTTCTAGGTGTTCTTTTTAAGTGTATGACAAAATTTGAAAGTGAAATCTTGATCCATTTTGGTTGGGAATTTAAAAAGACTTGCAAATGAAACTAAAAAAAGAAAAAGAAAAGAGAAGCCTCCAAAACACCTCAAGATACTATGGAAGACAAAAGCGGAGTAAATGTAACAACAATGTGCCACAATAAGCACTAGGTGTCAACAATACGGTGCTTCATGATTATGCATTATCATTGGTCAACGAGAACCTTACTGACGCCCTACAATTCAAGCCAACAATTTCGAGATCAAGCCTGCTATCATCCAAATAATTTAGAATAATCAATTATGTGGGTTAGCCAATGAGAATCTAAATGCATATATAGCCAAGTTTCTTGAAATCTGCAATACATTTAAGCACAATGATGTTAGTGATGACGCCATTTGATTAAGGCTTTCTCTTTTCTCACTTAGGAACAAGGCAAAAATTTAATTGAACTTATTGCCACAGGGGGCAATCACCACATGGGCAGACTTAGCTCAAACATTTATAGCCAAATCCTTCGCACTAGCTCAAAGTAGAAAAAATTATTTTAAAATTTTTCTTGAAAGAAACTCACAAATAACATATATTTGTAGAAAAAAATATGTCTTGAGATGAGATTATATTATGGGCAATCACTGCTGCAAAATCAATATAATAACTTACAAATTCTGAAAAAAATTAAAAAAAAAAAGTCAAGCATCTAAGTATTCTCTCTCACATAGAAATAATGAATGAAATGATGGATGGCATACCTCTAAAAGAAGAAATAGATCAGAACACACAACTTCAAATTTCTGTGTTTAATTATGAAAATGCTAAAATCCCTAAAAACTAACCTAACTTCACATGATTGTCATATTCTCTTATTTTCCGTTGACCACAAAAAAATAAGGGGTGAAATTTACTGGAGAACCAGAACATGAAATCAAATTATTATTATTTTCAAATAATATAGATTAATATATAGTAGCTATGCTATGTTAGATAGAGCAGAAATAACAAATACAATTATATCTAATATTGAGAATTGTTGTAGAAGAGGTTTGCAGCACCAAAAATACAGTGAGTGACACTTCATAGACAATAGCTAGTAGAACCTTTGGTTAAAAAAAAAATGGATATAAAATAAAATGAAAAAACAAAATGAAACTAAGATATAAGGATAGAATCATGAAAGCACAAAAAATTAAAAGGACTAAAAAGTTTAATACAAGGATAAATCATGAAACACACAAAATTAGAGACTCTGTTTGGTTTCATTTTAAGTGTTTTAATATTTTGAAAAAATATAATAGAGAATGTGAAGTATATTTGGTTTTATTTTTTTAGAGAGATATTTCATATTATAAATGTCATGTATTATAAGATTTTATTTAATTGGTGATGTCACATTATCATTTTATATTATTGTATATTATTTTCAGGTTAATATAGTGATTAGATTATTTAAATATATTTTTTTATTGGTATAATAATTTAAATATGTACAAAGATATATCTTTAAATGATAATTAAAATATACATATACGTATAGTAATGGTTGAGATTTTTTTTAAAATATTTTGAAAAGATAAAATGTATTTTGAAGAGAAATATTAAATTACTGATTTCTTTTTCCCGAAACAGTCAAACTGAAACCAAATATTACCGAAGGACTAAAAAGTTTAGTACATTAGCGGAAAGCAAATTTAAAGGCCCTTTGAGAGTTTAGTCAAAAAGATTATTTTAAGCAATAAAAAAGTCTTTATTATAAAAAGAGAAGAATTAAAAATAGTATATAGATATGACAATTAATTCAATTGGACATGTAATCTTCAAGTGGTTCAAAAGAAATGATAGATAATATGCTTCAGAATTTAAAACCATAAACTAAGGGCTGAATTCAAGGACCATAATTTTTCTTTGTATCTAGATACAAATCAAGAATGATGCATTGTTTTTTGAATCGACAAGATAAATTAAAACTTAATATATATTCAATGAATTTTTGATGATTTTGGAAACCAGAACATATATCATAAACACCAAACAACCAATGAGAATTTTCTTCACTAAAAAAACTTAAAATTTCCTAAAAATAGTATTTGATCAAAACATATATATTAAAAAGGACTCGACGAGACAATGTAATTTATTAGTAAGCATCTTATAGTTATGATTTAATTGATTATGGATTGGAGTAGGGAAGGTGAATATCCTCCTTTTAAAAAGAAAAAAAAGAAAAAGTAAAAAAGATATATTGAAAAGGAAAAGAAATGTTTGCATTTTGTAACCTATTTATATGTTCGATTATGTCAGCCAGGGCAGGAGAGATTGAAGGCTGATCTTTCCATAGCAATGGCAATTTAAATTATTTCCCCGAGTTGAATCACATCCATTCCATAAGCAAGTGCAGTTTAATAATATCATCCACTTCGAATCTAATTCTCCTATCCCAAAATTTTTAGTCCATCTGATTTAAAAAAAAAAAAAAAGACAAATTCAAACTTTTAATCTGTAAACTAACTTAAGAATATTTGTTACATTGTTTGATATTATTCTATTAAGTTAAAAAAAATGAGTAAATTACTTTTTAATATTTAAAAATAGTTAAATTGACTTACTAGTAACCTTTAATTTTGGGATAGAGGGACTATGCCTTTTATGAATTATTATGTGAAGAAAGTATTTTAAGGGGTTTAAATTCAAATATATATATATATACACGGTGCAGTTTGAGTTTCTTGCGATTTTGATTAAATTTCTAAACCAAGATTTATCTAGCAATTCGACGCAGACAGTTTGGTGCGGTACAATACGGGTTCGGGTTCGGACGATTTTCCATATAATCACCCCTAGCCACAAGGCACGAGTAAGGTGAGATAACAGAGATATTTTGTGAAACTGAGAAGGTTGGTGTAGAACCAGTGCAAATGAAAGAAAAACATAAAATAAAATAAAAGCAGGAGCAAACTATAAAACAAATAGAAAAGGAGAAAAAGAGAAAAATATTTCTCCTCAAGCAACTTGACCTTGTGGTTTTTAGTGACAGAAAAAATATAGAAAACAGCAAAGATGCAAGAATATATGTGAAGACCTGCTCAAAGATTTGCCATGGAGAAATGTGGAAGGTTTGACAGTATCCTAGGAAGATAGAATATAGATTCTTGACCTTGTACAAGTTCTAACCATGTACAAAAGCTGCTTTAGCAGCCATGGAGTTGGTGTAAAGCAATTTTGGAAGGTATTAGAAATGATATTGGAGAAAATCGTACAAGCCAAAAAACGGAAATTGTTAGGAAAGAAAATACTCTATTATCTAATACATACCTGAGCAAAGGTGGAAGTACAAACAGAAGTACACAGAATTGTTCTTAGTCAACTTCAATAACATGCTCAATTTTAGCCCAAAGCTCAGGCTGTCTGCCCTTTGTCTTATTAATGAATCCCTCTGGCATACTTGTTAGCCTGAATTTCTGGAGAGCGTTAACTTCTTGTAGTACATCAGGAAGCATTTTCAAATTTTCACAGGATCTGATCTCCAAGTCTTCCAAAGAAGGCAGTGCTCTTTCCTCTGCTTCCCATTCCTCCAGATTCTCCAGCTTCCAAATTCTAAGAACTTTAAGCTTAGGAAAACCTCCTTTGGAGCAATGCATCCTCCTATGCACCACAGACTGAGACAGCAGTCGAAGAATTAAGAGTTCTGGAAGCTTTTCCAGGTATTTCATTGGGTCCATATCTAACTCTGATCCCGACAATGTAATATCAATGAGATTTACAGGGAATTCACACACAACGGATGGATGCAATTTTCCGAGCAAATAAACTGTGGAAAGATTTTGATTTCTCGTCAATGGTTTTAAATGCAGATCGGAAGCTTTACCACGCTCATCTCGTGATTTAAGCCTTAAAGACTCGAGAAATTTCAGATTTGAGATCCATTCGTTGACAGCTTCTAGCTGTTGTGCCATGAGAGAGAGTTGTGATGAACTTGACCTGCATGACAATCCCAATTTTCGAATATTAAGCAAAGTATCCAATCCTTCTTTCACAAAAGTATTCTCATCTATGAATGCACCCCATAGTGTTTGGAGGTCAGTTAGAGAGATGTCAGATGGCCGACCAATGAACCTGGTGCGATAAGTCTCACTCAAGTACAAATGCCGCAGATATTGCATACTCCATATTGATCTAGGAAGAATGCTGATATAGGTATGCTTGACATCAAGCACTTGGAGGTTAAGCAACTTGCTTACATATTTTGGAAGATTTTCTAGGTATGTCCACCTTAAGCCCAGATACCTCAAAAGAGTGAGTTTACTGAGTGCCTTTGGCAACTTGGGTCTGAATACTCGTTCCAAATCAAGCATCCTCAGCCATAGGAAGCACCCAGCTGAGATGCATTTATTGAGGAAAGCTCCTATATCCTCTCCTGGCTTGCTTCCTTCCTGAGTATCAAAAGACAAGAAGGAAAGGACATTCCGATAATTTGGCACTGAAGTAGAAGAACTGGGGTTCCCATGAATTTGAATGAAACAGGAATTACTAGTGCCATGATGATCAACAAGCCGAGATATATTTCCAGTGGTGCCTTCGAAAAATCTAGCTTCTTTAGCTATCTTTAACCATGTATCTCGTGTGCCATCATTGAGTTGACAAGCTTTAACTTTTCCACTGAGCTTTTTCTTTGTAACACATACCATCCCTAGATCTATTAGCTCATTTAGATAATGTTCGGCAACATGTTCAACTGATTCATTTTCATTTTTCTTTGAATGAACCAAACCTTCTGCAACCCACAATACTATCAATCTTCTGGTAGGTACTTCAAAGTTGGCAGGAAATAGTAGAAAATAATAGAGACATTGCCTCAAGTAAGAAGGAACACTTAGATTAACTATGTTTGATGCATCCGAAACTGGCATCACATCTCCACTTTCTGGTGGAAGCTGTCTCAGTATGACTGATTTATCGAATATTGCATTGGAAGTTAAGTTAAGCAAAGAGCAAGTATGGTCATTGCTGATCAATAATATTCTGCTTCCAGTTGATATTTGTTGAAAAGCTTGCTTGAGACGTTGCCAAACTTCAATGGTCTTAATTTCATCCAGGACTATGAGGCACCTCTTGCGCATCAATATGTCTTGCAGCAATTTCATCAGCTCCTCCTCGGTTGGGCCTTCCAACACCGATGTTAATTCTTCTTCAAGGAACTGTGCCTTGTGTTGCTCCATAATTTGCTTTGCCATGTCTGAAATAGACGTAGCACTATACTCTTCAGGTACATATACCCAGGCATGCCAGTCAAAATGGTGTGTTATTGAATCATCGTCATTAATAAGGTCTTGGAGTGCTTCCTTGTGTTTATGTCTCATTCCTAAAATGGGAACGATGAAGGGATGTCCATAATCCATGAGCAACTTTGCTTTTATTTGACGAACAGTATGAGGAGGCAATCTCTGTCTAAGTTCAATGCCATATGCTATCCTTATTTCAGAAAGTTGTGTGATCTTATCCTTCACTCGATCAAGTACACTTGCAAATTTGCCATAAGGAAAAGTGATCATTGTAACTTTTTCTTCTGTGTCAAATATGGAAATCAATTTTTCAGCATCTTTAGCAGTATTACGCATTTCTTCCACCCAAGCCTCTGATGTTCCATCTAGCTCATCCATCTCTACATCCAAAGCTTGCATTAACTTTATTTCTCTTCTAATTAATTCCAATCTTTCCTCTATGGCATTGGATGGGTATGGTCCTCTTTCTTCTAGATCATGAATGAAATGGTCAGCGTGTCTTCTTGATTTGACATCTCCTATATCATAAGTATGCTTCCATTTAGACATGATAAGGATGTGATTGTGGATTTGCTTGATTCTTCTGGCAGCCCGAATTCTGTTGAAGTGAAGAAAAAGAGAGGAATAAATGAACAAATTGGAAATATCAATAAACTAAAATAAAACTTTTAGGAGTAAGCCTGACTCTGCAACAAAATCAATGCTTTCCCAACCAGTGGACGTTCACCTATGAAATTTCTATAGCATATAAAGGATGTGTGATACATCAGATAATAAATTTTTTAATGTGTTTTCTAGGTTGTGACTTGTAGTTATAGAAGATAAAGTCACCTATATACAATCTCTGCCATCTAGAGTATATACTACTTTCTAGCTTCCTTCACTGGTTTTTGACAAGGCCATAAACAATTCTACTCTGCTATCCTACTTAATTATGTGCATTTCACTATGTGGGAGCATGCCAAAGATATTGAAGCAGTGTTCATGTAACAAATGAGAATGAGGAGATTTTCCTAGGAGGTAACTTGAAACACAACAAAAATGCAATAGCTCTACAACCACAAATACAACAGAAGACTTGTTGCTGCTTGGATTCATATCAGTCTCTTAGCTAAAGGAAGAAGCTTCAGTAAACCACAATACTACTCCTACATAAGATTGAACAAGTCTTTGCAAGAAAAGTAAAGATCCTGGAAAGACCAAGAGCACCAACTTTCTTTAGTTCACCAAGATAAAAATTTGTTTGCATTACTTTAAATCCATGTTTTGACAGAATACAATTAGAAGTGTCTACTTTCTAACTACTACAGATAAGGACGGAGAGGAAATGTAGATACAAGTTATACAACCTGCCATAGTATCCTCCTTTTATACATAATGACATTATTGAATATATTCTTTCACTTTTTGCAGTCAAATGAGGATTTTATGAGTGACATATGAAATGTATAAAGGTGAAACAAAATTAAAAGAAAATTTGTAATCTTAAAAGTTTTCCATTTTAAGCATATAATCAGAGAGAAAGCATAACGCCTGGATTGAGATACTCTTTTATTTTTGTATTCACTTGGTTTTACCAATGAAAGAAAGCATAAGATATATTAAGAAAATTGAAAACGGAAACCTTTATTATGCAATCAGAATATGATAAATAAAATATTTAAACATTTACACAAAGACAAATGCGTATTCTTCTAGACAATTGTCCTTTCGTCAAATTTGTTTTTTCAAACCAACTTTTTCTCAGCTGTTTGATTTACTAACTTCATATTCTTGTTGAGGGGAAAGTACTGAAATACCATGGATGGTTCTACTTGTTCTAGGGCCATGACACTTAAGGAGAATTTCAGGGTCACAGGAGCAAATGACTTTGGGAAAGCCTATAATCAGAATAGGTTAATAAAAAATGAACTGAGGATAGTTGCTTGGCTAAAAGTATTGCACAGGGATACCTCCATCTAAGTATGGTGGTCAAGTTCTTGATTCCAGAAGGCATTAGTTACTCTCTGGTGAGACTGTTATCTGCTACTTTCTGGCTTGGTAAGACCGTCGTGGTAATCAAGAAAGTGTAATATCATTTGGCATGTAACTACAGAATCTTGGATGTTTGGCTCAAGGTATGTTTATTAAGTAGGTGAAACAGATGTCATTGATCTACAAATTAAAGACTATCGCAATTTTTCTTTGGAATGTATATAAGAAATTGAAAGTTAATAAACATAAAAACAAGAGTACTCGGAAACACGAATAATAATGTAAAAATTACTGTATCAATTTGACTTTCTGTACTTGGATAGTAGCATTGTCATATTAATCTATATTCAATTCATGACCATAATCATCTTTATAATCTAAGTTAGAGTGATATTACATCTGAAAATCAACTCAAGAACTAATAAAAGATGGTATTCTATGGTTTTTATCTTTGCATGGAGTGAAGAGATGAGTGTTTGAGTTGCTGAGTGTTGGCGACAAAATCCATTTTTAAGTGGGAAGACACGAATGTTGAGACTCAAATGAAACAAAATCATGGTGCAATATGACATTCATTGGGGTGTTGGGAAGTCAATAAAACTTCGTTTCCCTCAAGTAAAACTTGAAATTGGACAGCTTTTTGAAAAACCAAACCTTGAAATAAATGAAGAAAGAAGTTTACTTTATTCAACTGTACCTCCTATAAAGGCTCTTCCTGTCAAATTCCACAGCTGCATTTGCTTCACGAGCAATACCTTGCATCTCCTCCACCCAAACTTTGAGCCTCGCGTCAAGCTTCTCCATTCTGTTAACATCCTGTAATAAAGCTTGCATTAGCTGCAATTCTTTTCCAACTGATTTAGCTAGTCTTCTTAGCTCAGCTTTTGAAATGACTGCTTCCTCTAAATTGGCCACAATTTCTTCAAGAATTGTATGACTGACTGACAGCTTATAGGGTTGATCTTCGAATGAGTCAGCAGCAATAGAGTCGAGCAATCCAGCTTCTCCCAGAGCGCTACCGATGCCATAAGTCATTTTTCTTGCAGCTATATCATGAATGTCATTTCCTATCTGCCTCAGCTTACGAGCTATCTTCATTCGACCGAAAACTTGGTAAAACACCCCTTTTCTTCCTTGACTGATGTCGCTGGCATGTTCATCCAGGGCCTCCAAATCAACAGAAATCTCCTGCATTTGATTGAGCCAAACCTTCACTCTCTCATCTAAATCTCCCATTGCTCTGGTATCCTCAAGTAAAGCCTTCATTAGCTTCAAATCAGTTCTGAGCAACTCTATTGGTCCCCTAGGCGTCAGCCATGGTGAATATGTCATCCTCCTCTGTCTCTGTCTTGCAGGTAGAGTACTCATGAACGAGAGAAGGGACATCACAGAGCCCAACCCAACTGGGGCAATGGCTGATCTCGAGACATCACGTATTGGACCAGTCATCCTTATTCTCGGAAAAATGGACCTAGACCCATTGCTTACCAGAATTTCTCCGAACCCATATGCATAATATCTTCTGTAGAGTTGAAGAATCTTGCCCTGGATCTCTGACACAACCTCGTGAAGCTTGAATTGATCAGAATATGAAATCAAGCAGCTGAGGAAGAAGAATAGCCCTTTCTTGTTTCCTGTTTCTCTGGAACCCTGGAAGTTGGCAAAGGATTCATCAATGAACTGAAAGATGTCTCTCAACTCTTGTACCCAAATTTTTTGTCTCTCTCCGAGTACTTGGACACCCTGCTCATGATCAATTTCTTGTAAGAAATCATGCAAAGGGGCTAGTTCATCTCTCACCCATTTAATGTCATCCAGCAGAGGTACCCCATACTGAAACTGCAGTGCAGAATCAAGTTTAGCCATTGCAGCGAATCCCGAGTCCTGAGAGGAGCTGGCGAGATCTTGACGCGATTTCAAACTATTGGCGAAGTCAACGCTTCTCCACCCTCGTCTAACTTGGATAATCTCGTCCCTGATTATCCCCAGCTCCTTGCTGAGACCCCTTTTTTCAATCCAATAGATGGGCTTCTTGTAGATGGCCGCCGTCTTGCTCTGGGATGCCCTTTTCGCGTAAGTCTCGATGAGGTCTTCTGCTCTGCGAATCACAGCTCTAGTCTTTTCCACCCAGTCGTTGGAGTTTTCAGGGAGTTGGTGCAGGGCGTCAATCGATTCTAAGTAAGCTACCATTATCCGGAATTCGGTCTCAATCCATCCTACTTTCTCCTTTACTCCAATCAGTAGCTCTGCTTCTCCAGCGATCAATTGCTGCAAATTCTCAAGCAAGAAACTCACCGCTGCATCCGCCATTGCTGCCTCAGCTCTTAGATTATCTTTTTGGTTGAGTCTTAGCTCTTACATGAGCTGTTTTGATTGAAGATCTCTTCTCTCTTTCTATGTTCACGCCGGTATTTGTTGCTTGGTATTTTATCAGTTGATGCACGCTACTTTCCTTCGAATTCACAATACTCGCATTTTTGTCCTTATAACTTATCGCTTCTTTTATAAATAGATAAGCAGGCAGATTCTTTTTTTTTAGGCCAAGCTTTTCAGCATAGACAAGAAAAGAAAGAAAACAAAGAGGTCGTAATGTCACTGTTATTATCAAGAAAATATGGGATGAAATGGTAAACCAAGAGGAAATAAAAAAAGAGTTGAAAAATAAAAAGAAAGAAAGACATATGAGACATGAAGAAGATTATATGAAAAATTAGAGAAGAAGGAAGGGAAAAAAGAGAGAAGAAGGAAAAAATGAAGAAGAATAATGACCACAAGAGTCTGTTAAGCCAAGAATGGAGAAGAATGAATTGGAAAGAAAAAGGAAAAAAAAAATAAGAATTTTAGTCATATTATCATAATTTCACTCATTTATCCCACAAAATATATATTTTTTTATATTTTGTATTAATATATCATTCTTACGATCAATCAAAATATACATAACATTTATTAATAAATTAATTCATATTCTATATTAATCATCTTATATTATTTATACATACATAGTTTATATATATATATATATGTAATCTATAAGCACATAAAAATATTTATTATGCTTCTTCTTCTTCTTCTTCTTCTTATTATTATTATTATTATTATTATGTGATGTAGTATACGAACCTATGGGTGTTGAGTTGATAGAAGTTAGCTATGTTAAGTTGATAGAAGTTAGCTCTTTCAAATTTAGCTCCTCTTCAAAAAGTTGATAGGATATTAGGTTCTTGATTGGGATATGAACAAACTATTAGGAGCACTAGGGTGGTCCCCGCCCCGTGATAATCCTATGATATTTAAGTCAGTATCTAAGCAGAAAAATAATAAGAGAATTCAAAAAGCAATGATACACAAAGTGAATAAATGTACCTTTGAAATGAACTAGAGAAAGTATTTATAGTCGTTACTTATAGAAACTTGGGCTCGCTATGTTGGCCTTCCTACTTATTGGATTCAAATGAATATTTCGAGCTTATATTAAAATTTGTCCATTTTACAGCCTTCCAACTATTGGGTAGTGTAGAAATGAGTCGATCCTTATTTAGACAGTTGTGAATATTTGTATTTAATGTTTTATTTAGGTTAATATTTATTTTCTAATAGACAGAATCGTTGATTGATTCTATAAGGAACTAATTTGTTGATTTAGAGGAATTCCTGATTTAGATGGATTCTTTCCTATTTTTTGTAGACTGGAATGCCGGCCACTTCACTATAAAATTAGGGCTGTAATTCGATTCATTATGTAATAGGAATTTTAAAAATTTTCTTCCTAAAAATTCACATGGTATCAGAGCCGACCTCTGAACTCTAATTACCTCATCAAAACTCCCTATTACCAATTTCTCATCATGACCAAATACGGCATAAATTCACCATCCTCAACGTCTGAAGTCAGTTCCAAACTTGAACAAACTCCTTCAGCCAATATTCAAGAAAGTTCATCTATTCTCATAACAAATCACAAACTAAATGGCCATAATTATCTTCAATGGTCACAATCAGTCCTCATGTATATTTGCAGCAAAGGGAAGGATGAATATCTCACTGGTGAAGTTCTTATTCCAAAAAAATCAGATTCTCAATATCGAACCTGGAAGACAGAGAATCATATGGTTATGTCGTGGTTAATCAATTCCATAACTACTAAAGTTGGAGAGAATTTTCTGCTTTACAAGACAGCCCAAGAGATTTGGAATGCAGCACGTGAAACTTACTCGAGTTCAGAGAATACATCAGAGTTGTTCGAGATCGAAACCAGACTTCATGATCTTCGATAAAGTGATTTAAGTGTCACTTAGTACTTCAATATTCTGATACGTTATTGGCAGCACCTCAACATGTTTGAAGTATACTCCTGAAAATACCCTGAAGACTCTGGTTTGTACAAGAAGATCGTTGAACAAAAGAGAACATTCAAGTTTCTTCTTGGTCTAAACAAAGACCTAGATAAAGTGAGGGGGAGAATAATGGGAATTAAACCCCAACCTACCATACGAGAAGCATTTTTCGAAGTAAGAAGGGAGGAGAGCCGAAGGAAAGTAATGATCGTGGGAGATTCAAGCATGACTCCGACTATGGAAGAATCAACTCTTTTTACACATAACTCTTCCCAACAAAATCAAGATAACAAGCTGAGATGGGGAAGGCCATGGTGTGAATATTGTAAAAGACCTGGTCACACTAAAGAAACATATTGGAAAATTCATAGGAAGCCTGCTGATTGGAAGCTCAACCGAGCATGCAGTGATCGAGAAAGCCGTGATAATGCAGCTACAACATCAGACAACACCAACTTTGTAGAAACCAGTCCTTTTACTAAAGAACAACTTGAAGCATTGCAGAAATTATTTGGTCAGATCTCTATTCCTTCTCTAGCTTCTCAAACAACTTCAGATCAACATACTAGTATGTTTGCACAGCAAGGTACTCTCTTCTTTGCTTGTATTGCAAAAGTCAGGAAATCAAAGCCTTGGATAGTCGACTCTGGAGCTTCAGATCACATAACAGGAGATATTAGTATTTTTCAGCATTACAATCCATGTCCCAATACCTCTATAGTTCGGATAGCTGATGGTTCAATCTCAAAAGTGGCTGGAATTGGATCAATTAAATTAACAAAGGATCTTACTCTCATTTATGCCCTTTATGTTCCAAAATTAGATTGCAATCTAATTTCTATTAGCAAATTTACTCGTGATTTGAACTGTGTGACTAAATTTTCTCCAAACTTGTGTGAATTTCAGGCAGTGGATTTGGGGAAGGTGATTGGCAGTGCTGAATTGTGTGGCGGACTCTACTTACTCAAAGAAAGTACTCCACTACATCGACAAGTTCCCTCTACAAGTTGTGTCTTTCAATCTGTTTTCAATTCTGTATCTATTTCAAATGAAAATCAAGTTATGTTATAGCATTTTCGTCTTGGTCATCCAAACTTTGTATACCTCGAAAAGTTGTTTCCTCATTTATTCAGCAATAAAAGTCCCAACTTTTATCATTGTGAAATCTGCCAACTTGCCAAGCATACTAGACATGTGTATCCTAGTATTCATTATACATATTCATATTCATTTTCCATAATCCATAGTGATATTTGGGGACCCTCACGAGTTAAAAATATAACTAGAACTTGTTGGTTTATGTCTTTCATTGATGATCACACTAGAACAACCTGGATATTTATCATGAAAGAAAAATCTGAAACTAAAGTAATCTTCAAATCCTTTCATTCGATGATCAACATCCAATTCAAAAGCAAAATCCAAGTCCTAAAAATCGACAATGCCAAGGAGTATTTCAACTCTATTCTCGGCCCCTATCTCTTAGAACAAGGCATTATACACTTAAGTTCATGTATAGATACCCCTCAGCAAAATAGGGTAGCAGAGAGGAAAAATAGACACCTACTTGAGGTAGCCAGATCAATCATGTTCTCTAATAATGTGCATAAACATTTTTGGGGGGAAGCCATATTAATAGCCACCTATCTCATTAATAGGATGTCGAGCCAAGTTCTTAAATTCCAAAAGCCTCATCAGGTTCTCATGCAAACCTTTCCTCACATCAAATTATTCTCATTGGATCTTCCATTCAAAGTCTTCGGGTGTTCAGCATTTGTTCACATTCACCATCAAAAGCAAACCAAACTTGACCCTAAATCACTCAAATGCATCTTTTTAGGGTACTCATTCAACCAAAAATGGTATAAGTGTTATTCATCCATCACTATGAAACTGTACAACTTCATGGATATCACATTCTTTGAACATCAATCCTACTTCCCCAAACCTGAGATTTAGGGGGAGCACTTAAGGGAATATCAGTTTTAGGACATTCTTCAAGACACTCAATCTCAATTTTGCCAACCTCAAATTGTCTCACAAGTGCTATTACTCTCATCTAACCAATCCAGACATGTTAATCAACCAATATTTGCTCCTATTGTCAGCCAATCTAAACCTCCCACAAATCAGCCTAAATCTATTGAGTCCATCAACCCTCAAACAGACCTGCCTGAGTCTATTTCACACCAACTTGGTATAAATAAATAGGAACTTCATGTATATACTAGGAGGAGGAAATCTATTGAGTAACTATAGCACACTACACAAATTAGGCAAGGTCAAGAACTTGAACCGGTTCCTTTTACTCCAGAAATTTACACTGGTATAGATTCTTCAATTCATGAGTCCCCTAATCCTACTATTGATGATTCTGACTTGCCTATTGCTCTAAGAAAGGGTGTTCGATCATGCACAGAACATTATATTAAAAAATATGTTGCCTATAAGAATTTACTAAATCTATACAGAGCCTTTATGTCTACTCTTGACAATATATAGATTCCAAACTCCATTCAGGAAGCACTAAAAATTCCAGCATGGAAGCAAGCTGTTGAAGAAGAAATCAGAGCACTAGAAAGCAATGGCACCTGGATTTTTTCAGACTTACCTCATGAAAAAAAACCAGTAGGATACAAGTGGATATTTACAGTTAAATACAAGGTAGATAGGAGCATTGAGAGGTTCAAAGCCAGACTAGTAGCCAAGGGTTTCACTCAGTCATATAGAATTGATTATCAGGAGATATTTGCACCAGTTGCCAAACTTAATACAGTCCGAGTTCTACTCTCTCTTGCTATGAATCACGACTAGCCACCAACTTGATATCAGGAATGCATTTTTAAATGGTGATCTTGAAGAAGAAGTATATATAGAAGTACCTCCAGGCTTAGAGAACTCCTCAAGTAGCCGAATGGTATGTAAACTCAAGAAGGCATTATATGGTTTAAAATAGTCACCTCGTGCATGGGTTGATAGGTTTACTAAAATAGTGATCACACATGGATATAGTCAATATCAAGCTGATCATATACTGTTCGTGAAATTCTTGCCTGAAAAGAAGATTGCCATCCTAATTTTTTATGTTGATCATATCATTCTAATCGGGGACTATGAGGAAAAAATTATCAAACTTACGAAACTACTTGCTACTGAGCTTGAGATAAAGGATATTGGTGCTCTCAGATACTTCCTAGGGATGGAGGTTGCTCGATCTAAGAAAGAAATTGCCATCTCTCAAAGGAAGTATATCCTAAATTTGCTTAATGAGATAGGTATGCTCGGATGTAAACCTATCGATACTCCTATGGGTCCCAACAAAAAGGCAAAGAGAAGTGAAGAGAGTATTTCGGTAGATAAAAGGAGATATTAGAGGCTAGTGGGCAAATTAATCTACCTCTCACACATTAGACCAGACATTGCATTCTCAGTCAGTGTAGTGAGCCAGCACATGAACAATCCGAATGAAGATCATCTAGAAGCTGTAAACCAAATTCTGAGATACTTGAAGATGACACCCAGACATGGATTGCTATTCACAAAATATGAAAATCAAGAAATAGAAATTTACACAGATGCAAGCTTGGTTAGGGAGTTAATTGAGAAAAGATCCACAACCGGTTACTGCTCATATGTGTGGGGAAATCTTGTGACTTGGAGAAGCAAGAAACAATCGGTGGTTTCTAGGAGCAATGCAGAGTCAGAATACCGTGCACTTGCTTTAGGTGTTTGTGAGGTGATGTGGCTTCAAAGATTGCTAAGTGAACTTGGAGTTACTACAGAGAAATCTACAAGGATGTTTAGTGACAGTCAAGCTGCCATCAGTATTGCCAAGAACCCGATGCATCATGACAAGACAAAACACATTGAGATTGATCAACATTTCATATCAGTGAAGGTCAAGAATGGGATAGTTCAATTGAGCTACATTCCTACAAGACTGCAGATTGCTGATATCCTCACCAAAGCTCTTCCAAGGACATGCTTCAAAGAATTAAGCTCCAAGCTAGGATTGTATAACATATACAACCCACCTTGAGGGAAAGTGTAGAAATGAGTCGATTTTTATTTAGATAGCTGTGAATATTTATATTTAATACTTTATTTAAGTTAATATTTATTTCCTAATAGACAGAATAATTGATTGATTCTATAAGGGACTAATTTGTTGATTTAGAAAATTCTTAATTTAGAGGGATTCTTTCCTATTTTTGTGGACTGGAATGCTGACCACTTCACTATAAAATTAAGGTTGTAATTCGATTCATTGTGTAATAGAAATTTTAGAATTTTTCTTCCTAAAAATTCACAAGTAAGCTACAACAAACGTTGGCTAGCATGGAGTTGAGTGATTGATTTGTTTGGGCCTACACAAATATAGTGGTACATAGAGGGATATCTTATCGACTCCTTATATTCTTGCATGTGTTGGGCAAGGCTCAGCTTCTCCTAGTTGAGGTGAATCAGCCATGTGTCAACAAGGCTTTGCCTCAATTGGGTAGTGCGAGTTGGCCTCGCTCGATTGAGGCTATGACTTAATTGTGCAAGGCTGAGGCAAGCCAATCTCGACATGTTAGGGCTTCACCTTGGCTATGTCTGGCCATTGTCTGGCTCATTTTGCAAATGATATAAGATAAGTGCATATTTTATATTTATTTATATCAATTCTTCTATGTCTTCCTTACCTTGTTCTTGTTAATAATAGGTTTTTATTAATGTTTTGTGTGTGATATGAGTTTGGGAATCAAAAGATCAAAAATGAGCCAAAACAAAATTGAAAGAAGCATTCTTGGACCAAATTGACACGGTTCCACTGTGATAGTGTTTGTATTTTGGGCATAAATATCTGATTCAAAACTCTATTGACCTAATTCTTAACTTATTGGAAAAATAAGCAATATATCTACAATTTTTATGTTAAAATTTTTTCCCAATTCAATTGATTTCAAAGAAAAAATTTTGGTTAAAAAGTCAAATGTCTATTGAAATTAATAGATAAGGTTACAATTGTTATAAATACACAAAAAGCTAATTCAGCCTATAAAGAGGTAAAAAGTCAGTTAAAAGAGGCTAAATCGTGTTAGAAACTAAACTAAATGAACAAAAAAAGCAACAACGGTGCCTAGGCGCCAAATAAAATAGAGAGCATGGCGCTTAGGAGCCGAAAATAGAGAAAATGGTGCCTAAACACCAAAACAGGGTGCCTAAGCGCTATCCATGTGACAAAACTAATGCTTTTGGTTGGAGTGGTGACAAGTGGCGATCATTTACACCTTTTGGCACATATTTGTAATATGTATACACTAAATACATAAATCACACCACATACACCACATATTTTACACACACATTACTCACTTTACACCAAATGTACAACACACCTTACACACTTTACATCAAATCACATCATCATCTCACACTTTATAAAAAGGCACTATCATCTCAATACAAACATCAATTTTGAGATTCACTCACTCTCTACATTCATTCACATTTTGAAAGCACTCTTGAAATTTTAGAACTTCATGGAAGAAAAAGTGAAAGAGGCTTGGAGGAGGAAACATCCATAATCTACTATCAACTTCAACTATCTTCTTTAACCAATAAGTTTCTTTGATTCCCAATGTTGCTAATTTTTATTCTCTTGTCATTTTTTATCATGTTAGGCTAAACTTCCTTATTGGTTGAAGTTGATTTCAAAGCCCTACACATGAGCTTTTTGTAATTGAACGTTTGATATTATTGATCAATTTTCTAATTGAGGTTATTTATGTTTTTCTATTCTTAATATCTTATGGCTATTTTCTTACTTTGTTTGGTGCGCAACCAAATTGGGTTTGAGAACTCCCTATAACTAGATTAGAAATTTTAGATCCGTAATTGTCTAGAATTTCTAATCAAGTATAGTAAATTGTGATTAATGATTATGGGATATTTTTGTTAATTGCAATGAAAAATATAACCTAAGTTAAATGACCTGAGTTTGTGTGGTTGTTGCTTAAATCAATCTATCTTTCTTATTTTAATACATCTATTGGATTAAATCTAGAGAGTTTATTTTAGGTTGTTTGGTGGGTAGAGAATTAGATAGAGAGCTTGTTCTATCTAATGAGAAATTAAGGAAAGATTAGGGTAATAGAGCTTGTTATTACCTACGATTGATAATTTCATTGACAAATTGTTCATAATATTGATATGAAATTACAACCCATTGACTAGTGGCGGTGAATGAAACCTCAACCTACTTTAATCACTTGTTACTTATTGATTTAATTTTCATTGCTTTGAATTTTAATTTCTGCAACTTAGTTAATCAACTCAACCCCCCCCCCCAAATGTTTGTTGTTTATTTTTATAGTTTACTTGTTGAAGTCTTAGTTTTAGGTTAGTAATTTTGAAGTTAAAATTCTTAGTTAGTTGAGTCGATAGTAAATTAATTAGCATTGATCATCATGGGATCGACTCTTACTCGCACTATACTCATTAAAAATTTTATTAAAGAGTAAGGTTTAAATTTAGTAGGCCTACGACAACCAACCAAGTTTTTGGTGATATTGTCAGGGACCAAGCATCTAATTAATTCATTATCCTTTTCAGTTTTTCTTTTTACTTTACTTACTTTTTTTGTTAGATTATCTTAGTTTGTTTTCTTGTTATTTTTAGGTTTTACGTCATCAGAGGACTTGAAGCTAAGACTTGAGTAGATTCAGATTAATTTGAACAAACTGTTGCCACTATTACCACCACTTCCATCTATACCTCCACTCAATTCACCATCCAAGCTCGAGTTTGAAGCTCTTTCTTCTACTTTTAAAGCTCCTCATCAACCCAAAACTATTGAAATGGCACATAATCATAGAACATTGAAAGAGTTGGTTGCTCCTAATTTAGAGAATCATCCATTGTGTATTATCTATCCCAACTTGAAAGCTGGCTTTGAACTCAAATCTGGGATGATTCATTTTTTACCCATATTCCATGGTTTTGCGAGTGAGGATCCAAATAAACACTTGAAGAAATTTCATGGCATGTGCTCTAGTATGAAACCGACTGGTATTTTAGAATAAAACATCAAGCTCATTGCCTTTCTTTTTTCATTGGCGGATTCGACGAAGGAATGGCTTTATTATCTATCATCTGGCACGATTACCACATGGAATGAAATACAAAGGGTGTTCCTTGAGAGGTATTTTCCAACATCCAAGGCAGGGAGCATCCGAAAAGAAATATGTGGATTCGACAATACAATGGAGAATCTCTCTATGAGTATTGGGAAAGATTTAAGAAGTTGTGTGCTAGTTGTCCTCATCATTAAATTAATGATCAACTTCTCATCCAATATTTCTATGAAGGGCTTATACCAATGGAAAGAAACATAATTGATGTTGCAAGTGGAAGGGCGTTAGTTGACAAGACACCTGAGGCAGCAAAGAATCTAATTGTAAACATGGCTGCAAATTCTCAATAATTCATCACCCGCAATGATCCACCACCGCAACCTAAGAGTGTCAATGAAGTGCACATATCACTTATCGAACAAAAACTCTCACACCTCACCTCTTTAGTGCAACAAATGGTTGTAGGAAAGCAAGTCAAAGCATGTAGAGTATGTTGCATGGTAGGACATCCCACAGATATGTATCCATTCATCTAAGAAAGTTCTATAGAGCAAGCAAATGTGATCGGTGGTTTTTCAAGTCAACCAAGACAAAGATTTAATCCTTTCTCCAATAGAAGGATTATCCCAATTTAAGATATAGGAACCAACAACAACAAACTACTCCACTTCAAATGTCAAATCAAGTACTGAGTTTTCTCCAATCAAATGTACAACCACCCTTCCAATCTCCACAACAATCGGGCGCATTAGAAGATCTAGTGAAAGCACTTGCTACCAACACTATACAATTTCAACAAACAATACAAATCTATCTCCAACATATTGAGAATCAAGTGGGGCAAATAGCCACTAGCTTAAGCCAATTGGAAACACAATGATCAGGCAAGTTACCTTTCCAACCCATGGTGAATTCTAAAAAAAATGCAAGTGTCATAACTTTTAGAACTGGGAAGCAATTGGAGTCTCCTACTTGCCAACAACAAGAGCATCCAAAGAGGTTGATAAGGGTGAGTCAAGCAATACCATTCATTCATTAGATTATTCTCACTCTCCAACTCATCTACCACCCATATTTAAGGAGAATCCAAAGTCAGTAACCAATCCTAAACCTCTCTCTCATACTTATGTAACACCTTCATATTTTCCTAGCAGGTTAGCAAAGTCTAAAAAAAATGAGCAGGAAAAGGAGATCCTTGAAACTTTTGGAAAAGTGGAGATAAACATCTCTCTTCTTAATGCCATCAAACAAGTTTCTTGTTATGCCAAATTTCTCAATGAGCTATGAACCAACAAAAAAAAGTTGAGAATGGATGAAAAAATAAGTGAGAGAGAATTTTTTAGCGATTTTTCAAAGGAAACTCCCTCCAAAGTGCAAAGATTCGGGCACATTCACCATTCTATGCATAATTAGTAACACCAGGTTTGAAAAATGCATGTTAGATTTAGGTGCTTCAATTAATATCATGACATATTCTATTTATGCTTCTCTAAATCTAAGACCTTTAAAAGAAACTAGTGTTATCATACAATTGGCTGATAGATCCAATATTTATCCAATAGGGGTTGTGGAAGATATTCTGGTGCAGGTGAATGAATTGATTTTTCCTGTTAATTTTTATATTCTTGAGATAGAAGATGACACATCTCCCAATTCTATGCCCATTCTTTTGGGAAGATCATTTATAAAGACAACTCGAGCTAAGATTGATGTTCATAATGGCACCCTTTTTATGGAGTTTGATGGCGAAGTTATAAAATTTAATATTTTTAAAGCCATGAGATATCTTAGTGACGTGCATATTGTTTCTACAGTTAACATTATTAATCCCAAGTCGCAACAAATGTTTGAGTTTACTGGTAATGATGGAATGAAGGTTGCTTTACAAAAATATCTCCATGTGGAGGATTTGAAGAAAATGAAGCTAGATGTACAAATGTTTGGGGATGAGAAACATGATGTAAAAAGACTGGATTTATTACCTAAAAAATCAAGGTATGATATCTCTTATATTAAATTTTTATTATCTAATGAGAGGTTTCTATCTTCTGTGGTGCAAACATCTTCAGTGGAGCTTAAACCCATCCCATATCATCTCAAATATGTCTACTTAAGTGGGAAAGAAACACCACTAATTAGCATTGCTAAAGACATCATTCAAGTATAAGAGGACAAACTTTTTCGGGTGCTTAGAAATCATAAGACGGTGATTGGATGGACGATGGCAATACCAGCATGTGTTGATGAGTCAAAAAAGAAAGAAAGAGTCAATGTTGGGCTGAGGACGTTAAACCAAACGCTTATTGGGAGGCAACCCAAAGAATGGAAAAGAAGACATTGAGAGTTTACAATCACATATTTGATTTTTCTAACTCTCATTCTCTTTTCTTTCTATCCATTTTATTTTAATAGTTCTTTTATCTTGCTTTGTTTATGTATAATCCAACCCTATTGCATTTAATTATTTATTTTAGTAGCTTAGGCGTACATTGAGGACAATGTAAGAATTACGTGTGGGGGGAAGGATTTAGACTTACAATTTTTTTTTTTAGTCCTAAGTCTTCTTTCAATTTCTATGATGAGAATTGAGCATGAATGACATGGTTGTGTTTGATGATAGGTGTTGTTTTAGACCTTGATGTTATTCTTTGGTTGATATATTTTTTCGTGATGATCATACTCAACTTTTTTTGCACAAATAGTTATGTTCTTTGGTATAGAGACAAACATGTCAAAATAGGTAGTTCTTATACCCTCACTTTAATTATCATTTAGGTTTTGATATGTGGAATTTGAATATTAAAACTCTTTCGGAGGTCTATCGAGGCGAATGACTGATTGAGCATCACTTGAAAAATGATTAAGGCACTAGACTTTTTAGCACCATGGCCAAATCAACTTGTTTCCCTTATGATGTTCCAAGAAGAACATCCCTCATAGTTAGCCACTTTGAGCATTATTGAATAAGATATTTCATTGTTAACCATATCTTCTTACCTAACCGAAATACAATATTATCCTACCCTTGTTCTAAAAATAAATTGAAACTTGAGAGATACTTTAATGACAAGGTGAGCTTGCAAAAAAAATTTAGGTTAAATTAGAAGATAAATGTGGGGAAGCTCAAAGAAAGAAGGCAAGAATGGAAAAATTTTGAAAAACATATATATACAAAAAAAAATGAAGAAAGTTGCAAAATATTAAAAAAAAAAAAAGTTTTTTGTGAGTTGTAACTAAAATGGGATATTGTAAAGTTGGTAAGAATGATAAAGAAGGGTCCAAAACAATGATATTAGGCCCCAATGTTGAAACTTATGGATTATGAGAATCATTCCTTGATGAAATTTATGTCTCTCATTTTATGAAGTTTTTAGAATTTTTGTTGTATCCTATCCCTTTTTTTCTTATGCCATACACTACCCTTTGCCCCATTACAACCATTACTTAAGATCTTTTGATTTCATGTAGTACATTTGGTGTAGTGGAGATGCGTGCTAAAGGAAGAGCCTATGATGTTCAACTCTTTCAGTAGAAACTAAGTGATAGCTTTTATGAGGTTCTATAAGAATTCACTTATTTGAATCATGCATGGTTTCATCACTATTGACAATGACATTTTACACACATACTTAAGTATGATTGTTGTAGAAGTATATTTACTTTTGAATAAATAATGGTTAAATTTAATACTTATTTGATTTCATTATCATATTACTTTGTTGTTCCTAAGAATTAATCATTGGAAGTTAGGTGTCACAGGTGTTTGTGGGTATCATTATTAGAAGCCCTCACGAGAATACAACTCATCATCTATGGTACACTTAGGGGTTTAAAGGCTTGTTTTATGTGCTAAATGCAATCGTGATTTTCTGTGAAAGTGGACTACCTTAGTTTGTGTTTATGTCTTGTTTTAGGTTTGCTCGATGACGAGCATTGGTTAAGTGTGGGGAAATTTGATAAGTGCATATTTTTATATTTATTTTTATCCATTCTTCTATGTCTTCATTGCCTTGTTCTTGTTAATAATAGGTTTTTATTAATATTTTGTGTGTGATAGGAATTTGGAATCAAAAGATCGAAAATGAGCTAAAACAAAGTTGAAAGAAGCATTCTTGGACCAAATTGGCATGGTTCTACTGTGACAGTGTTTGTATTTTAGACATAAATATCTGATCCAAAGCTCTATTAATCTGATTCTTATCTTATTAGAAACATAAGTGATATATCTACAACTTTCTTGTTGAAAACTTTTCCCAATTCAATTGATTTCAAAAAGAAAATTTCAGTTAAAAAGTCAAACATGTACTAAAACTTCCAGATATGGCAGTTTTTGTATTTTTGACATAACTCTCTCCACAAATATGATATTAATTTGATTTAAGTGTCTATTGAAAGCCAACAAATAGAGATACAATTGTTATGAATATATAAAAAGCCACTTCAACATATAAATAGGTCAAAAATAAGTTGAAATAGGCTAAACCGTGTCAAAAACTGAACTGAAGGAACAAAAATAGCAACGGCACCTAGGTGCCAAACAGAACAGAGAGCACGGCGCCTAGGTGCTATTCATGTGACAAAACTGATGCTTTTGGTTGGAATGGTGACAAGTGACAATCATTTACACATTTTGGCATATGTTTGTGATATGTATATACTAGATACATATATTACACCACATACACTACATACTTTACACACACATTACTCATTTTACACCAAATATACAACACACCTTACACACTTTACACCAAATCACATCACTATCTCACACTTTATAAAAGGGTACTATCATCTCAA
Organism: Paulownia fortunei; assembly: GCA_019321725.1. Lineage (NCBI taxonomy): Eukaryota > Viridiplantae > Streptophyta > Magnoliopsida > Lamiales > Paulowniaceae > Paulownia > Paulownia fortunei. The sequence continues at coordinate 12,853,460 of CM033123.1, forward strand.
CACAAACATCAACTTTGAGATTCACTCATTCTCTACATTCATTCACATTTTGAGAGCACTCTTGGGGTTATAGAGCTTCAAGGAAGAAAAAGTGGAAAAGGCTTGGAGGATGAGACATCTATAATCTACCATCAACCTCAACTATCTTCTTTAACCAATAAGTTTTTTTTATTCCCAATGTTGCTAATTGTTATTCTCTTGTCATTTTTCATCATGTTAGGCTAAACTTCCTTATTGGTTGAGGTTGATTTCAAAGCCCTACACATGAGTTTTTATAATTAAACATTTGATATTATTGATCAATTTCCCAATTGAGGTTTTTTATATTTTTCTATACTTAATGTCTTATGGGTATTTTCTTGCTTTGTTTAGGTGCGCAATCAAATCGGGTTTGAGAACTCCCTACAACTAGATTAGAAATTTTAGATCCGTAATTGTTTTGAATTTCTAATCATGTATAGTAAATTGTGATTAATGATTATGGGATATTTTTGTTAATTGCAACGAAAAATATAACCTAAGTTAAATGACTCGAGCTTATGTGGTTGTTGCTTAAATCAATATATTTTTCTTATTTTAATGCATCCATTAGATTAAATCTAGAGAGCTTGTTCTATGTTGTTTGGTGGGTAGATAATTAGATAGAGAGTTTGTTCTATCTAACGAGAAACTAAGGAAATATTAGGGTAGTAGAGCTTGTTATTACCTATGATTGATAATTTCATTGACAAATTATTCATAATATTGATATGAAATTACAACCTATTGTCTAGTGGCGGCGAATAAAACCTCAACCTACTTTAATCACTTATTGCTTATTGATTTAATTTTCATTGCTTTGAATTTTAATTTCTGCAACTGAGTTAATCAACTCAATCCCCCCAAAACGTTTATTATTTATTTCTAGAGCTTACTTTTTGAAGTCTTAGTTTTAGGTTAGTAATTTTAAAGTTAAAATTCTTAGTTAGTTAAGTTGATAATAAATCAATTAGTCTTGATTCTCATAGGATCGACTCTTACTCACACTATACTCATTAAAAATTTATTAAAGAGTAAAGTTTAAATTTGGTAGGCTTACAACAACCGACAAGGTGGGGGACACGTGTCTATAAATCTTCTTGAGTGAGAATCTCCCAAGTTGATTGAGTCAATCTAACTGTCCCTCGTATTCATTTGGGTGTGAGGAAGTTTAGGTCTTCAAATAGTATATCAGAGTCAATTGAGAGTGATGGTCTAAGTAAGTCGTAGAAGGTTTCAGACATAGTTGTTATCGTTGAATTAGAGTATATTCTCTTTGGTAAGCATTCAGGTTCAACTCGGCATAGGGTGATGAATGTTTGAGGTATTAGATAGTGCGATGACTAGTGATGAGTCCAAAGTATATTGTAAGAAGATAAATTTACCCTCTTCTTACAAATTTTTTCTCCCTTCCCTGGGTTAAAAAATCATGAAACCTCGAGGTAGGTATTTTCCTGCCTATACAATATATTTCACTATTGGATTTTATTATTCCTCTTCACCCTTTGTTGGTAAAAATTGTTAGGCTTATGGCCATTGTGTTAATCAGTTTACCTCCATTTTCTTCATGTACTTTGAGGGTTCCGATAATACTATAGAGTTTCCAGACTTTGTTTATTGGCAAGAGACTGATAGGGGAGTCATACTTCCATTCTTCCCAGGAGTGGGGTGCAAGTTCCTGGTGGGTTGTGTCTTCCTGTCGAACTTGAAAGAGAAGTTCTTCAATATTAGAGATGAAGGTTGAGGTTTTTCTCTAGAGTGGAGTAGTTTTCCATCCTTAGTTTCTTTCTACTGGGCTCACAACGAGCTTACAAAACACTTTGCAGTGGTTGGGTTGTTTGATCAACTATTTAATGTTCTCGCCTTGCTTTCTCCTGCTTGTTATCTTTCTTTCCAAGAAAGGAGTTAGATTTGGATGTGGTTCATGCACATATTGGTATTGGGTATGCTAAATCTCTAAAATGAATGGCGAACATAGATGCTCCCCTCTTCCCCACGGTGATCACAGATCGTCATCTCGTGCTCCGAATTGCGAGAGTGGTAATCAACTAGAGATTTCTCCTTCGTCCCCTACTACCAGCAAGAGGCCTAGGAATGGTTCACATGATCCCTCTCCCTTATATAGTATATGCATGGGGGAGTTCTCCGTTGGCATGAATTGCTCATAGACTTAGTGGGATAATACATCTGAAACTTCTCTATGAAGGAGTAAGACGAAGAGTGCGGTTAGCGAGGATGACATTCATCGCCTTAGCCGTATGATTAACATAGGCTCGGATGCAAATGCTTGCTGGAAAGTTAGCCTAAGTTGGTGTTTTATTTCTACACTTCATCACTTGCCTTTTTTTGTTTGGTTTTCTTGTCTCCTTTATGACTTCATCATTTTTGTATCAGTCTCTCACTCTTATGGTTGCCAAAGGTCTATGAACTATTAGGAGTTGGTTGATTGCTTTGAATTCATCGAGAAATAGAGTGTTTTCAAGGTTATTATCTTGAGGAAGAGTTGGCCACAATTACAAAAGGCTTCACTGACTTGAAAGTGAAGTATGTGTGCGAAGTTTCAACCAAGAAGAAATTCCTCAAATCGAAGAAGAATAGAGAGGAGTTAGTGTCTAGCATAAGAGATAGCATTGTAATTACATTCAAGTCCTCCACTAACTTCAGCGAGACTGCCATGGAGAGAGCCATCCCATTTACGATTTGACCATACACGACTACCGGCATGTCTCGAAAGAGGAGGTTACTTCATCAATGAAGTCATCATGTTTTTGGACCTATCTTTGCCAGAGATTAAGGCCGGCAAGGTAGTTTTGCCAAAGCATGAGGTAGGCGATGCAGAGATGACAGATGTTCCTCATAATTTATCTATAGGGGTTGGAGCCCCCGAGAGCATTACTACTTAGAGAGCTTTAATGTTTCTAGTTATGGTTTAGCCATTTAGGACTGTGCTTATCTTCAACCTTCTAATTCAAACTGATGCTTTTATGATCTATAGATCAATGTTAGCCAAATTTTTTTGTTAAACTATGTTAGGGCATGCTCGGTGAGCATTGCATAGAAGTTTTTATAATATGCAACATTGCTTAAGTCATATAAATCTATCTTAATATAAAAAAATTTGAGGTGCTTCTGTAAATACTATTTATAGTTGAGTTCAATACTATTTATATTTGTTATCTATAGGGATTTGGGCCCATTAGATTGGGTCTTCCTACTTATTGAACTCAAATTAAAATTTTAAATTCAAACTAAAATAGGTCCATCATCATTATTATTATTTTTTATACATATATAATGCATAACATAAAGATTTGTGCAACAATAAATATAGTAATGTGTGTGTGTATATATGTGCAAAGCTAGCATATATGTATTTATGCTATACTTGTATATACACATACGTATATCAATACATATACTCAAATGCATAATATATATATATATAAACCAACTATATATTTATTTGTATAATATAATGTATTTTAATTTATATATACATGTATAATTACACATATATTTGTTTATATAATGATTATTATTACACCCAATAAAATATGAATATAAACATGTATGTATATGTAAAATATTAACATATAATTAAATACTGCTAAGAATTTTATAGTTAAGAATACCTAATTAATAATTTATTTTAAATTATTTAATATTGAATTGAACACTTACTTAGATATAAAAATTATTACATGTAAATATTATATATATTATTATACATATTATTTTTTATGTATATAGTACGTATAAATTATTTAGTTTAATTTATTTAATCAAACTCCATAAAATAAATATTATTTTAAATTTTAAGAATAATTGAAACTTTTATGTAAAAAATAAATAAATTGGACCTACTTTTGTAACTTATTTATCAAATATATATTTTTTATTTTATTCCTACTTTTCCACGACAATTTGCAACACTTTTCAACTTTTATTTCTCAACTGCTTTTTTACTTTATTTTTTTCTAAATTTAACACTTTTTCTTAAATAAATGTTTTTACACACTCCCAAAGTCCAAAAAGTTGCGAAGAAGCGTAGTGTTGATTCATTGTTTATTTCCGAACCTTTTTGTTTCCTCGCTGTTAGTTAAATAGAAGGCGGGTTTAAAATATTATTTTATCCATACGAGTATTATTTAAACTTTTATTAAAAAATCGACAAAAAAAAATACGAAGTTTGAAATAGTACGTAATTTATAATCGGGTCCACTTGAATTCCATTATCGAGGACCAAGACTTTTCCAGGAATATAATCCGCAGGTCACCGCGACCTCATCTCAGGGGTTGACTCTCATCAAGACGACCAGAACCTCCATTTTCCAATCCTGCACATCAATGAGTTGAGGCTTGGCAGAAATACATCATCAAGCCCCAAAATCTGATATCTATTTAGCTCAAAAACGATGAGGGAAATGGTGGAAATATTCCCAGCCAAACTGCGAAGGCTTTGGAACGATCTGGAGCTCCGGGTGTTGGTCCTTTTCAGCCTCTTCCTTCAGATTGTTCTCATAGCCACTGGAAATCGAAGAAAATACACAAGAAAGAAGTGGGTCGCAGTCATTCTTTGGCTATCTTACCTATCTGCCGATGCCGTCGCCACTATCGCACTCGGCGTTCTCTCCCAGAGCCAAGGCGATGCAGAATCGTTACACGATCCCAGCTACACAATAATGGCGTTCTGGGCGCCTTTCCTTCTTATGCACCTAGGCGGCCCAGACACCATCACAGCCTACGCATTGGCGGATAATGAGCTGTGGTCAAGGCATTTGCTTGGATTAGTTGGCCAAGTTGGTGTTGCAATCTATGTCTTCCTCAGGTCTTGGACTGGCACGCCCATAAACTATCTATGGATAGTGATTTTCGTTGCCGGGTTGGTCAAGTATGGGGAGAGGACTTGGGTTCTCTTCTTAGCCAGTAGAGATCAGTTCCGTGAGTCGATGGTTTCGCGCCCAGATCCAGGGCCCAACTATGCTAAGTTCATGGATGAGTTGGTTTCCAAAGAGGCCGAGGGATACAAAGTTTCTCTTGGAGAGCCATCGACATTGTTTCGTCCTCGTCGGTACTGATTCATCCTGCGGCGAACGTTGCGTGTACCGGAGAAGGAATTCAAGAAGCCATCATCTTGCACGAGGCCTACTATTTCTTTAGGACTTTCAAGCAGCTTTTTGCAGACTTGATTCTTAGCTTCCAGGACCGGGAAATCAGTCTTTCTTTCTTCAGGACACTCAGTTGGGATAAGGCTTTCAGCATAATTGAGGTTGAACTGGGATTGATATATGACTTGTTTTACACCAAAGCATTTATACTCTACTCTCTACATGGGTTCTTCCTCCGCGCACTTAGTTGTTCATCTACTATCGCTGCATTCATCGCCTTCCTGATGATTGATAAGACCTTGTACCCAACAACCGAGGTGATCATCACTTACATTTTGTTGGCAGGTGCTATTTTTCTTGAGATCTATGCAATCCTGATACTTCTTTCGTCGGATAGAATGATGATTTGGTTGAGTGAGGACTGGACGACTGTGCCTGAAATAAGAAAATTCAAGGATCCCATTGTGTTGGCCATCTGCAAAATTGTGTCTCTGCTTCAGTACTTACATATAGTACCAGCGAGAATGAGGTGGTCCAATGCAATGGGTCAATACAACGTCTTGAATTGTTGCCTTGAAAGTAAACCAAAGTGCACTAAAATCCATCAGTATCTGGAGAAGTACTTATTTTGGAATAGTGCAAGCATCCCAAATGGCTTAAAAGCATTGATTTTTTATGAACTAAAAGAAAGAGTGAATTCTGTTGAGTTGCACAAGCAGTTGGGTAGTTATAGGGGTGACAAGATATTGCTTAAAGAAATGGATTGTTTTGACAAGAGTGATGATGTAGAGTTTGATCAAAGTGTTATTCTCTTGCACATGGCAACAGATTTCTGCTATCACGCTGATGTTAATGAGGAATTAGATAGAACATGGCTGTATGAGTTCATTGTAAATGACAAGTCGTGTTTAGAAGACAATCTGAAGTTTAAGCGTGAAATGAGCAGATGGTTATCTGACTACATGATATATTTGTTGATCATGTCCCCTTTCATGCTTCCTAGTGGGATTGGACAGATTCGGTTCCAGGATACGTGTGCTGAAGCCATTGAATTTTTCGAACAACAAAAATTAAGTAGAAGAGATGCTTGTGAAAAGTTACTTAAAGTGGATACTCGAATTTCACCATCTGAAGTGAAAGGAGATAGAAGCAAATCACTCTTGTTTGATGCTTGCAGACTTGTCAAGTCTTTGCAATACCTGGAAGTTGGCCAAAAATGGGAGAAAATTACTCAAGCTTGGTTAGATATACTAACATTTGCTGCTGCTCAATGTAGATGGAATGACCATGCTGAGAAGCTCAGCCAAGGGGGTGAGCTACTCACTCATGTCTGGCTTCTGATGGCCCACTTTGGTATGACAGATCAATTCCAGATTTCACAGGGCTACGTGAGAGCAAAATTGCAATTGAAATAAATAAGTATACGAACGTATCAGAAATAGGGCTTTTAGGACCCCTTTTTTCTCCATTGCCACTTGTTGGTTGACAATAAAAATGCTGCTTTCATATTCATTTTTAGTTTCTGCTTCAATTTTTGGTTCATTCAGAGAGAAGAATTTGTAGAGTATGAATCTTGAGTTCTTTGGCAAAGTTGGCAGATAAAGAATGCATCTAAACTTTTCAACAACTGAAATGCAACAGATATTTGAGCTGAGTGTGCCATGCTTTATAATGACTGTCACTAAACTGGATTTGGCATTCTGCTGGTGGATGCTCAAGAAAGCTGATAAAGGCTGCAAATATAGATCAGCATAACAAGGCTCCGAGCAACGTCTCAAGAACTCAAAACCTTGGATTATGAACCTTTGCTGATTGGAAACTTGAACAAATGATGTTCTTAAACAGGGATATGGCACTTCATGCAATCTGACTATAGTTTTACAAAATGACAGGCTAGGATAGAATCAAGAGTCTTTGAATCTGAATTTCATTCCATAGCCTAGAAGACTAGAAGAAGAAGAATCGTGGCACACTGACATTTGCAAGAGATATATTTATGGAGTCAAGTTTGGAGAAGGGGGTTAAGGCTTTTCTCAGCAAAAACCTCTTTATTAAATCTGGGCAGAACTTGTTGCAGTCTCTGGGAGTCATGGAAGTAAAACGCTAAATATCATACTGGTAGTGTTAAATTACAGAAATATAACTGGGTTATTTGAACTAACAGATGGCTACTCTCTTGTCTTGATTCCTATGATGCACGGATATGCACACAACCGCACGGACATGACACGATATAGAGACAAGACACTGCATTTTTTGAAAAAAAAAAAAAAATAGGACAGAACATGCCTCCGACACAACTGTATAATACATATTTGTATTATTTAAGTATTCATGTAAAATATACATATATATATATAATTAGTAACATATTTAAACGTGTTCTATTATTCCTTGGTCAAAAAATTGAAAGACAAAAGCAATCCAAATTTTGGGTTGTGCTATGGTAACTACCACATTCTTGACATAATTAAATAATGGAATTGAATTTCTTCCCGAACGAGATTGCATCCCTTCCAAATATCAATTGATAGTTACCGAGGCCCTGAAAAGGAAGGTGCCTAGGCTTGCTAGACATGCTACCACCCTACCAAAGCCGACAAACAAAAAAAGTTCATCTGGGTTTTAAATTCTACTAGTCTAATTTATAGACTATGTCATTTTAAAAGGAGAAAAGAAAAAGAATTTCAACTTTCATAAAGAAAGAAAAAGTGAGAGTATTAAACACCCGAGAGGGTAGAAAAAAGTTACGAGTATTTAATACATACTAGTAAAAATTAAATATGGGATCAAAATTTTTTGATATTTAATACATATAATTATATTATGAAATTTTTTTAAAAGTTATAATTATGATAAAAAAATTTTAATAATGGTTAATATACGTATTCGTAGATGTGCAGATTAAATACAAATATAAAATAATTATTTAAGAATATTATGCGTCAAGTATTATATAGGTAAATATAATATGTATATTTAAATATTTCATATCAAAAGTATGAAATATTATGCGGTGGTTCAAAATGTGTACGGAGAATGAAAATATTTTTCAATTATTCATATGTACGTGTATTATATGAATATAATACAAGTTTTAACTAACAAATGGTAAAAATAAAAAAGTTAAAAAATGTATAAATGTAATTATTGCATACATAAAATGGGAAAAATGTGATGAAACACTGGATAGAAAAACTTAGTCATTGATGGTTCTTTTTTTCTTTTTTTTTATTTGGCCATTTTAAATATATGGTAGACTACAATCATTCTTGCATCTTTCCTGTTTAAGTAATTCTTCTAGTATTGTAGGATTGAAATATGAATTCATGCCTTCAAACAATAATTAAATTTAATTATATATATAAAAATTATTAAAAAAATCATCTTTATATTTCTTTTCTTTTCATTTCATTAATTTTTTCTTTTCTTTCCTATTTTATTCTTCTCAATTTTTTTCTTTTCGGATCATTAGTTTTCTTTTTCATCTTGTGGAAGACAATAACGGAGACGAGGAAAGGAGAGGATAGCGGCGAGTAGGGAGCATGGATGATAGGGTGGGCAACAAAGGGGGAGAGAGCAATGGGAGTGAGAGTGAGAGTGAGAGTGAGGGAGAGAGACAAAGGTGGGGAATGATACAGACAGGAAAGGTAGGCAGCAAAGGGGACAGAGAGGAGAGAGGTAATAGAGGGGAGCGAGAGTACTAAGGGTGGTTGAAGAAATGAGAGACGATGCAAGAAAAAGAGAGAGAAAGATTTAATAATTCATTAAGGTTCTGCATCTTTAAATTGACTCATAATAACAAAAATTAAGATTTAGTGTATTTTAATTGCTCAATTCCAAAATCTAAGCACTTTCTATATAAATGGCGCCGTGGGGTGGAGAAAAATGACATTTGGATTTAAGATCTTTTAAGTTTGTAGGGTAATGAAATTTAACTTGAATATATTATAAAGGCAGTTTTTTAATTATATAAATATTACAGATACATCATTTCAAATATAATTATTACCATGACATCCAAGAGTAGAACGGTAATCTAATAAACTGCTAACTTGAGTAAATTGAGAGAAAAATAGTCAATTTATGATTTTCATTTGAATTATTTAATGAAAAAAAAATTAAAGGAGATATTTTTGTAATTATACAAGATAGGAGGCGAGGAGATAGTAATATAACTATTTCAGAGAGATGTAAGTATAATTAACCCCAAAAAGATTGAACATAAGAAGGAATGCAACCCATTTTTGAGCTTTTTCTTTTTGTTTTTTTCCTGCATCCATGTCTACTTCTATTTTCGCTGTTATATGCCCAATTACAGCCAACTCTTGCATGCATTAGCATGTTAGGTTGTATGACATTTATTTCTCTAGTTTAGCTTCCATAATATGGCACTATTTTGCCTCCTTGGAACTGAATTTTATGATTCGTTCTTTCTATGTATGCATAACCACAAGAGTGGGATTTCTGGTTGCTGACCGTACAAAGGACTCAAATGAGCAGCCTAATTTGTTCCACACATGACTATATGCATGCTTGTGGGTGATGCATAAATGAAATCATTACTTGATAGAGTGTGGAAAATGGATTTGAGAAATAATGCAAGCTAACCAGAGATTGCCAATCTCATGCCTCCAAAACAAGCTTAGAAAACACCCCCTTTTAAGAATCTTAAAGCCCTTTTGCTTTCACTTTTGAAGACTCAAGATATTAGACACAGCTTAACGAATCATGGTAGTTTGTTAGCTCGTTAAGTTATTTGGGGAAAAGTGGGAACCATCCAGTATCCTCTTTTAGAAAAAAAAAAAAAAAAAAAAGACATTAGACGCATCATGACACGACTAGATTGATTTACGGATATTAGAACTTCTATATGTACTTGTTACTCTGTTGTTCTTTGGAGGTTTACATGTCAGTAATAATACAGTTAGTTGTTGGTCACCATCACACATAAGTGAGCATATATTCATATGATGCTAAGAGGAGAAAAACCGACCAGCGCTTTATAACAAGATGTCATCTCCTCTTTTTTACTCCTCAACAACAAGAAAAGAATACGAAAAGCATGACATGAGTGAGTGATACAGAAAACCTACTTCCAACCACAAAAGGCCATCACAATTATCACATGACTTTGATCACTCATCCTATAATAACATGCTGCAAATCCTACTTCATCAGATTTCACTAAACTCTTTTGTAGTAAAACATAGGCGCACACACTTTTTTCCTCCCATGGAGAAGAGATTATTGCAAATCAGAGATGGGATTCTGTTGCAGCATCCGTATCTTTTACTGTTCGTATTAGCATTGAGCTTCATAGTGATGGACCCTTTTGAGTTGAGTCCAGTGGGAGGCCATGACTTTAGACCTGTGAAGAATGACATTGCACCTTACCAGCAAGTCATGAAGAGTTGGCCTTGGGACAACCAGAGCCGTTTAGGACTTGGAAATTTGGAGTTTGAGGATGAAATTTTTGGCCCTGAATCCCTGGAATTCGATACCTGGGGCCGTGGCCCTTATGCTGGACTAGCTGACGGACGCATTGTGAGGTGGATGGGCAAAGATGCAGGCTGGGAAACATTTGCACTGGTCTCGCATAACTGGTAAGGCTTTTGTTTTTTCCCCTGTATGCAGAGAAAATTTTCATTTTACGTATGCCTTCCTTTGCTGGTTCTTGCATATTAAGCAGCATGAATGGAAATTCTTTTAAAAAAAAAAAGCACCAAAAACTGCACTAAAAATCACTGCATGAAAAAATAATAATATTATTGACAAAATATTAAGCGATAATGTCAAAGTCGTCACTAAAGATATGTATTAAGTGACAATAATTTTTGTGTTGCACCGCTGATAATAGCGTCTAATTTACACTGACAACATAAATATTTCATCGGTATAAGATTTAGTTTGAAGAGGAAAAATGTAAAAACAGACTTGCTGGTGTGTGAAACCATCTTCCAGGTCTAAGAAGCTATGTGCACAAGGTGTGGATTCAACAACAAAGAAGCAGTGGAAGTTGGAGTCCAAATGTGGTCGTCCCCTTGGCCTAAGGTTAGACAGAAAGAGTGGCAACCTATACATTGCAGATGCTTACTATGGCCTTATGGTGGTAGGACCTCAAGGGGGCCTTGCAAGTCCCTTGGCAACACATGCTGATCGGAAGCCTATTCTTTTTGCAAACGACCTCGATATTCATAACAATGGATCCATCTTCTTCACAGACACTAGCAATAGATACAACAGGGTGTAAGTTCATGGAAATCGAATTATAATCTACAGTTGCTTTACTTTTTTTCTTGTAAAGTGGATGATAAAAGGAAAGAAAACTTTGCATATAGGGACCATTTTTTCATTCTGTTGGAAGGGGAAGCGACGGGACGACTCCTTAGATATGATCCTCCTACAAAAACTACACATGTTGTCTTAGAAGGATTGGCATTTCCAAATGGAGTCCAATTGTCTAAGGACCAATCTTTTCTTCTCTACACAGAAACTACAAATTGCAGGTAGGCATGGAAAACTCTCTTTTCATCCTACATTAGTCATAACTCTTCAAGAATGCACGTATGGTGTTGAACATGATGCTTTCACAGGATCATGAAATACTTCTTGGACGGCCCAAAAAGTGGCAGAACAGAGCTGGTTGCAAACCTTCCAGGATTTCCAGACAACGTAAGGATAAACGAGAAAGGCGACTTTTGGGTGGCAATAGACTGTTGCAGGACTGCAACACAAGAAGTTTTCATTCACAATCCACGGCTGAGAAGCGTATACTTCCGGCTGCCAATCCCAATGAGGTATTTGGCAAGGTTTGTGGGAATGAGAATGTACACTATGATTGCACTCTTCAATGATAAGGGAGATATATTAGATGTTCTTGATGATAAGAAAGGTGCTGTGATGAAGTTAGTCAGTGAAGTGAAGGAGGCAAATGGGAAGTTGTGGATTGGAACTGTGGCTCATAACCACATTGCCACCCTTCCTTACCCTCTACAAATCCATTGATATGTTGAGAAATATTTGAATCATTTTGTATTACTTAATAATTTTGCTTAACTAGGTGAAAACATTTTCTTTTTCTTTTGTTTTTCTTTTTCTTCTTGTGGGGGATTTAGGGGGTGGGTGCTTTGGTGTTTCCTGACTTCAGAATGTAATATGAAATGGGACTTATCAAGTGGTGTATGACAGTACCAAGCTTGTTTTAGTTTATCAAGTGGTGTAACAATGTGTGTTGACAAGGTTTGGATCTCATTAGTTAAAATTCGTATTATACTCATATAGTATTTATATATATAAATAATTAAAAAAATATTTTCACTTTTTATATATATTTTGAATTGCCAAAAAATACTTTATACTTTTAAAATAAAATATTTAATACATGTATTGTATTTATTCGTATAATATTTGACGAATAATATTTTATTTTAATAAATATTTATAATTTATAAATATAACCTAAAAATTATTCAAAAATATTTATAAATACTAATGGAATATCTTATAAATAAAAAATAAAAATTCAAATAATTTATGAATAAGTTATTTATTATTAAATAGTTATCTTTAAGTTATACCATAATTATAAATTAAATAATATAGAAATATCTATAAAATAATTTTTGTATAATTTAAAAATAAGTGGAAATAATTCGTATAAAAATAATATCAAAATAAATTATATTTTTGCTCTCAAATAATTCTTTTAAAATCGTATTTTACCCGTTCGTCTACAAATTTGTATATTAACTACTTTTGTATTTTTTTATCGATTTTTTCACCATAACTTTTAATAAAAAATCATAATATACTCACACAATATTAATGTCAAAAATTTTATGTTGTGTATTTAACTAACTAGGAGACTAATAAATAAGAAGTTGAACATTGGATTAAATTGGCTAAGCAAAAACATGATCCAACCTGACATAAAGAAACATAATATGAGGGTGATTTCATTGCAAATATCATTTAAAAGCATAATTTAGAAATTTCCTCTGCATGTTTTTACTAATTTCTTGAGAATATGACATGAAAATTAGGAAAAATGCATTTAATGAAAAAAGAACTATTTTCTTGGACACAACTATTTTTTTTTCACGGATACAAAAATAACCATATATAATGTAATATTAACAAGCATTAAATTATTGTACTGTTAGATAATTTATTAGATATCTAATTGTTTTAGAATACAATTCATAACTCCAAAAATCTTGTATTAATGAAGAGGAAAATATGTGTATCAAATGTATGGAAGGCAATTTTATAGGTAATCTAGAAGCGCATCTTAACAATGAAAAAATTCTTACTTTAATTGGATTGTCTGTTCTTTCTATTTTTCTTTTCCAAGTAACTTGTCATCTTTGCCTTTTTAAGCTTGTGTGTGCCCTGCATTTAAGATAAGTTATTACTCCAATATTTGCAAATTGCAAGCATAATAATTAATAAAATACTAAATTGAAAAAATACACAGTGAACAAGTGAGTATAGTTATTTTATTTTATTTTTTTTGTGAAAATAAAATAGTCCAAACTTAAGCAAAAATACATGAAAAAAGAGGCATTCTAATTTAATATATATGGATGTAATTTCAATATGGTATAATGCGATTTTTATGGTATTATCATATTTAATATATTCTTGAAATAAATTTCAATCCACAGTAATATTATGCAGTTATGTGATAATTATTAATTTCAAAATCAGACTGGACCGTCGGTTTGATTGAAAATCGATGATCGATCTAGTCCGCTTAGCTACCAAAAATAAAAAATGAGGTTAAATCAATGACAATCGGTCAAGAATCAATCGAACCGATCAGAAAATCGGCCAAAAATCACTCCTAATCTTGTTATTTTTTTTATATTTTTTTTAGAAAATTTAAACTTTAAACTTGATATTTGATTATATATATGAGTTTATTTAGATTTTGAATTTTGTTCAACGTGTTTTTTAGTTAATTATTTATTTTTTTATCTTAAAATTTAATACATAACAATTAATTTATTATATTATTATTTTACATAATAAAATAAAAAATATAATTAATTTTTATTAGACCGGTTGAGCCATCAGTTCAGTTGAATCGCTGATTTTAATGAAAGTGATTTGATCATCGATTCAATTATAAAAATAATGATCATAATTAATGATTAATATAAATTTTTTTCCATAGTCCTAACTCTGATCGTAAAATTAATCAAATTTAATAACATCGGGCCAACAATCCCAAAATAAACTTTACGAGATACACGAATAATTGAAACTTTACAATGTACCTAAAAACTAATAGCTTTTATCAATATAGTACCCCCATTTATAAAATACACTTATCAATGTTGTATGTAATAATATCAGCTTCACATCTACTTTGTCAGGTATTGATCTTATCATGAAGATCACATGCGCATCTCAAAGTTATTGCCCAGCTTGAAGCATCTAATAGTTAGATGAATCTTTTATTAGAAAGCATTTCACGTCAACTCAAAGGTTTCTTAAATCATTTGTTAATTTAATAGATTTAAATAGTTTTAATTTTAATATTTATGATGAAAATATTTACATGGTTGCTAATGAGACGAAAAAATTATATTTATGGACAAGGCCATTGAGTATTATCTTAATGTGATTTTGACTTAGTGAATTAAGGGTTTTGGGGTTTGAATTGTTAATAGGAACATGACTTTGAACATGCAAAGTACGTGGATAATTATGGGCTTAGCATATAATATGAATAATAAAATAATAGTTATATATAACAAATGGTACTGGGCAATATAAAATATAAAATTAATATATTTTTTCTATCCAAAATTTATTATTATTTTTTTGGAACATCCAAAATAAAATTTTATTTTTTAAAATATTTTTTTTAAAAAATATTCTTTCATTTAAAATAATAATTTGATATCAAAGTTTGACCAATTTTTAAGAACAATGATGTAAAATCACATTAAATTTTCACTTTTCAACTCTCATATGCATTTTATACTTAGTATTTCTACTAAAACACTTCACCTAAAACACCCAAAATAAAATTCAGACATTTTCTTAACTTCTTGTTATTATAATTTTACTTAAATAACATGTGATAATTTTGGTCTCATTCACACAACCTCAGAGTCAAATATATGTTGTTTTAGTATACTATTGTCTTACGTTATTTCCTAAAGAGTTGTCCAAACATTTAAATAAAGGCAATATCGTCACAAGCTTTCAACTCCTACATGTTTCCACGTCCCATTGCATTTATCCAACTTCATTTGTTTATTCTAGTATGCGAAGTCAAATTTTTTTTTTTTTTTTGGATAATCCTTTATTGCAACCGCCCCTCCACCTCACCTTTGGAGTCCGAAAGAGAAGTTAAATAACGAGATGTATCTCAATTGTTAAATAACACACAAAAAATTCATATACAATGGTGCCCAAAACGGTTCATCCTAGCCTGGTAGGGCCCAATCATCCCTTTGGGATAGAGTTTATCCATCAAGTGAAATCAAACCCGCACACTGCGGTTGCCAAAAAGAAATAACTCTACAGCCTAAACTAAGTGAGTTATGCCCCGAGGGATGTGAAGTCATATTTTTATCACAATAGTATATCTATGTATTGTATATAACACCAAAAATATTGAAATTATTTAAGTGTGATGTGTGCGCATAGTTGGATAATTAGAGATCCAATCCACTAAAATTTTTAAAAATTCATCTCCAAATTCAATGGGTAAATTCATTCTAATTTTAAAAAATAAAATATTATATTTTTTAAAGATAATATTATTAAAAAAATTAAAAGATCTATTTTTTCCAAAAAAATATTATAGAAATATATATAGTAAAATTTTAAAAAATAAAAAAAATTATATGGGTCAATCTAGGCCAAGTTGGGTTTGAAAACCCAATTCAAACCCATATACCATTAAAAATTATCCCAGATGGGACGAATCGAGGTTTAGATCCACCTCATTATCATCTCTATGAATAATTTAATTAAGCTCACTTTTACTATATATGAAATTATATATATATATATATAAATCAATTAATTTTAAGCAAATATAGTTATCCATATTTATAAATCCAAAATTTATGTGGAATCTAACATAAAGGTATTGGTTTTTACATTTGGAACATAAATTCATCACTTTATCTTTTAATGTTTGAATAATTTAATTCATCCATCACATGCTTTTATATTTAAATTTAAAAAATTGTTTCTTTGTGTCTTGGCATGGATGAAAACTAGTTATTATTAATAAATAAATATCCCAACTCAAAATATTTCAAGTCGAAATACCCTTCTTGTTTCAAATTTAAAATTTCCTTGTCCCATATCATTTTATATATATAATCTCGCTGATTATCCACTTGAGTAGCCTTGCAGGGAAATTGGGAAAATCAATCCTCCTTGAAAAAAAATTATTACTCTTATTATAAGTCTCTATTTTTCAAAATAGAATTCTTTTTAAAATACATTTTCAATTAAAAGTTATGATTCGACATCAATGATTCTCAATCACTAATTTTAAGAACAATAATATAAAAGTATATAAAATTTAATTTTTTCCAATTTTGGCCAAAAATTTTGTTCCAAAATTAAAATTGGGATCAAGGGATAATCTACTAATGCACTTAAATGTGCCACCAAGTATGACTCTTTAATATGGGGAAAGAATGGTACTTTACTAGCTACAAGCAATAACACTATAGCATTGTCACATAATATTCAATAACTATAAATCCTTATTCCATTCCTTACTAGAAAGAAAATCATTTTGAGTAATTCAACTTTCAGACAAACAATACTCAATAGCTATAGACCCTTATCTTACTCTTTATGAAAAAATAATCAATTTGAATAATTCAATTTTCAGTATCGGCACATAATACTCAATAACTATAAACTATCGTCCCTATGAGAAAAAAATTATTTTTTGCTAACTATAAACTCTCGTCCCTATGAGAAAAAAAAATATTTTTTGTCCCCTAAAGATTTAAAAAAATTATTCGAAAGGTGGATGCAAGTGTACTGCTGCTTCAAAAAAGAATCACATACCGAATTATCGACCAAAGTGTGTATATATTGTGGACAACACACGATCGACTTTATCTAATGGATATTTTTTAAAATGAACATTCATTTTAAAATTTAATCGAAACGTAAATTTTAAATATTTGAATATATAAAAAAATTATTTTAAGTAAATCAACTTTTAGCGTGCTCACTCAAATTATAAAAGAAGCGTAAATAGTTAGATCTAAGTCTGTAAAAATTGCGGCTTTTCTCCATAACCAACCGCCAGTTGAGGAGGTTGACGGTAATGCAAGCATAAGGATGTTTGCAACTATTAATATTATTTTATTTGGGGGAGGGGGGAGTTTGCTTTTATTCATTAAAATTTACCTTTGCAATTGATTCTCATTTCATTTGTCGAAGAAAAAATTGCTAACACATTCAACCTGGTGTATTGTAAAATCAAATCATTTAAAATTCCTCCCCAAAACTCAAAATTTTGTAGCAGTCTCATGATTTTTGTTGACAGAGAATTCTCTTCCAAATATACCATATGATAATGACAATGAATGTTTGTTTCCAGCTTTATTATTTTCTTGGATTATATAGGAGACGTTCTTTTCACCCATAATTGAATTATCTTAAAAAAATTGATTGAATTTTTATACACCATAAATAGTTCCCTTACTTTTGATTCTAACTTTTGATTCTAT
Organism: Paulownia fortunei; assembly: GCA_019321725.1. Taxonomy (NCBI): domain Eukaryota; kingdom Viridiplantae; phylum Streptophyta; class Magnoliopsida; order Lamiales; family Paulowniaceae; genus Paulownia; species Paulownia fortunei. Next base: position 12,871,317 of record CM033123.1, read on the forward strand.
ATTAAGAATCATTATATTTACTTATTTTTTTATTTTTTTTATAATTCAAATATTCAATGAATATTCGACATGTTAACTATTATCGTGATACACTCGCTCACATCACATGTGACCTAAAAGAAGGGTCTGAAAGTTCACCCATAAAAAGCTATAGTACTCCATAGGAGATTCGAATCACCAATTCTCCATACTATGCCCCAAAAGTTTATCACTACGCCTATTTAAACGAGAACTATTCATTCTTTTGTTATATATAAATTTTGAGGCTATCATCTTTTTTTCAATTTATAATACATTTAGGGATCGTTTATTTTTTTGATTGGGATATAAAATGATTGATAAAAAATGTGATTAATTGTTGGATATGAATTGATTTTTTAATAAATATTTTGTTGGATTGTAAAAATGATATATTTGTATCAAATATAATCAAATGTATACTTTGTAAAATAAATGAGTGAGTAAAATATTATGATCAAAATGCCCTTGAAATTAATTAATTTTTTATTTTTTTTCTATTTCTTTCTTCTTCTTCTTCTGTTCTTTTTTCTTCTTCCTCCTCTTCCTTTTCCTTCCCCATAAGCATCCCAACCACCACTATTATCAAACCTTTTTAAGGTTGATTCTGGAGCAACAACCAAAAATAGCTCACAAAGGTTAAGAAAATACAAGAATCGAGAATATGAACGTATCCAATATATATTTGAGCAAATCAAAAGACATTTTTGGAGAATAAGAAATCTTTGAACTACATATTGGTTGAAAAAAAATGGAAAAAATATAAAGTGGAATTGCCAAGAATGGCTCAACAAAAACCATGCTGAAAATTAATGAAAATATTTACAAAATAGAAAGTCAAATAAAAAAAAAAAAGGTGCAAAAATCAACTTCTGTTGCAGCACTATTTCTTGGTTATTGCTGCTGCCTTCATTGGAAGCCATGAGAGGATGAGCTACAACAACAGTTGGGGAAAAATGCAAAACCCAATTTAAAGAACCACCAATTTCATCCCAAAAATACAAGAGCTACAAATAAAAAATTTCAAATACAAAGCTTTGGAATTAAGCATCATAGTACATACCCTCTAATTAGAATTTTTTTTGTTATTATTGTTTCATTGAAATCTATAAAAAGATAATAGACTGTGAAAGGCAACAAAGAAGAAGATTAAATGAGATACGATAGTAAAAATTATAATTTTATATTTTAATTTTAAGAACAAAATAAATATTTTTCAAAGAGGTATGAAAGATAGGCTAGTAAGATTATGGGGTCAAACCTTAAAATTGGGATTGTAATTAGGCTTCAAATTCAAAATACCATCGGCTTTAATGATATCCTATGAGCCTCATCCATAAAAGTAAATAATTGATCAACTTGATTTATTTAGCCAATCTAATCCAATTCATAAGAAACAAGGCCTTATTATTATATTGAGGACAATAAATTTAATGATCAAAACGTTTTTTTTGATATATATGAATATTGGGGTTAGATAAACTTTGGATGAAAAAAATATTTGGGTGATTATTTATCCATCTTTTTATAATTTGAGATCTCATAGTATGCCTATGATGAAAGGACTTCCCCCTTTAATGTAACAGAAAATAGGTTGTGGCGAACAAGCAGAAAATGGGCTCACCCTCTTGAAAATCCCCTGTAAATTAGCATCAAAACCCTTAAAAACTACGTGCTTATACAACTAAAAAACCTCTCTCTAAATCATGCTCAGGCTCTTCTCTTCCACTTCCAAATCCAAATCATCAAAATCCTTAATATCTTACTCAATTGCAATTCATTTTCCACCTTTTCACCATCTTTCTGACAGCTCTGCTTATACGCAGTTGAGTGTGAAGAATCTTTACTCATCTTGGCATTCTATAAATTCCACAAAGACTGCACCTTTGAGTCAAAACGGAAATGGGTTTTCCTCATCTGGGTTCCCAAGAATTCCTGCAAATTTTGCAGATTTTAGTCAGGAGGGAGGTGGGCTTTGGAGGGCTCAGGGTTTGATTGGTGGTATTAGAAATTTCAGTAGTGAATCAGTGAGCAGAGAGTCTCTGAATTATGATGTGGTGATTGTTGGGGCAGGACCAGCTGGGTTATCAGCAGCTATAAGATTGAAGCAACTGTGCAAAGAAAAGGATGTTGATTTGTCAGTGTGTGTTGTGGAGAAGGGAGCTGAAGTAGGTAATTCAATTGTTGCTCTGTTCTTTTCACACACACACACACACACACACACACACACACACATATATATATATATATATAATCTTTTTGTAAGTGTTGCATGAAATGCTGCATATCATTGCTCTGGTATATGCAAATGGAGCTATACAGTTTGAAGTAATTGTGTATTTGGAATTTGGATATAGTGATTAGTTGGTTGAGCTTTCCAATTTTTCTTGAATTCTGATTTGATCAGTGGCATTTTGGAATTCTGGTCTGCAATAACTTCTCTTATGTTTTGCCAACAAGAACGATTTTGTCTTTTGGTTTCTCTTGTGGATACCTGGAAATTTAGCTAAACAATCAACTGAAATATATTCTCTTTTTGAGTATCTTGAGTGTTTCTCCACGCATTCCCATAGACGTGGAAATAGACCAACTTGGTCAATTTGATTTAATTGTGAAGTCAATCATAACTGTTTATTCAGAAGAAGAATTGGTTTGTGATGTTTACGCCATATATGATGAATTCATTCTGAAGCTATAAAAGATGAAGCTATATGTTTTCAAAAAAACCACATCCTATTTGGCTGCTGCTTACCTGCTTCAGCGTAATTGTTTATAGATAATGGCTATTCTTTGTTACTGCTTCTTCTTATAGAATTCTAAGCCACAGACAGCTGCAGCTTTTTTTTGTCATTTGATTCCTTAGGTGCTCATATATTATCGGGGAATGTTTTTGAGCCTCGAGCATTGGATGAACTTCTCCCAAATTGGAAACAGGAGGAGGTTTGTGCTTCCATTTTCTTTGTTTCCATTTTATAAATTGAAAAGGATGTTGTGAAATGCAGCTTTTAGAGTCGATACAAAAACTTTAACTTATAATATGTTTGCTGTTTTTTGGCTGCTGAACTGAATGTAATGTTTCTCTTTAGCAGAAACCGTGCAGAACTTACATTTGAGAATATGAATGGCTGCTTATGTTATAGAGTCAATAATGTAACATGATCAGGATTTGTGATGAATTGAACATCCTGATCTTCTTGTAAAATTTCATTTCAAGAAAATGAGTGAGGAACTGTTTATGAATGCGTTGTTATGATTAGGATCAAGGTGACACAAGAGTTGTTACTTGAACTTGAAACACGCATTAGTTAAAGTTTGCACACTTTTAGTTTCCTCTGGGGCTTACTCAACTATTAACTCATCCCTGGTTGGTCTGTAGCATTTGTGAGTGAACTATATGATTCTTATGCCGTGAAAGGTCTCAGTTATTTTCAGTATCAATTGGTTTTAGTTCAGAGAATTCATTCAGTTTATCACGTTTAGGTATAGATTTCATTCAGTGCTATATCTCAAGAGCATACAGAATGCTAATAGGATAAAATTGTAGTTAGGGTGACTCAAATTGGCATCTCGATGGTCCACCAGACTCTTACAGAGATGGTGAAGCCACACTTGAGAAAATGCACTCAAGTAACTCTGACAAATCTTGCCTCTTCTATTTCAATTGAAAGGCTTTTTCACTTGCTAATAATAAAAGTGTGAGCAAATGATGAACCAATGAAAGAGGCATATTATTATTTCATAGACGATATACCTTCTACGTGTTCACCTATGTTCCAAATCCACTCATTCTTCTTTACTGCCATTCTTTAGTTTGATTTTTCAGTTATTAACGCTACTTGCAGGCACCCATCCATGTTCCTGTTACTTCTGATAAGTTTTGGTTGCTTTCTAAGAGTCGTGCTTTCCCCTTTCCATCCCCATTCAATAACAGAGGAAACTATGTCATAAGGTAATATTACCTTTTATGCCTGTCTTAATCAAGAAAATGGTACAAGAACTTTCTTTATTGTAACCCTATTGTAATCTTGTTTAAGGTGATATGATTCAATGGAAACTCATGGTTTCTGTGTGGCAAGGGAACATCCATGTTAATGTGCATATTTATCTAAATATGCAGTTGTTCACATAATATTAGGAATTGTGACTTGTATGCACGTTCATACTAATGTCAACCTAGTTTTGTAGTTTGAGTCAGTTTGTACGTTGGTTGGGAGTGAAGGCTGAAGAATTAGGAGTTGAGATATACCCGGGCTTTGCAGCTAGTGAGGTATTTACTATTTTTGTGGCTCACTAATGTAATGTTCATGAGTTTGTGCTCTCATTTTATCGTTTACTTTCAGATACTATATGACACAACTGAGAAGGTAATTGGCATTGCAACCAATGATATGGGAGTGGCTAAAGATGGCTCTAAGAAAGACAATTTTCAACCTGGTGTGGAATTAAAGGGCAAGTTTTATGACGTAAACATTCTTCTTGCTTCATTTGATATGGATATTTGGGTTGAGGATGCCAGACTGCAGATATTGGATTTTTTGGGGGCCATTTATGGGTTACAGCAGTGGAAATTTTGCAACTATAATGCATCTGGGCCTACCATTTTTCAATCGCTTTTTGTTTACATTCGATGATAAGCTTGTGGAATGTTAGTAATTATTTTGTCCATAATTTTGCGGCCAAAATGGAAAGTGTAGCTACTTTTTCAGGTCATAGTCTGTTAATGCAATTAAAAGGTCTAATATCTACTTGACTTAGAGTAGCCATATATATGTGTATATATATATATTTATTCTTGCCCATGGCTTCTAATATCCAGGAGATCTGTTGGAAGAGAAAATTTTGCATGTGTGGGGCAGGGGGTGGGGGTGGGATGGGGATAAAGCTGGTAGTGACGGAGTGTAATAAAAAGACAAATGATATGACTATTTGTTGAGAAGTGGCTTGAACTGAATAACTAAATGGTGGTCTCTGTTGCACTAAGCACTATCTATATTGTTATGTTGTGGTTAATGCAGGACGTGTGACTCTGTTTGCAGAAGGCTGTCGAGGATCTCTATCTGAGGTTTATAGAAATGACCTGTTGTCTATGACTTTATCAAGAGTTTCTGTGCCGGCTAAATTAATTCCGGGATTTTCAATAATCTGAAATTCTATTGATTTATACACAGAAAGTAATCAGAAAATACAACTTGCAAGAGAAAGGGCAAGGGCAACATCAGACTTATGCTTTAGGAATTAAAGAGGTATATTTGCAGCATCCTGCATGACAGAGCTTCTTTTTCCTGCTAAACTCTGCACATGCCTGGTCTATTGGTTTTCTGGTTGCACAAGCTTCTTATTTGTTCTTCTTACACACCTCATCTTCTATGTTTATCTTGAACAAGCATCCTCAACAAGCACTCGCAAACTACAGTTTTAGTAGTGTGGAAACATTTTACATTGTTGAAATCCTTTTGATACTTGTGTTCTTTTATCTAAATTGAAAGCTAAGAAGTGTCTAAGTCATATCTTATTGTATATTTCTCTGAATACTATAAGTCCATGGATGGTCTAACAATTAAAACTGTGGTTTTTTATTGCTTCTTTCCGCACGCTCCTCAATTACTTGACTGGAAATATCTTTTCCGTGAGACGCTATGAATCCTTGACATTGATGCTATAAGTGTTATACTTTTTCTCTATTTTTATTCTTGAAAATGAACCTAGCTCCTCAAGTTATTTATTTGTCAGGTTTGGGAAATTACTGCAGACAAGCATCATGCTGGCTCTGTGCTTCACACAGTAGGTTGGCCACTGGACCCCAAGACCTATGGGGGATCTTTCCTGTATCATATGAAAGATAGACAGGTATTTCTTATTACCACATGCATTTCCTAATTGAAATGACAATTGTGATGGAGATACCCAAAATTGTATTTAATTGGAGAAATTTACTCAGAAGATTTATTTTACGTCAAAGTCTTATATTATCTGGTTAAATTATTCAAAGGTAAATTTAACTCTTTTGATTGAGATCATCTTTTTTGGTGAGAAAAATTTGGAAGGGATGAGCATAGTGGAATCATGTTGCCAACTGAACAGAAAATGTTTAGAACAAGCATTGCAAGTTATTAACTTGCAACAATTTACAGCAAGGTTGTCCTCTTCTAGTGAGTAAGTTGAATGGAGAAAAGATATCTGACATTGTCACTGTTAGGCTCCTCCAATGTCATACGCACCCAGAATGAGGGTATTCAGTGTCCATGAATTAGATGACCATGAGACACAGTTTGTTAATGATCTAAAATTCATCTTTGGCTGTTGTGGTTAATAACCTTTCAAGGTATGTACTTGAGGGGCTATGTATTGACCCATAAAGTTTCCAATGTTTAATTATTTCAACAGTGGAGTGGTTCAGACTGGAAATGGTGCCAGAACCATGTTATACAGTATGGCAAGATTTTCCTTATTTATTTGCCCTCCTTTTGTAGTACCCATTCACCGTGAAGATTCTGTGGGAGACTTCCCCCAAGGCTCAGGACCTTCTGGCCCTTAAAACAAGTTCATGCCATGTGAAATGTTTTTTTGACTCTTCTAAGTACATCCTGAAACTTGTGTCATAATTTGCATGGATCATGTAACTGGAAAGATTGTTACAGATATTTGGGTCGTTTCAAGACTCCTTAAGTTTTATGCATATTTTGGACAAATTGAATAATCACGTTCCCAGGTGATTATTCAAGGAAAAGGTATTCCCTCCCACAGACTGATCCATGGGTATAACTCAAATAGCTTATGATGAGGAATAATTGTCATGTAGATTTTTTTAGCACTTTATTTAGTTTGGATTTTCCAATGTTAACAGCATGCCATATACTTGATTGACATCCATTTCTGTCCTCTAGCGTTGAAAATAATAGCACACTCCATAGCATATCTCCATTTCTAACCTATATTCGGTGTATGTTTCCCCAACAATTTTTCTTATGTGAAGCAGACTTCTTGTGGAAATGTGGGTTTTTTGTAGAATTTGCTTTAATTCAGAGCATTTCTCATTGTAAAAAATTTGAACAGAGCTTGAACACTTGTTTCCTGATTTTAAAATTTGACCATTACTGGTCATCTGTACTGATTTAATCTCTACTTAGGTAGCCATACTGGTTCATCTCTAAGCATTCTAGCTGTTGAGGTCAACTAACCATTATTAACTTATGTGTCTTATAACATTTTTCTTTCATTTGTTTACTATGTCAGAGAACAAGCTGTTATATTGGTTTAAAAGATTTAGTTCTGATATTCACTTCCCTATTTCTTGCCTTCCATAGGTGGCTATTGGATTTGTGGTTGCATTGAATTATCGCAATCCTTTCTTGAATCCTTATGAAGAGTTTCAGGTAAATTTGGAGTCTTCTGGTTTCCTTTTAATCTTTATTACTTCACTCTGATCTTCTACACTCTGGATGAATTTGCTTGAATCTTGCTTACTGATCTTGCATAAGAGGTCTTAATACATTTTTCCTTCTTTGTTCTGTTCAAAGAATCTTTTTTGTTCTAGCTGTGGCCAGGTTATCCATTGACTTCAGAGTGTGTTTGGTAGGGAGTATTGGGGGAGCGGAGGGATTATAGGGGTTGGAGGTCCTTCCCTTTTTCAATAGGAAGTGAATGGGAAGGAGGAGGGATAAGTCAATCCCTCCTCCACAGAGAAATTATATCCCTCCAACTTTGGAGGAGTTGGAGGAAGGATTGGACCGAAATTAGTTTGCAAATTATGTCCCCTCCCCTTTGATATTATTATTATACTGAAAAAAACGAAAGTGATTTTCTTTCCTTCCCCTATGTGATACAAAAAACTTCTAGGGTTTATTATAGGTGAAGAATTTTAATCCTTGCCCATCCTCTTCCTCTCCTCCTCCCCCACTTGTGATTCCAAAAGTAGTCATAGTTTGAGAGCACCTTTTTTATTTGAGAATATTTCATTCTATTTAAGTTTATTTAGTTTTTGAATTCAATGCAAACTTGCCAATTGAATGAATATCTACACATGATGAAGCTAGCTGATAAAAAAGACAATTCAAATTTCATTAATGCTGAAAAAGATTGAATTTTATTCTATCTGGATGCTTTTGTATCTGAATTTCGTTTACTGAAGATACTGGTGTAAATTGAATAAAGATCAATTCTAGTGAATAAATAAAAAATGATTACATAAATCTATAGGTCAGTAAAACGTGAAAACTTATGCTGCCTTATTTGGGAAACATGCACAGTTACCAGACATGAGACATTCTTGCATTAAAAGACTGCACATGTATATGTATTTTAGCAAATCACAACTAAACAACTAAGTAAAAACTTGGTTCTAGTTCTTTCTAGTATGTGACCGATGTCAAATTATCGTAGGAAACTTTTTTTTGGTCTTGTAGAGATTTTTTTTCCTTCATATGTTTATTGGACCTATTCTATTTACAGATGCAATCTTTATTATTTTAATAAAAGTATGGTTAACTAGAGGGGATCATATACAATGACTCTGATGTTGCTTCTTTTCATGCCACCAAAGTGGAGCACCATAGGCCATGTCATTGTAACACGAGACACCATGATAACATTTGGTAACATACAGAAACTGTGTAATTTATTTTCCTGATTCACGAGATCACTATAATTCCATAAGCTCCTTTAGAATTGTATGAAGTTTGGAGGATCTAAAATTCCCAAGAAAAATACAACATTTGACATATATAAAACTTCATTATGTGACTCATCCTTACGGTTGAAAATTATGTCGACTAAAATATTTGCAATAATCTTAAATTGGTTAGTAGTCCAATATAATTCAGAGAAATCAAAAAAGAAAAAAAGAAAAAAGGAAAACAAAAGAAAAAAATTATGTAAAACTAAATGTCATAAAAAAGCAAGCAATAAGTCCTTTATCGCAGTTTGGAATTTCACTTGTGCTTCCGTCATAGTCAGTATTTACTCAATAATTTGGTGAGTGAGTGAGTTATCATACTTAGCTATAAACCAAAAATGTCCTCTTATAATATCAAGCATAACTTGAAATCATGAAAAAGATATCTCGAATAACAAATAAGAGAGTCGGTTCCTGGAGAAAGTAGTTTAACAGAACAGAGATTCCTAGTCATTTACATAGCAGATAATAAACAATCATGTGATGCGCCATGAGGTTTTTGTTGTTTAATGTTAGCTCCCTGAGTATTTCTTCTATGCATGGGACAAAGAAACCAGGTTGGAGGGCATGAACAGGAATCCTTGAGCCAAGTGTGTCAGTGAATAGTTCTTCTAATCAGATTTGCAAATATAATATTTCTGCTTGACCAGCTTTATAAAAGAATGTTAGTATTGTTTTAAACATATTCCAAAGACACTTACTATCACACGTTTTAAAATATATAACTAAGCAGTAGAATAAGCTATGGAAAAGCGTCTAGAATCATTATGTCACGCTCTGAGTCCATAGGGTGCGGGATTACAAGTGGGAATTTGACACAATGGATCCCCTAGCAACTAATCCACATTCACTTTGCGAAACTCATTATCCAAGTTGCTAGAAGAATCTATTTTACCCACTAATAAATACCCACTAATAAACTAGTCTAAATTTCCTATCACAATCCATGTAGGATATCACAAGCATTCCCTTCTGGATATGTGATGTTCTTATCGCAGTCCTTCCACCTTCCAAATTTGACCTTACTGCACATTTGGTCGGGCCTCTTGTGTTGATAGTACCTTCAGTTTGGCTCTGATACCATTATGTCTCACTTTGGGTCCATGGGATGGGGGCCTCATGAGTGAGACTCCAGTGCAATGGGATCTAGCAACTAATTCGCACTCGTTTTTGCTTTGTAAAAATTATTAACTTAAGTAGCCATAGAAATCTATTATGTCCAGTTACAAAACTTATAAAAATTTTCTTCCATAATTTATGTGGGACATCACAATCACCCATTTGGATACGTTATCCTTGTCGCGCAATACATGTCCAGTCAGGTCTTCCGTGTCGATAGTACCCTCAAGGTCGGCTCTTATACCATTCTATCATGCTCACACCTCGGGTCCACGAGAGGGGAGTCAACAAGTGAGACTTCGACATAATGAGCTTTGCTAGCAACTGATCTGCACTTGTCCTCGTTTTGTGAAAATAGTCAACTTAGTTGCTAGAAGAGTTCATTGTACTCATATGTAAACTAGTCCAAATTTCCTTTCGTGTAAGATATCACAACTTACCTAAAGAAGAGCACGATGTGGTTTCAGTTTTTTTACTAATTTCAAACCAAATTGCCTTATGCGAGCAAATTGATATCGGTATTTTATAAACTAAAATCGAAGGTGCGAGCGCAATTTGGAGTGGTTTTTGGGTTTTCAAGTTGGTTTGTTTTATAACTTAAATAAATGAAAAAGTTCTATAACTTAAATTGCCTTATGCGATTGATATTGGCATTTTATAAACTATGGAGTGGTTTTTGGGTTTTCAAGTTGATTTGTTCTATAACTTAAATATATGAAAAAGTTTTATAACACGTGCATTTCTCCATAGCAAAAATAGCCTTTTATATCATGTAAAACAATCGAAAGGAATAAAATTATATCCTTTGTTTCCATCGAAGGATTATATTTTGTGTGAAGTGAAGACTTTGGTAGTAAAGAGACACTTGTATGATACTTTGTCAGTGTCATAGAATGCCCCCTGTAATACATCATTATATTACTTTTTTGGTGGTCAATTTTCTGATCTTTAGAAGAAGAAATTGATTCACTCATATACCATGAAACTACAAGGAAAAATAGAAACTTTGTAAAATAAACAATAAAATGCTGAAAAATAAGTAGAAAAAAGGCTGAAAAATCTATATATACTGATGCTTCTAAAAGAAAAAAATGTTTAAACTTTCCAAAATTAAAATTAAACATTGAGATGAATGAAAAGCAAAAAATATCATGAGAGATGAGATGGTGAGCATGTTAAGAATTAAATTCTAAATTAAACTTAAACAGTCAGCACAATCAAGAGTTCACTATTAAAAACTTAAAAGCTAAATGTTAATAAATTTAAATATACATATATAGGCGGTGTGATATGATTTATTCGAAACCTCAAACCTCCACTAAATGGTATAAGGTAATGCGGTTTTGATTAAATTTCTACACCACAATTAATGTAGTCATTCGACAAAAATGGCATGGGTCGGGTGGTTTTTTAACTTTCATGATGCCCTCCTTAAACTACCTGATGATATTCTCAAATTCTTTAAGACTTCATTTGGATTGATGTATTTGAAGCTAAGGATTTCAAATCCATAACAACAAATTCATTGAGCTTGTTGGATAATCTCATAATACAATAGGTTTCAAATCCATGAGCTCCCATTTTAAGCTATTTTTTGAGTGTATTTCAAATTCATTTTATATTAAATCATTTGAAATTCTTTCCCTAAATCCTCCCCTCATATCCAAATTCTTCAATTCAAATGCAACCTAAGTGTTTTAAGTAGAAATTATAAATATATAAGTTATACAGTTAGCTATTCATAGGACCTCAAGTGTAAGGCCAAACCAAAATAATACAATTATTGGTAACTTGTTATTCTAGTGCATAGTGATCCAGTTATTTTCTTACACCTTGAAGTGACAACTATATGCCAAGGTCAAGATCCCGAACTGATGCATGCAATTAAGAAATTACCATTACTTTATCCCTGCTTGGACTATGTTACTTAATCCTCATGCGCGCATGTAAGAAGAAACAAGAAATGGAGGTAAAACTCTGTCTTCATTAAATTAATTTGAAGCTGAGAATTACATATATAGATGGAGGATAAAAATTCAAAATCCTCACAAAAGGAAAGAAAGTAAGTTACCTACATTTTAATAAAACAAAATATTCGTACATCCAAAACTAAATATGTACTTTCCTAACTAAAAAACATTCTGAATAAAACAAAATATTTCTACATTCATGGCCAAATATATTAGGATATTCTAACACTCCCCCTCAAGGTGGAGTGTAAATGTTGGTCATTCCTAGTTTGCTTATTAGATCTTCAAAACTTGATTTATGTAAGCTCTTTGTAAGGATGTCTGCAACTTGTTGCTTGGTAGGAATGTAGGTCATGCACACACTTTCGTTATTAATCTTCTCTTTAATAAAATGTTAATCAACTTCCACATGTTTTGTCCAATCATGTCAGACAGGATTGTGTGCTATGCCTACAGCTGCTTTATTATCATAATACAGCTTTGTTGGGACAACATTGGGCATCCTTAGCTATTTCATTAGAGACTCAACCATATTCCTTCACAAATTCCATGAGCCAAAGCTTTAAACTCGGCTTCTATACTGCTACGAGCTACCACGGATTGTTTCTTACTTCTCCAAGTTACTAGATTGCCCCAGACATTGGTAAAATATCCCGATGTAGATCGCCTATCTATTGATGTGCCTGCCCAATTAGCATCTGTGTAGATCTCAATTAGTATTCGCTCATTCTTCTTGAAGTATAAGCTTCTTCTAGGATTACTTTTAAGGTACCTTAGAATTCTGCGCACTACTTCTAGATGTCTTTCCTTTGGAGAGTGCATAAATTGACTTTCCTTACTTACTGCGAAGGCAATATCTGGTCTGGTGTGAGAAAGGTAAATGTTTACCAACTAACCTTTGATATCTTTCCCGGCCAATAGCCCTAGAGTCTTCTTCCAAGCCTAATTTGTGATTCGATTCCATTGGTGTCTCGGCAGGCCTACGCCCAAGCATTCTAGTCTCTGGTAGAAGATCAAGAACATATTTTCTTTGTGAGATGGATTTACCATCCTTATTCCTTGCTACCTCCATTCCTAAGAAATACCTTAGGTTTCCGAGGTCTTTAATTTCAAACTTTCCTGCCAAGAATTTCTTCAGTACAGCTATCTCTACAAGATCATTTCCTATCATAATAATGCCATCCACATAAACTATTAGTATAGCAACTTTACCATCATCAGAGTGCTTAAGGAACAAGGTATGACTAGTTTGGGCTTGTTCATAGCCATGACTCTTAACTACTCTTGTAAACTTATCAAACCACTCTCTATAGAGTGACTTTTTAAGTTTACATACTCTTTTTCTATCTTCTCCGAACCTCGGAGGAAAGTCTGTTTACACTTCTTCATGTAGATCACCATTAACGAAGGCATTTTTTAAATTCAACTATTGCAATGTCCAGTCTAAGTTGGGTGCCAATGACAAGAGGACTCTCATAGTGTTGAGTTTGGTAACTGGGGCAACCATATAGTCTAAGCCATAGGTTTGGGTGAATCTTTTGGCAACAAGTCTTGCTTTGTACCTGTCAGTGCTCCCGTCCGCCTCATATTTAACTGTGAATACCCACTTACATCCTACAGTTTTCTTCCCTTGTGGTAACTCCATAACTTCCTAGTTTTTTTTTCTGTAATGCACTCATTTCTTCATAAACTGCTTGCTTCCACTCTGGTTTGTTGAGGGCCTCTTTTATATTCCTGGGGATTTGTGCCTTGGAAATGGAAATAGTAAAAACTCAAAAAATGGGAGATAGTCTTTCATAACAAACCAACTTGCAGATTGGATGTGTGCAGGTCTTGTTCTATTTCTAAGTGCTATAGGTAGCTCTAATTTATCTGGTTGTGCCTTGGGATAAGAAGATTCCCCATGTTCTGATTCAATAGGAGACTCGGCGTTGGAGCTAAGCCTCGGTTCAGTGGATTGACAAGGCTGAGTTTCGAGCTTATCACTGCCCTGTGGTTGTTTCTTCCTTGAATATACAAGGAGATCTGGTTTATTGAGCTTAAAGTGTACTTTTGTTTCTAAGTTATCATGAATTATTGATAGCATAATAGGGTCAACATAGATGATATTTGGTAGTGGAACTATGGGAGGATGTGAGATAGGAGGCGAATTTGAGGGATCAATGACTGATTCCCAAGATTCATCTTTACCTAAGTTCTCCTCCTAAAGAGAAGATCTTGAAAAATACGGTTGACTCAACAAATGTAACATCCATACAAATAAATACTCGTTTAAGAATTGGGGAATAACACTTATACCCTCGTTGAGTGGGCGAGTATCCGACATATACACATTTGTTGGCTTTGGGATCAAGTTTGGATCGATTTTGGTCTTGAATATGAACAAAGGCAGTGCAACTGGAAATTTTTAAGGGTAATGATGAGACAGAGCGAAATGAAGGATGGGTTTTGGGAAGAAATGAAAGTGGAGACTAAAATTGTAAGACTTTTGAGGGCATTTTGTTTATGAGGTAACAGACTGTTAAAATGGCTTCACCCACAATTATTTTTGGCACATTTATAGTAAACAACAGAACTTTAGCAACCTCAAGAAGATAACGATTCTTTCTCTTTGCGACGCCATTTTGTTGTGGTGTATCAGGGCAGGAACTTTGGTGTATGATTCCTTGAGTTGCTAAGTTTTCACCTAAAATGGAGTGAAAATATTCTCTTCCATTGTCAGTTCTAAAGGTCTGAATAGTTGTTTGGAACTGATTTGTAACAATGGAGTGGAAGTTTTGAATTTTTTTTGATACCTTTGATTTTTCTTTTAGGAGGTAAACCCAACATATTCTTGTGTGGTCATCAATAAAAGTAATGAACCACTTCGTGCTTGAGATGTTTTTTATACGAGAAGTCCCTTAGATATCGCTATGAATTAATGAGAATGGACGAGATTCTTTGTAACGTTTAATTGAACAAGGGACACGAGTGTGCTTTGCAACTTGACAAATTTCACAAGAAATAGAACTTGTGTTTTTATTTAAGAATAATGTAGGAAACAAATGTTTTAGGTAATGAAAATTAGGATGACAATAGCATAATTACATTATTATTAGAAACAAAAATCGATTCACTTTCACTAATTGAGGCTTGCTTCTCCAAGAGAGAATCATCCACAAAGTAGTAAAATCCACCTTTTTCTCTAGCATTGCAAATCGTCTTCCCCGAGATTCGCTCCTGTATTTCACAAATAGTAGCAGGAAATTTAGTAAAGCAGTCAAGGTCTTAAGTCAATTTACTGATTGACAACAGATTGCATGATAATTTTGGGACATGAAGGAATGAGTGCAAGACCAGATTTTCTGACAGCTTTATCGAACCTTTACCAACTATTGGGGAACAAGATTCGTCAGCTATTCTAACTTTGGAATTATCCGTGCACAGAGTATATGAAAGAAACAATGATGAGTTACCTGTTATGTGGTTTGATGCCCCGGAGTCGACAATCCAAATATTTTTTGAGTCATTTGTAGCATCGTTTACATTAAAAGCAGTACCCTTTGTAAGCAAGTATACTGGTGGCTGAATTGGTGTTGGTGGATTGTCTTAAGAGTATGTGGAGTTGCTCCAGTTGTGACTTATTGAGAGAGACATTAATGGTTTCATTAGTGTTGGTATTCTCTAACTTAGACTCCATTGATGCTTGAAATCCTTTATTCTTACCAACATTACGCGGCTTCTAATTTGGAGGCTTTCCGTGCATATCCCAACAATTTTCTCTAGTATGTCCAATCTTTTCGCAATGATCGCACTTGATTCCATGTTGATTCTACTTCTGATCTCCTCCAGGCCATCTAAAAGATTCCAAAGAACCTTTTACAATCAATGCCGTGGTCTCCGCAGATCGGTCTTCAAGGCTAGGAAAGGCAACCTGACCCCATTTTTCTCCCAACATAACTTTGCGCTTATTTCCTTCTCGTCTGACTTTGGAGAAGGCTTCCCCAATGGAGGGTAATGGCCTTTTTCCAAGGATTCTCCTATGAACATCGTCAAGTTCCTTGTTGAGTCCTGCAAGAAAATCATAGAGCCGCTCTTTGTCGATAAACTACTTAAACTTCACATGCTCCTCCATATCCCCACAATCGGCTTCATAGAACATATCAAGTTCTTGCCAAAGTGTTTGCAGTGAGTTATAGTACTCTGTTACATCAGAGTTACCCTGATGTGTATCCTTGATCTTGTTTTTAATCTCAAAAACTTGTGAAGCATTTTCGAGATCTGAATAATTTTCCTTAACAACATCCCATATGGCCTTTGCGGTGTGAAGGAAAAGATATGTGCGGCTGATCTTTACTTCCATTGAATTTATCAACCACGCCATGACGATGGAGTTGTTAAGTTCCCAATTGGGGTAACTAGGATCTTTAATATTGGGCTTCCTCGCTTACCCGGTGATGCATCCTATTTTCCCTCTTCCTCGGATCACCATGAGGATAGATTGGGACCACTGGAGAAAGTTCTTCCCATCTAACTTGTGGTTGGCGATGATAAGTAATGGGTTTTCACCTAAAGATTGAGTTGTGATCGTAGAAGATTGAGAAACAAGATCAGACGACATGGCAGAAGATGCCTCCTTGTTAAATGCAGATATTTCTTTGTCGGAACTCATTTTTGGTCAAATTTTTGAAGCTGATTTTGGTTTAGAACCAGGTTCGGCTTTGATACCATATAAGAAGAAACAAGAACTGGAGGTAAAATTCTGTCTTCATTAAATTAATTTGAAGCATAGAATTACATATATAGATGGAGGATAAAAAGTCAAAATCCTCACAAAAGGAAAGAAAGTTACCTATTCTATAGAATCATTTTAATAAAACAAAATATTCCTACATCCAAAACTAAATATATACTTTTCTAACTAAAAAACATTGTGAATAAAACAAAATATTTCTACATTCAAGGCTAAATATATTAGGATATTCTAACAACCTAAAACAATGGTTGGCCCAGATTTAAGCATATGCTTTCTAAAGAGAACCAACAAATTGCTAAATAATAGTCAAAATCAAGAATGCATAATACTTCATCTATTAGCATATAAAATTATTATGACCATAAGAAATCTAATAAATTTCTGAAAGTCCATTTGTTCAGCTTGTCTATTCTCTTTACATTCTAGTCATTTTGGGAGAGTAAAATAATTATATAGCGTCTGCCCCATCCACCCTCCCCTCCCCCCCAACCCCTCACCCAGAAAAAAAAATCTTAATAACCCCTTAATAACACAAACTATATTCTAGAAGGTCTCAACTCTCGAATTGGAAATACTATTTATTTGATTATTTTAAGAAATCTGGAATTACTCCCACACCCCTATATTATACTTGTGAGCACTGAGATCCCATCCTATGTTTCATTTTAATTAATCAATAGAACAATAATGGAACAATAATAGCATGTATGCAACCTCTCCATAGCTGTCTTACCCCAATTAAGATGAATGCTAATTGTTGCACAATAAGAATATTTTGGCCGTCAGTGATGGATTAAATTATGTGAAAGTTTACCAATCTAATTGTGATATCCCACATTGAGTGAGGAAGAAAAATTGGGATGGTTTATAAGTGAGTACAATAAATTCCTTTACCAATTTGGTTTAATTATTTTCATAAAGCGTGGACAAACGTGAAATAGTTGCTAGTAGAGCTTGTTGTGCCGGAGTCATGCTTACGAGCCCCCACCTGGTAGGCCCAGAGTATGGGGTGGTCGTGGAGTGTGGAAGGAATGAGACGAAGATGTTGCGTGTCCACCTGGGGGTGTGGAAGGAATGCCATGAAGACTGGGGGTGATTATCCCACATTGATTGTGAAATTAGATTAACCATTTCTAAGTTGTTGCTAGTGGTCCTGCTGTGCTGAAGTCTTGCTTGCGGCCCCCCCACCTTGTGGGTCGAGGTGTGACGAATGGTATTAGAGCCGACTTCGGGGTAGAGCGGGAGGTCCGATCAGAACTGTCCTAAAGTGTGGAAGGAACGCGATGAGGTCATGTTTTCTACAGAGGGATGATTGTGATATCCCACATTGATTGTGGGAGAAAAATTAGAATGATTTATAAGTGAGTACAATGGACTCCTTTAGTAACTTGGGTTAACTATTTTTACAAAGTGAGCAAGAATGTGAAGTAGTTGTTAGCGGAGCCTGTTGCGCTGGAGTTTCGCTTGCGAGCTCTCACCCCTTGGGCCTGGGCTGTGACATTGATGATCCACGACTTGAAGTGATGTTAGTTATTGAGTTTCGAATTAATAAATTTGGTTTGACAGAGGCTGATGCTCTGTAGATTTTATCAATTGTTCAATCTGATTAACTTACTATTAACGCTCAATAAGCATTATTCTTGTCTTCTAGAGTCTGCCTGAGCAAGTCTCTTCTTGTGAGCTATCTTCTTTCTGGCCTATACTGCTGCTATTGCAACCTGTTGCCTTTCAATACTCTGTTTCTGGCCCTGAACATGTCATCAAATTTATTGCATTTGTTACTAGCTTTGTGTTACCTGTTAGCTGCCTTAGTGTAAGATAAATTAAATGCTTACATAGTTTCTTTGGATAGTAGTCATCTTTGTTTTTTCCTTTTCCCTTCTCAGAAATTTAAGCATCACCCTGCCATCAGACCTCTGCTTGAAGGAGGTTCTGTCCTCGAATATGGTGCTCGCACTTTAAATGAAGGCGGTTACCAGGTGAATCAAAACTTCCTTTTTCCTTTAGTTTTGAAAGTTTAACTTCATGACAAAAAACAAAAAAATTACAAAGCAGAAGCATTCTGTTGTTTTTCTTGTTCATTTCTGGGAAATTTTTTCCTGATTATTAATTCAGTACAATCTTTCCTGCAAATATAAATGTGTTTAAATCTGATGTGAATAAGATTTGATGTTTGTTAAATTTCAGTCCATACCATATCCAGTTTTCCCTGGTGGAGCAATCATCGGATGTTCATCTGGGTTCCTAAATGTACCAAAAATAAAAGGATCACATACTGCAATGAAATCAGGTATTAGTCTATAAAATTTATTATGTTTCATTTTTTTGTTAATTGTTACTTGATGTTGGCTGCTGAGCATTATGAGAAAAGAATTCAAATCCAAAATCTCCTTAATTTTTGTAGTAACGTTATGATTTATGTCATTCATCAAGCTCCAAATCCAATGATAATGAAAAGCTTCCCACTTGCTATTGACTTTTTCTGGCAGTGTTTTGCTTGTCTTCCTTAAAAAAGCAAGGAGATGAGTGATCCGTTTCTGATGGGAGCTAGATTTTCTTTAGGTTGGTAGAACGTGTTTGTAGTGATTTTATTTGTATCAGCTGGAATGTTAACATTTATTGACTTTGGAAGATGAACTACATTTTGTTAAACTTGGAAATGTTAATGTAATTGAAAGCAAAATTTTGCAAGCAAGAGAAACATGGACATGTATGAACATGGATGTGAATTCTGTTTCTCTATATAAAGCAAGCTATCTCTCTATTGCTGAATTTGACCATTGCTTTGGTTTTAAGCTTATTCATTTGGTGTAGGTTCGGGCTTGAGCTAAATTATTTTGTATTGATTTGAAACAAAATTATTACATAACAATCTGCTAACTTATGAAAAACTTTCACGTTTTGCTAGTGCTTAAATTTCCCGCAGACTTCCTCTCATTAATCATGTATTTTATTAAAATTTTCATCTTGTTTTATTACTCTGCTTTCGGTTCTTTTCGGCCATAATTTTAAAGAATAAGAGAGGTTTGTCTTACCTATTTCAAGATATTATAAACGTTTCAATGTTACTGGAGGCATGCCCATTATAATCTATGAATTTCTTTTAATGTTGCTTATCTTAATCATTTATGATGCTAACAAAATAGCAATATTGTTACTTAGGCAATTGATGGTTTGCTTGGATACACTAAGGAACCTGTAGAAGAAACAACTCTCATCTGGGGATATCTTCCCCAGCCACATGTTTTTGCTTTTAAGGCTTGAATTGTACAAGTATATGTGAATGGGATTTTAGGACTCAGTTGCTAACACATGCAGGAATTAAAATCATCAGCAGTTTAAGGGGCCAATGTTTAAGATGATAACTAGTCTATGTTAAATTTTTTAACTTTTTGTAAGATTGATTTTAAGGAACAATCAACGTCTATTTCCCTCTCTGTCAGGAATGCTAGCGGCAGAATCTGTATTCCGCACACTCCATGAAGGCTCACCATTAGAGGCCTTCTGGGACAGTTTAAGAAGTTCATGGATATGGAAAGAACTTCACAGTGCAAGAAATTATCGTCCAGTGAGTATTGTGATTGATTAATTTTTATATTTTGTGAAAGTTTCTATTCATCTCTGTTTATTACATGAGGAAACAAAATTTCTCTGAGTCTGTAAAATTACTGCTGCTTATCAATTGCCCAATCTGATTTCACTGTTTTGACTGCTGGTTTTGTGTAAAAATTTCTCTGTCTCTGTAAAATTACTGCTGGTTTTGTGTAAGTGGAATTGGTGGGTAGAATGTCACTATCTCTCACTAGAATTGCTCTTACAGTTGTAAAGCCTCTATAAAATCTGTCATAGCAACTTTCCCTTAGTAATATGTCTTCTATTTTATTGCAGGCATTTGAGTATGGTCTCTTTCCTGGTTTGGCACTAAGCGCTCTAGAACAGTAAGATCAATCCTTAGAAAGCATGTTTGTTAAATTTTAAAGTAGCTTTTTTCTTCATATTCCCTTCTGGTATATTACCAACTAGTTTATGCCGCCTTGACCAGTTATATAATGAAGGGAAGATCTCCATGGACACTGAAGCATGGAAAACCCGATCACGAGGCAACTGATGTAAGAATTTCTGGAGAAGAAATAAAAAACTATGTATTGCATTATCTAAATATAGATGCTCTGTCTGTGAAATGTAACAGTGTTACACTTGTTATGGATCAGGATAGTCAAGAACTGACAGAATCAAACATGGAATCTCGAGTATATTCCATACCATCTATCTAGATTTCACGGAAATGTGAAATGACATGCTGAAACTAATTGGAAAGATAAGAACTAGCGCATATGAACTGTCATCATTATGTCAGAAGAAATATAATTCCTAGGGGCAAGTTCCTGAGGTCTTTCCTGATAATCCTGCATTCACTTTTCTCTGTTGAGTTGAACTTTCGAGTCTGACCTCAGCTTATGTATCAAAATAACTAATGAAGTATTATCTTCTGAACTTTTATAGCTGATCAGCTATATCATATGATTCTTTAGTAAAAGTAATGATTGTCAATTTTTCTTGATGTTAATTGATGTGTAAAATTTCCAGGAAGCACAATTATGGAGGCCAATCGACTACCCAAAGCCTGATAGTGTTATATCTTTTGATATAACAACCTCTTTGTACAGGTACTCTCTCCGTCTCTCTTGCTCTCTCTCTCATTTTCTTCATACATCCGAGCTGAATTTTTTCCTTGGGATCTATTCAAATCGTGTCCATCTGCGGATTTTGAAACCATGGGCAAGTATCATTAACTCACTAACAGATGAGGAATGTTCTATCAGATGTTTTTTGATGGGAAGTCATTAGTAAAAGTATCAAGAAATTGAAACTGTAAATTCAAGAGTGTAGGGGAAATCCATATTTAAACTCTCCTGTTCTGCTATCATGTACTTTTCAATTTCATTTTCTTGTAGGAGCAATACGAATCACGATCATGACCAACCGGCTCACCTTCGCTTGAGGGACCCAAAAGTTCCTGAACTTGTAAACTTACCTGTGTATGCTGGACCTGAATCAAGATATTGCCCGGCACGTGTTTACGAGTAAGTATGCTTTATGATGAATTATATCGAGTTGGCTTCATTAATCACTGGTTTTCGTTTATGATCCATGCATAAAATGGTAGGTACATAGCAGATGAAAAAGGTCATCCAAAGCTGCAAATCAACGCTCAAAATTGCCTGCATTGCAAGGTACACGCAGCTCTATTGGATTGCTTTTACATATGTTGCATGCCTCAATAGACACACAATTGCAATTAGAAGCTTACAGAGAACATGAAACACAAAGTAGCCACTAGTAGAAAGAACGTAATAATAACCAATCATAATACTTAAACATGTACTAAACCCTATCAATGGCCTTAAGACTGATCGCCAACAGACTGTGAACCGTTGATGGATCATTATATTGTTTTCCCACAATTATTTTCAGTTGATGAGCTCGATTTTGTGTACTTCTCCAGGCTTGTGATATTAAGGACCCAAAACAGAATATAAAGTGGACAGTGCCAGAAGGTGGTGGTGGACCGGGCTACACAGTGATGTAGATAGTTCTGCTGATTCTTTTGTCATACAATCAACCCCTCTGTACGCTTTACATACATGTAAGGTGTAGTATAGAGAACATGGAACTGCTGCATGCCATAGCAGACTTGGTTTCGTTTTCATTAGTTAAGAGAATACAGTTAACATATGTTTTCCACCCAACCGTAACATATGGGAATTAGACTAAATTTTCCGTGTAAGGGAGCCGCGGGAACTTCTATGAATATTCCAAATTTTCTCGAGGACGAGTATTCATATCAGGTAGAATGTAGTTGGAAATTGGAACCTCTGACCCGATGATAATGAAAATCAAAAGGAAAAGATTGAGCAAGAAAGAATTAAGACTTAAGGGTGGGTTCAGAAAGTCTGACTGTAAACTTTCAACCGAATCCAACTGAACAGAGAGTTTGATTGCATTATTTCAGTTCGACACAATATGAGCGTGTTGATGACAATAGTCTTGGAATTGCAAGGTAAATAATAATACGTAGATGATGGATGAAAATATAATGAATCCATACGCATTTCTGCATGGAACAACAGCTCCTGAGATGGATTTCTAGGAATCCACCTGACAAGCAATTGCAGCCAAAATCTTTTGAATTGCACAAATTTTAATAATTAATATTTTATAGAGTCTAACTACGATTTTACATAATCAATTCTTAATTATTACAAAATCAATCTTACTAAAGCTCTGCTTTGGTGCTATGTCAAACCCACCTTTAAGCTATATTTGGACTTCAGTGAGAAAAAAAGATAAAGAAAAGGAAAAGTAAGGAAAACTAATTTCCGTTGCATTTTCTTTGTAAACAAAATAACTATTTATTATTATGGAAACGTAAATAAAGTAGAAATATAAATCAACAAACAACTTACATAATTATATTCGTATAAACATTTCTTTTGTATTTAGCTTCAAAGTTAAATGGAAAAATTGGATTTCTAAGGGATTTTTGCACACTGAAATCTAAGGTCAAATCATAGCCTTAGTCTTTAAAAGTCATCAAAGGTGAGCTTTACAGTATATTCTGCTAGAAATTGTGCCCTAAAATTTAATTGTAAGATGCAATATTTTATGAATAAAAATTTCTCATTTATAAAATATGTTTACTCACAAGTTATATGTGTTTTCACAGTGTATCTTAAGATGGACATATATAATTTCATATGACTATAATCTAAATTGATAGTATTGTTGCACAAAAAGAGACTTAGATTACTTAAATCTGGGAAGAGTTGGTTGGAACCTTGGAGGAGCCAACTTCTCTTGCTACAAGAAGGAACTGAAAGCAGAGTACAGACTATTGGCTGATATCTTAGCCAAGGTTGTGGAAGGAAGATTCGGATCCTTCGATTTTCTCACCAAACACTAATCACCACCATCTTACGGATGAACCAGTCAACTGGTCACTATCCCTCTACAGATGACTGATTGAGGAAGTTTCTCAAGCAGGCAAAGGGATATGGTATCTTTTGAGCTATGTTTTTTCATAACATTCGCCAGAAATGCGCGGTGAAAAATACGTGCGTAACTTGAAGTTCATCGACAAGTTCTCTCTCCTGGTGAGTCCAAGAAAAGACAAGGGAAGTCAATCAGACAAAAATAAAATAAAAATGGTTCACTAAAGAGATGGGAGATAACAAACTACAGTCCATGGCAATGGCCACAATAAAATTAGCTTTGGAAATCGAGATGCTATAGAAAAAGAGAAAGGCACTAGGAAGGGAGAAATCCCTAGAGACGAAGAAATTCAAGTGGGCCCCAAGAAGGTTGATTCTTGAAGACTCATCCGAGGTTAGGATTGCAACGGGGCAGGTTTGATCGGACCATTCTGTCAAGTCTAGTACGGATTCGAGACTCGTCTCACCTCATTTCAAAGTAAATTCAGATTCGAACCCCAATGAATTAAACCCATTAGACTAGCGAATCTGTTGATTTTATTGTTTTTTTCAGAATTAATTAATTGCAAATCATCTTTTAAGTTAAATTTTTATCCACAAACCACCCTCTAATATACTCCATTAGAATTAACAATACAACTTGATGTCTAAATAAAAACCAAGAGAAAGAGAAGAGAGGTGGAATGAAATGTTGCAAGAAAAATATCATTGGAAGCGGCGGACTGGAGGGCAACGGTGATGGCGAGGTTGTGGCCGGTGGTGGCGAGGTTGTGGCCGGTGATGGTGAGGATTGTGGCCGGCTCGAGGCCTGCCCATGAGACGTGAATGTCAAAGCTAACATTCTATAAGCAGAAGGTGGCAATATTTAACGAAGAAAAGGAAGGGAAAAAAAGCCCTAGTTATTTACATTTTTATATTTAGGGCGAGTTCTAATGGACCCGTTACCCATCCCACATCCGCTCGAGTTTGAATTTTTCAAACCTCTCACCTACCTCGTTGCCCATTTAGACACACTGAAACTCGCCCGCCCCTAATGGGGCGAGTTTATTATGGGTATGAATTTTACCTGGGCCTATTGCCATATCTAATCCGAGAACGAAGAGTTTACTTAGCCGACAGAGTCGACTCTACCAAGTAGACACCATAACCCACACACTCTAGCTTAAATGAACATATGACTGAGTTAGAACAATCAACTAACAAGGAGGAGCTCAGTCCTCTAAGGGACCACTTCTCAAAGAGATGCCTTCCAAGACATAAAAAAAAAGGCATCCCCACGCAAAATACTTTCCTAGTAGTTACAAGGTTGTAGATTTGAGACTATGCATAGAAGTGAAAAAAACCCCAGGCAAGGAAAAACTAGCAATAGAATCTCCAAAGTGCAAGAAGCTAAGTCCTAAAAAGCTTCTTTAAGGTCAACTTGCTCGATCTTGCAAGAGGTAGAAGGTATGTCATTCATTAATGAAAAAAGAATATATATCTATATCTATCTATCTATATCTATATATATATATTCTGGAGAGACACCAGACTAGAGATGCTTGGCAAAGAACTGAAAAAGTGGACCAAGTTCAAGAAATAAAAATGGATTAGCTACAAAATAGTTAAGATGCTCTATGCAACAACTTACTGTTCCGACAGAAACAAGAGTGGGTTAGGGAGCTAGTTGAGGGGAGAATGAAAAATCTTAAGACCAACCCTTTATCAAACACATAATTGGAAGAAGTTTTTATAAACCAACTGGAACTCTACCTTCAGAACACAAATGAAGATAGAGTAACACAGTATGGAAGAATGTAGTTGGCTGAACATTATGTATTCCAGAGATGCTCCATTCCCCAATTTGTTGAGCAGCCAAGTAGATCCGCAGAACCCTAAAAATCCAAACTAATTTTAGAGGCACAACCAACAGCTTCAGCACCAATGGAACAAACTATTGTACCCATCATCCAACTAAAGTAATGATAAGTTGATTTTACACCAACAATTCATATGACTTCTGATTAACATTTAAAGTTGATTTTATACTAACAATTCATATGTCTTTTGATTAATATTTAGTTTGTTTTCAAGTATTTTTGTTACTTTTTATGCATTTAGTTTGAAATCTTGTAGGTTATGACAAAAAGAGAAGAAAATGGAAAGAAACCAAAAATTTGGTTGAAATGTTGAAGAATCTGAATTGTAGTACTACTGATGGTAGTTTTTATATTTCAATCATAACTCTCTACCCTAATATTATATTAACTTGATTCTTAATCCATCGAAAAACCAAGAAATAGATATACAAATTTTATTTTTACCACGAAATTTAATTCGTTCGATTTCAATGAGAAAAATTAAGTTTAATGATTAGCATTGGACTGAAACTTTTTGGTATGACACATCTTGATATTTTAGGTATAACTCTCTCCACAGATACCATATTGAGTTGATTTAAGCAACTATGGAAAGCCAAGATACAATTCATTAGAAGACACCAAAAACTAATCCAGATTAGAAAGAGATAAAAAAAGGCTTTAAGAAGAAAGATCAGACAATGAGTTGCCAGGGGATAGATTGTTTGGTGTTGCGGCGCCCAAAATCAGAGCCGCAGTGCTAGAAGGCAGAATGTTTGGCGTCATGGTGCCAAAAATTGGAGCCATGACACCAGTTCATTTTGTGCTCTGACAGACAGTTTGGGGCCGCGACCATTGAATTAAAACTTGGTTTTTAAATACAATTTTGGGACTTCTTTTTGGAGGACATTAAAAGACAACTCAGAAGACAGCATTAGTGGGTTCTTTTAGCCTAAAAACATAGAAGAAAAGGAAAGGAACAAGGAGAAAAAGTCAAGAAAATGGGAAGGATTTCAAGTTTTTTTTGAAAAAAAGCCAAGAAAAGTGAAATTTTTTTTGGATTATTTTGGAAGACTCTTGGAGAAAGAACAATTCTGAGAGTTTAAGAAGGAAGATTAGCATCAACCAAGGGGAGGGGAGAGGGGATTGGTTCTTGGAACCAAACAAGGCCATTCGGTGCTTGTAACACCCCCCAACACTAAATATAGATATTGGTATAACAATAATTTTGACAAGTTAGCACATGTGTGTGCATGTGTGTATATATCATTATGTTGGACCCTTCTTTATCATTCTCATCAACTTTGCAATATCTCATTTTTAGTTGCAACTCATAGTAAGTTTCTTTTTCAATATTTTGCAAATTTCTTTCTTTTCTTTTCCTTTTTTTTATATATATATGTTTTTCAATATTTTTCCCTTCTTTTTCATTCTTTCTTTGAGTTCCCCCACACTTATCTTTTATTTCATCCCATTTGTTTTTGCAAGATCACATTATCATCAAAATGTCTCTCAAGTTCCAATTCATTTTTAGAACAAGGGTAGGATAATAATGTATTTAGGATAGGTAAGAAGATATGATTACACTGAAATAACTTATTCAATAAAAGGGCTCAAAGTGGCTCACTATGGGGGATGTTCTCTTGGAACATTATATGGGAAACAAGTTGATTTCGCCATGGTGCTAGAAATCCTATTGCCTTAATCATTTTTCAAGTGATACTCAATCAGTTGTTCGCCTCGACAGACCTCTGAAAGAGTTCTAATATTCAACTCTCATATGTCGAAAATCAAGTGATAATTAAAGTGAGGGTATAAGAACTATCTATTTTGACATGCTAGTCTCCATACCAAATAACTTATCTATTTGTGCAAAAAGAGTTGATTATGATCATCATGAAAAATATATCAACCAAAGAATTACATCAAGGCCTAAAATAACACATATCGTCTAACACAACCATATCATTCATACTCAATTATCATCATATAAATTGAAAGAACACCTAGGACTCAAAAATTTAAAAAAAAACTAGACACAAATAAAACAAATCAAGAAAAAATGTAAGCCAAAAAATATATATAAGTATAAATCCTTCCCTCCACACTTAATTCTTACATGATCCTCAATGTGAGCATAAGCTACTAAAATAAAGAATTAACTGCAATAGGGTTGGATTGGTATGCACAAACAGAGCAAAATAGAAGAACTAAATTAAATAAAATAGATAGAAAGAAAAGAGAGTGAGAGTTAGAGGGATCAAATCTGTGATTGTAAGCTCTCAATGCCTTCTTTTTCATTCGTTGGGTTGCCTCTTAATAAACACTTGGTTTAACGTCCTTAGCCCGACATTGCCTCTCTTATTAAACCTCCACATAAGTCAGCTCATAAATGGGGGTCTCATCTACATTCTCCGATTGAAAATCCTCGTAGTAAGGTTTCAACCTATGGCCATTTACTTTGAATATCTTGTTTGTCTTTAAACTTCGTATTTCAACTGCACCATAAGAAAAGACATTAGAAACAATAAAATGACCAACCCAATAAGAGAACAATTTACCCGAAAATAACTTAAAATGTGAATGAAATAGAAGAACTTTTTGACCAATGACAAAGTCTTTTCTAGGAGTCATCCTATCATGAAACACCTTAGTCTTCTCTTTATAGATCTGGGAATTTTCATAGGCATCATTATGAATCTCCTCAAACTCTTGGAGTTGTATCTTCCTTTATTCCCTTGTTGCATCCATCTCCATGTTGCATTGTTTCACTGCTCACCATGCTTTATGCTCTAGCTCCATCGAGAGGTGACAAGGCTTCCTATAAACTAACTAATAGGGGGACATGCTAATGGGAGTTTTGTAAGCTATTCGATATGCCCATAAGACATCATCAAGGTGAATACTCCAATCTTTCCTATTCATTTTGACCATTTTCTCAAGGATAGACTTGATCTCCCTATTGGACATCTCTGCTTGCCCACTTGTTTGTGGATGGTATGATGTAGCAACTTGATGTATGATGTTATACTTCTTGAAAATAGCTTCCACTGACCTATTGCAAAAGTGGGTGTCTCTATCGCTAATTATGGCCTAGGGCATGCCAAACCTTGCAAAAATGTGGGACTTGACAAAATGTACTACATATTTTAAATCATTAATCCGAGTGGATTTGGCTTCTACCCACTTTGAGACATAATTGACAACAAGTATAATGTAAAGATTACCAAAAGAAGGGGGAAATAGGTCCATGAAATCAATACCCCAAACATAAAAAATTTCAATAATAAGTATAGGAGTTTGTGGCATTTGATTCCTAAGTCCCAAGTTACCTATACTTTGATGTTGATCATAAGACTTGTAATGGAAATAGGCATCCTTGAATTATTGGCCAATAGAAACCACTTTCAAGCACCTTGAGGGCAGTCCGTTTCGGTCTAAAATGTCCACCATATATAAGGGAATGACAAAATTTTAGAATGGGAATAAAATCACTTTCATGCAACCACCTCCTTATCACTTGATCGGAACAATGCTTCTAAAGGTATGGATCATCCAAATGTAGTATTTGGCATCACTCTTGATCTTCTCTTTTTGTGCCCTGGTCAATTCATTCGACAACCTCTCAGTGACTAAGTAATTAACAATATCGGCATACCAAGGGGCTGCCACACTTATTGCTAAAAGTTGCTTATCCGGGAAACTTTCATTTAATGGCAATGCATCTTCCTCATGTACCAACCTACTAAGATGGTTCACAACCAAGTTCTCGGACCCCTTTTTATCCTTGATTTCCAAGTCAAACTCTTGTATAAGAAGGATCCATCGAATGAGTCATGGCTTGGCATTTTTCTTAGTGAGCAAGTGCCTAAGGGCTATATGATCGGAATAAATAATTACTTTTGCACTAATCAAATATGAACAAAATTTTTCTAAAGCAAAAATAACTACCGAAAGTTCATTTTCATTGGTAGAATAGTCGAGTTGGGAATCATTTAAAGTACGCAATGCATAGTAAATGGCATGAGGAGTTTGCCCTACTTGTTGCCCCAATATAACACCAACTGCATAGTCACTTACATCGCACATAAGTTCAAAAGGAAGCTCCCAATTTGGTGGTTGGATGATAGGTGTTGAGCTGAGGAGTTCCTTGAGCTTGCTAAAAAGCTTTCATACAATTGTCATCAAACTCAAAAATTACATCTTTTTGAGGCAATCTAGATAAGGGGAGTGCTATTTTGGAGAAGTCTTTAATAAACCTGCGATAAAAACCTGCATGTCCAATAAAAGAGAGAATCTCCCTAACACTTGTGGGTGGGGGTAAAGAACGCACAAGATCAATCTTAGATTTATCAACTTTAATCTCTCTAGCAGAGATTACATGCTCCAACACTATCCCTTGATCAACCATAAAATAATATTTCTCCCAATTGAGCACAAGATTAGTTTCAATGCATCTTTCAAGTACAAGTATAAGGTTATCTAAACATTTGTCAAATGAATTACCATAAATACTGAAATCATCCATGAATACCTCTATGATGTTCTCAATGTATTCAGAGAAAATGCTCACCATACACCTTTGAAATATGGTCGGTGCATTGCAAAGTCCAAATGGCATGCACCGATAGGCAAATGTACCAAATGGGCAAGTAAAAGTAGTATTCTCTTGATCCTCCAGAGCAATAACATTTTGATTATACCCTGAATAGTCATCAAGAAAGCAATAATGAGTATGACTGGATAGTCGTTCAAGCATTTGATCAATGAAAGGTAAAGGAAAATGATATTTGCGAGTAGAAGAGTTAAGCTTTCTATAATCAATGCAAACTCGCCATCCAGTTTGAACTCTTTTGAGGCACTAATTCTTGGCAATCATTTTGTACTACAGTGATGTCGGACTTCTTAGGAACCACTTGGACCAGCCTTACCCACTTGCTCTCCCAAATGGGGTAGATGACCCCAACATCAAGAAGCTTTAATATCTTTTTCTTCACAACTTCCATCATGGGCGGGTTCAATCGCCTTTGGGCCTCCCTTATGGGTTTGGATCCCTCTTCTAGTAAGATTTGGTGCATGTACATAGATGGGCTAATTCCTTTAATATCAGCAATGGTCCATCTAATAGTCGTCTTATACTCATGGAGCACCCTAACAAGCTTAGCCTCTTGTGTATCGCTGAGATCTTTAGCAATAATAACTGGAAGTATTTCTTTCTCACCCAAATACACATATTTGAGATGCTCCGAGAGTGGTTTGAGCTCCAGTGTAGGTGCCTGCACCACAGAAGGTAAAATTCTCTCATTAGTCAATGACAAAGTAATGTAAGAGATATCATATTTTGTATTTTGTGAAAATGAGTCCAATCCTTCCACTGTTTCCTCCATATTTTCCAACAACTGCACATCCATATTTATCTCTTTCAAGTCCCCCATGTAAAAATTGTCCCTCAATACAACACCTAATCCATCATTGCTAGTCAATTCAAACATTTGTTGAGCTATAGAATCAATAATATCAACTGCAAAAATGAATTGCACATTACTAGGATACCTCATAGCTTCAAAAATATTAAATCTAATTATCTCACCATCAAATTCCATATACAATGTGCCATCATGAACATCAATTTTAGTCCGAGCTGTTTTTAGAAATGGTCTCCCTAAGAGAATGGTGTAGGATGTAAGGATATATCATCTTCCATCTCAATAATATAAAAATCTACAGGAAAAATAAATTCATTCACTTCTACCAAAACATCTTCCACAACTCCTTTGGGGTATGCATTTGATCTATCTGCTAATTGGATAACAACACCAGTTTCTTCTAAAGGGCCTAAATTTAAAGAAACATAAATGGCATATGGTATGACATTGATTGATGCACCAAATCTAACATGCACTTTTCAAATGTGGTGTTACCAATGGTACAAGGGATGGTGAAAGTGCCCAAATCCTTACATTTTGGAGGGAGTTTCCTTTGAAGAACTGCTAAAACATTCTTCCCCACACTTACTTTTTCATCCCCTCTCAACTTTCTTTTATTGGTGCACAACTCATTGAGAAATTTGGCATAGTGAGGCACTTGCTTGATGGCATCAAGAAGAGGGATATTAACCTCCACCTTTCGAAAAGTTTCAAGGATCTCTTTTTCCTGCTCTTCTTTCTTATACTTTGCTAACCTGCTAGAAAAATGTGAAGGTGTTACATAAGTATGAGAGAGAGGTTTATGAGTGATTACCAACTTTGGATTCTCATTGACTATGAGTGGTAGATGAGTAGAAGAGTGAGAATCATCTAAAAAATGGATGGTATTGCTTGACTCGCCCTTCTCAACCTCTTTGGATACTCTTTTTGTTGGCAAGTTAGGAGACTCCAGTTGCTTCTCGATTCTAAGAGTTATGGAGCTTGCATTTTTTATAGAATTTACCACTGGTTGGGAAGGTAACTTGCCTGATCCTTGTATTTTCGATTGGCTTAAGCTAGTGGCTATTTTCCCCACTTGATTTTAATATGTTGGAGATGGGTTTGTGTGGTTTGTTGAAATTGTATAGTATTTATAGCAAGTGCTTTCATGAGATTCCTTAAGGATACACCCGATTGCTGTGGGTATTAGAAGGGTGGTTGCACATTCGATTGGTGAAAACTTGGTGGTCGGTTTGGCATTTGAAATGGAATAGGTTGTTGTTGTTGGTTTCCATATCTTAAATTGGGACAATCCTTCATCATTCATTATAAGTGTTGGAGAAATGATTATGTATTTGCCTTGGTTGACCCAAAAAACCACCAATCACATTTGTTTGCTCCATAGAACTTTCTTAGAGAGATGGACACATATCCGTGTAATTCCCTACCATGAAACATACTCCACATGCTTTGACTTGTTGCCTTACTACCATTTGTTGTACCAAAGAAGTGAGGTGTGAGAGCTTTTGTTCAAGAAGTGATGTATTCACCTCATTAACACTCCTAGTTAGCGGTGGTGGATCATTGCGGGTGATGAACTTTTGAGAATTTACAGCCATGTTTGCAATTAGATTTCTTGCGGCCTCGGGTGTCTTGTCAACTAAAGCCCCTCCACTTGCAGCATTAATCATGCTTCTTTCCATTGGCATAAGCCCCTCATAGAAATATTGAATGACAAGTTGATCACTAATTTAATAATGAACACAACTGGCACATAACTTCTTAAATTTTTCCTAATACTCATAAAGAGATTCCCCATTGTATTATTGAATACCACATATTTCTTTTCGAATGCTCCCTGCCTTGTATGAAACACTCTTCACATTTCATTCCATGTGGTAATCATGCTAAATGGTAGATAATAAAGTCACTCCTTTGTCGAATTCGCAATGAAAAAGAAAAGGCAATGAGCTTGATGTTTTCTTCTGAAATGCCTGCCGATTTCATACTAGAGCACACGACATGAAATTCCTTCAAGTGTTTATTTTGGATCCTCACCCGCAAAACCATGGAATGTGGGCAAAAGATGAATCATCCCAGATTTAAGTTCAAAGCTGACTTCCAAGTTGGGATAGGTGAAGAGCAACCAACTCCTTCAATATTCTATGATTATGTGTCATTTTAATAATTTTGGGTTGATAAGGAGTTTCAGAAGTAGGAAGAAGAACTTCAAACTTGAGTTTGGGTGATGAATTGATTGGAGGTATAAGTGGAAATAGTGGTAATAGTGACAACAGTATGTTTAAATTAATCTGAATCTGCTCGAGTTTTAGCCTCAAGTCCTCCGATGACATAAAACCTGAAAATAATAAGAAAACAAACTAAAATAAGTTAACAAAAAGAAGTAAGTAAAGTAAAATAAAAAACTCGAAATAATAATGAATTAATTAGACACTTGGTCCCCAACAACGACGCCAAAAACTTGGTCGGTTGTCGTAGGGCTACTAAATTTAAACCTTACTCTTTAATAAATTTTAATGAGTATAGAACAAGTAAGAGTCGATTCCACGAGGATCAAAGCTGACTGATTTACTATCGATTCAACTAACTAATAATTTTAACTTCAAAATTACTAACCTAAACCTAAGACTTCAACAAGTAAACTCTAGAAATAAACAACAAACGGTTGGGAGGGTTGAATTGAGTAACTAAATGGCAGAAATTAAAATTAATTAAAATGTGAAGCAATCAAAATTAAAATAACAAGCAACAACAGATT
Organism: Paulownia fortunei; assembly: GCA_019321725.1. Classification (NCBI taxonomy): domain Eukaryota; kingdom Viridiplantae; phylum Streptophyta; class Magnoliopsida; order Lamiales; family Paulowniaceae; genus Paulownia; species Paulownia fortunei. Next base: position 12,904,844 of record CM033123.1, read on the forward strand.
AAAGTTGGTTGGGGCTTCCTTCACTGCCACTAGATAATGGGTTGTAATTTCATATCAATATTACTAACAACTTGCTATTGAAATTATCAACCGTAGATAATAACAAGCTCTATTACCCCAATCTTTGCTTAATTATGTGTTAAATAGAACAAGCTCTCTACTTAATTCCCTACCCACCAAATAATCTAGAATAAACTTTCTAGATTTAATTCAATGGATGCATTAAAATAAGAAAGACAGATTAATCTAAACAACAACCACACAAACTCGGGTCATTTTAACTTAGGTTATGTTTTTCATTGAAATTAACAAAAATATCTCATAATCATTAACCACAATTTACTACACATGATTAGAAAATCAATACAATTATGGATCTAAAATTTCTAATCTAGTTGTAGGGAATTCTAAAATATAATTTGGTTATGCACCCAAACAAAGTAAGAAAATACCCATAAGATATTAAGTATAGAAAAACATAAACAACTTCAATTGGAAAGTTGGCTAATAATAACAATAATTTAATTATAAGAACCCATATCTAGGGTTTTGAAATCTCCCTCAACCAAGAAGGAAGTTTAGCCTAACATGATAAAAAATGATAAGAGAATTAAAATTAACAACATTGGAAGTTAAATAAACTTATTGGTTGAAGTAGATTATGGATATCTCTTCCACTTTGTCTTCCTTGATGCCTATGACCCCAAGATAACTTTCCAAATGTATGTGTGATTTTTAAGAGAGTGAGTGAATCTGAAAATTGATGGTTGTGTTGAGAGGATAGTGTGTATTAAAAGAGTGAGATGGTGTTGTGATTTAGTGTAAAGTGTGTTTTGTGTTGTGTATTTGGTGTAAAGTGAGTAATGTGTGTTGTAAAATATGTAATTTGTGTGGTATGATATATGTATCTAGTGTATACATATCACAAACATATGCCAAAAGGTGTAAAGAGTCATCATTTGTCACCATTCCAAACAAAAGCATCAATTTTGTCACACGGATGGCGCTTGGGCACCCTATTTTGGCGCTTAGGCACCGTTGCTGCTGTTTTTGTTCCTTTAGTTCACTATTCTGACACTGTTCAACTATTTTCAACTGGTTTTTGACCTCTTTCAAGGATGAATTAGTTTTTGTTATCTTCATAACAATTATAGCTTTCTTTGGCCATTGAATTAGATTAATATTACATTTGTAGAGAAAGTTATGCTGAAAATACAAAGACTGTCATATCTTAAAGTTTCAATGCACTTTCGATTCTTTAACTGAATGATTCTCTTTAAAATCAATTGAATTGAGATAAGTTGTCAAAATGAAAGTTGTAGATCTATCACTTATATTTTCAATGAGCTAAGAATTAGGCCAATAGGCTTTAGATCCGAAATTTATGCCCAAAATACAAAAAACTACAGCAGTGGCACCGTGTCAATAAAAATTGGCTAAAAAATGCTTGTTTCAACTTCGTTTTGGCTCATTTTTGATCTCTTGATTCCCAAATTCCTAACACACACAAAATATTAATAAAAACCTATTATTAACAAGAACAAAGCAAGGAAGATATAAAAGAATTGATACAAAATATGTAAAAATATGCACTTATCAACAAAAAAGAGAAGAAATTGAAAGAAACCAAAAACTTGGTTGAAATATTGAAGAATCCAAATTATGGTGCTACTTATGGCAATTTTCGTATTTCAATCATAACTTTATACCCTAATATCATATTAACTTATTCTTGATCCATTAGAAATCCATGAGACAGATCTACAATGTTTATATTTACCACAAAATCTAATTTATTCGATTTCAATGAGAAAAATTGAGTTTAATGATTAGCACTGAACTGAAACTTTCTAGTATGATACATATTAGTATTTTAGGCATAACTCTCTCTACAGATGCCATATTGGGTTGATTCAAATGGATATGAAAATCCAATATATGTATTTACAATTCATTAGAAATCACCAAAAGCTAATACAGATGAAAATAGGTCAAAAAGGGCCTTCAAAAAGAATGATTAGACCATGAGTCGCCAAGGGATAGATTGTTTGGTGTCGCGGCTCCCAAAATCAGAGTCATGACACCAGAGGGTAGAATGTTTGGCGCTGTAGTGCTAGAAATTGGAGCCGCAGTGCCAGTTTATTTTGTGCTCTAACAGATAGTTCGAGGTCACGGCCCTTGAATTCAGAGTCGCGACCGCAGTTCGCAGAAAAGTTAAAACTCAATTTTTAAATCCGATTTTAGGACTTCTTTTTGGAGGACTCTAAAAGACAACTCAGAAGACAACATTAGTAGGTTCTTTTAACCTAAAAATATAGGAAAAATCCAAAAAAAGAATAGAAAGTGCCTAGAGTCGATAGAAAAGTTTACAGACCAAAGAAGGAGGATGCTAGAGTTTGCCATAGGAGATCAAGTGTTTCTCAAGGTAGCTCCAATGAAAGGTATTATGCGGTTTGAGAAGAAAGAAAAGTTGAGTCCCAGATATATTGGTCTATTTTCTATTACCGAGAGAATAGGTGATGTTGCTTACAAACTTGATCTGCCTACATCAATGCCTCAAGTACATAATGTATTCCATATATCCATGTTGAGAAAGTATGTTGTGAATCCATCCCACATTCTACGGAATGAACCAGTAGAGTTGAGATCAGATTTGAGTTATGAGGAAAGACCTGTCAAGATCCTACTACGGGAGATAAAATAACTTAGAAATAAGAAAATCCCACTAGTCAAGGTACTGTAGAGGGACCAGTCAACAGAAAAGGCTACATGAGAAAGGGAAGATGAAATGAGAGCTAAATACCCAGAGCTTTTTCGGTAGGCAAAAAAATTTCGAGGACAAAATTTTCATGAGGAGGGAAGAATGTAATACTCGAGCCTCGCGCTACTCACCTGACCAATGTAGTTCATGCATTTTATGCCACGTATGTGCTATTTTTATTTTAATTAATATTTCATAATGCATTATATTTTATACGGTATTTTTAATAACTAGTAAAATGCACGTGCGTTGCACATGATTCATATAATTTTATTAAATTAATTATATTATTTAATAATTTAATTGAGTAAAATTAAAATGTTGGAAAATATTTCATGAATAAAAAAAAATTATTAAAAAATTTAATCAATAAAAAGTAAAATATTTTAAGGCATTTCATAAATAAAGAAAAACAATAAATTCACTAAGTGTTGAATGATGTGAATGATGAAATAAAAGATTCGATGAACTAAACTTAATGAAAATTTAAAACGTAAATAATATAACTAAAAAAGTTCTGATGTGAACTCATGATCACCAATCCTTTTCTTGTTTGATCTTGATGGCGGGAAGAGTTCTCTTCTTTGATTTCAAGGATTTCCTCGTATATTTCTTTTTAAGATTGTTAATAGTCTCTTCATCATCGCTTGAAATTTGAATCTTGGTGCCATCTTCCTTAATCTTCTTTCTTATTCGCCTTTTTTGTTTCCATCCTCATCTTCATGACCATTTGATCTGCCATCTTTGTCAATGTTAATTGCAATCTTTACTCGATTTGACGTAATTGGTTTTTTTCTTTTCATGTCATTCTTCAATACGGGTTGTATCTTTTCAATTGCATAAGCTATAACATTCAATTTTTCATTAATCAATTATGCCTTTTTGTTAAGAGCAATGAGAAAACAAAATTTAGTCGATGCTTGCAAGCTCAGTCCCTTGTAGTATTTGGACTCATGTTCTCCCTGAATAAATGAACGTATTAAAATTTTCAAAACGAATATATAAACAAAATAATTAATTTTAAATTAAAATGTAATACAAACTAATAATATATAACTTTTATATCATATACGTGATTCTACCAAATGTAGATTATTCTACTATGTTAATATCTATCCAAAAAAAAAAGAGATAAATAAATAATATTTAGTCTAACACATTACTTGCTCAATTGATATAAGGTATTCATTTATGGGGCATCCAACATACATAGTTGTTGCATCCTCAAATATTGTAATACACTCACTATGATCTCCTTGTACGACGTTTAACACTAATCTATATCTGTAATTCATAAAATAATTTTTAGTATCCTGATGTATGAATAAATTATTTAAGCATTTATAGCTTGATTATTACCTTGGTATTGTTTCTACCTCGTCCTCATTACACTTTTTGCAGGCTGCATTGTCATTATTCTTGAAAACTGATGCATCACATTTTTTACATGAATCATACCATAAGGATGATTTATTTTCAACCTTGTCAGCAATTGCCTTAAAACAATAATATGTGTCCTGTAACATAAAAAATAGTTAAGATGTTAAGTAAAATTAAATAAATAAATAAATGATTGTGCTAATAATAAAATGAATAGAAATATAATCTACATTTTTAAGATCCAAACAACTCCTATAAGTCAAGCAAATAATTTGCAAAGTAGCTAGTGATAATTAAAAAATATTACAATATAGATTAGTAAGATTTTTTATATGCTAAAAGTACCTTAGATAGTACATGTCGATTGTGTATGATTTCTTTCAGACTCACTTCCTTTGTGTCTTTCATTCTTTGAATCATTGATAACTTAAGTACTTTGAGTAGATCATGAATTATACGTGACCTGTATAAAATGCAATACAAAAAAACAACAATGTTATTCTTAAAGTTCAATTAATGTAGTCCTTGCTTTTATAATTTATCGGATACCATTGCTGCATATGCTTCATTTCTTCACAGGTTGGCTCTATTTGTACAATTGATGCCACTGTAGTTTGTAATTTTAATTCACCTAATTAAAGAAAATTGTTAAAAAAAATATACTTTTTTATGTATATATTTCATATAACAAATTCATTGTTCTATAAATTTTACCTAAGTACTTTTTTGCAATAACTTTTGTGATTGCAATAATTGGATTTTGATCAACAATTTGATGTAACGTACATCCTTCATTTTTCGCCATATCTTTCCAAAGACAGATTACTATGGGATGATATCTGTATAATTAAAAACAAGTAAGTATCAAATGACATAGTAGTTAAGAAAAAAATGATCAAATGAAAGAAAGTCAAGAAAAATATTATTTTAGATCAAATTATTCTTTTAAAAATTCAATGATGAAGAATGATATATGATAAAAATATGACTTATTCTTTATTCATGATAGTTATTTCCCTTAAAGATTTTAATGCAACCTTTGAATTGGTGGTCATTCTGCATTCTTTGACCTTTATTACAATTCCACAAATATCTGAAAAATATGATCTGAAATTTAAATTTATGTTACAGAAAATATAATTATTAATGAATAAGTAAAGGTAAAAGAATTTATACCAACTCCTTTATTTTTCTGAAGTTCGGGATCTATGTCTTTGAACTCTATAAAATTATAGTGAATGTTGTCTCGAGTATGTTCAAAGTCATCTTTCACAATGCTATATTTTTTAAGTACCAATTCTTTTTCTGGATGTGCATTCGAAAATATTGGATTAACTTTTTTAACATCTCCGTTTGAGATCAAATATGTCTTGTTGATAGCAATTTTTTCTTTTAAAAATTCAATGATGAAGAATGATATATGATAAAAATATATGACTTACTCTTTATTTATGATAGTTATTTCCCTTAAAGATTTTAATGCAACCTTTGAATTGGTGGTTATTCTGCATTCTTTGACCTTTATTACAATTCCACAAATATCTGAAAAATATGATTTGAAATTTAAATTTATGTTATAGAAAATATAATTATTAATGAATAAGTAAAGGTAAAAGTATTTGTACAAACTCCTTTATTTTTGTGAAGTTCGGGATCTATGTCTTTGAACTCTATAAAATTATAGTGAATATTGTCTCGAGTATGTTCAAAGTCATCTTTCACAATGCTATATTTTTTAAGTACCAATTCTTTTTCTTGATGTGCATTCGAAAATATTGGATTAACTTTTTTAACATCTCAGTTTGAGATCAAATATGTCTTGTTGATAGCAAATTTTTCTTTTAAAAATTCAATGATGAAGAATGATATATGATAAAAATATATGACTTACTCTTTATTCATGATAGTTATTTCCCTTAAAGATTTTAATGCAACCTTTGAATTGGTGGTCATTCTGCATTCTTTGACCTTTATTACAATTCCACAAATATCTGAAAAATATGATCTAAAATTTAAATTTATGTTACAGAAAATATAATTATTAATGAATAAGTAAAGGTAAAAGAATTTGTACCAACTCCTTTATTTTTGTGAAGTTCGGGATCTATGTCTTTGAACTCTATAAAATTATAGTGAATGTTGTCTCGAGTATGTTCAAAGTCATCTTTCACAATGCTATATTTTTTAAGTACTAATTCTTTTTCTGGATGTGCATTCGGAAACATTGGATTAACTTTTTTAACATCTCCGTTTGAGATCAAATATGCCTTGTTGATAGCAAATTTTCCGACAAAGTGTTTGATATCATCATTGAACATTATTACTTCAATTTGGACATCCTGCAAGAATTATTAATTTTGGAATTAATATAAATAATAATAATAATAATAATAATAATAATAATAATAATAATAATATAAAAGTTTGAATTTTAATTTATTTGCTTACTTCGTCATCCATCATTATCATCTTTCGAATTTTCAAAAAAAAAAAAAATTGTCCCCAAGATGTTTCATACCCAACTCGTAAAGCCCTTAATCATATTATGAATGATTTTTGATTTATATGCAAAAATCTTAATGAAATTGTTGAATCCTTCGACATAATTATGTGTTATCCTGCAATGTAACAGAATTAAAATATTATTATATCAAAATAATAGGAAAAAATACAGTAAATGGAGAAACTAAAATCATACAGGAATTACTAAGTCAAACAACTTAATGCACATATATAGGAACTACTCTCATAAATTGAAAAATTATGTGCTGTATTGAATTTTTTGTACAAATTTTTGCGGTGGAATTTAAGAAAGCGCCCAAGAAGAGAGTTACCAGATTAATTTTCAAAAGAATAAAATTAGACTCGACCTCATCTACAGCTACAAGTAGTAGGCAGCAACCTTTCATATTAGTTAAAGTAAAAGGAATACAAACATATATTCTTTAATTCGTATATATATATATATATATTACATATACATAAATATATATATATATATATAACTACACAACATGAGTAATTAGGAACGCCAGTACTATTGTACAAACACGAAAAATATATGCTTCAAGATTGCCATAGAAACTCATTTCACACAGATACACAAATTATCCAAGGTTTTTTGTAGAAATATCTATTCCTTGCTGCAGAAATTCAGTACGTTTCAATTATGCAGGAATGAAAAATATTATTAACCTAGTGAATCAGTTCCTATGATGAAGCACAAAACTGAACAATAAATTGTTTTCATACCTCTTTTTCTTTCACCAATGTTGCCGAGAGAGAAAGAGGAACAAAAATTACGCAGGAAATTGAAGAAAGATAAAATAGAGAAATTGGACAGATTTAAAAATTGCTCTGAAAATTGCCGATAGAGAAAGAGAGTTGATATAGGAATAAAAAATACAAGGATATATATATATATATATATATATGTTTGAATTGATTCGTGTCCTTGTTAATTTAAATGAAAAAGATTTCAATTATACTTGTAATCAAAATAGAATTCTGTTGACTGAATTGATTAGTGTCTTTGTTTGGATTGAAAAAGATTTCAGTTAAACTTATAATTAAAATAGAACTCTATTGATAAACAATTTGATTATATACATATATGTACGTATATGTGGGTATATTTAAATAGATTTTTTTTTTATAAAAAATTATAAGGATATATATATATATATATATATATTAAACTATGAAGGTTGCATATGTTTTTTTAAGTGACAAGGCCTCAATTTTTCGGAAAAAAATAGGGCCATGTTAGTCTTTGCATGATAGCAAGACTAAACAGCTTACTTGGTTGGTGGCTGAATTGTAATGCATGGAGGTATCATATTTGCTTGGCAAATTAAAATAGCGACTTCTGCTTTATGCTAACTGATTATGAGAAGCCAAATTTCTCGTTTATTTAATTGGATGACAGTGAGCCACATTCACACTACCATCTGTGGTCCTTATTTGAAGTTAAAAAGATTTCAGTTAAATTTACAATCAAATTGAATAAAAAATATCTCAATTAAACTTATAAGTAAAATAAAACTCTGATGACTGAATTGATTAGTGTCCTTGTTTGAATTCAAAAAGATTCCAATTAAACTTATAATCAAAATAGAAATCAATAACTTTGAAATCGTACAGTTAGTATATTCAAATAATAATACTTATAATTTTTGTAATTTTATCAATCAACAATATAAATAAACTCGAGAAAAAAAGATGAATTGAAATTAAATTAAAAAAATTAAATATTTTAAAAGAACATGAATTGAACATAAAAGAAATTCTCGAAAGACTTACCAGAATAGTTTATCAAATTTAACTCATTTTAGTTCTTAATAATCAGATATGTGTACGTTTAGATTTTATCATAATTAAACTTAAATTTATATGCAAGCCGAGACCATTCCTGGCTTCAACCCATTTCGCTAAATTAATAGGAATAACATGAATGGGCTGCAGAATTGATTTAGAAAATTAAGACGAATCAATATTTTTTTAAAGAAAAATATTGTTATTATTCTTTTTCGTTGTTTAAAAGTAGTGGTGACAACCTTGTTATAGTGAAAATTTAACATAATATATATTTCATTAGTTATTTTTTAAAGTGACGGAGGTTCATAACACTGGATTGACATATATTTGAAATTTATTATGTATTATATAGGATATTTCATTTTTTTTTCAAGTTTGATAAATTAATGAATATCAATGACTTCGATATTATGTGTATAATGTATATAGATGATGATACTTATAATTGTTATAGTTTTATTAAAATATACATAAACTCGAGAAAAGAAAAAGTTGAATTGAGAATAATATGAAGAAACTAAGTATTTCAAAAGAATACAAATCCAAGTATTACAAAAAGAAATTTTATAGTTGACACTGTAATAAAGTAATGAACTCTCTTTCAACTCATAATTTGTTTGCGACACTTGTTCTTTCGTCATTGAAGAAATGTGGCGACAAAAGAAGGGACTTTCTTTCTGCTCATATTTGGCGACCTGCACAATATTAGTTAAAATTGGAAGAATCTAAATGTCAAGTAACATAAATAACTAATAATAAAAAAATATGCTTTTCTAGAATTAAAATTAAGTAAAATAAATATAAAATATTCAAAAATTTAAAGAATGATTTTTCATTTTTATATATTATTATGTATACATATTGTCTATAAGCTTTATTATTAAACTACTTTAATTGAGTATGATCATCATAAATAATCAAATTATTGCTATTTAATTATTTGAATGCTAGAATTTTTTTAACATTACCTGATTGTTAGTGTCAAAACTTTATGCTGTTGTGAGTCCTGCTTCAATGTGTTTTTCCTAATAAAAATACAATATTAGTTGCAATTAATAATATATAATATACTACTAAGATATAAAATATTTGTATCTGCATTTAAAACTTGTTTGTATACAACATTTTTAGTTCTCGTCTTTCCTCTTACATTTGCGGTGTCTGGTTTAATTAATACTTTTGTTGTAGATATTGAAGTTCCTCTAGAGAGAGCAACATGTAATTGGCCATGAGAAAATACTGAATGAGGCAAATAGACACCAACATTTGGAATTGTTTGTCCTTGAGCTTTATTGATTGTTATAGTAAAGCAAAGTCTAATGAAAAATTATTTACGTTTAAGTTAAAATGGATAGCCTTCATTTTTAGCTGGCGAAAGTGATAATTTAGGTATAAGGACATGATGTCCAGTATATTGTCCAAATACAATTTCTGCATCAATTACGTTATTCTTGAAGTCCCTACATATACCATTCTCGTACCATTACACAATCCATTTGATGGGTCCAAATTTATTGGGCAGTTTCTTTTCAACACCAATTTATGAGGAGGTCATCCATTTGGGGTTAAAGAGTTTAAAAAGTCATTTTTATAATGGTTCTTTGTGTCATCAATAGCTTTATCAAAATGTTGAAAGTTCTAGCTTCTTCAGGAAACATAGAGTTCAACTTTCATTTAATCTATCAACATGCTCATTTTTAGAAGCTAATATTGCTCGTCTAGTCATGTAATGAGCTAAGTGGGCATTCTTATTTAAGCATGGGAAAATAGCTCTTATAAGTCGTTGTATTGAGTCTTTTTTATTGTTATACTCAATAATAATCTTTTCTTCAATTTTGATATTACCTTCAATATCATTTGCTTTATCACCATTTCCAACTCTAAGTAAGAACTTACTGAAGTTTGGTTCATTCCTTGACCTTATGTTTCTTGACAAAGTAATTTTTTTTCATTTTGGACTACAAATACGATTTCACCAAACTTGCAAATATAGTTTGATAGATTGTTGCCCTTGGAATAACTAGAAATACTTGTCTAAAATCTCCATAAAAAACTATCACTTTTCTACCAAAATCTTTATCATTTCCAGTTATATCTTTCAACAATTTATCAACATTCTCGATAGCCCATCGTTTTGTCATTGGTGCTTCATCCTATAAAATTGGTTGTGTTTTACATATTAACTCTGCAGCCCCACTTTGCTTAGAGATAGTGCACTCACTTGATGCATTTGCATCTATTGGTATTTTGAAACGTGAATGTGCTGTTCTCCTCCCTAGCATTATTGCAGCAGCAACTCCAGATGTCGCAGTCGCAAGTGCTATTAGATTTTTAGACTTAAGATGAGCTAATAATATACTATACAAGAATGTTTTACCTGTTCCACCTGGCTCATTAATAAAAAAATATTATTTTTACCCTTTTGTATGCAATTTAAGATCATTGAAAAAGATTTATGTTGTTCAGAATTTAACTTTAGCTCTGTTTCATAATCTTCCGGAGGTATTTCTATTGATATTTCATCTTGTATCTCTTTTGAAAAATCATTGTCCATATTATCTATATCAATAGGAATGTTTAGAAGATTATAAAAACTAATGCTTTTTCCCATGCTCTCCAAAAAAAAAAAATTCAAACTTTTCAAAATTTTGGCAACTTGTAGTTCAACTGAGATTTTTGATTCTCTTTTGAAATTTTCAGACATAGCCTCAAAGTATGTTTCCCAAAGTACTCTCACATTTGTTGGCACACAATATACCAAGATAATTGCAAATACTCTTCGTAATTCATGTGGCATTTGAAAAGTGACAACTTCATTTAAACATTCAATAATACTTAGATCAGATTCTAGCAATCCTATTTTTGTGCTGCTGTTTTGAATCTGGAGCAAGGTATATCATTTAATGTTAGCAAATCTTGAAAAGATATTAGACCTTTGACATGATTCAAGAGGAACCTAAGATAATATATTTCACCTTCAATAGGATTTGCAGTATTTATACGTTCAATAACATCTCTTTTCTTTCTTTCTTTCCAACATTTACCTTGTTTGTCCCATACATAGTACTTCGAAAATTTCGAAAATTTCCTATAAAGATATTTTCTTGCCTCTTCACTTTTAAAGCAAATAAAAAAATACTCCGTGAACATTGTTTTGGAGGCATCATCCCAACTCAAAATATTTTCTAAATTTTGATTTGCCCAATAAGCTACACATTGTTGATTTGGGAGATGAACTAAACTGGGATCTAAAATTGAATTCATGTACAGAATTTCAGTCTTAATATTTTGAAATCTACAGTTAGAGAAGTTTAGCTAATATAGCAGCTAAAAAAAGCAACTCATAAATGTTTTTTTTTTTTTTTTTCAGTTTTTCCCATCTGAGGAGCATGGATGGCTGACTTTCTCTGTCTGACCAGTTGGAGACATTACTTCACTAAAATCTACCAGCAAAATGTTTGAAAGCTAGTCACTAATCACAAGGCATAATTTGATAATTTGATAAAAATTGATAAGCCAACGTCCATAAATATGTGACCACAAATGACCAACCTACCTCAACTAGAATTCCGTCTCCACTAACGCAGACAATTCCATCATACTTAGCAAGATCCAGCGACAGAACAACTTTCTTTGCATGAAGCTGGTATTTAGTTTCTGGAAATAACAAAGTAAATTTAAATATATCAAGAAGCACTCCCCTCATTATATGTATATATAAAGAAGGCTGGAAAAAAGCTGCATCAAAGTCAGACGAATATGACCAACTACTAATACCTTAATTAGTTCTTCAAGTAGACGAGGTGCAAGGGCAAGCATTTTCTTAAAATCACGCTGCAAAGATGGAGATAATGCTGTGGTTTCACGGGTCAGATGTGCTTGCATCAACAATTCAGACTGCAAGCGAAAGGCTGAAATATTTAAAAAAGGAAAAGTATATTGAAGCACTCGAACTCGTCAATAGATGTTGATAACTGCTGGGTATATTTCATTCAAATTAAATTCAAAAATTCTCCACAATGCTTCTTGAGCAGAGATCCACCGAGCATCTTGAAATTATTTAATTTCATCAATCAAATATTCATCATCATTGTGGTGATATACATTGCCACTCTGTCATGTCCCTTATAGATATATTTATACAAATATTTCACTGCTGTTACTCCTGAACATATCTCGATGTTCATATGACAATTATATCTTAATAAGAGATATGGATTGTAAGGTATTACCCACCGATTGTTCAGTTGTGCATTGCGAACTTGAACTGTCAATCTATTTTTCTTCTTCTATAGACTGGATATCCATCTTTACCTTGTATTGTACTTTCACAATATGGTCGTGGGTAATGATATTTACACTTTCCATCCATCATACAAGAATTCTTCAAGTTCTTATCTCGACATGGTCCATGCATCATATGTTTTGCAACCAAGTCATAGAGTTTATGGTACGTTTCTTGAGCAGGAAGTTCAGCACTAACAAACTTATCAAAGTGATTTGGTGTTGTAATTTTATACTCATACTTCAAAATTATCAACATATGAGCATGTGGTAATCCCTTTTTTTGAAATTCAATTACATGAACATGCGCAACTACATTTCCAAACATTTCTTTCTTAAATAACTGATCTTTCAAATTTTGTAATTTTGCTTGAAATACTCTTGAGGTCAAATCCGGTCGATCTTGAGCTTGTTGCCTATTATATAATTTCTCTTGAATCTATTTCCACTCTGGATTGCAAGTCACTATAATAAATAGATCCGGTTTTTCAAATCTTTGTACCAATGCTAATGCATCAACATATCTATGATGTATATCTCTTGGACCCCCAATAAATGATGCAGGAAGAACAATTCTTTTGCCAACTTCACTCTCTCTAGTTTCTCCTTTAAACACACTATCCATGATTCCTTGGTATAGTTCAACTTTCATATTCGATTGGTTTTGGCGGTAGTAATCCAATCTTGTTGTCTCTAATTTCATGTACATATCGAATGCATATTGCATATTGTTGCAATATCATTCCAGCAAAAAGAAGTGTAGATTGCCTTGGATTTCTAATTTGTAGCCTATAGCAACTATATTCTCTGCATGAGATCTTATCACTTACTTTGCTGACAACTGTAAATACAAATTAAAAAAATTAAAAGAAAAAAATTAAAAAATATATATAAAAAAAACAAGCTTGATGGGTACATGTATGAGATTCTTGCGATGAATTTTAAACTTTTAATCAGTACATACATTCTAGTTCTTGGGAAAAAATATCGTCGGCAGAAGAAAATCTTGATATTGTAGAAACATCATCAATAGTTGGGCTATTCACTAAAATATTATAATTTAATAAAAAAAATTAGAAAGCAAAGCACGGTTTCAACAATATTATTAATATATATACATGTATATTAAGTATCTATTCTAGAAATATTATAAGTGCACAAATAGATGGTAAAAAAAATGTCTATTGTATATAATCATAAACATAAATTCAGATGATATTACCTTGTTTCTTTTTAATGTTTTGATGCCATCCTGTCTCACCTCATGGAAAAAGAAGTGGATATTGTAAAGGGTCATAACATTCATAATAATGCTTTATTCTGTGTCTGTATCCTGAATGTGCATGGATTATAATGTCTCGTTCAAATGGTATATTAGCATTGTTTCCTTCAACCCATATAGCCACAACTTGATCAGCTGTTGGAGAATTATACACTCGTTGATCTAATTTCACATCTTTTGAGATATGGAGCTGAACATCTTCTATTGAAGGATAATCTTTTAATCTTCTGAAGATTTTTGAATATGGATTTATCTCTAGAACTTTTATGAGTTTAATCACAATAACTTCAGATAAAGTCGAATTTTCTAGTATGTTCATTCTATTCTCAACCTAATTTTTTGTTTCAATAAAATACAATTAAAAATGACCATGACCATCTTCCTTGGGTATTAACCCTGGAAGGTCATGATACACCATTCCCTGTGCTCAAAAATTATAAACCCCTCGCCTTGAAGATACAAGTTCTTTATCTAATTTCACACCAAATGAGGTAAAAGAGAAAATGCAATTGAATGGGCGAATATTTGTCCAAAATTCGATGGCCTCTTCTAACTGAGAAGAAAACAACTCATACAATTCATTGGGAACTTCAATATGTGCGAGTTTGATTTTTCTATTATCACAGCAAAAAGTCGGAGACTCATATTCAAATCTTACAGCACCACAATGAATGTAATTGGGCATTTTTTTAACTCATGTATCTCCAAACAAGAGATTTTCTAGATAAATTTGTTATTGTGTTTATCGATGACATCATAATTTACTCTAAAATAAAGAAAGAACACGTGACGCATTTGAAAATGGTGTTAGAGGTTTTAAAGGTGAAACAATTATATATTAAATTCAAGAAATGTGAATTTTGGTTGGACCGAGTGGTATTCTTGGAACATGTCATATCAGGAGCAGGAATATCAGTAGATCTAAGTAAAGTAGAAGCTATTAATAGGTTGTCAAAACCTACAAATCCTTCAGAAGTACATAGCTTTCTTGGTTTGGCTGGATACTACCGTAGATTTATAGAAGGATTTTCCAAAATTGCTTCCCCTTTAACATAATTAACATGGAAGGGTATCACATTTAAATGGACAGAGGCATGTGAGCAAAGTTTCCAAGAATTAAAGAAGAGGTTGACATCAACACCCATTCTTTCAATTCCATTAGGTACTGAAGGCTTTATAGTTTACAGTGATGCCTCAAAGAATGGCTTAGGATGTGTACTGATGCAAAATGGGAAAATGATTGCATATACATCGAGGCAGCTAAAAGAATATGAAATAAATTACCCTACACATGATTTGGAGCTTGCTGCAGTGGTATTTGCACTGAAGATATGGAGATACTATCTATATGGGGAGTGGTGTGAAATCTATACGAATCACAAGAGTTTAAAATACTTCTTCACATAAAAAGAACTGAATATGTGACAACGAACATGATTGGAGCTGGTAAAGGATTATGACTGTGTTATCAACTACCATCCGGGAAAGGTTAATGTGGTGGCAGATGCACTGAGCAGAAGATCACTACAAGGTACCACAACTACTTTTTCTGTTCAGAAACCAGAGTTAATTGAATTCTAGAAAATGAATGTGGAGATTGTACAATTGGGAGAAATAGAAATAAAGTTGGCAGGCTTGACACTCCAACCAACATTAATTGATAAAATTCAATAGGGACAATAAGAGGATGAATATTTTATTAAGGTAAAGAAGGATATTGCTTCGGGGGTACCGTCTGATTTTAAAATATCAGTGAACGGAGTGATACAATTTAGGGAACGATTATATGTGCCCCCTTGTGGATAACATCAGAAAAGATATTCTTGTAGAGACACATTCAACACCTTATTCAATACATCCTGTAGCTATCAAAATGTATAGAGACTTGAAGATGTATTATTGAAGGCCAGGTATGAAAAGAGATAGTACACAGTACATGGACCAATGTTTGACATGTCAGCAAATAAAAGCAGCGGGAACTTTGCAACCTCTGCTTATTCCAGAATAGAAATGGGAAATAATCACTATGAACTTTATGGTAGGTTTACCCAAAACCGTGAAAGATCATAATTCTATTTGGGTGATTGTGGACATATTAACTAAATTACCTCATTTCCTTCCCATTTATTCAACCTATTCCATAGATCGACACACACAGATATATATACTGAAAGTGGTTAGACTCCATGGTGTACCACTATCCATTATTTTTGACAGGGACTCGAGATTTCTGTCTATCTTCTAGAGAAGTCTACAGAGGGCATTAGAAATGCAACTATCTTTCAGTAATGCATATCATCCTTATACTGATGGAAAATCTGAATGAGCAATACAAACTTTAGAAGATATAATTAGAGCCTGCGTATTGAATTTTCAAGGACAGTGGAGCAAGTATCTACCTCTGGTAGAATTCTCAAATAACAATACTTATTAGGCTACAATTGGGATGACTCCTTATGAAGCACTGTATGGCAGGAAATGCAGATCTCCAGTTCACTGGGATGAGGTAGGTGAAAAGAAACTTTTAGGCTCGAACATGATTCAAGAAATGACAGAGGCTGTGTTATAAATCCGAAAAAGAATGGAAACTGCCCAGAGTCAACAGAAAAGTTATGCAGACCAAAGAAAGAGGATGCTAGAGTTTGCCATAGGAGATCACATGTTTCTTAAGGTAGCTCCAATGAAAGGTATTATGCGGTTTGGGAAGAAAGAAAAGTTGAGTCACAAATATATTGGTCCATTTCCTATTACTGAAAGAATAGGTGATGTTGCTTACAAATTTGATCTGCCTATATCAATGCCTCAAGTACATAATATATTCCATGTATCCATATTGAGAAAGTATGTTGCGAATCTATCCCACATTCTATGGAATGAACTAGTAGAGTTGAGATCAGATTTGATTTATGAGAAAAGACTTGTCAAGATCCTACTATGGGAGATAAAATAACTTAGAAATAAGAAAATCCTATTAGTTAAGGTACTATGGAGGGACCCATCAACAGAAGAGGCTATATGGGAAAGGGAAGATGAAATGAGAGCCAAATACCCAAAGCTTTTTATTTAAGCAAAAAATTTTAAGATGAAATTTTCATAAAGAGGGAAGAATATAATACCCGAGCCTCGCGCTACTCACCTGACCAATGTAGTTCATGCATTTTATGCCACGTATGTGTTATTTTTATTTTAATTAATATTTCATAATGCATTATATTTTATACGATATTTTTAATAATTAAACTTTTGAAGTTATCACTGATATTAGTTTTCAAATTCTTTAACCTAATTGGTTAAGTTGGTACTAAGATACGAGAATTTAGGTGTCAACTATCAGATAGCATTACGATACACGTAAGTGAAAGGTGGCATCGTTGTGTTTATCGGTGTAGGATAAACTATACAAATAAATTAATTAGAGAGAAAATAATGATAGTAACGGTAATAATAATAATAAAAGAAAGTAAGGACATTACCATAGTAATTAAGATGGTGTAAATTTTTTAATATAAAATAAATTTGGGGCTTATAAATAAATATATATAAAAATAAATAAATAATATTATATATTAATTATATATAAAAATATATAATATATATACCTATGTGTAGATGTATGAAATATATATGTATATATATATAAGTATATGGTGTGTAGTATAATATATATATATATATATCCATATGTAAATAAGTATATGGTGTGTAATAATATATATATATATATATATACATATAGGTATACACGTGTAGTGTATACATATATATATATGATAAGGATAAGTATATATAATATATTATATTAGATTTTTTTAATACTAAGTAATAACACACACCACACAAACAAACGACTAAAACAAAAACACCACACACACATTCACGACAGCAAAAGAAAGAAAAGAAGAGAAAAAAAAGGGAAGAAGAAATAGGTTAAAAATGAAGATTATACTTTTATAGGCAGCCTTATATCTAAAGTTATGGAGGAGAATATTGTTAACTTTCAGTAGGATATCAATGATGAAAGGTAAGTGAAAATCCATTTACAACTATAATGTATGGACATAGTATTTTGTGCATTATTTATATTAAATGTGATTCTTGTGTCTTGATGTGTATATTGTGAGTATTATACATACCTTATAGTGCATATGTTGCTTAGATGATGGGACATAGAATCTATTGTGTCATTGGACATGCCATTCATCATCATTTATATGCTCACAGTTCAGGTTTTTGGCACGCATAACATTATTTTCAGAAAAAAAATATTTTGGTTGGCCACTATTAGTATACCGAGGCTGTGTGGCTTATTTATATGATATTTTGGGGCACCACGAGTATTACTTTTCAAAGGATCATTGGGGTTGACAGGGAGTATGCCTCTAGCGATCACGAGAGGGTGGACCACTTAACTGTACCCTTATTGACACCACTAGTGGGAAGACTTTTGGAGGATTACAGGGAAAGATAGGGGGTGGACATCTGGTGATCCTAAGAGATGGCCCCCAAACTGTGTCAATCTGTTTATGGCCATGTGATTATTGATATTATTGAGAGCTCTATTCGATACATAGTAGGTGGGCCAAGGGCCCAGTGATGGAAAATAATTTTGAATGAACTATTTTTATGCATAAGTTTGCATTCTTGTCATAATTTCATAAAAATGCATTGCATTTATATTGGATTATCCATTTGGCATACACGATTTTTATTTACCGAGTATTAGCTCACGTAGTTCATACATTGTAGGTGAGTTTGATGATACTTGAAGCCATGGACTTGTTGAGTAAGCGGCTGGAGCTCCTATAGGTTCTAAGGATTAGTGTACATGAATGACGACCTATTGGGATGGTTGTTAACTTATTTGATTTTAGAGTCTATTGTATTAGGTTTTGAGATTTGTACTGTGTGTTACTTTTAAAAAATTTCTGTACATGGGTATGTAATTGTTATGATTGTTATGGGTCTTTTGCAGGTGTATATATATATATATATATTAGTTTGTGAGTGGGAAAAATGATTTGTTATTTATTAAGTTGTTATAGGGAAAAGAAAAAAAAAATATTTCATGCATGCACACTGAATTTGTCATGTCAAAATTATTATTATATATATATGTGTGTGTGTGTGCGTGTGTGTGTGTGTGTGGTAATGGGAGTGTTACAAAATGAGAGAAAAAAAAAAGAAAAAACCAAAAAAAGAGGAAGGATTTCAGGTTTCTTTTGAAGAAAAACCAAAAAAAATGTGAGGATATTAGGGTTATTTTAGAAGATTCTTGGAGAAAGAATTATTCTGAGAAGTTTAAGAAGGAAGATTAGCATCAACCATTCCTCCCACTTCACAAATTAGTGAACAATTTTCATGTTCTTTCTTATTTATTTCTTGAAGTTGTATTCACCATGATGAACTAAACTTTTCTTTTTAGAGGATGATGTAACCTTATTTGATCCTATGTTTTGAATTCCAAACAATATTAGTTCAAGTTATTCATCTTATTTGTGTTATCTTGATTAGTATTACATCTTGATTATTTGACTACTAATTGAGATTGTATGATGTATGAGATTCGACAGTCGAAAGAGAGAAGATTATACATGATCATAAGGATAATACAACTTAGGTATCATATAGTTGAGAAACTTATAAAACCTTTGAAGTTTTGAAGAAGAATTCATTGAACTCTTATAGAGTTTTATTCTTGAATTTTTATAGAGATATCAAAATTCATATTACAACTCATAATCAATTCGGCACTCGAGAGATGGAATTGATAAGCTTAGGAATTCTTAAATTACATGTGTTGTTAACTTGAATTGATATATTTCGGAAGAAAGAACATAGGTAAAAATTAGGTGAGTCATTCCTCCAGAATATCTTGTTCATAAGGTATTTGTTATATTGCTTCTAAAAACTTTACTCTTGTCTTTGCATTTTTTGTCTTACTTTACTTTGTTTACCAATCATCACTTGGTTTTCTAGATAAAATTAGGATTATTTAAACTACGGTACTTAATGTAATTTTTTATTACAATCCATGTGGATACGATACTCAACTCACCATTGTATTAAAACTTGACACCATGCACTTGCAGTTCACATAAAATCCACGAACACGTAACCCCCAACATCCTGATTCCAAACAATACCACAACAAAAGAAGGCCAAGTTAAGGGAAAACAACTCAACTCCAGTGAGGTAAACGTTCCCTTTATTGTCCATAATGTTGTGCCTAAAATCATATAGGACATTAGTATGGAAGAACCTACAAAAGAGTCTGATCAACAGACTAGACTAGACCAACAAGGGTCTCTAATGAAAAACAAGAAGAAAAAGCAGATGAACGAACATCCTCTAAAGATAATAATGAAGAAAATACACTTCAGACAATGATGATAAAGAAGATAAAGATGATGATGAAACCTATGACAACAGTGATGATAATGATGATAACAATGAGGATAGAGCAAATGGAGCAGCAACAAAGGAAGTAAAACCAGCACCGCATAAGATATGGTCATTGAATTATTCATGGACCCACCATAATACCAAACAATCCCTAACAAACAAAGAATTATTCTAGTAGAGAAAACCTTTCCTCTAAAGAAATCTTGTGCAGAACAATCTCTATAATTGGTCATACCACAACCAGAACCAAAAGTAGTTCAAGCTCTGGAATAAGATGTAGAAGAATAGAATACTGTAGAAGATCAACCTGAACTTAACCTTAGAACGAACTTATAGATCAAGGGAATGGTTCCAACAAGTCCATGGTAATTTGTGGAATGTTCTATGGTAACTCATCAAGCAGGTAGTCAGACAACAAGACTCATAAATGAAGTACACTGACTTTTAAATACTCTCTAACATCACCAAACAATGAATAAAGACTATATCCACTTAACTAGACATCCTTCAGGCCAATCATAGTCACAAAGCTAAAGCATTATAGACAGGATAAATGAGTACTGCTTCATACAAAGGCTTTTGGTTGATCAATAAGAGGAACACAACTCGAAGTTCAAATAAATAGAAGAAGATATGCAATATATTACCAGTTAGTTGCAAGAAATCCTGGATTATATTAATCTCCCCTCTAATTTTATTGATGCTGCCAAAAGAAAGAAAAGTAATAGCTGATAATAACAGCAAAAGCTACCTCTTCCCTCAGCCCTAAGGCTTGAAGAATAGCCGAAGAAATCCAAAAAGAAAAAGAAGGCTCAAGGAAGTGAATAACCAAAATAGTAGCAACGAAAATCCCCACCACCACCTTGCGGACATGGAATGACAACTTGGCTCAACATTAGCAATCCAAAGTCAAAATGGTGATAAAAAAAGGGATTAAATCTCTCAAAGAAGTCCAGAAGTTTTCTCTTGATAATTATTGGAATGGCTTAGTAACTAGTTGACCAAAACATAGGCTAATATAACACAAGAAGACTATAGTGGATGTAGCCTATAGTTCTCTTTGTAAAATATATGTAATCTATTTGCATCATTCCCAAATGAAATAAATTTTTAATTATTTTGTTATTCTTATGAGTTTTTCATCATTACAAAAAGAGAAAATTGTTAAGTATTACTTGTACATATTTTGATGATGAATAGATTAATTTAGGTTAGACCCCACAAAACTCTTGAAGTTTTTTGTTTTAGTAGCACCTTTGTAAAGGCTAAACTCCGTAGTTCTCTTAGAAAACTTAGCCTGAAAATAGAAAAGATGTTAATAATTAGAGAAGTGATAAAAATTTCAAGACTAAAATAGTAAAGTCCGATAGCAAAGGCATTAGTATAGGCGTTAATGGGGCTAAATGTTTTAGCATAGTGAGGATAGAGGCCATCAAACAAGGACTTAAATTCATTGGAGGATCCATTGAGTCTAATACCAGAACAATGTACTTGGCGGGGCTAAGGGTTCACAATAGAGTGAGGGCAGAGGTACCTTCAAAAGAGTAAGCTACAATAGTCAACCTTGTACTAATACTATAGTCCAAAACAACGGATGTAAATGGAAAACGAGACAGACAATTTGAAAGGACATTAGACTGTAACAATTGCAGACTAGGACTACATAACAGCATTGCAATCCCTCTATACCAACCAAAAAGGAGAAAAATAAGTGCAACAGGTAGAAAAAAGAGCTGAAGACGGAGACACATAACACGCATGATATATGAACTTTCTTAGAAATATTAAACACAATCAAGGAAAAAAAGCTCCTAAAAATTACTTAAGGGGATATAACCGTTTGAAAAAGAACACGCAGCTCTTTATGCCTAGATCCTTTTGTTGAGTGATACACTTATCACTGTGAAGAAAATTGAGAAGAGCTATAGGGGTGGACTTTGACCTGTGTGGGAAGACCGAATTGCAGTATCAATGGGGGACCTAAAGGCTGAGAAGAAATCATTTTTGCTTAGTTCAGGGAACTAAGTTGTAGTAGAAGTGATTTGGTTATAAGTCTTAATTTATTCTAGTGGATTCCTTTTAGAGATAGAAGAAAAGTGGATTGGAAGAATAACCCCGCTTTTGAGCCACTAAAAAAAATTATTGTCTTTTACTTTCCTCCATTTAGATTTTTGCACTTATTCTTTGTATGCTTAAACTTGTAATTGCATTGTACAACTACAAAATAGACGCTTAAGTATTTTCTCAGTACTTCCTCTGGACTACTCACTAGTTCACCAACCTAACTTCATATAGTCTCCAGAAGGCTGAAGTAGTGAAGTGTTCAATAGGGTAATTGTGTTATTAACTTATCTGGCGACTGATCTTTGAAAAAGCTAAGTACAAGTTCAATATGCGCTTTATTTTTTAAAGAGTTTAAAAGTTTTAAATGGACTATTTAACCCCTCCCCTCGCAAACCCTTTCAAACCACTTGGGACCAACAACTTGAATGATTTATTTAAAACTTTTATCTAAAATGAATAATTATGTGCATTGACTTTTAATCCTATGAATATCACAAACTTGTGCATGTAGTATAAACTACATTGAAGTGCTCATAAGTGTGGCCACAATACGTTATACATTGGGTGGTTGTATGAATGTGATGGGAAAGAACATTCAACATAGATATAATCCTTTTGAAGATAAGAGATATTCTCTAAATTGATTTGTAATGTTCAACTTTTCTAGATCTTTGACCAAAGTATTTTTATTAAAGTGTCACCAAAATTATATGAAAATAGTTTTTCATATGAAATATATTGAGCAAAGACCAATTGAGATTTTAGGATAAGAGGTGAAAATTAAAATGATGGTAGTTCTAATTTTATTTCTCACATATATCTCATAGAGGGGTCAATTATAAATAATAAAAGAAGGAGAAATCTTGAATAATTTAATTAATTATAGACGACAACAATATTTATTTAGTGGAATTAAGTATTGTTAAACAATAATCAAATATTATCATGAGATGATAATTCGATTTAATCTATTTTGAGTTAGAATTAATCTTTCCGAAGGTCCTTTCAGCCTCAAATTTTCACACAAAGAAAATTATTATAATCCATATGACAGATCGCATGATTGTAGGAGAAATTTATTATCCATGAGATAGATATGTTAGAATAGATTTGAAGAAAAAATTAAAAAATTCATAAGATGGATTTTTTTGAATTAATTAAAAATGTTTTGGGAAGAAGAAAAAGAAAATTTTAAAAAAAATCTCAAAATGAAAAAAAAAAAAAAAGATGAGTGCATGCACTGCATGGGCTATTGTGCGCCACGCTAGCACTAGGCGAGCATATTGTCCACGCCATACGGGCTCCAGCCAAGTGCCATGTGTGTACCTAGCTGGCACTGTATGGTGGTGTTTGGCTGGAATAAAAAATTCTAAAAAGTTGGATTTTTGGACAATTTTGCCCTTGGACCTCTTATCCCGCATCGCCTTCCTATGAAATATTCTCTCTTTCTACTATAAATAGAAGGTTCAACAAATTTGTAAACATTGGTTGGAGAGTTTTTTTTTTTTTTAATTAAGTTTTAAATTTTGAGAAAACAGTGAAAAATAGGAAAATACTCTATAGAAAGTATATTTTGTAAAAGAAATTCTTCCAACAAAATATTTTTGGTGCCCATTCTAGTATATTTATGAGGTAGTCATAATTTTGACACCAAGTGTTCAATATTTTTAGATGAATTCTTTACTTTTTAAGGTAAGGATTTTTTAAATCCATCTAATTTTAAGTTGTTTTTTCATATGATTATCGATTTTCGTATTTAGCTAGTTAGTTTTAACTAATTTTCCTATTTGATTTAAAATTTTTGAATTTCATCCACGTTCATACAAGACTTAGGTCTTTTTATATTACTGATTCTACCATACTGCTGGTTTTTAGGATATTTTTCATAACCATCCCCAATTTATTCACAGTAAAAAAACAAATCACTCAAAATCATCCCTAACTTATTCATGGTAAAGAACAAACTAGTCATAATCATATGGGTTTAGAAACTATCAATGTTCCTTTTTATTTCTTCTCTCTTTTTTCCCTTCTTCTTTCCTCTTTTCCTCCGTTTTTCTTCATTTTCTTCTCCCTTTCTATTTCTTTTCTTTAATTTTTTCCAAATTTGTTTTCTTCTTCCCATATTTTTTTTCCTTGCTTCTTTTTTTTTCCTCAGAGTATATTATAAAAGCTAGGGCCCTACAAAAATAAATAACATATGAATTTATAAATATACGAATAAAATAAAAAAATAAATGAATCATTTTGCAGCAAAAAATATGACTTATTTTTATATGCATAGTGCTTGCATTCACTTTTAATATAAATATTATTTTGTGAATGTCAGGGTAACTATATAATAAAACTTTTAGATATTATCACAATATAAACATAAAGACTTATAATAATTAATGTTTAATAAATTATTTATATTTTTAACTTAATTGTATAACATTCAATTAATACTTATAATAATTTCAATATACTTTTTAGGTTTCAAATAATTTTTTTGAAATAAATATATCAAATAATTTAAGAAAATGAATATAACTCAGAGTATCGACTACTTTTTGATTATTTGTATATTATTGTATTACACATATAAATAATTAATATATATTGTTAGCTATATGATTAGTCAATTAACTAAATAGTAAAATTTTTTGTATAGTATACATACATGAATAACTAAAAAATGAACGCTCTCTCTTAAAAAGAATTCCCTCCTTTTTTCCATTCTCAACCCCGGCCACCCACCCCCAAGTTGCCTGACCTGCCGGACAAAAGGTCCGATAGATGGAAAAACGGTTTTTCTTTGCTACCCTACGTTCATCGCTGGTAATGGAACACCCTAACCTTCAAACAAATCGTACATCCAAAAAAATTCTAAGGGATATCCAAGATTCCTTCTTTAGTCTTGCCTCTATGTATAAAGGTATAAAATATATACAATTTTCTAACAATGAAATTGATCTTATGGCTGCCTCATTGAATTGTGCTTTGAGTGGAAAATTTTCTCAGGGTTGTTTCGTATCATTCAATCCCGATTTTCAGTAATGGGGTATTCTGTGTTGGTGTGATTAATTTTAAGCATATCTTGATTGAACTTTCAAATGAGGAATATTCTCATAGAATCTTGATGAAATAAATTTTGTATTTTGATGGATTCCTAATGAGGCTGTTTAAGTGGATTGAATCCTCTGATATACCTGTTTGGATGAATTTTTTGGAACTGTCTATGCATTTGTTGCATGAAAAGGGTTTGTATGGCATAACTTCATTTCTTAGAAAGCCTTAAGAAATCGATGAATCTACTGTGGATAGAACCAGGCCGAGTGTAGCTCGTATATGTATGAAAATTGACTTGCTTCAACCTCGAGATGAAGAGATTTTGATTAGAATTGGGGACACAATTATTAATCAATTATGAAAAGTGCCCCAACTACCGTAGCAAGTGTAAGCATCTTGGTCATAAAGTTTCAGAATGCTATGGAGAAAATTACAAATCTTCTATGAAAATATCCGATGTTGGGGTTGAAAATAATAAAGGGAATAGATTGCTCAATCAGATGTTCAAGATCCACTTATGGCCAAGAACATGATTAAATTAGTAGGTTGAAAAATCATCAGCAAATCTTGTTGATCAAATCGGAACATGAGGTTTTACAATGTGGAGACAAATTCCTAATGTTGCTAATGTTATAGTGGATTCATCTACTTCTGTTATAGCTTTGGAAAATCATGTGGATATGGGTCCAATTGTGGAAGAATTGATCAATAGGTCAATAGGAAATATTGATTTACCGAATGAAACTGTGGGACTGACTTGGGCTGAAAACGACTAAAACCCTAACCCTAAACCTAATTCTATTTCTAGGGTTAGGGTTGATTCAGAATTGGGAACTAGGGTTCTGGATGGTCAAAATTCTAATACTTCTCATCAGACACTTTTGCAAGTAGCTCGAAAATTTGTGGTTTAAATATTCAATCAAACTTTGTTGAGGAAACCAATGATCAGGATATTTTGATTGAGCATGAGACAGATGTCCCCAATTCTTGGCAGAGTGTTGATGAGATGGCTGATACTTTCTTCATGAAGCTCGTGAGGAGATTGTTCATTGTTGGAGTTTATCATATAAATTAAATGAACAGAATTTGGAGGATTTGGATAATAAGGCTTCTCTCTCGAAAAAAAAAACAAACAAATACCTCTAAAATAGGTTCAAACTCATAGAAGTGCAAAATTAACCAGAGAGTCCAGTACCCCTAATGTATCCTAATGAATTTTCTAACCTTGGAATATTGGTGGTGTTGGAAATGATCTATCTCAAAGATATCTTAAAAGATTATGCATGAAGGAAAAAACGATGATTATAACTCGATCTTTTAGAACCAAAAATTCCTTGGGATAGCCTTATGGTTCCATTTTCCTCATTCTATTGCAAATAGATCGGGTAAAATTTGGTTGTTATGGTAAAATAGATCACGTAAGTTTCATTCCATGAGTTGTTTTCCCTTAACTTGGCCTTCTTTTGT
Source organism: Paulownia fortunei (assembly GCA_019321725.1). NCBI lineage: Eukaryota > Viridiplantae > Streptophyta > Magnoliopsida > Lamiales > Paulowniaceae > Paulownia > Paulownia fortunei. The sequence goes on from CM033123.1 coordinate 12,931,852, forward strand.
TGTGGTATTGTTTGGAATCAGAATTTCTGTGGTTATGTTAGCTGGATGAGTGGGTACAATAGTTTGTTCCATTGGTGGTGAAGCTGCTGACTGTGCCTCTAAAACTAATTTTGATTTTTGGGGTTGTGCGGATATACTTGGCTGCTCAACAAATTGGGGCATGGAGCAAACTTACGTGATAACTCATAAGCATGTAAAAAATCCATGATTTGTTCCACTACTCTTTTATTAGCTTTTGTAAATGTAATCACGGTCATCGGCATATGATAAATGGGAAATAACCATCCCACCAAATGTATGATATTGCATTGCAGCTTTCGAAAGAATCAGATTATGGACACCTCTTGAAAGGACTTCCACAGTAACTATAAACAAGGAAGGCAAAAGAGGGTCGCCTTGGCGCAAGCCTCGTTTAGATTTGAAAAAACCTGTAGTCTCTCCATTGATTAACACCGAAAACCACACATTCGCAATGCAATTTTTAACTAAATAAATCCTATATGGAGGGAAACCAAATTTATGAAGGACCACATATAATTCCACTGAATTCAGTCATAGGCTTTGGCCATATGAAGCTTGAAGACAACATTATCAAACTTCCGTATAACATCAATTGATTCAATCATCTCTTGAGCCAATAAAGTATTATCTGCTATAGTTTTTCCAAGAGTGAAGCCGCTTTGTGAGGGTGATATCAATGAAGGTAAACATTGGCTAAGTCTCAAGCACATGAGCTTAGAAATACCTTATAGATTACATTTCATAGGCTACTTGGCTGAAATTTACTCCATTCTTTTGCACCATCCACCTTTGGAATAAGCACAATATGTCGTAGTAGTAAAGCTACGAGGCAATGGCGCTTCATTAAAGAATTCTATGCAAGCATCCATCAAATCCTTCGCAATGAACTCCCAACAATGCTGGAAGAAACATGATGAGAAGCTATCTAGACCTGCCACACTATCCGGATGAATACTAAAAACAACTTGCTTGAGTTCCTCCATCGATGATGGAGAACATAAACAGTTTGTTGCTCAACAGATAAGCTGGATTCAGTGCAATTCAGAAGGTTGTGCTCAATGTTCGGTTGATAAGCTGATAGTAAACTTGCACTACCGAATCTTTTATTTGTTGGCCATCAGTTAACATTTGCTCATTGTACTTGATCGAAGAAATCCAGGATTTTTGGTGCGCTTGTTTTTGAACAATGAATGATAATACTTAGTATTCCTTTCTCCCTCTTTAAGCCACTTACATGTTGACTTCTGACACCAATAAGACTCTTGAATAGACAAAGCCTGGGCGAGATTTGCATAACATCTCTTCATTTCAATTCTGTTTTTATCTGTGGGATCATCATCAAAAGCTTGCTCACTCAAGGGCACAGCTTCTTCTGCATGCTTCACATTAGTGAAAATGTTGCCAAAAACACATTTATTCCACCTCTTCAAAAAGCCCTTAACTCGATATAACTTTTGTTTAAACCCCAAAATTCCAGAATTTAAGGTCAGTTACAACCAGTTTCTCTTAACAGATTCAAAGAACTCTTTGTGCTTCACCCATCTGTTGAGAAATCTGAAAGGAGCTGGTCCTTTGTCAATGTTCCTCACCAAAGCATGATGATCTGAGCATTGTTCTGCCATGTGAGATACCTGTGTACGTTGAAAGAGATAAGCCCATATGCTGAAGACACCACAACCATATCCAGCCTTTCCCATGTTGAATTATTTCCATGTAAATTGCGAACCCTGAAATCCAACATCAACAAGGTCACACTCCACCACACTATTGTTAAAATCCTCCATGGCACCAAGTGGAGCCGGTCCCCCAAACCTCTTCTCATGTATATCCAAAATAACATTAAAGTCTTCCGCAACTAACCATGGTTCATTAGTCATCCCTAAATTCTGTAATCCGAAAGGTCCTAACATTCATGTCTTGTGCACTTAGCATACACAAAGGTACAAAAGATAGGAGAACTCATAGCATTGTTAACTTTAACATGGAGAAACTACTCTTCATCACTAATAAGCTCCACTTGATCCTGCTCCTTCCACATAATTTATATTTTATTTGTATGATTTTCAATTACATTATCAAATCAAACCGATGTTTAAATTCTTTTTTCATCAAGCCTCACTTTAGGTTCTAGAATTGCCAGAATACGATGGATTATATTTATGACACATTCTCCCTAAAACACGTTTAGAATCTTCATTGCCCCCTTCCCTAATATTCCAAATAATAAAGTTCATAATTTAGAAAAGAAGATGAAGAGGAGAACCTACTGGATGTTGATCTAACACCTATTGTAGATGATGGGGACGTTCGTACAAATCGTCCTGCTGAGATTTACCCTGATAAAAATGCTAAAATTTAGGTTGATAAAGATACAACTAGACATAGCAGAGTGCGTCCATTGAACAAAATCATGAGGATATTCTATTGCGAGTGTTGAAGGAGCGGGCTAATGATTATAACAAAAAGAAAGAGATTGCTGTAAAAGTCCAGCCTCTTAGCATGATGACAAGGTCCAGGTCCAAGTCTACTTCAGACTCTTCTTCTGCCCAATTTTAGCAATGCAAATTATTTTCCAAACAGATTTCTATATCCTTAGCAGAACTTTTATCAATTGTCGTCACAGGAGCAGGGAAAATAGCAATCTGGTTATGATAGAAAAATTAGGAGATAAATTAAGGTTAGGGTTATTTTCTCCAATTGGATCAACAGTATCTCTTTGTTCCACTTCTAGCTCATGAATTGTTAAATTACTGGAACCAACCTTCCCATGATCTTGCTCATCATTACAATTTTGAACATTAAATATCTGAATGACTTGGGGAAGCCTATTAGGGTTAGGGTTGTCCCCCAAATTGGGCGAAATAATCCTTCCTAGATCATCAACTTTTTTAATTACACTCGTCGATTGTTTGGACATCATAAGTTCTTCAATTAATGAGTCCACAAATCCTTTAGATGTATCACATTTAATTTTATCGGCATTTATTTGCTTTGAACCTTGTCCCTAATCAACATTTGATTTCTTGCCCCTTTGTCTATCAATAGGCACGTATCTCATGATCCCTTCAGGCTTGTTCTGAACCTTCTTCCCAGCCCTTTGTTAGTTTTCCTCTAGGGTTTTCTTCACCTGACCTTTAGGAGGAGGCTTAGGGTTTCCATTGTTGAAGCACTCCTCATCAGAATATCCAAGATGTTGATAGGTTTTATAGTATTTCCATGGATTTTCGTACACAACCTTCTGTAGGATGATGATATCCTTGCACACCAATATTATCTCCTCATGCCTTTGATCCGTAAGGTTGTGTTCAATATAAATTAACTCGGGCAATTCTTGGTCTTGATCAGCAGTAGGCTCATCTACTTTCAAGGGCTTCCCTATGAGTGAAGTGATGTCAAACAATGCCTGTTTATTGAAAAGGTGTAGGGGAATTTCTGGTAATCCAATCCATACAGGAGTGATTGCAGATTCAATCTTGGTATCAAATCCTGGTGTCCACTTGAATAATCTCATTGGTGATCCATCAATAAATAGGGTTTGCTTCATCTATAATTGTGCATAGTCTTCCTCGTTAGATGGCCTTATCACAATATGTTTGTAGTTGATCAAGCCAAGTGTCTGAGAGTCCAAATCCTGCAAATTTCTGACGAAAGGTTTTTGAAAGAGAGGGGCAGCCATGTGTAAATTTGCCAATGAGTGCAAATCTTAAAGAGTCCACCATATGATCCCACTTAACTTTTTGAATAACCAGTTCAAGTTTTCCATTCATGAAAGATTTGGAAGAGATTGAGTTGTGTGTATCATTAGAAATCTTTTTCAAGGTACGGGTGGAACGAAGAGTTCCTTCTTCTGCAGCACCGGTGAGAGCTGCAGCAAAATGAGTAGGGTTTGGGAGGGGTGGAAAATTAGAGAGAATTTTTGTCACAACCTCCCAATAATATGTATAAAATATATATATATATATATATAAACAACATGTGCAACACAATTTGTGCATGTATGCATGTGTATAACTTTTTTTTTTTACTCAATTCAACAAAACATTGATAAAAGTAAAGTGTTTTCATATTCTGTCACACTGTATATACATATATAGTTATTAAACATTAATCAAGTCTATCAAAACCATCACAAACCCAAACTCACTATCACAAAAGAGTTTTGAAAATGATATAAAGGATAAAGTTACTAATATAATACAATAACTATAAAATAAAAAATACAGTCCACAAAATAACCCAACAGGTTGTCATCCAAGTACATTGATCTTTGAAAGCCTGTAGGAGTTCCACTACCAACCAGTAAACCAAAGGTCTCAAGTCGTACCATGATCACTTACAATGCATGAACTATATGAGTTAACGTTCAATAAGTAAAAATTATGCATGATAAGAATATGATGTAAAATCTCATGCAACTCAACTCTAAGATATGATGCTATAATTATGTCAAATTGAGTACTCATGAATCAAAGAGTTTTCATTAAAAATTACTTCATTTATTGGGCTCTTGGCCTACCTACTATACACCGGATAGAGTTTTGAATAACATTGATAATCACATGGCCATAAACAAATTGACTCAATTCAAAGGCCATCTCCTGGGATCACCAGAGGTCCACCCCCTATCTTCCCCTATGATCCTCCAGAAGTCTTCCTACTGGCGAAGTCACTAAAGGTACAGTCAAGTGGTTCACCCTTTCGTGACCACCAGAGGCACACTCTCTGTCAACCCCTATGATTCTCCAATAAGTAATACTCACGGTTCTCCAAAATATCATATAAGCACACCTCGCATGCCTCGGTATACTAGTAGTAGCCAACCAAAATATTTTCTTTCTGAAAACCATATCTCAAATTATATCGTGCATGCAAGAACCTCCACCATACTCATATACCGTGTATGCACATGTAAATGCTCATGAATGATATGTTTAATATGAAATGCAAGTCATCTTACTCTCAACATGTTTCAAGAATCATAAGACTCTCAATCAAATTTAATATCAACAACACTTTAGGTATACATGTTTCAAGACATACTATGTTCTTGCATTATAGTTACAAATGGATCTTTACTTACCTTTCACTTGGTTGGTGGTTTAGTTTAGATTTGTTTATTGTTCCTCTCCAATCTTAGATGTAAAATAGCCTGTAATATTACTCAACATCAAGCACCATTCCCAATTTGGCAAGTTGAAAGCATAAAATATCACACTAAAACCTTAAACACCAAGTTATCTAAGTTTTACAAACTAGAACCCAATCTAGTCCCTTCAATACCTTAATTTCTCATTTTAAATACATGTAAACATCATATAATTGAAGTATTATAACTCTAATATCATGTACCTAATTGTTAACACTTAATAGCAACATGTTTAGGTTGAAATATGCTAAGTTATCAAATGGGACAAATTCACATTTTTATATTTTCTTACTGTCCAATTTAGTTGTATGATAATTTTGACATCCCTAAGCATATCCATTCACTCCCAAATTTTCACCATACTTAAATAACACATATAAAGAGACAACCAGGTCAAAGTGCTACCAAAACTAATGGATTTATTAATGTAAAACCAGCACCATTCACATAGGACATAATCTGAATTTCAAAGAAGACAGTTTTGAGCACTTCTTTAATTATCACACTATATTACAATTTATAACCTCTCTAAACTTACATACATCACCTAGACTCATATATAAACACATATATGATTAAATACACATGTTTTAATCAAATTATTATACATATATAAAGCATAAATATAAAAAATCAGCAAGTATACAGTTTCTGTCTCTAGTGATTTTTATTGTAATTTTGCAACTAAGAATCATTCTTTTGTGAACTAAAAGACCACAAATAACATCGTAACATGATTATAATCAATAATAGAAGCTTTAAAAATAATAAACCCTCAAACAATTCAATAACTTAAATCAAAACATGAATTAAAGCTCACCTATGCACAGATTTTTGATTCAACTTGCTCCTCCTTACTTCCCTTTGCTTCCTTTACTTTTTTTTCTTTACTTGGAATTACTTGAGAGTCATTTCTAACATTCAATATGAAGGTTTTGGAAGTAAAATAACTCAGAAAATAATTTTTGGTCGTGGCTCAATGGTAGAAATGAAGAAAGCTTGAGATGGCAAAGCTTGAGTTGTGATTCAAATCTAATATTTTTCACACCTTATACAGCCATAATCTAGTGTTTCTCATTACTTATTTATCTATGCACAACCTACTTTAATCTCCATATGATCGGATAGTACATTATGCCTTAATTTCTTAACCGTTCATTCGATCTCCAAACCGATCGACATTCGATTATTAAATGATTGTCTAATTTTCATTTTCTAAAATTACATGCACATATGAACCTTGTATTATGACACTTAAATCACATTATATCATGTCCGATATCCTAAGTATGTTAATCTGTAGATGTATACCTTTAAAACACCTTGATCCAATCGAATCGAATCATATAAGCTTACTAGTGACACCTTTAATACTTCTAAAATTATAACATACAACCTATGAATATCTATTATATTGATCAATCTATTCTTTATCTTATCTAAATATAGAATCACTTAATTAGGTTGTAGGATCTCAACCACTAACATCAAGTGATAGCATTGGAGGTATAATGATTAAGAATGCTATAAAAGATGCGATGTAGATATTAATACAAATGAGCATATAAGTAGTATGTAGTGCATGAATCATATTGATCAATTGAGTAGTATGAACCTTGAATATTACAGAATTTGCAAGAGGCTGGCATATTTTTTCGGACAAATACAAAGTTGTATGGGGAATTCTTCAACTAGAAGTATAAATTAATAAATTTGGCTTCAATCATGGAAAATGAAGAGAAGATTTTGGCAAGGAAATGGTGTTGGTATTGGTGTTGCTGGGACCAAGACCTTACGCTTTTGGGGAATTCTTCAATTAGAAGGGTAAAATAATAAATTTGGCTTCAATCTGGGTTATCATATCGTCAATCCAAACATAACATAGTCAGGGAGTTAAAATATGCTATCCTTCAGTCCTACATACCAAGCATGTGGATAAATAATAATGAACAGGACAATCCTTCACATTGTATCAATCCAATCCATCCCTACAAATGAACCATTCGAGTCCTAAATTTGTCAGGATAATTTTGAGGTTATTATTGATTTCAGTCCATAAGTAATAATTTTGAGTTATTTTTATGAGTATTAATGTGGATTTCAAATTTACATAATTTTGAATTAAAGTTTATATCTCCAATTCCTTTCATCCAAATACAATATTTACCTTAATTGGAGTAGAGTGGTAAAGATTCCAATTTATGTCAAAATTTTCAAATATCATCGTGGCATTGCGGAAAAAAAAAAAACATTACCTGACTTGAGTTCGTCCGATTTACTTCAAAATTTTCTATAATAAAGTATTTTTAAGAAAAAGTTTAATATTTTTTTGCAAGACAAGGTTTTGAAGTGGATGCAAAACATGTTGACATCATGACTTTACTATACATCTTGTGGCAATATTATTACTAAAAGAAAACGAGTGTTTAGGTGATGGACTAAACATCAAAATGAATGCAATATTTGCATTTCAGTTTAGACCGATTCCTTTTTTATGAACTCAGCTTTCAAAAAGATTATGCGAAGGCAAATTACTATATTTTCTTTCTAATGTTTAAATAAAAGTGGGAGAAGGACGACCAACGTCGCATATCCCTTGGGCCCATATCATACTGCTGTAAAATGTTTGAATTAAGCCATATTAACTGTTCAAATAATGAGCCTATCACTACAATTTCACCCAGACAAATTACTGTAATTGAGTAATACCTCATTGTTTTCCTCTCTCTTGCCCCTGTAAATGGAGGCTTAGTGGACACACACACATACACACACACACACAAAATCTCACACAAGTATTGGGCTTCCAGAGTAGATGTAGAAATGGCGCCCCCAACTTAGGTTTGGGAAGATTCTCAGACTTCAAAATGTTGCTGTCCTAATCTTCCAATATGGGCTATAACAATTTGATAGAATGGGTCAATTATTTAAAATTGTGTTTGAATGAAAAGATTTAAAATTAAATATATATATATAGAATTAAGAATTTTGATAACTAAAGCAAATTAGAACCCCACGATCTTAAAACAAAAAATAGTGTGATTTGGATGCTAAAAGATTTGGAATCAAAATGAATGGTAAAAGTTTGAAATTTACAATAATTAAAATTGTTCAAATAAATTCAATGAATTTATTTATTTTCATTTAGAATCTCGATGCCCTAATCTATCAATCTTAATAATCTCCCATGATACTATTAACGTAATTTAAACTATGAAGAAAAAGTGTGATAACTTCACAAACAAAATTATCAATGCAATTAACTTTGTGGGTTTAAATTACAAAATCTCATTGTGTTATTTAGACAGAATTAATCTAACTTCAACCTTTGTCAGGATTGGCTCCACATTTCACGTCTAATTGCAAGTGTATAAGCTGTTTTTGAAGGTTATATAATCCCATCACTCAATGCATAAAGGAGGTACCGAACAAGCATCATAAATGACTAGACCTTATTTCTATTCTAGTTAAAACGTATATTGATCGCCCGGTGCATGCACACATCCAAATGTGCAAGGCATGAGAGAGAGAGAGAGAGAGAGTCCAGGAACAGAAGTAAAACAGTTCTACCACTAATAGTAATAGCCGACAAAAGAACCTAATACTCTAGATGGGAGTAATATAACAAAGAACCTTAACAAGTTAATAAACTATAATTCAATGAACAGCCTACTGAAACCCATTTCATGTAGTTTTACCTAAACAGACTAACCATAACCAAAAGTTACTGAACTATGAGACCACCACCAAGATTCGGGGCATATACAACCGCCGACATCCAATACACATGCCTGTTTCCACGTCTAATCATTCGATGATGCATCAGGAGCAAGGTCTTTTTGAATGGAAGATGGCATAGAACTTCTAAGCTTCACGGTTCCAGCCTGTTGCAGCTGTTGTTCCTGCTGCTGCATTGAGGATTGCGACTGCTGGTGCTGCAACTGTTGTTGCTGCTGAAACTGGTGGAGCTGATGCTGTTGAAACGGATGCTGCTGCTGCTGCTGCTTCTGAGAATGTATCTGGAGCTGCTGCAATTGTTGAGCCGTTAATAATGTGTGCACCGCATGGTTGCTGGTATAATATTGCTGGTTAGCTCCATAGGATGCAGGAAAATTCATCATAGCTCCACCATTAGCAATTGTTTGACCAGTCAGCACCTTAAGATGCTGGATCTCTTCTTTCAATGCATCATTCAACGCTGTATTTCAAGTGTAAAAGAATATCAGTTGGCAGCACCTTTTTAAGTGTAAGATCAAAAAAATATGCACATAATTTATCCACTCAAACCATGGGTCAATCACACATTTGAGTTGTTACAATGAAGATCTGATCTCCACGTAACCCAGATTATTAAGATTGTGATAACTAAATTATCAATGACACTTTTAGTTGGCAGCAATTGATACCAGTTACTTTTCTTAATTTATCAATTAAGGCCAATGTAAGTTCCATCTTGGCCTCGGTCTCAGAAAGTGTGCAAGAAGCAGAAAGGATGAAAAGTTCCAGCAGATGCAGTAAAGGATAGATTTTTACCATCTTGCAAGTGCACTTGTTGTTCCATTGTTTGCAAGCGTAGTTTGAGTTCACTATTTTCAGCAGTAAGACCATTTGTATCTCTCTGTTGAAGAAAAAGCAAGAAAAAATTAACATAATGTTGGCTTAAAGTAGCTAATGAAAAGAATTAGAAGAAAATTACAAAAAGAAACAGAAAAAACATGTCATGATTACATGGGCAATATAACAATTATTAAACTGAAAACTAGGCAATTTTCCTTTCTCTTATCGAAGCCATGTTATATTTATTCAGTTCCTGAAGGAAACTAAATGCCTATACGTCATGTGGGTGGAAAAAGTTAGCCCTTCTCACCACAGGGAGCAGACAAATAATTTATTTCAATAATGTATTTCAAGAATCCTAAGAAATGAAGAACGTCGATTAACTCCAAAACTCAAAAGAAGATTCCTCATTTAGCTCTTCTTTTTTCCTTCCTTGACATTTTACAATATATTTAACATCCCCTTTTCTGCTCACTCAGGAGTGGAGCTGCAGTCTAATGTGCGTATGCCTCTGTGTGAGAGCATGTATAGTTGTTAAATGAAGCCACCAACCATCATGAATTAGTAATTAGTGAAAAAAAAAAAGGGTTAAAATCACCTGCAGTAAGGTTAACTGCGCAGATAAGGAAGTTGCTTCTGTTTGCAAAGTCTGGACTTTCCTTTCAAGCTCAGCTATATACCTCATCTTCCTTTCCTTTGATCTTGCTGCTGACTGCCTATTTGCCCAAATCCTGTTATATTGAGACATGGATTTGAGAGAACAAAACAACATGAGCGCAAGGGAACAAAATAATTTAACAATGTTTTCTCACTCTCTCATCAATAATCTAACAGGAAACACACATGCTAAATGATAAGCTAAATGTACTACAAACCAGGGAGAGAATAAAGCAGAGGTTTTGGGAACACGAAATGAACTAAAATCTAATATGAATTTAACTAAGAGGAAAAAGAATAATTTTCTACTCCCCTTTTTATTCTCCTTTCATTCTCCAAAAATAAAACCAACATACATCAGGTTCTCCACTACATTTCCCTTTTAAAACATCATATTGTCCAATACAGTCTCCCAAAACACTTCCCCCAAAACACCAAAAAGAATCCAAACATTCCCAAAATAATTCTTAGGATGCTTAATTTTTTATGTTTTCTTCAAAGTACATCTTGAACAGTGACTATACCGAAACCGAGGAAGTAATAATTTGTTTCATTTAATGGTAAAAAATATTGTAACAGAATCTATGGCATATGGCAAGTATCCTGTTCACAATAGAAGCAGTCAATAAAGGATTGAATCGGATGAGACCATGCTACCAACAAAGTAGACAAAAAACAATCACGACCCAGAACATGCAAGCGCCAACAGAGAGATGCATGAAGAATATGTAAGAGTGATAGGTAAGCAGATTGATGGCCATACTTCTTTTACGACAAGTAGCATAAGAATTACAACTTGCAATCCAATATACCACCAAACATTCGCATGTAAAATATATAGCTATGACTGAGTAAATAAAATTAGCAAGGAATGCAAAACTAACTGTATACTCAAGCATTCAGCAACAAATGGAATGACAGTCCAGGGAAAAGAAAGGGACACTCCAACATAATTAATAAAGGTAACTCAGTAAGAAGCAGCAGATAAAAGATTTTTTCATGTGAACAAGATCATAAAAATATCATAACATAAAACAACAGGACATTTATTCGACTAGCAGATCGCACTGCGATCTTGCTTCATTATCATACTAAGTTCTTTCTGCTTTCTCAAAGAAAATAAACACATAAAAATGAAAATAAAAAAGATTGCCTGTGACCGGAAACCATGGAGATTCGTATCTAGACTCAGGCATGTTTAAAACATCTTAGCAGATGCATCTCATAGACATAATTTTATCCAAATCAGTAAAGGAATCATTAAGGAAAAATTATTTGAATACTTCCCTTCACTAACACATCCACCTTTGATGAACACAACAAGAAATCATAAATGTGATTCCTTCAATCTCATATATCTATTTCACTTCGACTCAACTACAAGTATTGATTGCAATTCCAATACAGGACCGCTGACAGATCCTGAGAACTTTCATTCATTTTAAAGAATCATGTTAGTATGAAGTTTGCTCAAGGATAAGCAGCGTTCAAAGAAGATGGAGTTCAAGTTACAGAACTCAAAGATTAAGTGAGACAGGGCTCGAAGAAAAGTATGACTCAAAAGCAAGAAAATAATGGCAGGCATGGTTTTTCAGAAATTACTATATTTACCACCAAGATACTCCTTCGATTTGTTTTTCTCTTTTATTAGTTTTCATAAAAAAAGGGGGGCAATTGTAAAATACTGAAAGTAGAAAGAAATTTAATTCATTCTTCATTTTTTGTCTGATCATTGAAATTTTTTACATTGACATGCCACGTTTTTGCATGCTAAGCGTCCTTACATCCATTATCATAAATTGCTCTTATGTTTCATATCCTACAATTCTACACACAAAACTTTCTTATGCGGTTATTCATGGTTCTGTTGAAATAATCAATATGCAGAAGGATGCACTTTTATCTGGTCAAGGGAATATGTCAAAATCCACTTATCTGATACATATAGACTATACGGATACGTTCTGCATGAGGACATGAGCAAGTAACCATGAAAGGGCAAGGGTACTACCAACTGTTATAAATGTCCGCTAAGTCCAATCATATACCTCCGGCCAGATTATTCAATACCAGGGCATGAATAAAGACAAAGTATTCACGTGTCTTAAGACAAGCTATACACGCATACCACGATTATACACTTAACCCACAACAAAAAAGCACCAACTGAAAGCTATTTCTACATTCCAAGCACAATACTTTTGGAATATTATTGCCAGTTCATATTTTAAATGATCTTTTCTGAACAGCTGGCAAGTGCCATCAGTTGAGTTTAAGAGCTGCTGAGGAACATGTTGATACCACTAGTGCATAACCAATAAACGTAAAGCTTGAAATGAAAAACAAGGAAGCAAGTAACAAAGTATCCTTGAACTACCCAAAGGGAAAATAAACATGAAATCAGATTAATATCAGCAAATAGAACATTAGAAATTACAGAAACACATAAGTCTTGATATTAATACAGTACGTCACCAAAATGAAAGTCAAACAGGCATATTTAAATTTAGAAATTACAGAATTTGGTAACAGCAGCAAGTTAAATGGAAAGAACAAAATGTCTATGCCAGCTGTGATGAACTCCCAAATACATCAAAATGATAAAGGAGGAAACTCATAAACAACCATAGCCAGAAGGAGACAAATCTAGATTCAATCTTGACAAAATAGTATTAATTGTCCATTACTGCACCCCGTAATTTGATTAAAAATGAGAAGATATAAATTATTGAAAATAGATACTGGAATGCAGAACGCAGAGCAAATTATTAAGTTGTTAAATGTATCATGGTAGACGTGCAGTTAGAAAACAATGCAATGCTTGATCAATCAAGTTATGAGTCAATATAGAAACCAAGACCTAAAAACAATAAAGTTGTGGAAATATAATGTTATGTCAGCATGAATATATTACCTCTTAGCACGCTTTGGATCAATAAGAGCAAGTTCAGCAAGCTTAGCAGCAGACATGGCTTTCTTAGAATCACCTAGAGATGGATCCTCTGAACCTGACATGAGCATCTCTGGTTTGATAGTAGTTGACCCATCCATGGACTGGCTATGCTGATGCCTAATTCTTGGTTTCTCACTTAAAGCTGGAGCCGCATTATCAGCTAATTGGTTGGCTAATGCAGGAGCAGTTGAAGAACCTGGCTCCGCTGCTAACGAAGTAGAGGATTCACCCACTTGGAATGCAGAAGTTGCAGATGTCGAATTGAACTTATCCATATCGAGATACATTGAGAGCAAATCCTCCTCGGTTTCATCAGAAAAAGATGGCCCATCCAATCCGCCAACAACACCTAGATCACTATCGAAGCTAATATCATCTGGAAGGGTAAGAATCTCAGAGTGAGCACGTCGGTGACCCAAATTCTTGGGTGGGTTGTCAGGCATCCGGCTTATATCATGACTAAATCTGCTAGAATCAGATGGCATAGCATGACCAAAATGACCCTGTTCTGATGAACTTCCTGGCCCTAATGGAGGCAAGCTTGATGATCCCGATTGCTCCGACTTCATGTTATAGCTACTATTTGGTGGTGAGAAAACAGAGTACCTCCCCGACGGGGGAAGTAAACTCCCACTACCATGGTGAGACTTATCCTTATCCATCAATCAAAATCTCCAAAACCTATATTCCCCAGAACCCAATGCTTCTTACTTCTAGAAAGCCACCTAACGTTTTGCATAAAGAGCTCAGTGCAAACCAAAATGAAGCAAACCCTAAAACTTAGACTTCTTGAAATTTCATGAAAAAGGTGGTTTTTTTCTTGTAAATCTGCCAAATGGGTTATTGATTAAAACCCTAAACAAGATTTCACTGTAAACAATAATATGTTCAACAAACCTTACTTCCAACGATACGCCGCTGAGATTCAAACTCTAGAGAGGGAATACCCAAAAACAAGAACAATCACGGAAGCTCAACAAAGATCTGATTATTCAATGACCTTCAAATAAAGGGAAGATAGTTATTACATAAAACAATGAATTAAAAAGAAAACCCATGAAAATCCGAAACTCAAAACAGAGTATCCATACATGGCATGCATACATAAATACAGAAAGATTGAGATAAATAAAGAATGAAAAAAGAAATACAGAACAATGGCAAAGATGGGAATATAAAAACCCAAAAAAGAATAAAACACAGAAAAGTGCTTACAGGTAAAGTTATTTTTTTGTTTTTATTTCTTCTCTCTTTTTCCCACTGGTCCTTGAGATTAGATCTCTAAAGAGATGAATTGAGAGAATCGAACAGCTTTTTCACATGCGAATAGAGAAGACAAATCACATTTCACATGGTCAGAGACATAGACAGACATTAGGACGCTTCAAAGAGACGATGAATATATACATACACATATATATGTACCCACAGAGAGACACACAAAGATGTGTCTATGAGTGTGTGATGTGTGTGTGATAAAAGGGGCGCAATTAAATAAATGGAGGTGACGTGCTGATATGGGCAGTACTCATCCACTGGGGTATGGAGGACAATGGGTCCAAAAATTATTAGTAGTATTTCTTTTTTAAATTAGTATTTTTCATTAATTAATTAATGAAAATAATTAAATTATTTCCTAAGTATGGACAATTGCCTCTCTCTCTCTCTTTTTTTTTTTTTTCATTTTTTCAATATTCAAGAGCTAAATAAGGAAAAAAAAGTCATACTTAGTTGTAAATTTTTTATTCTACTTAAATTGTTTATTTAGATAAATCGAGTGAAAAAAGGAAGATATATTAATGCATAACTATTTTAGAAATAAATTGAACCTTATATTTTGAATTTGAATTTTCTCTTTCTAGTATGTCACTCATGAGCCTTTCCATTATGTCAAAAAGAAATAGGCATTTTCCATTTATTTTTTTATTTTACTTTTAATCGATAAATAATACAACTAGTTGAGATTTATGGTAATTGCACATTAACCCCTTTTTGGATTAAAAATAAGAGAACCCAAAGTTTCTTAATTTTACAAAATTTTCATTCAAAGATACTTTAAATGTAAAATTAATAATCGAGCACACACATGAAATATGCCAAAAAAAATTAGTACTCCGTATAATATTATTAGTGTACGGTAATTTTGGTAGTATTTTATCCAACTATTCATTTTAAAGATTACGACTAATTCAACTCAATGTAGTTGAATTATTTACTTGGATTAATCAAGTGGAAAAAGGTAGAAAATAATAATGCATAATATGTGTTTTTTTTATACTATTTATGAAATTAATACTCTTTTTCAGGATGTCCTCTAGTTCTATTTTTAAAAGTAAGAAATTTTTTAGTATTTTTATTTTGTAGGGTTGTGTATAAAATATTTTTCATACATTTATTTTATGAAAACAATTCTATAAGACAAAACTATATACAATCAAACATACACGTGGGGTGTCTCAAACAAGTTGTGTAGGACATCAATGTAGAACCATTGAATTGAGACTTGTCCCAACAGAAAATTTGACTTTTTTGAGGTATAAAATATATAGAGATTATATGTTTTTTATTTTTTATTCTTACATATTTTTCATCCAAACACAATTTTAAAAATAAGAATCGCACTTGAGTACAGTTGTGAAGTATGCCAAAATAGTTAGTTTTCCATATGATGTACAATATTAATATTATTTGACAATTTCACTCCAACCCTTTATTTTAAGCACTATTTACTTTCTAGTTAATGACAAAAAATGAAATTATTGTATATTATTGAGTCTTACATTTGAAATTTGTCATATATTCTGTTCATTATGGTTCCTGTTATAAATTTTTGTTTCTAATTAATTTAGGATACAAGATAATGTTAAAATTGATGATTGTTACACTTTTGTAAGTTAGTATGATAAGTGAATTCACAAAGTGAATAAATGGTAAGAGATAGTTCAATGAACTATAAAATTCAAGTGCACTTAAGGCAAATATGAGTAGTACTTTTCACTTTGAAAAATGAAATGTTGGAATATTGTGGGTTAACATATGCATTTTAACAAACTTTGTCTTATCAAAGGGCCTAGTTTCATTTGGATGTTCATGCAATGATAGTCTTGTCGAATTTGTCTACGGGTAATTTTACTTGTGGACGTTAATAAATATTAGAGTTATTTGAATTCACTTTTTTTGATATTTTTATAGTTTGATAATAATCTTCTCTCAAGTTCGAATCTTGGCTTGAAGACCCTTTCTATTAGTTGATCGTTAGGTTAATAGCTTTTTTTTTTAACTGAAATATCAATGCAATGTTTGGTTTCGATTGGGGCCATTTTAGGAAAATTATTTTGATAAAATGTATTTTGATAGTGAAAATGGAGAAAATGTGGAGAATGAAAATGTATTTGAATGTTTTATTGAAAAAAATAATATGATGCACTTTAAGATATATTTTCAACTATATGTATTTTATTTTGTTGTGGTTAGTGGGTGACATTTTTACTATAAATATTTTGTCTATATTATGTTATTATGGTTAGAATATGTATAGTAGGATATAGAATTATTAAATATTATAATAAATTAATAGTATTTTAGGAAATGAAATACCATTTTAAAAAAAATATAAATAACGAACAATTTTTTATATCTAAAGAATGAAAATGTAAGAATGAAAATAAAACCAAATATAGCACAAATGTTTCCCTATTCAATGATTTTTTTTTTCTGTTTTTTTGGTAGGAATATTGTGTACTTAATGTAGCCAAACAATTAAATACAAGTTTTACACAATGTGAAACTATAGAGTGAAAAGTTTCACTCCTAATTTTGTTTGGCATTTTTTTATTAAACAACATTCTTTTCAGCATTATAATGGAGGGAATCATCAGGCTCCTTTGTCAGTGGGTGCAATTAATATTATGGTCTTTGTTTTTCTTAAATTTTTGTCGTACAATTTATTAGCATCAGTACCAAAATTGTTTGTTGTTTAATTAAATCAAATTAAGACCCAATGGAAGCTTCTACACTTCCTACACACGTATACTTTAATTTGAATTTATTGACCAAATTGATTTCACAACTGACTTTTTTTTTTTGAAATTATCAAATTAAAGATTTATTTCTTATTTAACAAGATAAAATCCATTGACTAATTCTGAAATTAAATTTGAGAAATTAATAAAATAACAGCCTTAGTTTCACCAAATTAATATTTCTTCTAAATGGACCTAAAGGAAGTACAAAAAGAAGCATTTTTGAATTGGTTTAATAATTATGGATTCACCTAATCTGGCTTTAGTGGAAATCTTTTCCTTTGTTGGGTTCTAAAAAAAAAAAAAAACACGATACATGATGGTATTATTCTACATTTTAAAAAATCTAAAATTAATATTATTTCTTTTGAGTAACAATTTTCAAATATTTCACATCCTATTTTTTCAAATGAAATTCAGGATTGGAATAGAGCCTAAATAAACAATAAATTCTCCATATAAAACATTTATTCAGACGCATGAAGCCCTCCCATAAATTGAAGCAGCAGTGTTGAACCATGTTAATTGTTCTAACTTACTTTTATTTTTCTTTTAATATAATGTAAAACTATCCTTTGACCTTAAAATTAACAGTTGACCTAACTACAAACTAAAAATGGGGTCTCTTCAGGCTAAGAATTCAAATTTTAAGGAAAGTCCTTGCTAAAGTATAAAATTTGAGGAGAGGTTAATGCAAATAACCCCTAAGAATTATGTGTTAGCTTATTTTAGTTACATGTCTTTTTATATATACAATTTATAAGATGACAAACTATCTGTAAATCTAAATGAAAGTTATTTTCCTACAATTTGTAATTAATTAACACTTAGTTATTGATCTCGCAATTGACTTGTTAGCAATTGACTTGTTAGTTACAAGAACAATCCAATTGCTAAAAATCATTCTTGCTTTCCTTGTATCTTGGAAAACATTTTGAACATAACACAAAACACTTGCAACCATTTGCACATTAAAACTAGAAATTCACTGAGGTCCAATTTGAATTGATAATCTAAGCTAAAAAATTTAAATTTATAATAATAAATTCATTAAACTTGATTAGATAATTTAGTGATGAACTGAATTTCAATGGTTTTGAAATCCTATTTTGAGCTAATTTTTAAATATTATGATAAATTTTAAATTTATCACATATAAAATTATTTGAAATCCTCCTCTCATATCTAAATCATTTCATCAAGAACCTATAGTTTTAAATTTTTGGTTTAAAATTTACTTTTTGTAAACATCAAAAATTTACAGTCAATTATGCATTGACATGTATAATAATTTTTAACTTATCAATTTTATATTTTTATTTATTTTTGGAATTATCATTAAATTTCAAAAATTAAATAAAATATTTTATTAATAAAATTAAATATTACCATGTGTCAAATTATGATATTTTGGCAATAAAGATTGTATATTGCAAATTATAGAAGTGACTACCAATATTATGGTAATTTAAATCACATCTTGTAATTAAAACAGTAAATGTCTATCAAATTATGAAAAACTAATCAAATCCCTACATGTCATCAAGTAAAAAATGCAAGAGCCCTAATTCTACAAGTATAAATATGGATCATATCCAAGAAATTAAACACAAGTTGAGAAGAAAAAGAAGTCCAATCAAGAAAGGTGTTGGAAGATGTTCTCTCAACCCAAGTCCATCATGGTGGTCCAAACTACTTCAACAGAAGAACAAATTGCAAATTTGATGAAAGTTGTTGAGGAACTCACGAAGCATATTCAAGAAAAAGACTCTCAAATCATGAAATTGATGAATAAAATGGATAATGTTGATACTAATCGCGTAATGGGCAAACAAATTGAAACTCGTGACGAAACTGAGGCGTCCATGAAGCAACAATCAAGTGAAAGAAATGTGTCTTCTAAAGAGTTGCAAGTTTCATTTGATGAGTTAATTCCTATTGACCAACTGAAAGAGTTTATTATAGGGACTATTAATGACAAATTTGATGGAAGCTCCAAATTATCTTTGACTTATGTCAAACCATACACTAAGAGAATTGACAATTTGAAGATGCCAGTTGACTATCAACTCCTAAAATTTCAGCAATTTAATGGTAAAGGAAACCCGAAGCAACATATAGCTCATTTTATTGAGACGTGTAACAATGTTGGAACATATGGGGACTGTCTGGTTAAGCAATTTGTTCGCTCATTGATGGAAAATGCATTTGATTGGTACACCAACTTGGAGGCAAACTCAATTGATAGTTGGGAGCAATTGGAACAAGAGTTTCTCAATCACTTTTATAGCACCCGTCGTACTGTTAGTATAGTTAAACTTGAAAACGTAAGACAAAAAGAAGATGAGCCCGTGCTTGAATATATCAATAACTGGAAAAATTTATCTTTGAATTGTAAAGATACTTTGTCAGAAACTTATGCAATTGAGATATGTATCCAAGGAATGCAATGGGGTCTCTGCTACATACTTCAAGGAATCAAACCAAAAACTTTTGGAGACTTGGCAACTCGTGTGCATACCATTGAGTTAAGTATGAATTTTGACAAACAAGAATGCCCAAGTGATGTATGTGATGATAAAGATGAAGAAGATGCGGTTTCATATGCAACAACTGCTGACTTTGACTTTCCAATGCTCCTAGATACGAATATACATTATCTAAAATTTTCAAATTAAAGTTTTCTCAAGTGCTCCTTGATAAGAGTATAAACTCTCAGTAAAGCTCCTTAATATGAGCATAAAAGGTCTACAAATCAAATCAAATAAAGCATTTATTGACAAGAGTATAAAATGTCTATAAGTCAAATCCAAATAAAGACTTTTTGATACGAGTATAAACTATCTACAAATTTTAAATTCAAATGAAGACTCCTTGATACGAGTATAAACTATCTAATAAATTTTAAATTTAAATTGAGACTTCTTGATACAAGTATAAACTATCTATAAAGTCAAATCAAGTCAAGAACTCTTTAATATGAGGATAAACTATCTATAAGTTCAAATCAATTCAAAATATTTTGAGACTTATTCATTTTTCACATCCACTGGATGCACGTGAACAAGTCTCAAGAGGGCATTTGTAGACATGAAAAATTTACAGCCAATTATGCATTGACATATGTAATAAATTTTAACTTATCAATTTTATATTTTTATTTATTTTTGGAATTATCATTAAATTTCAAAAATTAAATAAAATATTTTATTGATAAAATTAAATATTACCATGTGTCAAATTATGATATTTTGGTAATAAAGATTGTATATTGCAAATTATAGAAGTGAATACTAATATTATGATAATTCAAATCACATCTTGTGATTAAGGTAGTGAATGTCTATCAAATCATGAAAAACCAATCAAATCCTTCCATGTTATCAAGTAAAAAAAGCAAAGAGCTCTCATTCTACAAGTATAAATAGGGGTCATATCCAAGAAGTTAAATACAAGTTGAGAGAAGAAGAAGTCCAATCAAGAAAGGTGTTGAAGGATATTCTCTCAACCCAAGTTCATCAAATTCAAGGAGATCCATGGTATTCAAAGATGAAAAGCAAGACATTCATCACGGAACTCATCAAATCATGGCGTTTAGTTTGAGATTAAGTTGTTAAACCCTCAAATTAACATTATTGAAAATCAAGTCAACTTTGAAGAAGATCGGAGGTTCGATTCCATAAAAAAGTTACCAAATCCACAAAGTCAGCATTTCTTGCAGAAAAGAATTAGAGGATCAATGGAGATTGTATCTACATATTTTTATTAAATTCAATAAAATTATATCTGTACTATTTTTCTTGTTTGTAATTTTTGTAAACAAGAAAATTTGTGTTATACTTTCACCTAAAATTTTAAAGCACAATTTCACTCATTTAAAGATGCCCATCAGGAAAGTCACTCAAGTTCATTTTCACAAGGGATTTTGCATTCACTGCCATAAGGTTTTGGTCTTGACATTCTCATCAAATTTGGGTTTTTAGCAAAAGCCTTCTCACCTAGTTCTAGACTTGTAGTAGGTAAAAGATCCAATAAAGTTTAGTTCAAAGACAATAACACCTTTGATCTAATATACATACGACCGAGTTCGAATCGCTAACTATGATGTCTGTGTTATCTATGGATATTATTATATACTTTTTCATATATATTTTCAATATTAGTAGCACTCAATAATTCAATATGTTGAACTAGTCAACTTTTTGAGTTACTATTAAAAGATCATTAATTCTTAATAAAATGGATGTAGCAGTACATTCTTAAAAACCCTACATGAACTTTAGAGTGTACAAAGTTTCATATTTGATTTTTTAAGCTATAAGATATAGACTTGATTTAACTTAAAACAACGGCCGATCGATGTCATGATAACCCCATATTTGAAACAATTTAGTACAAATTCCTATTCGAAGATGTTGGATAGTCGAAAGATGTGGTATTAGACACTACAAAAATTTTCAAAAAACTATTGAAGTTGTATGAATATATAATTTTAATTAGTTCTACACAATATAATAATTATATTAAAAGGAGTTTCATATAATACAATCTGATAAACAAAAGACGATGCTTTGTGAAATCACGATCCTTCCACTCCAGGTTTCAATCTAATTGATTCAAACACCAAAGTTTTCCAATCAAAGCCTTCACACCAATGTAACTAAGTGGGCATTTTCAGCACTAAATTAATTATATTTAATAATTTATATTGTGATATTTTCAACTCATTAAATCACAAAACTGAGTTTAGGAGAGGGAGAAGGAAAAAATTCAGCAAAAGGCTGGAAACTTTTCTCTAAAATAATGTTTCTTTAAGAGAGAGAGAGAGAGAGAGAGAGAGAGAGAGAGACTAACTTTGATTGGAAGATAACTATATCTTGTAGAAAAGTTGTATTTATCTTTCCTTTTGTAATTATCTAAAATTCATAATTCTAGATAATAGTTAGAAATATAAAAAAGAATTATCTCATATTTATTTATTATATAATAATTCAACATATTCCCGATAAATCTTTGATTTTTATAATTAATACCTAATTTAGGAAATAATTTTTTATAATTACAAGTATAATATAATTTGTTGCTTATAATTCATTACAATGTTTAGAAAGTGGATTGGGAGATTATGGACCTATAATTACAAACTCCAATAATTTTGGATAAGTAATTAAAATTTTTAATTAATTCATCCAATTTATTAATTTCAAAATTACTCCACTAAAAATTTGAAATTGCACTCTTGTAATTGTGAATAATTTACTTAATTAATACTAAGTAATCCATCAATATAATCATTACATATAGTTTGACCCTCCATAGACGATTCATAATTAGAGTTATATTTTCCGTTAACCTCTCCAAGTACCTCTTGTTTCTTTTCTGTCGTTAATTCACTAGTGAACAATTAATTTATAACCATATTATAAATTTGAGCACTCTACTGTTCAATTTCAAAATTAACTAATTAAAGGAATTTTCCATGAAAATGTATGAATTCTATATCTACAAGTTATACTTCCAGCAAACTATCCCAATATGATAACAAAATACAAGTGCTTAGAAATACTAACTAACAAACCTTTAACGAATAAATCAAGGATCATACTAAAATAAATAAGAGTCTATAATCACTCAAAATTAAGATCAACCCATATATGATCACCTATTGATGTTATTTGAATTTTTAGAAAATAAAAGAAATTATGTGAAAATTCAAATTACATTTGGTAAAGCATATATAATCACATTATATAAAGTATCTCCATTATGATGTTGCCCCATCAATAGTCCAGATAAGACTATTATATTCTTAATATTAATGAACCACACTAATAATAATTTAACTAAATATCCCAACTTTAATAAATTTTATTATTGACTAATTTGGTTCATTATCCATAATTTTAATCCTCTCGTATATAACACTTATATATTAAGATTATGGTTACATTAATAAATATAGATTTTCTAATATTTATAAACATACCAATATGAATAAAAATAAGTATAAAATATTATTTTATTAATTAAATAATTAATATAATAATACATGCTTTTAGGGCATTATCCCCAACAATCTTTCATTTGCCTTAAAATAGGTGAGGCATGTCTCTTAGTCCTATGCTACAACTTTAAAGTTGCAAACCGAAGTGTAGGTTATGTCAAGTAATAAATTTTTCGGGAGTTCGAGGTCGATTTGAAGTTTTCAGAAGTATATTTCTTAAAAGATGGCTTTATGTGGTTTAAAATATAAAA
Source organism: Paulownia fortunei (assembly GCA_019321725.1). NCBI lineage: Eukaryota > Viridiplantae > Streptophyta > Magnoliopsida > Lamiales > Paulowniaceae > Paulownia > Paulownia fortunei. The sequence continues at coordinate 12,955,463 of CM033123.1, forward strand.
AAAAATTATACTATAACTAAGAAATCAAAGTAATAAAAGTATTAGGGATCCGCTTTTGAGTTTTTGATAGAAAAATGATTATTTATTATTTTTTTACCTCTTTTAAATGCTACTATTGGAATCCATATACAATAAAGGTTCCAATGAGAAGATGTTATCAAATAACTCATGTATTAAGGTAATCATGATATTGTCTTAATGTTTATAGATTATCTCTTAACATCAATACTTATTTATGAGATTAAGATTTATGCACAAGTTTGTTTACAACAAATCAAGGTTTCATATTAGCAGTCGGTGGAGTAAAACCGTACAATAAGTTAAATGAACTCAAGTATTTGTTGTGTCATTGGTGATACAAAAATCAATAATCATCACTAAACAAGAATAGTTTTAACACTAACACATATTTATGGGATTAAGTATTTATGCACACATTTGTCTATAACAAATCAAGGTTTCACATTAGCAGTCGGTGGAAAAGAACTGTACAATAAACTAAATGAATCCAAGTATTTGTTGTACCATTGATGATACATAAATCAAGAATTACCATAAAACAAGGAGGGTTTCAATCAAAAATTAAAATAATAATATAACATACCTAACCATTATGCACTTTTATAACCGTTCATCTTCCTCCATCAAGAGGTTTACCCTTTCTTCTCAACTAAGTAAAATTTAGAAAGACATAACGAAATTAGAACAGACTAAAAATAGAAGAAAAACTACAAAATACATTTCTATTACTACTAAAAACTTACAGTACTATTAGAAAACTTACCCTAAGGAAAGACAACAATAATTTTTTTTTTCTTCCTCTAAGAATTTTTGTGTGTCTTGAATACCATCCAAGAGTCGCTATTTATAATAGAAGAGTGTCTAAATTGGCATCTCCAAATTCAATTTAAATGTGATCTAAATTCACATATCTTTTTTAGATTAGAATTTTGTCACATATTTTTCTCTATGTAATCAGCTGATTTCAAAAAATTGATCAACATAAAATTGTGCATTTATCTATTAGCTTCGTTTTTCAACTTGAATCATATAATTCCAACCACTAGAGAGAAAGTTATGCTTGATTTAAGGAGATATGTCAATATAGATAAATCTCTTCCAATGCACACACTTGGATGAATTTTCTACTTTAATCAAAACTGAATTGGACTGAACTAATAGAAAAGTCTTAGTTCTATCTCTTGACTTTCAAATTAAGTAAGATTCAAGTCCATAGGGACTTTGGACATGGAGTTATGCCTAAAATACAAAAACTACACAAGTCGAAAAACATGCTTATTTTAAATTTAATGCAAGCCTAGCAATCACTTGTAAAGTCCAAGTGATTTTTTGCATATATTTTGATCTACGTATGATGGATTTAGGTAAATGTAAAGTAAGTTTACTACCATTCCACAATTCTAAGCGTGTCTTTTGGATAAACTTGGATGGTACTACATTCAAAATGTGTATCATAGTTTGTAGTACGTAACCCCAAAATGAATCTGGCAATGAAGAGTAGCTCATCATGGACCTCACCATATCAAGTCAAGTTTGATTTCTCCTCTCAGCAACAGTATTTTGTTGAGGAATTCTAGGTGTTATGATACCATGCTCCAGCATATAGTCCTTGAACTTAGTGTTAATATGCTCGTCTTCTCAATTTGATCTTACAAACTTTAAGGATTTACCTAATTGCCTTTCGCCATCTGCTTGGAATTCTTTAAACTTCCAAAACTTTCACATTTCCCCTTGTATTATGTAAACAAAACCATATCTTGAATATCACCAACAAATTTAACAAAATATTCTCAAGCACCTTTAGTTTGTATGGTCATAGGACTACAACCATCATTATGAACAAGCTCACATGGTTCTTTGGCCTAGTTGCCTTTTTAATAAAAGGTCTCTTAGTAATTTTACATCCTACATAAGATTCACAAATAGGAAGAGTGCCAACTATTAGCTCTTTTAAAGGACTATCCTTTACTAATCCAATCTTGATTAATATGCCCTAACCTTAGGTTCTAAAAATACATTTCATCCTCTTGAGAAATCTTTTCTCTCTTAGGCTTAGGATATTCTATTTTAAAATTTTGGGTAAAAATGGCATTCTAAGTAAAACTTTGTACATTGCATAAAGCCTATTGTGATTTTAGCCAAGTTCCATCATTTGAAAGGGGTCAAAATGTCATTTTACTATTTTATCTGTAAAAAGTGCAATACTTTTATAATTTCTAGAAAGTTCAAGGATTTACTGTGAATTTCCCTTTAGCCTCACCTTGGTGAGGTGGTTTTGGCCTCACCCATGCAAAGCCTTGTCTGGCCTTGTCTCTTTTTCTTTTTTTGTTTTTAAATGATGGTGTTATCCTATCTTCCTTGAATTTTCTTTATTGGACAAAATATACATATCAGGTTAAAGAAAAGTATGAAGATATTGAAAAATGAACATGGAAATTTTTTCAACTCTAAATTTGTGATCATAGCCAAGATTTAGAAAAGGGTCAGTATAGTCGGTGGCAGGAAAAAACTTGATAGTTCCTATTATTTAGCCATTAGAGTTAATTTATTTTGTTTATTGCTCTATCACATCTCTTTGATTTTATCTGAGAGTTGAATCATTACTAAAGCTTACAACATATGAGTTCTTATTAAAAACTCACAAATGATTGTATTGGACAAGGATGTTTCTCTGGGCGAGGCATTGCTTGATATTGCTTCGCCTAGGTAATTGTCTGGGCAAGACATTACTTTGTGTGCAGAGGTTTTAGGGCGAGACATTGCTTCAATCCGTGAAGTTGTCTAGGCGAGATATTGCTTAGCTTGAGGTGAGTGAGGTGATTTACAATTTACTGTCGACTTGACTAAGTGTTAGGTTGAAGAAGTTTTGCTTCTACTCTACATTATGTGCATGAGTATGGAAGCTTTTCCCCTATCGAATTAAATGTTAGGGATGAGGAAGTTTTCTTCTACCGCACTAAGTGTTGGGGTGAGAAAACTTTTTTCTGTACTTTTTTCTTTGACCTCATCGAGAAATTTTGATTTTCTAATTATTTATTAGTAAATTCACCAATTCTCTATTAGAATGGTCTTTATTTATTATAAGAAGGAAAATAGCATCTGCGGAAGGGGCTTGGCATTTGTCAATAACCTCAAGAAATAAGTTTAAGATCTTTAGGGCCAACTGCAACTTTCTTGGCCTCGAGGGAGTCATTCCCACTTATGAGGTTTGACTTTTTGTCTTTAACCTCAAGGATAGAGTTTAAGGTCTCCTTGGCCAACTACAACTTTCTTGGCCTCAAAGGAGTGACTTCAACTTCTAAGGATATGCTACTTTACACATTGATTATTGGACCTCAACAAATTGTGTAGCTTTGGGAGGGCTCTTACTTTTCTTATTTAAGAAATTTCTAAGTTGTTATGCAGTACAATAATCAATGCTTCTCCTTGTAGTTTGTTAATAGAAAATATATATTCATTCCTCTCATGAAGGAAGTGATGGAAATACAAATTGCATAAATAATTTACCTCTTTTGGCCTCATCATAATTATATTTTTGTGCTCTTGTCTTAAAAGCCATTTTTTCCAAACCAGTACTGTTTACGGGAGTTCTTATCGATATCTATTTTCTTCCCCTCAAGCTCGGTATTGACATCTGGTGATAGGGGTATATGGTACAACTTCATCCAAAGCTTAGCTCCCCCTGCAAATTATCGCCACTTCCTGAACTGATGGATAAGGTGTTAAGGAATGAATTTTCCTCCCACTTTTCTAAGGTTTGTCTTCTTCCTCATTAATACTCAAAACATCATATTTTTGCCTCTGACTAATAATTTTTCTCCACAGGCTAGTATACTCCTAGGGAATCTCATGTTTTGGTGGAGCTTGGGCACACCTTTTCAGAAATTCTCCAATATCTCCAAGAGTAATAGATGATAATTGCATATATTGACATATTTTTGTATCAAATTCTTTATACTTTTCTTATTTTATTGTTGCTAATATTATAGTTTTATTAATATTTTGTGTTAGAGAATCAATGAATATAAAGAGATCAAAATAAGCCAAAATGAAACCAAATAAGACAACATATTGCGTGAGCAATGTGAGAGATAATATTTTATTGGATCAAATAAGCATCACAATTAGAAGAAAAGGGTTATTTTTGCCTAAGTCCATCATGTGTAGATCAAAATATACGTAAAAAATCACTTGGACTTTGCAAGTGATTGTAGGACTTGCATTAAATTCAAAATAAGCATGTTTCTAAACTTATGCAGTTTTTGTATTTTGGGCATAACTCTATGTTGAAAATTCCTATAGATTTAAATCTTGCTTTATTTAAAATTTAAAAAATAGAACTACAACTTTGCTCTTAGAAGCTTAGCCTAATTCAACCTTTATTATAGCATAAAATTCATCCAAGTATGTGTATGGAAAGGAATCTACTTATGTTGATACATCTTCTTAAATCAAGCATAATTTTTTCCATAGTGATTGGAATTATATAATTCAAGTTGAAAAATGAAACTGATATACAAATACACAACTTTCATATTGATCACTTTCCTAAAATCAACTAATTTCAAGTAGAGATACTTGGTTGCTACTCTCAAGTATAAGTTTCTCTCTTCTGTAGTTCTTCCTGTTTTGGTTCTTCTCGTCTTATTTGGTCCTCTTAGATGCTGGGGATGAGCTTTGGCACTGTTGGGATAGAGGCTCCTAAAGTTGCTTGGGCAGAAGCTTTGGACTGTTGAGATCTCGAAGATAGACATTTCTAAGGCCGTTGGGGCTCGAACTATTAAGGCTATGAGGATAAACACTCCTGACTTCCAAGGCTGTGGGGGTGGATGTTCTTGAGGCCAATAAGGGTAGCTTCTGAAGCTGCGATGACATGAGTTTTTGAGGCCTTAATGGACGAGCTCCAGAGGCCATGAAGGTGTGAGCTCCTGAGGCCTCTAGGCACGAGTTCCTGAGGTGCGATAGTGTGAGAGCTCTTAGGCCGTAAAGGCAAAGTTCTTAAAGGTGTGAACTCTCGAGGTCGTGAGGCTTGGGAGTCACTGGGTGCTAGCTCCTGGTACCACGAGGGTGGACACTCAAAGGAGTTGTGTGTTTTGAGGTGGACACTCCTGAGGATCGCTAGGCGCGAGCTCCTGACTACACAAAGCTTTTTCTTATCATGGTGGATTATTACTCTTTGGGATGGCAACGGGACAGGTTTCCCAAAACCTGAGACCCGCTCCGCCAAGGTTTTTAAAGACCCAAAATCGGCCTAGCCCTGGACTCATCGGGTATGGGTTAGACCCATTTTATAATTTTAAAATATTAAAAAATATTTTTTAAAATAACACCACTAATTTTTTTTAAAAAATATAGTTTTTAAAATTTAATACTTCATAAATACATATATATTAAAATAAAATAAATAAATAAAAACTAAATTAGGTAGGTTCAGGGTGGGGGTGAGTTAAAAAAAAAAAAGTAAGACCCTCCCTAAACTCATTTTTAAATTTAAAAATTCTCCCCAAGCGGGGCGGGTCTGGGATAGTTTTGGATTTGGACTCGCCCTATAGCCATCCCTAATCGCTCTTGCCGCCGCCTTTGCTAAGAGTCCTCCTGGGTGCTCTATAATACTATCACTCCAGCTGAACTCATTGTCGTTGAGGTAATGGATCATATCAACTGTAAAAACTTCATAGCTGTTGATCTTCTCTGTTGTCTTCCCATATTAAGGGCGTTGTGAACGTTAGCTTCCCAAGCTCTAGGTCTCATTAGCATTCCCAATGTCAAGCTAGGTTTTTCCAAAGATGGTGGTAAAATGATATGGTCTAAGTCTTTGACCTCTCTAAATCTTTGAAATTCGCCTCCTCATCATCCCTCCTCACCAAGAATTGATTATTGAATGGGTTACTGTTCATGATATGAACAAACGGTTAGGAGTCTTAGGGATTATCCTAAGGATAACCCTCCAATACTCAAATTAGAACTAGAGCAAAAGATTATAAGCAAATAACATAAAGTTACAAATGTTCAATGTAAATGACATATTTCAAAATAAAGAGATATGGGGATGGTGTGAACAGTTAGAACTTTATGAACCTGTGGATTTGAGTTATCCTTGTTATATATATATATATATATAAGAAATTAAACTCAAATTAAGTAGTTATTTTGTTAAAAGCAAAGTGAATTAACGTATGGATTACCAAGTCACTATAATAACATAATTGAAAGCTAAAGGAAAAACTCCAAACATATTTAGATGTAATATCAAACATGTTTAGATATGACGTCATTGTTTCCGAGGAAATAAGAAATAATAGAAATCAACTTAACACAATAAAATTTGGGTATGTAAACTTAGAAAGATCTCTTATCACAATAATATGATATTGAAGCAAAAGACAAACCACTCAACTTTCCTAACCCATAAATCCAAAAAGGAAAGTTATACAGATTTTGCTTCCCTTTGCCGCACTTTGATTTGTCCTTCATATCATTTTCCACAGAAACTGCGGGTAGAGTCAGAATGCTCAAAGTCTGCAATTTTACCATTTACCATTTCAATCTTCTCTTCTAATAGGCAAAGCAATGGTTTCAGATCATCAGGGTAAGTTGCTTCATGCACATGATTGTCATTCAAACACTTTGCTAAGAGTCGTTCCATCTCCAATGACTGGACATTCTTAGTTTCTTTATCTAGGTTCTTTAACAACCTTAACAAGTTCTGGCTAAGAAACCCTTCTTGGTCTATAGCGCTTGTGGTCTCCGGGGTGGAAGGTAAGTTCTTCAGTCGCTCGATTAAACGAAATGCTTCAGGGGAGAAGGCCAAACATCAGGTCGAGCTTCGTGTTCATTGTATATGATCGCACAAGCATCAACATTACATAACATTTTCAATTCATTCAATTTCTTTAGTAAACCAGACTTTCGTTTCCTAAATGTTCGCCTTCGTGCACTCTCGTTGGCTATTAACTTGTATCGAATCTTTGATCGAGCCATGGTGAAATATCGCACAAAAATTTCGGCAACTCGTTGAGGCTGGTCAAATATCTACGAGGTTTTTTGCAACAGGCAAACACTTACATGCACAGGTCTAGAAAAAAATGTAAATATAGACAAGTTGTATCTAATAGAGGAGGTTAAGATGATTTGATTACCATGAAAGAAAACCGACAACTTCATTAATATTTATTGACAAAGAAAAAAGAATATATACATTATTATAATGATACATTTCATTTGACCAGCTTTGGCAAAAATAGCTAAGCGTATCTGCCATTTTATGATTTCATAAAAGCACAAGTTCACTTTAAAGTTTAGACGCATAACAGCATTGAATATGATGGTCTCAACATTAGCTTACAAAATTAATGATCAAAATTGTGAACATCGCATTGCGTATATAGCAAACGAGAATTTTGCCTTCTAAGTACTGCGATGAAATACATTCCAAACTTTCTTGATGACCTAATGTTTCGAAAGTGAAAGCTTTTGATAACAAGCACCTGCAGCCACTGGCCCTACAGAAATATACTCGAGCATAAAATTAGCAATCTGATGAGAGCATAAGGAGAAGAAAAAATCGAAGTTCCTCCACCAAATATATATAAAAAGAAATTCTTAATGTAATTTTATAGGCAATCATTGTGATCCCTTTGAAGTTTTAGAAACAACCTCAATGCATGGTCATGTGGTAAAAAAAAATGTTAATGACAATATATCAAGTTACAATATTAAAGTTGTTACTAATTATATATTAAGTAAAAATTAAATTATTTTTATCAAATGACAATAATTATTGTTCTATCATTATATGTATTAAATAAAAATAAAATTATATATATCAAATGACAATAATTATTATTCTAGCATTATATATATTAAATAAAAATAAAATTATATATCCTCAAACGACAATAATTATTATTCTATCACAATAATAATTTTGACAAATCGAATAATTACAAAAAATGAGTATAAGTTGTTACTATTGACATTGAGATATAAGAATTTTGTATAAGTCGTCACACTTTATAGTTAGTGACATATGTATTATGTCAAATCAATGTAAACAAAAACTGTCACAATGGCTTAGTGACTATGTTTGTGTTGTTACAATACATGTGCCAATCATTGTAAATAGTCACAATTTAGAAATAATTCTTATCACTATTAAATTTATGAAATCATTATCATTATTAAAAATTTTGATATTATCGTTTAATATGCTACAACTAATGATGTGTGTCAAAACAATGCCACCAAAGTTTATAGCTCTTCTTTGGCGATTAGCCCAAACACATCTTGAGAAATCTTGGAAAACCACTCATTAGGGGTGCTAGGTTTTGGTCCAATAAAAATCCTCACATGCTTAAATTAGAATCAGTTCTCAAGAAATATTAAAAAAATGTACTCAATGTATACTTCAACTATAGCTTAACCTCTTAATGGGAAAGAATCCATTTTCTCAAAATCAGTGCTCCACCACCAACTGCGTCCTTCACCTCCATCAAATCTCTATTCTCCTTGTCGTTAGCTTTTCTACTTTGCCCACTATGCTATTCCTTGTTGTGTTTGTCCCCTTTCTCTATCCATCAAAGACTTAATTTAGGTATTCATCCCTACTTCATAAACTTTTTTATTTTTGTTTCAAAAAATTTCTTCATCCTATTATCCTCTAGTATTTTCTTAATTGTTAATTTAAATCCAAGACCTAATTTCATCCAAATTTGTCTCGAGAATCCATTACAAAAACCAATGTCTGATCTCTAGGTCCATATCATCCACTCTCTTCAAACCCTCAACCAGGGCCATCCTCCTCTAACCCTAATCCGAATCCAACCCAACTTCCTCATACTAATCTTTTGAGACTAGCCACGGTAGACTTTTGCAACATGTACTAATCTAGGTTTACCCAATCACAAGAACATAAACTTTGGGAAAGTATGGGAATTCTTCATGAATATAAGATCATAGTTTCTCTTTTATTGATCATACCGACTATCATCCATCCCCAGACTATTTGCACTTTTACACAACACAAATGGATGAGGCTATATGATATTCCTCTAAACCAACTCACTCATAACTCTTTCTGACTAATGGTAGGATTATCTATGGTTGTTTCCCATATGGGAAAAACTCCCACTGGTGATATGTTCTATTCCTTCTTGCATCCTAAGACCATAGGTCATGGTCTCTTTTACCTTACCTCCAGCGAGGATACTCATTTCTTAGCAGAGTATCAAGGTTCTATCAAATGGATGGGAGAAAAGAAATTATTTCATTTATTCCCCTATTCCCTGGCTTTAGGGATGCTTCTTCGGCCAAATCAAATCGAACTGAACTAAACTTTTAGTTAATCAAAAATTTGATTGATCAAAATCATAAACCAAACACCAAAATAAATTAATTGATTCATTATAATCAATTTTATTTTTATTTTTTGGTTTGATTTTTAAGTTAATCGAATTTTTATAAAAACTAAAAACTAAAAATAGATAAATAATTAAGTAGGAGAATTAGAAATATATATTTTTAGTTTGGGCAAGAAAAAAATTAAAGAAATAGTATAAAAATAAATAACAAGTATAATAATAATATTATTAAAAATTATATATAAATATAAAAAATATAATTTAATTTTTGATTCAATTTGATTAACTAAAATAAAAAATAAAAAATAAAAAATTTGAAAAATAAAAAATGGAAAACCAAACCAAATTTTAATTTGGTTTAGTTCAATTTGGCCAATTAACCAAATTATGAGCATCCCTACCTGACTTCCCTACCTCTTGAAGGATGGATCTCTCTCAATATCCTAAATATCATCTCTGAAACTGTCGTGCTCCATACCACAACCTCCTACATCATCTGAACTTAAGGAACTACAATCTAAGCAAAGTGGTGGAGCCAAGGCAACTCAACCATTTCAGTCTAAGTCCACGAGAGACAGTCCTTCTTAACTCAAGAGGTATAACTCTTATCGTGTATTTGTCCTTCAAGTTTTACACTTAGGTAAACTTCTAATTAAAATTTTCTTGTTCCATAAACAAGGATGTTGAATTTGGTCCATAAGAAAGTTGCTTCCAAGAATAAAGAAAACACTCTAGGAGCAACTAGCTCAGTTACTCCACCAATTGAGCTAGGCACCTCCAAGACAAGCTTCTCCCTCCCCAGGGAAGAGGGTTCTTGCTGACTGACCTATCCCAATCAACTCTCCAAAGTGGAAAAAGAAGGTTGTTCTAGAACAGTCTTGAACCGAGCTACTCTAAATTTCACATTCTTCCCTTCCAACTCGATATTATTATCTGGTGATAGAGGTCTATGCTATAACTTCATCTAAAGTTTGGCTCTCTCTGCAACTCATCGCTACTTCATAAACTGACAGATAAGATGTTAAGGCATGAATTTTCCTCCGACTTTTAGAAGATATGTCTTCTTTCTCATTAATACTTAAAACATCATATTTTTGCCTATGACTAATAATTTTTCTCCACAGTCTACATACTCCTATGGAATCTAATGTTATGTTGGAGTTCGGGCACACTTTTTTTAGAAATCCTCCAACATCTCCAAGAGTAAGAGAAATAACTAAAATACCTTGTGGCTCATGTATTCCAAGTCTGCACCCTATAGAAAAAACTCAAAAATGAGAACTCTAGCCTTCATGAGGTAAACAAGAAGTTAGATGCTCAACTCGTGGACATGCGGCAATCATGATCGCGAGCTGGAACAAGCAAGGTTAGAATGGTATGAAAATGGCTGGCAAGATTGCTTTCTCAATTTCCAATACTGAGAAGGGGAGTAAGGTACTAGAGCACTACACAGACAGTAGGAAAGAAAAGTTCATGAAGTCCATGGAGTTCCAAGAAATCTTGGCAGATAAAGCCTTGGAATACTATTACCATAGTTTCAACTCCTGTGCTAAACAAATCAAGGTGTAGAACCATAATCTAGCTTTAGATTACAAAGTTGTTCTAGAGGATTTGCCTAAGTCTAAAGCCTTAGAGATGTAGGAAGAAGATCAAGAAGTCCCCCACAAACAATCTAGATGCCCCTATTGAAGATAACCATAATGTTTCTCCTGCTATCGAGATATTCTAGAAAAAGTAGTCAATGTACTAGATTAATCCTGTAACCAATCAATGATACTCAACTTGTTGTTAATGTATTCCTTTTATCAAATCAAAATTCCCTTCACTTTAGCTACTACATTAACATATCTCTAACTCCTACAATCAAGTCTTAAGCTCGGCTTCATAATAAAAAAAAGGTTAGTACTAATTTCACAAACAATTGTAATCAACAAGTGTCTATTGTTTATACTTAACAAGCCCTCATCATGTGAGCTTGTTCCCGCCTATCACAAAGAGGTTCCATTCAATTACTTGTAGTTAGAAATCTTTTCTTTTGAGCTAGGCTCCATAAGTCATAGGAAAACCAAGCTCAATTCATCCAACACTTTATCAACAATCTTCAAGTACTTGTAATCAACAAGCTTTTCTCGAGCTCGGCTCCATAAATTACAAAAAGATTGCACTTAATCATTGAAAAAGATTTAATAAGTACTTGAGAAATAATTATTTAGAAAATAAACTCATAAATATATATGTTGAATCAATTCTAAACAATCATGAATTTCTACAAATCTTGTTATTTAGGAATTATCATAATCTATTATAAATCTCCTTACACATTATTTGAACGGCTTTAGTAGTTTATGTTTGTCTATGTTCTAATTTATAAGATCCTCCCCGTAGGGTATCCTACAGTCAGTTCTATTGACAACAAGTCTACATTGGGTTGAAAATGGCAGATCGTCCCATCTTTCTTTTAATCTATACCTTTCTTCGATCCTTGAGGATCCACCTCCATGTCCTCTGTGTGACTTTTTCTCTTTTATTGCATTTGCATAACACTTCATGACTATATACCGGTCCTCTTCTATCTCCCCTACTCCTTTATCTACTAGAAACTTGATCTTCATATGGAAGGAGGAGACTACAGCATGGAAAGCATTGAGGGTGGGTCTCCTTAGAAAAATATTATAGGTTGAGTGGGTGTTGACCATAAGGAACCTCATGATTTTGGTTTTTGGAATGATTTGCTACCTATTTCTATTTATCCCACTTGACGAACTGCATTCCCAACAAACCCGTACAAATGTATCTACACGGTAGAGCTCCATTGTCCTAAGGCCCATTTTCTTATACTTCTCAATAAAGAGGATATCGACCACAATCCACAAATACTTTTGATATCTCATAAGCAGTTATGGTTGTAGTAATAACCAAAGCAATATTAAGTGGTGTCTGCAATCCTTGAAGATCTTGGGGTCCAAACTTAATAATAGGGCCTTCTATTCTAGAATAGACCCCTAACCATCAATCTCTCTTACATCCTTGTAATGTTCTAACATGAGCTCGCTTTCCCTATTAGAATCCCATCAATGGTTCTTCCAGCTATTATGTGATTCACTTATTTCCAAGCAAAGTTATTTGGAGGTTAGTTTTCTCTTCCTAGTTCGAGTCTTAAATTAGTCCTCATTCAGATCTCGTCTTCCTACTCCACCCATCCTTTCTCTCTAGGTGTTTTAGCTTTATCATCTCTCTTACAATCTTGTGGACACTCTATCTCGATAGATGAAATCATCCAGCTGTCCTTCCATAATGAATCTCTCTATTTCATCCTTAAAGTCGTAGCATTCATAGGTTAGATATCTATATTTATTATGGAATCTGCAGAACTTGACTTATTTAGGCTTCGCAGTTCCATCCTTACTTTTTCTAGGCCACTTCACCATATTTTTGCCCACTGCCACAATTAGAAGTTGTGACCTACATATGTTTAAAGGAGTATATTGTGCATATTTCTAAGAGAATGATGCAGACTTCTCTTTGGATTAAATCTTAAGCTTCTTAAAAGTAAACCCTTTCTGATTTTTCTCTTTTTTTTTTGTATGGTGCCTGTTTTCTTCATCCATTAAGTTTCTTCAATATTTACATAATTTTCAATGCGAGTTAATAAGTTATCAAAATTAAAGTTTGAAGAATTCCCCATCCTGAAAGCCTAGTGCCAAGGCATTGGCCAACACATCTTACATGGTTGAGAGTACCTCCAGATTAATGATAGTGAACCTTTAGATGTAGTTTGGCAATGGTGTTTCCTCCTCTTAACCTAAGTTGAACAGAGTCAAGTTCATTTTCTGGTATATCTTCAAATGTTGATATGTCCTAGCTAAAGTGATAAGAAAAAATCTACACTTCACTCTATCTGAATACATATGGAGCAGTGCTGAATTTTCAACCAACATAGGTACCCCTAAGGGTTTGTAGTTCCATCATATTCATTGTTGAGCACCCTAAAGTTCATGGGCACTAATTTTCCATACTTCATTATCTAAAAAAAATTCCTCTCATCTGATTGATGACCTTGCCCATCATTTACCACTTGACCTCTCTCATCTCCCTAGGGATGGTAATTGGGTGGGTCTGGGATGGGTTTGGCTAAACCCGAGACCTACCCCAACAAATGAAGATTGGACCTGAGACTCGCCCCACCTCAATTTAGGGCCACCCCGCCCCATATCTAAACCCCATTGGGTCTAACCCACCTTGACCAGTGTACCCGCTAATTTTGGTTGTAGCTGTTAACTCACTCTTCTACTTCTTTGCTGGAGAAATAAACAAGAATTCAATCAAAATACATCAAGTTTTTGTAACCATTGAACAACAACAAATGAGTATACATAAAAAGCCTATTATAACTATTTAATAAATCTTCCTTGGTGCCTTTCATTTTCAAACTTGAATCATTCGTGAATCGAAAGAGACATTAAAAATTAATGAATAGATCATCACAACTAATCAATGAAAAGATGGGCATCTTTAAAAAATTAGAATTAATTGACTAATTGAGGGAGTTTTAGCATCTCTATGTGTACAGGCAGTAATGCACATCTCTTTGTCTCTCTCTTCAATGGTCATCATCATTCGATGAATACCAAGGATAGCAAGAAAGGCGACGACAGCGACAGAAAACCCCGGTATAGAGATAAATTTTCACACTGTGTGCTTACCTGCACTCCATAGCTTCACTCTAGAGAAGACAAAATGAAGAAAAGATTGAAGATGAAATGATTATCTAGAAGGGTGGAAAGCGGCTAAAAGTCTTCTAATTGAATCAAATTGAGAGAAAAAATAAAACCTGAGGGAACCCTAAAGTGATCACTAATTACTAATTAATACGAGGTGGGTCTATTAAGACCTGCTACACATCCCAAACCTGGGTGGGTCTAAAAATTAATTCCATTACCCGCTCCATTACCCGTTTATTAACTCTAAACCCACCTCGCACGTGGCAGGTTTATTACAAGTTCAGGTAAAATCCAAACCCATTACCATCTCTATATCTCCCTATGGAGGTCTTCTATTTTCTCCATTAAACTTAGCTGGTGTACCACCATGTTTGTATTACACAAAGGCATAGCTTTCCTCTTCTATTGTGCTTCCTCACAGAGAGTAGGTCTTTGATCCGTCTTTTCTCCATCGATGTTATCATTGACTTCTTAGCCCTGTAGTAAGCAGAAGGATGTTGGTCGAGTTTCCACTCTAGCTTGTAGGGTAACCTCTGCTGCTACCTTTATTAATTCTCCTCAAGTACCCCTATCGTTAATTATCCCAATTCTCCATGAACTTCTTAAGGTAGTTAGTTGGTGGTATGATCATCGCTCGGTGAAGAGGATTGGTTGGCATTATAGGAGCTTATCTTTTATCCTTCTCAAAATTCTGGTGCTTAGTCTCTTTCCCTACCATATCCTCATCAACTCTAATTCTTTTCCAAAGACGATACCACTTGATGCGTGTCAAAATGTCACTAAGGATTACAACTATTCCTTAATGATTAGCCCAAATACTCATTGTTAATTCCTATAAAACCACTCGATAGATGTTTTGGGTTTTGGCCCAATAAAAATCCAAATATTTAAGTCTGAATCAATTCTCAAAAAGTATTCAAAAGAATGTACTCAATGTAATACATACCCTAGCCTCAATTGGAAACCCATAACATTCTTCAACTATAGCTCAACCTCTTATTAGATAAGAATTCATTCCTACAACAACTATGATTTATAGTTCATATCATATTCAGACTCAACCCTCCTAGCATTTGGGTCTTATAGAATCACCAACTAGGCCTTCACCATAAGTTAGGACGGATTATCCAGATCTGCTCGTCTAGACCTCAATCACAAACTTGGGCTTCAATCCAAGTCCATACATCTAACCTACACTATAATCCTAGTAGTTCGGCTATGTTCAAACCAACTAAGCCTAATATCTTACGGCTAATTCCCAAAGTATCAACTAATATTTTTTTTCCTTGTAGTGAGTAAGATATAAAAGAAACAAGCCTCGCTAGAAAGATGATCATGATAATATGCCTTTTTGGATAATCTCGTGATAGATACCAATTCTTGGTCATCAAAGAACGAAATGATTCATGCAAAAATGATCTATAAAACGATTTCTCTGACATGTAAGTGTACTCTTGGCACCACAAAAAGTTTGATTATTTCTGTATTTCAATGTGAGTAAACATCAACCGTATCCTGAACCTAAGAAAGAACTAATGATTTGGATATATTAAAACTTAATTATTATTTTTTTCTTGCTTTGTTCTCAAAATTGTTAGCCTTCGGACTAGTAGTATCATTCTATACATAACTGCAAAACTTCGTACTCCTCATATCTCGATATCTTATTAGTTCCAAATTACATTGCTAATCCTTTTGTAAGCTACTCAACACCGGAGTTTCCTATCTGATCAATATAAAGAGGGTAGAACCTCTCCATTAGCAAGATAAAACACTACAAATATATATATATATATATATATATTGATGAAAAAATTTTAAGTGACAATATCACAATTATTGCGAATGATATGCCTTAAATGATAATAATTTATTTTGCAACAAAAATTATTTTCACAAATTTAATAATGACAAAAATTAATTTTAAATTATTACATATTAATAATTAGTGAAACATATAGTATTGGATAGACAAACCCTTTTCGTGTTCCTAAGAATGACAAGTTGGTGTTAATGAACCTGCTGGTGCTCATCATTTTTCTTATTTTTGCAAATTTTATTTAACAAGATGGGTGAAATAATCTCTTATTCAAGTGTTATTAAGAAGCTATACTCTTGCTACCAAAAACCCATCTGCCATTTCTTGCAAAGTTGTTGTACGCAAAACATATATAGAATCCTTAACTGATCTAGTTTGCCACAAATAGAAAACCAATGAAATGCCAAAACACCCATAAACAAACACCTTAAAACAAATGGAGTGCTATTTATTAGATGTAAAGTTTAGAATTGATATTACCTTCAAAGAATCATAAATCATTTTTTCATACAAATGAAATAATGGGAAAGAAGACACAAGCAACACTTGCAAGAATGACAATGCCCAATGTAAGATAATTCTGGTAGGTTGTGTTTAGATAAGGGGATTTGAATTTAAGAAAGGGATTTAGAGCTAAATATTTCAAATGATTCCAACATAAATCCAACGCAATGATGGAAGTCATAACTTAAAGTCAATATTAAAAAATAAAATTCATTAATTAATTTAAAATTATATAAACAATTTGAATAAATTTGTATCATTAGTTCTCAAGTTCTTCAATCTAAACAGACCTTAAGTGTAACTAAATAATGTAAACCTTTGTACAAGTAGCAAGTTTTCTTTCATTAAAAGGGCTTGTTTGTTGTGCTTGCTAACGGCTTGTAGATGAGTATACCTACTTAATTTGTTGTTTGCTTCAAATTTGTTAGGCTAATGAAAAGGGAGTGGCCTAGTATGTAATCAAGCAACCTTCTTGATTATGGATTAGTGTGCATGTGCGATGTATGCAACACGGACTAGCAAGCACACTAGTTATAAGTAATAGAGTATATGAGAATATGAGTTGTCGTGTCCCTAGCGAACTTGTATACAAGTATCGAATATATATGTCCTAGCTATATTTAACTGATTAAAATACAAGCGAGTGAATTGAAAGCTAAACTAAATAAATTATCAAAGCAAATATAAATTTCAAGGAAAACACAAGATTAAAATCAAGGGAGAAATGGGTCAAGGACATGGATCACCATTTTAATTCATTATGTTGCACAAATTTATGATTAGTATGAATGTTTGATTGTGCAACAGCGAAACTTCTGCTTCTACTTGATACTCTCTCTCAATACATATTAATTTTATCATTGAAAGATAATTGGCTATATGTCTGTAACATGTTCAACAAATTAACGATGCATTAGAATCCATGAACTCCATTAGGTTTTAACGTCTATGATTATTGCATGTACTAAATTCTATATTTCTATAGTGATTACTATATGACCTACATTACACGAATACTTGTTACAATACTATATTTTGGTCTCAATACAACAATAAAGATCATTTCAAAGTTGGCCAAACTTCAAAAAGTATTAAACACATAATACATGTTCAACACAATTTCAACAATATCCAAACCATGAATAAGATATTAACTCATAAATTTATAAAATGGTTTTTCAAGCTGCTACAACTTTAAGATTGCAAATCCAAGTACAGGTTATGTCAAGTAATAAATTTCTCGTGAGTCTGAGGTCGATCCGCATGAAAGTTGTTTGAAAATTTCAGGATTATATTTTTTAAGAAAATATGAGCTTTATGTAGTTTAGAATATAAAAAATAATATATGTTATAACTAAAAAAACCGAAGTAATAAAAGTATTGAGGATTAAGGATCCACTCTTGAGTTTTGGATAGATGAATGATTATTTATTCTTTTTACCTCTTTTAATTATCAGTATTAGAATTTATACATAATGAAGGTTCTAATGGAAAGATATTATCAAATAACTCATGAAATAAGGTAATCATGATATTGTCTTTGCAAATTATTTTTTAACGCCAACACTTATTTATGGGATCAAGTATTTATGCACACCTTTATCTACAACAAATCAAGTTTCATATTAGCAGTTGGTGTAGTAAAATTAAACGTTTAGCTAAATGAACCCAAGTATTTGTTGTACCATTAGTGAAACATAAATCAAGAATCACCACAAAATAAGTAGGTTTAGATATAAAATTAAAATAATAATACAACACACTTAAATATTTTCTACGCTTATAACTGTTCTCCTTCCTCCATCAAGAGATTCACCATTTTTTCTCAACAAAATAAAATTTAGAAAGATATAATGAAAGTAGAAAATACTAAAAATAGAAGAGAACTGGATAATACATTTCTATTATTACTAAAAAAACTTACATTACTATTAGAAAGCTTACGTTACTACTAGAAAACTTAGCCTAAAAAACCCTCTATCCCCCTCGTTATAAGCTTAATACATGGCCTATTTATAGTGATTTAAGAATGTTAGAGGCCAAACATATAATAGAGGAATTAAACAATCAAATGGTATGCTATTTGTCAAGAGTTGGTAAGTTGTTACATCAAATCCTCTAAATTTTCAACCACCTAATTGAATTAAATTTTTAGGCCAGATACATCCCGATTTTGATGATGAATAAGAATAAAAGTTGTAGTTCGTTATCTTCTGATATAGTTTCATATATCATTTGTCAAATTTGGCTTCCAGATGAGGGTGATATGATTAAATTACCGAATTATGTTCAAAAGTCATCCTTCAACCAGCAACACATTTCAACATGTTTATTGATCATTTTGACATATTTTATCATAATTTTGTCTGCAGTAAACTTTTTTATCTACCTCTTGTGTCTAAAACATCCATATTTCAACCTAAAATAATTTTGGTTCAAGAGATATGACCCAATTTATAAAATAGGTCAGAAATGGGCTTAACTCTAATCTGAATTCTTGATGATCTATTTTATACAACCACTTATAATATAACTTGTTGGATCTTTACAGGTTTAATATGCGATCCAAAGTCTGCATGAACTTTAGATGAATGACTTATCAATCTATAACCTTAAGAATTAACCCAAAATTATTTTAGAATTAAAAGTTACGCCAGTTTCTCTAATACCTGCACAAAAATAGATAAAACTTTTAAATCTAATTTTTTATGTTGATTTCCCATTTTATTCCTAAAACACAAAAATACTTTAATTGGGAGTTTTAATAACAATTTCATAGTGAAAATAATTATATAAATCATAATTAATTGTACACTTTTAAATGTTCATCACACCCAATTTATTACTAGTCTCTAGTAATTATAGTATAATGAAATGCAATAAAAATAAAAATAAACATGACATGATCAGAATTTAAAAAAAAAAAACCTGTAAAATAGTTTAACAATTACAAACAATTATTTTTCAGAGATTACAAATGCTATTGAGATTTTTTTATTGAAATTTTCAAAGGATATTATGCATATGTGCACTAAGCCAACCTTTTATTCCATAGATCAAGATACATTTAACTTTAAAATCAATCATGAAAAACCTCAACTTTATATCCTCACAAGTAAGTATTTGTCATATAAGTTGGTAAGGTCTTTACTCAAGGAGTTGAAAAATAGTTAAAACACTCAGATAAATGGCTTAAATGATTTATGACAAGCATTCAAACTAAAATTGAACATAAGATAGGTAGTTACAAAATTTGAAATACCTAGTATGTCTTACCAAAATATGCCTCGAAATTTCTTTGGTTAACCTGAAAATGAAATGGTGATTTTTTTGGTCTTTTTTTATTATTTTTTTTCATTTTTTATTTTTTATTGCAACATGGCGTGCATGATAACAGAAGATCAAAATAATAATTTATAATTATACTCACATCACTAGCTACAAAGCAAAATATTTTAGTAAAAATAGATAACTACATAGGTTTCTCAAGCTCTCCACTTATTCACAAAAGATGTATAAATATTAAAAAGTGAACACTAAATGGCTGAAATTTTCAATTATATGTATTTCAACCAATCTTTCCATAAGACTTAAGATGTGCGCAAGACTATTTTTTTTTAAAGATAGTACCATTGGACTCTAACAAAAAAAGGATTGCAATTATATTTTGACAATTCACAAAATTTTAGTTAAAAACTTCACAAACATGCCATGTTATACACACACACAAAAAAAAAAAGTGCATCTCAAGAGTGTCAAAAGATTATCCTTTACTTTGACCACCCTTACTCATGGTTTCAATGAACCCAAAAGAAAATACGCTTGAATTTTTCTATAAAAAAAAATAGAAAAACACACATTGAACACACAACACATGATATCGAATTTTTCCTCCACCAATCTAATCGAGACATTGTCCCTAATATCAAAAATAGATAGAAAAGTAGAGTTTAAAATATATCACTTGAAATGTGGCTTATTGAAAAAAATAAAGCTGAAACAACACAAAACACACTATTTGTTGAAATCATTAAGGATAAATTTCACACGCTAAGAGTTAATTTCATTTTGCATTTTCGACCACTGTCCCTATTGGATCAATCCACACTAGATCAGGTTCTGGCACATATGCTAGAAATTGATCAATCAATTAATCATGTGTTGGAGTAGAAATGAGAATTCATCTCGCAGACAGTGAAATAAAATCTTTTTCCACAGCATGATCTGCAAAAGATTGCAAACCATTATAGAAACCATTAACATTAAGAATACCTATGAATTTTGGGTAAATGTTAAGTTGTGCCCAAAAGATAACTTGGAATAACTCCTCTAGTGTACCAAAACCATCAGGTAGAATGATAAATGCATCCGAATTATTTAACATGTTAGGCATTCTGTGCTGAATATGTGATACTTTTAGCTTATCTCCGATGGTCATACCTGTGATATTCTATACTATTAAAATTTGGGATAACTCCTAAAATTTTGACTTCTCCTACAAGAGCAGAAGTAGTAACACTCCCCATTAACCCTAAATTGTCTCTCTCATACACTAAATGAATTTTTCTTTCTGCTCACATTCTACCAAGGTTATAGGCTGCCTATATAAACTCACTATTTTTGACTGGATTGAATCCACAAAAGATAAAAATACAGTTGAACTTGCTAGTGGAAGACTCTTCCATATTCTTTCTTTTCTTTCTTTTTTTTGAAAGTGAGTTGTACAAAATGGAGTGAGTACGGTGCTATCTATTGATGTGTGAATGGGAAATGCATTTATTGCACGTCTTTTTCTTTTGTCAGAAAGGTTGAAAATAAGGACATAAAGTTTGAGAAAAACTAACTACTACACGTGAATATATACGTAGTTGTGATTCTAGCTCATACCTTTCTCTGATTTTACATCCAGTAATGGCTTAAACGCCCTGTATAGGTCGAGGATATCTTTCCTATTCAATTTTCTTATAAACTAGCAAATATGATCTTTTAATGTCAGATTTCCAAGACTATAACGCTCATATTTATCCCGAAAGTGATTCCTTAAATCAAGAATTGCAAGATGCACTAATCCACATGAATGCATCTTAAGACTCAATATAATATCATCTAAAGTCTCCTTACTCATTCCATCTATAATGAATTGAATTTTATCTTTTCGGTTTTTAGAAATCATTCCTAAGGAACAACACTTTGTATTGCAAATT
The DNA here is from genome assembly GCA_019321725.1 of Paulownia fortunei. Classification (NCBI taxonomy): domain Eukaryota; kingdom Viridiplantae; phylum Streptophyta; class Magnoliopsida; order Lamiales; family Paulowniaceae; genus Paulownia; species Paulownia fortunei. The sequence goes on from CM033123.1 coordinate 12,977,091, forward strand.
CATCAAGTACATTTGTGACAAACTTGTATTTTTTCACCTTTCAGTTTTTTGAATATATGCTTTTACCAAAACCAAACATGTATCTAGTAAGCAAGTTTTAAGATTCTCATGAAACTCACCTGCTACTCTTACCTTTTCTTCAATTATCCATCATATGTCCCTTAGGATACCCTTGTGTGTAAGCATCTTTAATCTTTTAATCCTAGTTTTATAATTTTTTAAAATTACATTTTTAGGAAGAAATGGAAATCACTTTTTGAGAATTAGAAGAATGTCATCCATTTTGAAAAGAACAAGAAAAAAAAAAGAATGCAAAAAAAAAAAGAGAAACTTTGTACAGAGATTTTAATTGTTTGGGAAATTGATAAGTCCGACTTTAATAGCTAGGAGTACCGTTATCCTCCATTTAATCGGGAAAACAAAAAAATAAAAGAAAGAAAGCCTACAAAATAAATAAAGTTAGAGAAAATAAGTTTATATACACATACTAATCATAATAAGGGTTAAAAAGAAAAAGAATTTCCTCTTGTGAAGATTGATTTTCTAGAAACAATTTGAGTCTTTGTCCATTTACTTTGAATACGTTACCATTTTTGGGATTCTCAATGTCAATTACCTTATAAGGATATACCTATTTTACAACAAAAGGACCACTCCACCTTGATCTTAATTTTTCAGGAAACAAATGCAATCAAGAATCATAAACCAAAACCTTTTGACCAATCTCAAATACTTTTCTTGAAATATTATTATCATGAAAATCTTTGATTCTTACTTTATGAATTTTAAAATTCTCATATGCATTATTTCTCAATTCTTGAAGTTCGTTGATTTGAAATTTGCGCAATTTTAAAGCTTCATAAAAGATGAAGTTAAGCATTTTGATTGCCTAATAAGCTATATGTTCAAGTTCAACAGGTAAATGACAAAGTTTTTCATAAGCTATCCTATAAGGAGACATGTCTAATGATGTTTTGAAAGCAGTTCTATATGCCCAAAGTGTATCAATAAATCTAAGAGATCAATCTTTACGATTTGGGTTAACTGTTTTTTTAAAAATTTATTTTATCTCCCTATTTGCAAGTTCAACTTGTCCATTTGTCTAAGGGTGATAAGGGGTTGCAACTTTATGTATAATTCTATATTTTCTCATTAAAGTTTCAAAAAATTTATTATAAAAATATTTTTTCCCATCACTGATAATGGATCGAAAAATTCTAAATTGACTTAAAATATTTTCTTTCAAAGTTTTTATCACTATTCTGTGATCATTATTTTGAAAAGGAATTGCCTTGATCCATTTTGAGATATAATTTATGGTGACGAATATATAAATAAAATCAAATGATAATGAAAATGGTCCATGAAGTTAATACCCCAACAATCAAATATTTCAATCACTAGGATAGGGTATAGAGATATCATATTTTGCTTTGAAATGAACCCTAACTTTTGATAATTTTCACAACTTTTGCAGAAAGTGTAAGTGTCTTTGAAAAGAGTTGGTCAATAAAATCCATACTGCAAGATCTTTGCAGCGGTTTTCTTTGTCGAAAATGACCACCACATGCTTCTAAATGATAAAATTTAATAATATTACCTATCTCATTGTCAGACACGCATCTTTGAAAGATTTGATTAGGACAATATTTGTTATGTATGTATCATCCCAATAAAAGGTTTTTACCTCAGTCAAAAACTTTTTTTTTATCTTGGGAGTTCCAGTGTGATGGCATCTTTCCTGTCATAAGAAAATTCATAATGTCAGCAAACTAAGGTAAAATAAAAATATTAAATAGTTGTTCATCAAGAAAAGTTTTATTAACGGGTGTGGTTTGAAATAAGTCATCACAAATAAGTCTCGACGAATGATCAACCACCACATTCTCTACTCTTTTTTTATCTCATTGTAATGTTGAATTCCTAGAGTAAGAGAATCCACCTAATCAGTCTAGGTTTAACATTTTTTTTGATAAAAAATATTTTGAAGTTGCATGATCATTGAAAACAACAAATGGTGAGCCAACAAGATAAGATCTAAATTTGTTCAATGTAAAAATACAGTAAGTAATTCTTTTTCAATTGTTGATTAATTCAATTGAGCACTATTTAAAGTTTTACTTGCATAGTAAATAACATATGATTTCTTATCTTTCTTTGTCCTAAGACAACTCCAACAGCATAGTCACTGACATTACACATTATTTCAAAAAGTAAAGTTCAATCTGGAGGCTGCATGATTGGAGTAGATGTAAGCATGCTTTTAAGCTTAACAAAAGTATTTTCACAATTTTCAGTTCATTCAAAAATAGTATCTTTTGTTAGAAGATTACACAAAAGTTTAGATATTATACTTAAATCTTTGATAATTTTTTTATACAAACCAGCATGTCCTAAAAATAATCTCACCCCCTTCACAGACTTTAGTATTGGCAAATTGGCAATCAACTAGATTTTAGATTTATCTACTTCAATACCTTTTGACAAAATAATGTGTCCAAAAACCATACTAGTTGTTACCATGAAATGACATTTCTTCCAATTGAGTACAAGATTATTTTCTTTACATCCGATTAAAACCTTTTCTAAATTAGACAAATAATTGTCAAATGAATTACCAAAAATAGAAAAATCATCCATGAAAACTTCAAGAATATGTTTAACCATGTTACTAAAAATACTAAGCATGCATTGTTGAAATGTATTTGGTGCATTATATAATCTAAAAGGCATCATTTGATATGCGAAAGTACCAAAAGGACATGTAAAAGTTGTTTTCTCTTGATCTTCAAGTGCAATTGTAATTTGATTATACTGAGAATATCAATCTAAGAAGCATTAAATTTATGTCCCACTACTCTTTCTAAGATTTGATCCATAAAAGGTAGTGGAAAATGATCTCTTCTAGGAACTAAGTTGAGTTTTCTATAGTTAATGCGCATTCACCAACCAATAACAATTCTAGTTAGAATTAATTTATCATTCTCATTCTTGACTATAGTAACTCTAGATTTGTTAGGTACAACTTAAGTAGGACTTACTCATTTACTGTCAGAAATAAGATAAATGATTTTATTATCTAAGAGTTTAATAACTTCATTTCTCACTACTTTTATATTGGGATTTAGCTTTCGTTGCATTTCTCTAGATGGTTTAGCATTTTTCCCTAGATAGATGTTATGTGTGCAAATTAACTAATATCATTAATGTCAACAATGATCCATCCTAAAATATTCGTATGTATTTTCAGAGTTTCGATCAACTTACCTTCTTGGGATGCATCAAGTTTGGAAGAAATTATTACTCAAAAAGTTTCATTCTCACCCACGAAAGAGTATTTCAAATCAAATAGCAAATGTTTCAAATCAATCATAGGAGCTTTAATACTTGATGGAACATATTGTCCCGTTGATGATGAAAGCTCTTCAAACTTTAGTTTCCAAAAATGTATTTCTTATACCTACAAAAGTTCAGAGAGAGTATTAGAGTGCGCCTTTTTACAAATACTTTCACTTTCAAAACAAGTCTCCAAAGGATCTGATGAATTAGCGGCAGTAAAATATTCATGAATAAGTTTCTCGATTGAATCCACTTCATGTACTTTGACATTTTCTGTAGGTTGCTTACAAATATTAAACACATTTAGTTCCAAAATTATATTTCCAAAAGATAACTTCAAAATACCATTCCTACAATTAATCATAGCGTTTGAAGTTACCAGAAAAGGACGACCCAAAATGATAGGAATCTATGTATGTGTATGTACAATAAGTTCTGTGTCCAAAATAATGAAATCCACTAGAAAGTAATATTTATCAATTTGTACCAATACATATTCTACTACTCCTTTGGAACTTTAACCGAACGGTCAGCTAGTTGGAGTACAACAGAAGTTATTTTAAGTTCTCCCAAACATATTTGTTCATAAACTGAGAAAGATAGAAGATTTACACTAGCAACCAAATCAAGCAAAGCATGCTTTATTCTAATGTTTCCTATGGTACATGAAATAGTTGGACAACCTGGATCTTTGTACTTAGGTGGAGTGAATTGTTGAATGATTGAAGTAACACTTTTAGTTAAAAATGTCTTCTTTTATACATAATATTTTATTTTGATTGTATACAAAACTTTCAAAAATTTGGCATAAGTTGGAACTTGCTTGATTGCATCTAACAATGGAATATTAATCTTGATTTGTTTACAAACTTTAAAGATTTCAGCATTTGAGTTCAATTTCTGAGTTGGTTGCAATCTTTGAGGAAAATGAGCTAAATGTGAGTATTTTTATTTTCAATCATTTCAAACTCACTTCATTAAACTTACCTTCATCGTCAAGACTATTTCTATTTTTCATTTCTGAAGGTGAATTAGAAACATTCTCCTTGTAATGAATAGTCTTGTCAATATTTTTTCCATTTTAAAGAGTAGTGATCGAATTAGCCTTATTGATTGAATTTTCATCTGAAAAAGAAATATGATATTGAGTGGAAGGATTAAGTTGAGGTTGAGAAGGAAACTTATTTTTTTCCCTAGTGTGCAAAAGGGGTAGTTGATATTGAAAGTGTGTTTTTGATTTTATTGATGGCTTGTGAAGTTTGATTATTGATGTTTGTTCCTAAATAAATGCTTGCAAAGTCTCCTCAAGGGATTTTCTGTGTGGAGCTGGAAAAGAAGGAAAGTTTGGTAGCTTTTGTGAATGTAGCGGTTTGACACGATCCTCATCTTGCCAATTAGATCATATTGCATAGATTTGATTTTCTCTACTTTTTTAAGTTCTATGGCTTCAAGTTTTCTTGTTAAACTAGCAATTCTAACATTTAGATCATCTTCTTGATTAAGCTAATATTTATTATTATTATTATTAGTAAGATTAGATCTAATAGAACATTCGGAAGGATTAACACTATACCATGATTGAAAGTTTTCTACCAAATGGTCTAGATATTCTAAGGCTTCATCAGGTTCTTTATCAAGAAACTCACCATTACACATTATTTCAAAAAATTATTTTATTTTAGAAGTTAAACCTTCATAAAAGAAACTAATTAAGCATCATTTTTCAAAACCATGATATGGGTATGAATTCAACAAATTTTTAAATCCTTCCCAATATTGAAAAAAAGCTTCATTAGAATTTTGAGAAAATTTTTGGATTTGTCTTTTCAAAGCATTAGTTTTATGAGTTGAAAAGAACTTTTTAAAAAATTTAACTTGCATTTCTTGCCAAGAACCAATTGACTTAAGTTTTAAAGAATGAAGCCAAGTTTCTGCTTTATCTTTTAAATAAAAATAAAATAATTTATGTTTAACAATCTCATTTGCACAAGTTTGACCATCAAAAGTGACACATACTTTATCAAATTCTTTCAGATGCAAGTAAGGGCTTTCAGAGTCTAAACCATGAAATTAGGAAGTAAAGAGATCATACCTGGCTTTGAAAGTTATTTGCATTGAGAGGAAAAATAAAAAAAGAATAGAAAATTTTCAAGAAGGTTGCAAATAATAATGCAAGATACGCACTTGTTGATTCTCATTTTCATCCTGGACACTTTCATTTTCAGCCATAGTGGAAGTGTGTGAAGGTGGCTCAAACAAATTATAATAGCCAAGTCTCACACTACTCACCTACCCAATATGATTTATACATTATGCGCTAATTTTATACGCTACTTGCATTTCTATTGACATTGCATAATTTATTTCATTTTATACGACATTCTTGAATATTAAATTTAATTCTGAATTTTTTGCACGGTATTAGTTATTGAATTTTCTAATCTAAGTAGTTGATTTTATATTGAAATAAGAAGAAAATGGGGTTGATCAATATTGGATATAGATGGATATATAGGTTATAATTTTGGAAGTGCTAAAAGTGTTACTAGTAAACTTATACGGTTTGATTCGATTTCATCCAGGTATTTCAAAATTATATATGGGTAAATTGCATATTGGGACATTAGACATAAGATACTATGATTGAAAGGTGGTATTATAATATTAATTTATGTATAAGATTATATAATTTTTAATATGGACAATTATTCAAAAATCGGGTGACAATCGGGTAAGAAATTAAATGAACGACTAAAAAATTAGCTTATGAATTATCTATGGGATCTTGTGGTAATTAAAATAGGTTGAAAAAGAATTAATTTATAGAAAGATACATCTGATCTAGGCTTGAAAGATGGGTGAAATATCAGATTTGTACCACAACTTGACATCTCATGCTTACTACTAAGCTTAAACTAGCACCTCAAGTGTCACCTCAAGCTTTCCTTCACTCTTAGCCATTTACCCACGACCCTCGACTATTTTCAGTTATTTTTAGGTTCTAAACTCATGTCAAAGTCTCTCTAAGCTGGTCCTAAGTAATTCCAAGTGATAGAAAAGGGCATATGAAGCAAAAGGAAGTAGTAATCACAAGTAGAAGCTGAAACTGGCATAAGTGATGTTCATATACAGTTTTGACATCAATTTTTATATTATTTGAGGGTTTTGTGATTTTTTAAGATTATTATCTTGTTAATGATGATGTTAGAGGTTATTCATAGGGTTATTATGCATAAAAGAATAATTTGTGGTTGCAAACACATAGTAGAACCACTAAGGGGCAGAATCTGTATACATGCTGATTTTTAGTTTACTGAGTTTGAAATATGCAAGAAACTTGGGTAAATTCTATATTTATCATCATAAATATGTTTATATATGAGTTAAGATTATGTATGTAGTTTTGGATAGCTTAGCATAATAATTAAAAAGATGCTCAGAATTGTCTCTATCAAATTTTAGATTATGTCCTATGTGAAGGGGATTGGGTTTACAGCATTAAATCCATTAGTTTTGATAATACTATGACCTGGTTATTTCTTTGTATATGTTATCTAATTGTGGTAAAAATTTAGGAGTGATTGAATATACTTAAGGGTGCTAAAACCATTAATGTCATGAAGTGCACAAAACTGTCACTGTAGGAAAAATATATTTGAGTATGCTGTGAAGGGAGTTGAACTTGAGAAGCTATATACGTGATTTTTAGCTATTCTATGACATGGTTACATTGTTTTTGATGTTAGCTAAGTGTGATAAAAATTGGGGAGTCAATGAATATGTCTAATGGTGTCAAAATCATCATGCAAATTAATGTGGTAATAAGAAAATGTGAAGTTATGTATCTGTCCCATTTGGTTCATTAACATGTTCTAGCATATCCCTAACATTTAGGACGATGTTATAAGAGTTATAATACATCAATTAAGTGTGGTTAGTATACATTTAAGAAGTGGAACAAAGGTGCATAGAAGGTTATATTCGATTATAATTTCTAAATGGTAAGGTTGTTTAGTTAAATTGAGATTCAAGATCTTTATGCTATATTATGTATAATGAACTCATTAATTGAGGACGGTGATTGATATCTTGTATTTTTACATATTGTTTTACATCTAGGGTTGGGGAGTAATACTTAAAAAACCTAAAGTAACACACAACCGATCAAAGGTAAGTGAAAATCCATTTGCAACTATAATGTATGGACATAGTATTTCATGCATTATCTATATTAAAGGTGATCCTTGTATCTTGATGTGTATTGTTAGTATTATACACACCTTATAGTGCATATGTTACTTGGATAATATGGCATAGGATTTATTATCAGCATTTACATGTCTATGCATAACACATGCTCACAGTTGAGATTTTTGCATACATGATATTATTTTCAAAAAGAAAATATTTTAGTTGGCCACTACTAGTGCATCGAGGCCTGTGTGGCTTATTTATATAATATTTTGTGGCTCCACGAGTATTACTTCTCAGAGGACCATAGGGGTTAAAAAGGGGTATGCCTCTGGTGGTCACGAGAGGGTGGACCACTTCACTGTGCCCTTATTGACGCCGCTGGTGGAAAGTTCTGGAGGATCATATGGGAAGACAATGGGTCGATCTCTGGTGATCCTAGGAGATGCCCTCGAAATGTGTTAATCTGTTTATGGACATATGATTATTGATATTGTTAAGAGCTCTATCCGGTACATAGTAGGTGGGCTAAGGGCCCAGTGATGGAAAATGATTTTGAATGAAGTGTTTTAGTTCAAGAGCTTGCATTACTGGTATGATTTCATAGAGATGCATCACATATATATTAGATTATCTCTTTAGCATGCATAATTTTTGTTTACTGGGCATTAGCTCTTGTAGTTCATTCATTGTAGGTAAGCATGGTGATACTTGAGATTTTGAGGCTCACTGGGCTAGTTGTTGGAGCTCCTACTAGTTTTTTAGGATTACTGTACATGGATGACGACCTGCTGGGTTATGTTGTGGGCATATTGTAATTTTTACAATCATTATTATTATGTACATTGTTGTCTATATATAAAGGGTTACAAGATGCAAAATGTCCTTACTTCTGTAGCAAGTTTAGGCTATTATTTTGATTTTTGAGTCTATCGTATTATAACTTTGGGATGCCGTGTCCTATATAACTCTTGAAATTTTATACTAAATAAGATTACGAATAGCGTGACTGTGATGGGTGCTGTATTTTTTTTAATATAAACGATGATTTTTCTGTATACAGTGTTATATGTAGGAAAACACTTTTACTGTTTCTCAAAGTGCTACAGCTGACAAAAATATATATATATATATACACACACATGTACACACATGTGCTACCTTGTCAAAATTATTGTTATATCAATATCTATATTTATTGGTGGGGGTGTTACACAAATTTCCAAATAAAGTTTCAAAATTATTTCTAACTAAACAGCGAGAATTATGATTATGATACCATATAACCATATAATCATAAAGAAAATAAGCACACAATATTTACAAAAAAATATTTACAAATCTAAATACTTACCTTGCCATCCCTGACAACGGTGCCAAAAACTTGCTACAACTTTAAAGTCGCAAACTCAAGTACAGATTATGTTAAGTAATAAATTTCTCGTGAGTCTGAGGTCAGTTCACAGGAAAGTTGTTTGAAGATCTTAGGCTTATATAAATATACAAAAACATGAGTTTTATGTGGTTTAGAATATAAAAAAATAATTTATGCTATAACTAAAAAACACCAAAGTAATAAAGGTATTGAGGATTAGGGATACACTTTTGAGTTTTGGATAGATAAATGATTATTTATTCTTTTTACCTCTTTTAATTATTATTATTAGAGTCCATACATAATGAAGGTTCTAGTGGGAAGATGTTATCAAATAGCTCATGCAATAAGGTAATCATGATATTGTCTTACTATTTGCAAATTATCTCTTAACGTCAACACTTGTTTATGAGATTAAGTATTTATGCATACATTTGTCTACAATATATCAATATTTCAAATCAGCAGTTGGTGTAGTAAAACCAAACGTCTAGCTAATTGAACCGAAGTATTTGTTGTGCGATTAGTGATACATAAATAAAAATCACCACAAAATAAATAGGGTTTAGATAAAAAATTAAAACAATGATACAACACACTTAAATATTTTCAAACCTTATAACTGTTACTTTTCCTCCATCAAGAGGTTCACCCTTTTTTTCTCAATAAAAATAAAATTTAAAAAGACATAATGAATGTAGAAAATACAAAAAATAGAAGAGAAATTAGATAATACATTTCTATTACTACTAAAAAACTTATATTACTACTAAAAAACTTAGCCTAAAGAAACCCTCTACCCCCCTTCTTACAAGTTTAATACATAGCTTATTTATAGTGTTTAAGTATGCTAGTTGTAAAGAGTTGGTAAGTTGTTATACCAAATTCTCTAAATTTTCAACCACCCAATTGGATTGAATTGTTATGCTACATATATCTAGATTGTAATGATGAGTAAACAATAAAAGTTGTAGATCTTCGTCTTCTGATATATTTGCATATATCATTTGTCAAATTTGGCTTCTGGATGAGAGAGATATAGTCCAATTACCGAATTATGTTCAAGAGCCATTCTTCAACATTATAAGTGCATTACAGCATATTTATTAACCATTTTGTCATATTTTCTCACTATTATATTTTCAGCAAACTTGTTTAATTATCTCTTGTATATAACATATCCAAAATTCAACCTAAAACAATTTTGATTTAAGAGATATGACCTAATTGATAAAATAGGTCAGGACTGGCTTAAATCTAATCCGAATTTTTGGTGATCTATTTTATATAACCACTTGTAATCTAACTTCTTTGATCCTTACAAGTTTAGTATAACATCCAAAGTCTGCATGAACTTTTAGATAAATGACTTATCAATCCATAGCCTCAAGAATTAACCCAAAATTATTTCGAAATCAAAAATTACACCAGTTTCTCTAAAATTTGCACAAAAGAAGATAAAACTTTTTAATCTCATTTTTTATGTTGATTTCCCATTTTATTCCTAAAATACAAAAATACTTTAATTGAAAGTTCTAATAATAATTTCAAAGTAAGAATAATTATATAAATCCTAATTAATTGTATACTTTTAAATGTTCATGACAAGCTCTAACTAAAAGTAATTTAGCTCATATTGAAATAAAAAAAAACACCACTTGTCTTTCAACATCATGGGTTGTCAATATTTATCGATCAAAAGGAAATCAAAGAAGAAAATTACAACTCGATCAAGGTTTTTCAATTCTTCATTTGATTCCTCATGCCCAATGTAGAATCCTCCTCCTTTTGGCTTCAATTCCCAACTTTCTTGGATGAATGTGTGAATTTCTATGAGTGAGTGAGACAAGTGTGAAAAAGTGTATGTAATTTTCTGAGAATTGTGTGTGTAAAAAATGTGTAAAGTGTGTGTGGTATATGGATTATGATACAAATGAGAGAGTGTGCATTGTAGATGAATTGTGTATTGAGTGGAGAGTGATACATTGTGTGTATCTTGTGTGTTTTTCAATTCTTCATTTGATTCCTCATGCCCAATGTAGAATCCTCCTCCTTTTGGCTTCAATTCCCAATTTTCTTGGATGAATGTGTGAATTTCTATGAGTGAGTGAGACAAGTGTGAAAAAGTGTATGTAATTTTGTGAGAATTGTGTGTGTAAAAAATGTGTAAAGTGTGTGTGGTATATGGATTATGATACAAATGAGAGAGTGTGCATTGTAGATGAATTGTGTATTAAGTGGAGAGTGATACATTGTGTGTATCTTGTGTGTGTCTATTCAAAACTATGCCAAAAAGTATAATTAATCGCCACTTGTCACATCCTAACAACATCAATATTTTTTTTGCTATGCGACGTGGTGCTGTAGTACCAAACTTCAATATTCCCTTGCAAAATTGTCGTTGCAGCTCAAGTTTCTCTAGTTGTAGCTCCAAAACCTCGACTTTTGCCCATTTTTTTTGGTTTCTTCACTTTTCTACGTTACTTCTCCACTTTGTACATACACAATATATATCAAAAGATAAGTGCACAAATCAATCAATTACATCATAAAACATTCTAGTTTGTGCTATTGGAAGTGTCGAAAAATATATTGGATTATGAGCTTATTATGGATCACACCCGGTAGTTGTGATGTGTAATCTAAATATTTTTACTATCTTAAATGCTAAGTATTGAAATGATATTTCAGCAAATTAAAAAGCTGGTAATAAAATTTAATTTGAAGTATGAACTAATGTATAAATGATTTTTTTGTATAGCTCAAAGAAATCAATTAAGGTAAAAACCAATAAAATATCAGGGCATTTCTGATATTATTTACTTTATAAAAAAAATATTAAGTTGTCCAAACAAATAAGGAAATATAAAAATCACATGGAATATCAAAACACTAAAGCCATGCAATCAAAGAGCAAATAGAAAGATGTTGATACATTTATCTCGAAACCACATTTATAGCAAAAATATCAAGCCTTGTACGTACTAACCCATCGAGTGCCAGTGTCTATAACTAGATGCTCCCATGCCTTCTTTACGTAGTAGCTATTTCCTTTAAAAAGAACCATAGTTAAATTACGAAGTGATATGACTCATGCCGATTTTTAATCATTATTTTTTAGGGTAAAAGATTAAATATATATATTCTTTCAACTCTCACATCACTTTGTGTCAGTTCAGACAGTAATATTATTATTGTTCACCATAAAATCTTCACTTTCTGTTTTGTACTAAACAAGCAGTACGTGCTAGAGTCATGCCTTAATTACAGGTTTCTCGTGCATTATTCATCATCAAAATAATCTCTGTAATTTTTTTTTGTGAAAATGATTAACAATTTTTCTTGAGACTTGAATATTTTTTTAAGGGCTAAAAGAATATATCATCAAATTAAACTTTCTTATTCAGATTTTTTTTGTAGTAAGTCCTGATAAATGTATAAAATAGTTTTGGTGTATTCCATAATTAATATTGTTAGATAATTAAGCACCCAAAAGGCATATCCCTATTGGAGAAAAGGGATATAACTTTCGAAATATATGTACATTATGAAGAGTTGCTACCATTCGTAAAAAGGGTGTGTTTTCTTCTATAAATAAAACCCTTTGTTTATCAATTTGGCTAATGATATATCACTGAAAATCACATATAAGATTCTGCAATACTTGACATATTTAAGTAGTAAATTTATTTTTTCGATTATCGAAATCAAATATTATGTGTCATATTTAAGTATTTAATAATGGTCCAAAACCAGTTAGGGTTCATGCTTGATATGGCATATTTTGTGATATATACATGTTGTTAATGATTCTAATAAACCGAAACTCCATGCATGTTCATGTTAACATGCATGCTGAATGTTATTTTGCCATATAACAAAAGTGAATAGTTTGATCTCTGTTATTTTAAGAACATCGTTTTGTATTTACAATCATTCACTCATGTATATTGTAATTGAAGAGATAATCATTCACACTGTTCACTCAAGTATATTTTGAGTGATATGGATATATTATGAAGAATTAAATGAATACTTGAAATTAAATTAGAGTTTAAGAGAATATATTCGTAGAAAATATTAGATGAGAAATTGGATGGAGTTTATTCAATATGTATCAATTTGATGTTTATGGCAAAACTCAAATATTAATTAGAGTTATATAATTTGTGTGTCAATTTAACATTTATAACAAAACTCATGACCAAAATATTTTTTACCCTAGAAAATTCGTCATGTGATCAGCACGTGATGGAAAAAAAATAATACTCCCCTCCACCCCGCTCCTTCCCCTCCAAAAGAAACAGAAAAAAAAAAAAAAACGACTAAGAACTTTACATACGACCATTGCATGAACTTAACATTTCACCAAACATATCCATGACAGATATATAGTGTACCTTTAAGAAGCAATTATTTTTGGTTCCCAAATAAAAAAACCTAAATGCTGGTATTTGTATATCCAGATTAATTATTGAATCATAGTATGACAATATTTCACAATATATCAAAACCCTAATGTAAAATAAAACATGATTTGGAAATCATGTGAAAAAGTCTACGAGATTCATTCTCGTAGCCAAACTCCTACTTATAGTAAGATGAAGATTGTTTGTGAAATTTCTTACAGTATTGCCAATATATTTTAAATATTTGAAAAGATGCATGCATGTGTTCATCTAGATACAAATATTTACGATGTTGTTAGTCGCCTAGGATCTTTTATAAAATTAAACTCAAAAAGTTATTGTCATTTTTATAATAATTGTTTCTGAGCATTGGAATGATTTCGTATGATGAAAAAAGTTGAACCAAATAGGTAAGAAAATTTGTTACATTCTAGATCATCAAGACACTACAGGAAAATTGTTTATTAGTAACGACATTTTTTGTCACTAGATGGTATAAAATCGTCGCGAAATACAAATAACGACGAAAAACTAGCGTCATTAAAGTCGTCGGAAAAAAACTTAGTGACGAAGTAGTGCAATTTCGTTGCAAAGTTTTAGCAATGAATATTTTTGTCGCTAAATCTAAAATTCTGCCACTAAAAAATTATTTTTGCGATGAACTGTTTTATCATGTTCGTCACTAAATTGGTGAAAAAAATTAAAAAATAAATTTATTTTAAATTTAGCGATGAAAATCGGACCATTTGTCGCTAACGTAATTACTTTAGCGACGAGTTCTGGCAATTTCATTGCTAACTCGAATTTTTTTTAAAAAAAATATATAATTATTGTAGCGATGAAATTTGTAAAAATCATTGCTAATATTTATTTTTTTAAACAAATTTTTTATTTTGAATATTATACCCTATTTTAAACAATAAATCCACGACATATTTGTCACAATACCATTCACAAATATTCAACACCTCCCCACAATATCCACTACAGCAAATACGGTTTTCAGCGACGAAATATTTTGTCGCTAATTTGGCAAAATTCGTCGCCAAATAATATTTGCGATAAATAATTTTCGTTGTTAATATCGTCATTATAAGAGCGTCGCGCCAACACTTAACGATGAAATTGAAAGTATTTGTCATCAAGTTAGCGACGATTTTTGTTTGCGGCGTCGCTAACATTAATATTAGCGACAAACAGGTGGAAGATTTTTCGTCGTTAAATAAAAAATATATAAAAAAATTTTAAAGTTAACGACAAATTAGGTATTTCATCGGCAACATAAAAGTATTTGACGACGAAATTTTTAACTTCTTCGTCGCAAAAGTTTTTTTAAAAAAATTACTTTAGCGACGAAATTAAGATTTTTCGTTACTAACTTAGCAACGAGAATACAAAATTCGTCACCAATGTGATTGTCTTTTTTCGTTGCTAATGTTCACTATTTTTTTAATATTTTTTATTATTTCAATTATTTTTCCGTATTTTTGCAACCTGTTTTTTCAACCCATAACAGTCACAACCCCAATCACAATGATCACAACCACAATTTTTAAACTTCCAACAACCATTAAAATTCAACAAATTAAACTCAATAAAACAACACATTAAACATATATACAATAAAATATTTAATATACACATTTAACAAAATATAATAAAATACAATCTTATATATTTAAACTACACTATAATTGTGGATGTGGCGGAGCTGAGGAGGATGGGGACTACTGGACAAGGGACTGTAGTAGTCCTGGAGTTATCCTCTCAAAAGCCTGTATCATCGTATAATAGTCAACTTTCATCGCTTGTAATTCATTCCTGGTGCTCCGCAGCTCATTCTGTGTGGACTCCAGCTGCTCCTTAAGTTGTGCATTGGTCGGTCTGGACGATGATGCATCAGAAGAAGTAGACTTGAGAGGTTTATGCCCATTTTCAAGCCTACGTATGTACCACGAACGTGTACCAAGGACCTGATCACATAGTTTATTTATAATCTGTATGTCATCTAGGTAGTGATCGTCATCCCCGATATCTGTCTCAGTTTTAGTTTGAGTCTGTGTCTGTCGATACTCCTCTCGAAATCGCACCATCTCATCCTAAAATCAATAAATATGTTAAAAACTTAAATATATAATTCAAAATATTACATAAAACCAAAACAACTAAATGTATTCAATACTTACATATGCACTCTCAACTCTCTCTCCTATCCACCCTTTCGTTGAGCTATAGTATGTTTCATTAAAGACGGTGATCCGGTCCTTTCTGCTAGATCCATCGACCTGCAAATAATATTTTGTTACATTAAAGACGAATCAAATAATAAGTTAATGCTTAACTAAATAGTTTATACTTACACCATCATAATTATATTGTAGAAAAGATTTTAAACCTCCACGATGATTGTATGGCAACTTAGCATGATTTGTGGAGTTAATTTCTGAACATTTCTACAAAAAAAAGGTTAATTTGTAATGAAAAAAATTAATTAATACTAAATATAAGATTTAACTAAGTTACATAACTAAATAAGTTTTTCATGTTGATAGTAGATAAATAAATCTAAGTAAATAAATAAGAAATAGTAAATATGAATAAGATGGTGATAGTAGATAAGTGAGCAATTAACATAGTACCTCATTTAATCACCATTTTAGCTAACACAAGGTGAAATACTATTACCTTAAATTCATCAGACTCAAACAATCTGCACAAATACTCTTAATCCGCCAAAGTCTCACACAAATCATTGGGCATTTGTTTTAATCGATCATCCCAAGATAGATGCGTGAGACTCTTGTAATATTTGTGTATCTTCTGACGGTAGTCGTGGTATCAGGCACTCATCAGTTTATCGGCCTCATTCCTAACTGACTCTGGTCCTATACTAAAATTTATAGTAAATATATCCTACAAAAAAAAAAAAAGATATTTCAACATTTAACATATAAAATAGAACTTAAATTGATAAATACAATTTGAATACTTATACTAACTGATAATCGATAAAAAATAAGCCACTTCTGCTCCTCTGTAATCTTTCTCTAATCAATCACTTAGAGCGGTGCAAACTTCTTCACGGCAACAGCGAGCTCGGTCATAAAAGATGCCGCATTTGTCCCTATAGGACCACCATGACACTTGTGAAATGTGAGGGGGATCTTTCCCCCTGATTCTAACTGGCATCTGAGCTTGTCTCCATGTGTTGCTCGTGTCTCTCTACATTTTTTTTATGTAGGAGCTACAAAATATTAACAAAAATGTTAGATAATTGTTCAACATAATTATTATATAACAAAAATAATAAGATTTATAAAGTGAAACAAACCATCAGATGTACCCTCCATATGCATGTATGTGGAAGCTGGATCAATAACGGGTTGATCCTCAATCCGTTTAGGAGACATACCTACAAAAGATAAACATCTGGTTAGACACATAATAATTAATACAATTTTTATTTAAGCTATTTAAAAAACTTACTATCCGACAGTAGTAAGAGGCAAATTAGATAGTACAGCAACTGCTAGCGAGTGACTGAAAAAAATAAAATTCATTTATTAAACTCAATCAAAAGATATAAATACCAGAAATTTAATGAGACAACTAACATATTATTCAATGGAGCTAAATAAGAAAAAAATACTTAACAAATTGAAGTAAAATAAAAGTTAATAGTTGATACCATGAAATTAGTTACTATTATCATCAGATAGAAATGTTTGATCTTCTCCATTACTCTCTAATTCAGTGTCCTCATCTTCATCATTAATTAAATTATGCATGTCCTCAGAGAACCTTGATTGTGTATCCAAAAATTATACATGTTAAGGTTGAATGTCTACTCTACAAAGATATAGAATTTCTAAATCATCACGAACCATTAAGCTTATCTCATCTAATGAAATTTCCTGATTAGACTCATCATTAGAACTGCTTTGTGGTTCAAGTTCGTCGCTATTATCATCTTCCTTTTCGGTCACTTCATATATTTCTCGATATTGAACCTTTTGCACAACTTTCCAAGATCCTCTATATTTTATATCATCCAAGTAATAAACTTATCTAGCTTGAGTTGTCAAAATGAAAGGGTCATCCTCGTACCATATCTTAAACGTATTAATACATGTAAGACCAAACTCTTGCACGATTGATTTTTTTTTTGGGTTATACTAAAACCAATCACATAAGAATAAGTGTACCTTATATCTTGATGCATAAAATAGTATTACAACATCCTTCAAAAATCCAAAAAAATCTAATTTTTCCCCATCATCAGATGATGGTACACTAACCCTACTATTTTGAGTAGTCCGACAAGTATCACGATAAATTGTATGGTACTAAACACCATTAACAATACAAGCATCATATAGTCTAACTTCAACTTCAGGTCCCAATGCTAGAGAGTATAGCTTATTTGTGGCCTCAGGATCTTTCAAAGTTCTTAGCCTAATTATTTTGTCCCTAAACCACTGTGGAAATTCTACCTCATGACATTGTAGAATGTTGTTTGAATGAAATCTAACCGAAAGAATTTGCAAATGTTCACTGCATAATATATATACAAGTATTATAACATGTAATCAAAATTATGAAGAAAAAAAATAGAAACTAATTTGAAAACTTACTTTCTATATCGATCGACTTCTTTGCAATTGTTGAGAACATACCAGTGTGCTTTCTTATGTAAAGTAGATGGCAATTTATGATTTCACTGGCTGCCCATCACTCTTACTTGTTGATTAAAAACACTTAAGGTGCATGAAATAGATTGACTGGCATCTTTGTTACGTTCCAATCTAGTAAATCTTGTTTCAATTTGACCCATATACAAATATGTGAAAGTTAACACTTCATTCACAATATATCCCTCTGCAATAGACCCCTCAGGTCTTTCCTTATTGCGAACATACTTCTTAAGTGTTCCTAAATACCGTTCAAAATGATACATCCACCATGATGAAACCAGTCCACCTAATATGGACTCGCGGGGTAAATGAACTGCTAAGTGAACCATAATGTCAAAAAATATTGGAGGAAATATTCATTCCATCTTGCATAAAATGAATACTATATCCTTCCCCATTTTATTCAAGTCAGCAATATGTAAAGTTGTTGAAGTGAGTTTTTTAAAGAAGTCACATTACTCAACAACTGTGCCATATATATTCTTAGGTAAAAACTTTCGTATGGTAACTGGAAGTAATTTTTGCAAAAGAACATGACAATCATGCCTCTTTAACCCATATAACTTCCCATCATTCACATTCACAATCCTTGAAATATTTGTTGCATAACCATCGAGGAACTTCACGGATTTTAAAAAATGACAAAATTCACGTCTTTTTTCCAAAATGAATGTATAACTCGCATGTGGCTTAGTGACTCTATCCCCACTCTGCGACAAGTGCAATTCACTCCTTATACCCATATCTTGCATGTCTAATCGAGCTTTGATTGTATCATTCGATTTTCCTTCTAAACTCAACAACGTACCGACCAGAGCATCATAAATATTTTTCTCAATGTGCATGACATCCAAATTATGTCTCAACTTCAAATCTGACCAGTACTCTAACTCAAAGAAAATTAACTTCTTTACCCAATTTATATCACCAACTGAACATTTTCGTTTTTCGGTCAATGCAGGATGTTTACTGAATGTCACTTTAGGCAATACATCTAACTTTGTTAAAATCTCACTAATGTTCGAGGTGGGCCTTCATTTTCAAAGTTTCCATTAAAGCTTTTGTTTTTACGCTGCGGGTGCTTCAAATGTAAGAATCGATGGTGGCCAGTATAACAAATTTTACTGCGCAAACCTTGACTCGTTGTATCTTCAAGACATACATGACATGCTTTATAACCCTTGGTGCTCTACCCAGACACTGTCTCATATGCTATGAAGTCATGAATTGTCCACATCACAGAAGCATATAATCGAAAGACTCTTTCAGTCGATGCATCATATGTTTCCACCCCCTCATCCCATAACTCCTTCAATTCATTGATTAAGGGACGCAAGTATACATCAATCTCTTTTCCAGGTGCCTTAGGCCCAGGAATTAAAAGAAACATAATCATGTACGATGGTTTTGTCATTTTCCATGAGGGCAAATTGTACGACACAAGTAAAATTGGTCATATACTGTAAGCATTTGACATGTTTCCAAATGGATTAAAACTGTCAGTTGCTAACCTGAAACGAACATTTCTAGGATCATCTGCAAAAGTTTTATGTAATTTGTCAAACTCCTTCCACAATTCAGCATCAACTGGGTGTCTCAATATCCCATCTATTTCAACCCTTTTTTCCTTATGTCATCTCGTATCTTTCACCGTATATTTCAACAAAAACAACCTCTTGAGTCTTGGCGTCAATGGAAAATATCAAAGCACTTTTTGAGGGATTTTCTTCTTATTGGCCTCATTAACCTTATAGCGGGGCATCTTACACACCGGACACATATCCTTGCCCTCGTGGTCATTCTAAAATAAAATGCAATCATTTTTACAAGCATGTCTTAGCATTTTTTTAGCTTCATAATGTAAGCTAGGAATTGCATTCGGTTTCGAAAATACTTCTCCCAATAATTGAAGCAACATATCAAACGACTTATTGCTCCAACCATTCAACACCTTCACGTGTATTAATTTAACTAAGAAGCTAAATGCAGAAAAATTAGTACAACCTGAATATAACTCTCATTGTGCTTCTTTAAACATTGACATATAACTTCCTCCCAACTCCCCTGCAGGCATGTTCTTGTTGTTATCCCCCCATTGAACCTCACTACTAACAACAACTTCAGCATCCCTTAAGTCATTTAACATGTCAAAGAAAGTGTCATCTTCTTCATCGTCACTAACATGTTCAACTTCATTAACGGGATCCATATCAACAATTAATGTAGTAACTTCTCTATAAAAAGTTCACACTTTGTATAACTTATAAATCCCCCATCTATAAAGGTGTCCTCGAACGTAATCCAAATTAAATTGATATAAATTTTCACACCTTCGACAAGGACAACGAATCTTCGATAACCCAAAGGTTGATATATAATTCTTTGCTACATCTAAAAAATTATTTAAACCAATTATGTATTTTGGAGCCACTCGATTCTAATTCATTATCCAATTTTGATCCATAATTATACGACATGTTATTGATAGTAATTAGATAATTGATTTTAAAGCATTCATGTTCATTAATGGCATGCATTGCTCCCACTTCTCCTTCCAATCTTTGGTAAGGGCCCTATCCCATTCAAGAACGTGTACTTATTTGTGGTTTTATAAGTATGACCACTTTATTTCATGTACGTAAAAATTTCGATAGCATCTCCCCATAGTTCTCCAAGTATACATATTACAGTGCACCCAAAGAACAAAGGGAGATATGAACCAAAATATTTAATCACGTACACGAGACAAATAGCATACTAATAGAATCACAATTAAGTACACGTTCTCAAACTGTCCAAACTGGACAATTCAGACTTTAATATCAAATTTTAAAATCATTCAAGATTTTAAAATTTTTTGATGTTAAATTCCAAATGGGGTCTAAGGTTTGTGAATGCATATGCATATGCTCCATATCACTAGTAAACACAAACATATACTACATTATCACTAGTAATAAATTTTAAAGATGTATTAATTGATGGGACATGGGATACAATTAAATCAGTGCACATCTACAAGTGTGAGATAAGTTGAGTCAATTTATGAGTAGTTCGAGAGCTTTTATTTAATTTTTATTTAAAATTTATTTTATAAATTAAATTAGTGTTCCTAATTTTTGAATCAATAAGATTACTATTTCATAATTGTTTTGTGTTACAAGCTCTAAGATTCTACTCTACTGCAATTTGTAAGCCTCATTCCTTTAATCTTCTAACTTTATATCTTCAATTTCTATAACAAATTACTAAAATAAGATAAAAAGTTCTTAGCATGGCCAAATGTTTCAATAAAACCAATTCCAAAGATGAATACTTCTATTAATTTGCAGCAGATGAAAACATAGAAATTTACAAAGCAATAAAGTCATGGTATTATAGAAAATCTATTGAGATGATCGGAAGTTGTTCATGGAATACGCAGCAATAAAGTCAAGCCAAAGCAATACCTCAGAAACAACTCTTTCAACGGTGGTGGCGATGGCGGTGGTGGTGGTTGTGGAAGAGCAGATGAGGCGGAGCAGGGGTGGCTAACGGCGGAGTAACTATAGCTGATGACGGAGGAAGCAAATGTACTAGCACAGAGGCAGAGGAGCAGTACGGAGGCGCGGGTCAATGGCGCTGGTGGTGGAACATCACAGAGGTGGCAGAGCAGAGGTCAACAAGCCGTGTCTTTGGGAGCAACGGTAGCAGTGGCAGTGGAAGTCGATGGAGCCAGTGGTGCGCTGGGAGAGAGAAAGAGAGAAAAGAGAGAGAGGATGGTTTCAATCAGGAAAGAAAGAAAAAAAGAAAAAAATAAAACCCGATAAGTTAGCGACAAATCAAAGGCCCATCGTCGCTAACATACATTTTAGCGATGAATATCTCGCATGTCGTCACTAATATATTTGTTAAAAATAAAAATTAAATGAACCTTAGCGATGACATGTAGGCACATCATCGCTAATATACATGTTAGCGATGAACAAATCTCAAGTCGTCGCTAACATATTTGTTAAAAATAAAAATTAAATGATATTTAGCAACGAAATGAAAAAGATCGTCGCTAAAGTTGATACTTACAAATGATGACTTCTCAACATCGTCGCTAAAACAAGAAAAATTCAAAAAAAATAAATTATTCTTTTAATGTTAGCGACAAAATATTCTACACTCGTCGCTAAAATAGGAAAATAAATATAATTTTTTTTGTTTTTTTAACATTAGCGACGATGCTTTCACGAAATCGCCGCTAACATACAACTTTAGCGACGACTACGAAAATGATTTATCGCTAACATTTTTGAAAAATATAATAAACATAAATTTAAAGTAAGTGACGATTTAGGTCCAATCATCGCTAATTTTTAACTATACTCAGCGATGAATTTTGATTGATTTATCACTAATATGTATCTTAGCAATGAACGTACGTTGTTGTCGCTATTTCCTCTTTTTCCTGTAGTGATCCAACAACCACTCACAATATATCCATTATTCCAACAATCTAAATATTATTAACTAAAAAGTATTTCATTAAAAAATTCATCGTACATTAAACAAACCATCATATACACAAATTATATAAAGAAATAATTAAATAAACCATTATAAAGGTTAATATTAAAAGTAAAATATCATTATATACATATTAGACAAAAGTCTAATATACCTAAAAAATATACTGAACTTGGCAACCATCAAAATGAGAATTTAATTAGAAAGAAATCAACACTATATATTATTTGTATATATCAACACAATAATAATGACTAATATAAACAACATTGACATAAATATTTAAAAATTAAAAATTAATTAATTTAGCAGCGACAACAAAAGCTTTCGTTGCTAAGTGTAAACATTAGCGACGAAAGACTAAACTCGTCGCTAAGTTTATTTTAAAAAAAAAATAAATCATATTTAGCGATGATGCTGGCTTTTTGTTGCTAAGCTATAAAAGAAAATAAAATTAATTATTGTTAGCGGTGAATATTCTTATTTCGCCGCTAACTTTAATTTTTTTTTTTTTTTTTTTTTGAATTTATCGACAAGTTTTTTTAGTTTGTCGTTAACATTAAATGTTCACGATGATTTTTGATTTCGTCGGTAAATATTTTCTCGCTATTTTATATTTTTCTTGTAGTGTATGTAGAGATTGGTTAATCACCAAAATTTTCTAAATTTAGGATAACAAAATAGTGACTACAAGTGAAAAATCCTTAATAAATTTTTAGGCACATGATTTGTCTTCAATTGGAAATTTATCAATTTCAGATGTCTTTTCCACTAGAGCTCTTCTAAAACTTCTAATAGCTAAGATCGCCAGTAAATACACCTATATATCGTAACCTGTGATTTTTGTGAAATAAATTGAAAGGAAAGAAAGACAGCAACGCCAACATAAACATATAATTATGTGAAATTGCAAAGACTTAATAGTTTAAACCTTATTCTTATCACAGAATCTAGAACAACTGTGACAACAGAAGGAATCAGCAAATTAATAGTGATCAGTACATTAAAAAAAAAAAAAACAGTCCCAAATTTCTCATAATTCATCAATGCCAACAAATCCTAAAACACATTTGCACACACATATTTCCACTGGTGTCACTAGTGTAATGGTCCTTAATTCTTGTTGCTTTTGTCATCATCAGAATCACCATTATAGTCCAGTAAAGAACCCAATTCCACAACACTTCCATAGCCCAAATGTCTTCAAGAAACACCATTATACAAACTTCTATGATTATCCATTTCTTAATGCATCAATAGGGTGGGCTTTGGGTATAGTAATGTTCGGGTTCAAGTACATTGGTTAGGGTACCCACTACTTAGCCTAAGTGGTGGCAGTGGCTTCACAACCAAAGAAGATACTTTTAAGGCTTGAAAATCTCCTTCATGGCTTCATTACCAGCCTAAAAAAAAAAACGTATTCTCTTTCTTCTTAGTATGATTGGCAGAGATCTGACCTTTCATCCTCTCATCAGTCTCCTGTTTTGTTAGTATCAAGAATCACTCTGTCTATTCATTCTTCCCTCTTTCAGGTATTCTCTCCCAAGATCTTCTTTCCTCTATTTATTCTTGTTGCTTACTAGTAAAAACCGTTGGAAAATTGTTGGAAAATTCCAACTTTATGGACTAACATATGTCAAATTAAATGTGCATAGTTTGTCTTAAGGTAATCCAATTAAAGTGATCTTCTAAGGTTTTAATTTTGGATTAAATAAAGTATCAAATTGTTATGGAATTAAATGTATAGATACCATTAGGAGATTTTTAATTTGTTGAGGGACCAAATTGAAAATCAATAGTACTTACCATTAATACGGTTATGATTCCCAAACGACAATTTTAGTAGAAAACAGAACATCTGTATTCCTTCTACAGATTGTAAAAGGAAAACCCATTCGGAAGAACCGATTGTTTGGAAGATCTAATATCAAGTTATACAAATCTAATTATGGATCCTGGTAAAATTGCGTGTTTCATATTATTTCTTCATATTCTCAGTTTATCATGGTAGAAATATTAAGTATTGAATGATAATTCATGATTATGATTTTATAACAAGTGGTATTTCTTCATATTCTCAGTTTATCATGGTAGAAATATTAAGTATTGAATGATAATTCATGATTATGATTTTATAACAAGTGGTATCAAAGCCACTCTACGCATGATTATCTGAGAATTTAGAAAGAATTACATGAATTATATGTATCTTCATTGAAGAGAAAACCTAGGGTTTTCGTTCAAGATGATTTTTTTAATTCTAATACAAATTCATGGGTATTATGAAATTCATGTTGGTGTTGTTAATTAAATAGTCTTATGGAGTTTGGATATCCGATTTATATGAATTTCATGATAATTTCAGATTTTGAACATTAGTTTTCTACATGAAATCCTGGACATAGTTCTGTGTTACAAGGCATAAGCATCATTCATCCACTCATGTTGTTTGTAATAATTTCAATGTGACACACACACACACACACACACACACACACACACACATATATATATATATATATGAGTGATGCAAGGACATCAAATACAAAAGGAATTAATGTTATTGGCTTTTTGGAAATTCTTGTGACAAATGCACCAGAATATTAAACTTTGATCTAAATGTTGGATTTTTAATTTTAGGGTGTATACAAAATGTTTAGCGTCTGGATTTCAGTCCTTTAAGGTTTTGATATTTATATGACTTATATTTGCAAATGCACGTTTCAATCATGTATTTTAAATTTGTTTGGTGCATCTCATGTTCCTATTTGGTTTGTTTGATATTCAAAATGGATTTGTTGAAACAAGAAGTCACCAAAGTGATATCTCTTGTGTAAATTTATTTATTAAGAATATTAGATGGTTGTGTGTGTGTATGTTCATGCAGGTATTAGCCAGCCCAAAGAAAGGTTAATACTTGGCCGAAATACATTTACACTTGTAGTGGTAAATACGTGACAATTATCAGGTTATCCATATAAGCAATTCATCGGCCCAAAGGAAGCCTATTGCTTGACATAATTTATTGTTAGTATTTGATCACTACACAGAGGTGACCACTTACAAGTTAATATTACTGTCCAAAGACTTGATATTGATATTGTGCTAGGTACCTCGAAATATTACCAACTTATTTGAAATTAATGATTGATTATACAGTTTAATGTGAGCATAATGGTTGTATTTGGTGTTGTTCTCTATACAGTTATGAGGTCTGCTACTTCAATTTCTGCTAACACCAACAACATACCCATGCTCAATGGTCAAACTTTAAGGATTGGAAGGAAAACATTCTGATCATTTTGGGCTGCATGGATCTTGACTATGCATTAAGGGTTGAGCAACCCTCTTCTCTTACAGATGCAAGTTCTTCTGATGAAAGGAGGAACTTTGAGAAGTGGGAGCGCTCAAATCGTGTAAGTCTAATGATTATTACGCACGGCATTCCGAAAGCCTTTCGAGGCACAACTTCTGAGGAAATCAGTAAGGCCAGTGAGTACCTTGCAGAAATTGAAAAGCGTTTTGTAAAAACCAATAAGGCCAAGACAAGTACGCTTTTGGCTAACTTGATCTCAATGAAGTATAAGAGCAAGGGAAACATAAGGGAGTACATCATGCAGATGTCTCATATTGCTTCAAAGTTAAGGGCACTAAAACTCGAGGTGTCTGAGGACTTACTAATGCATTTGGTGCTAATCTCTCTTCCTACACAATTCAGTCAGTTTAAAGTCAGTTATAACTGCCAAAAAGAGAAGTGGACTCTTAATGAGCTCATTTCGTATTGTGTGCAAGAAGAGAAAAGGTTGAAGCAAGAAAGGATTGAGGTTGCTCAACTGGCCCGTACTTCTAAAGATAAGGGCAAAAGAAAGAATGAAGTTCACAAAGTTGCTAAAGATATGGGTCCAGTACAAAAGAAACAAAAACGTGATACTAAAGAAGGTTGTTACTTTTGTGGCAAACCTGGACACATGAAGAAGGAGTGTGCCAAATATCACATCTAACGTGCAAAGAAAGGTACATCCTTGGGCTATTCTGAAGTTAATTTAGCTTCAATACCCAAAAACACTTGGTGGTTAAACTCTGGTGCTACTACTCACATAAGTGTTTCGATGCAAGGATGCCTAAGTTACCAAAAGCCAAATGATGGTGAAAGATACATCTTTGTGGGAGATGGCAAGTCGGTGGAAGTAGGGACAATAGGGCATTTTCGCTTGTTGTTAGGAATTGGATTATTTCTGGATTTGAAAGACACTTGTTGTACCGCATTTTAGATGGAATTTAGTTTCTATTTCTAGTTTGGACAAAAATGGTTTTTCTTGTTCATTTGGAAATTGTCAGTTCTATCTTTCATTAAATTCCAATATTGTCGGTATCAGTTCATTAAGCGCTTATGACAACCCGTATATGCTTGATACTATTGCTTCATATAATGAATCCTTACATGTTGACTCAAAAGGGGTACTAAGCGAAAATTAAATAAAGAAAATTTGGCTAAATTATAGCACAAACGTGTAGGTCATATCTCAAAAACTAGAATTGATAGATTTGTGTCAGACGGTATTTTGGACACACTTGACTTTACAGACTTTGATGTTTGTATTGAGTGCATTAAAGGAAAACATACCAAAATAAAAAGATTAGGTGCCAACAGAGCTACAGATGTTTTAGAATTGATACATACGGATATTTGTGGGTCATTCCCTGTGGCTTCTTGGAACGGTCAATATTATTTTGTATCATTCATAGACGATTACTCACGATAGGGGTACATATATCTAATTCATGAAAAAACAGAGGCATTGGACATGTTCAAGGTATTTAAAGTTGAGGTTGAGAATCAACTAAACAAAAGAATTAAATCTGTCAGATCTGACCATAGTGGTGAGTATTATGGCGGATATGACAGCTCAGGAGAACAACATCCAAGGCCTTTTGCTATCTTCCTATAGGAATGTGGAATCATCCCACAGTACACCATGTCGGGGATGCCTAGCATGAATGGTGTAGTTGAAAGACGAAATATGACTTTAAAGGATATGGTAAGGAGCATGATTAGTCATTCTTCCTTACCAGAATCACTTTGGGAAAAGGCACTAAAGACCACAACTTATATTCTCAACAGGGTACCAACTAAAGCAGCTGCCAAAACACCTTTTGAGCTTTAGACCGGATGAAAGTCTA
Source organism: Paulownia fortunei (assembly GCA_019321725.1). Classification (NCBI taxonomy): domain Eukaryota; kingdom Viridiplantae; phylum Streptophyta; class Magnoliopsida; order Lamiales; family Paulowniaceae; genus Paulownia; species Paulownia fortunei. Next base: position 13,004,777 of record CM033123.1, read on the forward strand.
GTCTAAAATATTTTCACATCTAGGGATGTCCAGTTGAGGCTAGGCATTATAGGCCAAATGAAAAGAAACTGGACTCCAAAACAGTCAGCAGCTACTTTATTGGTTATTCTGAGAAATCCAAGGGTTTCAAATTTTATGATCCCATTCAAAGGTCTATTTTTTAGACGGGAAATGCAGTATTTTTTGAGAATGTTAGTTTGGGGAGAAAAATAAGGTTAGAGACATTGACTTTGAGGAGGAATCAGCTTCAATACTAACTATTGCCCTAGATAATGTGCAGATTCTCATTCCTATCATTACTCAAGAAGCAGATCTAGAACCTCAACAGGACAATGTTGGAAATCTAGAACAAACTTAACAACCTCAAGAACTTATGCCATTAAGAAAATACATGAGAGTAAAGAGAAATGCTATTCCGGATGATTATGTATTATTTCTCCAAGAAAATGAGGAAAATAATGGATTGATGGACAATGGTCCTGTCAACTTCCTTCAAGCCATGTAAGATCCAAACTCTCAAAAGTGGATTGATGCCGTGAATGAAGAGTTTAAGTCTATACAAGACAATCAAGTTTGGGATCTTGTCCCGTTACTTGCAGGTGCAAAGCCTATTGGCTGTAAATAGATTTTTAAGACCAAAAGGGATTCGAAGGGTAATGTGGAAATGTATAAGGCTCGTCTTATGGCTAAAGGCTTTACTTAGAGGGAAGGTATTGACTTTAAAGAGACTTTCTCTCCGATTTCTTCAAAAGATTCTTTTAGGATAATAATGGCATTTGTCGCATATTATGATCTTAAGCTACATCAAATGGATGTAAAGACAACATTTCTCAATGGTAACATTAATGAGACAATATATATGGTGCAACTAAAAAAATTTTGTGTCAGAAGATCCAAAGACTATGGTTTACAAGTTAAAGAAATTCATCTACAGGCTCAAATAGGCTTCCCGTTAGTGGTACTACAAGTTTCATCAAGTAGTTGTCTCGTTTGGTTTTGAGACAAATGTTGTTGATGATTGTGTGTATCACAAGTTCAATGGGAGTAAATGTATATTTTTGGTGTTGTATGTGGATGACATACTTCTTGCATCTAATGATTCAAATTTACTACACCATACCAAGAGATTTCTATCGAAGAGATTCGAAATGAAAGATCTTGGAGAAGCATCTTTTGTTCTGGGAATCCAGATATATCGGGATTATTTTCGAGGTATTTTTGGATTATCACAAAAGAGTTATATAGAAAAAGTGTTGCAAAGGTATGATATGCAGAATTGCAGACCAGGAGATACCCCTGTGGCTAAAGGAGACAAGTTTAGTCTCAATCAATACCCTAAAAATGATCTTGAAGTTCAGGAAATGCTGAAGATTCCCTATGCTTCGATTATTAGGAGTATGATGTATGCTCAAGTTTGTATAAGACCTGATATAGCATTCATCGTTGGTGTGTTAGGTAGATATCTAAGCAACCCTGGTATGGATTATTGGAAAACAGCCAAATGGATTATGAGGTACCTACAGAGAACTAAATATTACATGCTCACATATAGGAAATCAGATCAACTGGAGATCATTGGGTATTCTGATTCTGATTTTATTGGATGCCAAGACAGTAGGAGATCCATTTCGGGCTATATTTTTCTATTGGCTGGAGGAGCTGTTTCATGGAGAAGTGCTAAGCAAACACTTATAGCACCTTCTACCATGGCAACAAAATTTGTAGCGTGTTATGAGGCATCTAATCACGGAATATGGTTGCGAAACTTTGTCATTGGAGGTATTGAAAGACCATTGAGAATTTATTGTGACAATAAATCAACAATGTTGTATTCCAATAACAACAGGAGCTCGACTAAGTCAAAACACATTGACATAAGTTCCTAGTTGCGAAGAAAAGGGTACAGAATGGACAGATTGTTATAGAGCATAAAGGGACAAACTTAATGATAGTGGATCCGCTAACTAAGGGATTACAACCTAAGGTCTTTCATGAGCATACAGATGTTGTATTATTACAGGATTCTATGGTTTAGTGGGAGTCAGTATATGTTTTATTGCTCTATACTATATATTTTGGATAATCCTATACAGAAAATAAAGCATTCAGTTTATTTCCACTCTGTTATATTTGATTGTAGTTGATCTCACTAAGGAATAACGTTGGACTAGTTGGAAATAGGCATGTTATATCACATTGCATGTATTTCTATGCTACGCATCCATGATTGATCTATGTCATTTGGTTGTATTGGTATATGTGATTATTGTTGGGTTTAATCACGTTTAAAGTGATGAAAACCTCTTTAGTCCTATATTAGTATAATCAGTGGACGGGATTGCTAAGGGATACCCCTGTATGTGACAGCAAGGTTGAGCTCATTAGGTAAGGTGACATATACAGTCCAAGTGGGAGATTGTTGAAAAATTGTTAAAAAATTCCAACATTATAGACCAACATATGTCAAATTAAATGTGCAGAGTTGTCTTAAGGTAATCCAATTACAGTGATCTTTTAAGGTTTTAATTTTGGATTAAATAAGGTATCAAATTGTCATGGAATTAAATGTGTACCATTAGAAGATTTTCAATTTGTTGAGGGACCAAATTGAAAATCAAGAGTACTTACTATTAATACGGTTATGGTCTCCAAACGACGATTTTAGTAGAAAACAGAATGTCTGTATTCCTTCTACAGAACACAAAAGGAAAACCCATAAGGAATAACCGATCGTTTGGAAGATCTAATACCGAGTTATACAAATCTGATTACGGATTCTAATAAAATTGCGTGTTTCATATTATTTCTTCATATCTTTAGTTTATCATGATAGAGATATTAAGTATTGAATGAGAATTCATGGTTATGATTTGTAACAAAAAACATGCAGTAAAAATCTATATGCAGGCTATGTACATTTTTGGTTTTTTAAGGGCAATGTAATGCAGAGCACTCTGCTATATATTTCTTGCATCATCAGGCTATGTAATCCAATTTTTCAATGACAATGAGAAATAATTTTTCTTCTTCTTATATAAAACCTACTCAACATGAGACATTTGAGACATTGTATCGTATAGGGAAATAGACATTCTTTACAAATAAAATTCAAAAAGGACATACCAGGCTTATCAACAAACATAATAAAAACAACACTGCATCAGTTTTGGATCCCTATAATAGACCTTGTAGAACAGGTTTTATCAGAAAATGTAGTCGGGCAGCTGAAGGGGAAACCGAGATACTTCAACTGCAAATGGGCTACCTTTTGCATCCACTAATCTGAAGACATAAAGTGGCCAAATTTATTTATGCAAACATACATCTTCAGGCACATGCTTTAAACGTGCAAAACACAAACCCCAAATTGACACCATAAATGACGCAGAAAAAAGGGGAGGGTGGAGGATTAGATATTTTTCTTTTCCTTACGCCTCTTCCTCTCCATAAAAGAGTGTTTTGCCAGGTAAAAAGAATTGAAACAAAATTGTCACATATGACTTAGCAATTTTTTTTTTCTGTTATCTAATTCTCTTAAATTATTATAAAGCTGGTACAAGAAACAAATCTAAGAGTTACATCCACTGTTGGATGATACTTGCATGATGCATGTATACAATTTACTGAAGTAGTATCAGCACATGGACTATAAGTAGATAGCACCCTCATATTAACTGCTAATTCAAGCAAGACATCGTAACGAAACTGCGAACCTAAAATAATAATTAAGTATTAAAAAGTTAACTTTCCAACTCTAGGAGAGGCAATGCGAACAACTTTGGGATGAACACACCTTAGTTTTTCTGGTGGTCATTCATTAATAATTAAGTACTAAAAAAACCCAACTATACACCCTAAAATCAAAAGGCAACAAAATTTAGAAGAATAACACTTGTATTCCCTCCCACGTGATTATAAAATATAGCATGACAAGCAGATGCACAGTAGTTATTCAAAATAGACAAAATACATGGGTATGTAAAAGTAGCAAAAGAATGAAGAGAGAGAGAGAGAGCAGATTTTGGCCAAGAATCCCTTTCAAATACCCAACAACAAACTAGCTTAAATGCTATTTCATATTTAGCTCCATCAGAGTAGTGAAATTAGTGAATATGAAAGATCCGTAGACTCAACAGTGATATTGCAAAACCATGTGAACATGCTTGCAAATACCCTAGACAAAACAAGAAGTTTAAATATGTGACAATACATAAATACAATATTTACCCAAATGTATATCATCAATATTATTTATTGAGGTCTGAAATTATGCAGCCTAATATATCATTTTGGCATATAATTGTTATATTTTTAACAATATTAATCGGTAATTCCCTATGTCTAGTCCTAATCCTTATATTATTCAATTAGGAATAAGCAATGGTAAAGATGGCAACAACAGACAATAATGATAACCATAATAATAAATTCCTTATCTTTGTCTCTGTTTGATTTTTACTTCTCACTTTTCATTTATATTTCAGGTTTTCTCTTAGTGTAATTTGGGGATAATAAAAAATCACTTCAAGTTGGTCCAAAACAATCTCTCATTATTTTGATTAGGAAAGGATGCTCTAGCTTTTTTCAGCTTAGCTCCATTTTTCCTTTTTTTAGGTAAGCAAGTAGAAACAGATGTGTAAAACTTCCATTTTCTCCTCATTCTAGCTAGAAGTTTGCCTAAAATTAATGGCCATAAACATTTAGTATATTTTCTCTGCTCTGTAAACAAAAAGTAAAATCCTTTGGATGCTATCTTTGGGTTAGATACCATGGCATTATGTAAGCTATGAGACGTAATCAATGTATAACATTTCACATGCCCTGTAGGAAGATTCTCAAAAAGGTATGCAGAGGTTGATGCATATTAGACCAGGAAAATCAATGAAGTCTGCATGCAGTAACTGTCATACATCCATGCCGTGAAAAGTGCATGTTAAGACAGCAGACAGGGTCCACAATCAGTTTAATATACAAAAGTTTACTGCATAAATAGTCTGTATACCTTCCAGGAACAAAAGTAAAAGAGCCTTCAATGGATCCACGGGAGGCCGGTAGATATGTACAACTCTCATAAACAAACTCTTCCTCACCAGGACGTAGTAGTGGAAACTGCATGTATACAATTGAGATAAGGTCAAATACTGGAAGATCCAGGTGAGAGCTGAATTTAGTTCACCAGGTGACATGCCAACTTAAAAAGATTAAAGAGCTCTGGTGAAGCTTGTATAATTTGTGATACCTTTATTGATTATTTTTAATCATTATGCTTTCTATCTTTAACACCCCTTATATATGCTAAAAGCACAGAAGTCCCAACCAAGCACAAAAATAATTATGCCTGTGATATTTCAATAATACACAGCAAAGAGAAACCTGTTTTATTCTTTCCAATCAGTCACTCTAATCAAACACTACTGCACTTGCATCATTTTAGCTACTTTTGTCTTCTGAGACATGCCAAATGAAAGAAATTCCAGCATATGACTATCAACACTTATTCGCAGTATTTCTCAGATAATAACCAGTATATGTGGTTCATTCATGAGCTGCATCAGGAAGATTCAAGGAATGAATCTAGTCATAGGTTGAGGACCTACTCCACCTGCTCATAATTCAGATTTTTAATATAAGATTGTTTTTCCATGCAGGAATAAAATCAGCAATCTATACCAACTTTGTAGCTTGCCAGGAAAATGAAAAGGACAAGAAGGGAGGATCACAAACCAGTGACTTACAAATCAATAAAAATAACCAAGTTTTACACAATGTTGGTTACCCATTCTTTGGCCTAAATATACCTTTGTCTGGCAATCATTCTATCTTATTGTTGTGAGTTTTGGGTTCAGTTTCAAGTCAAATCTAGTTCACCCAAAAAATTCCATAGCCATAAATAAACTGGACTCCCTTTTGCATACAAGAAGTGAATAATTTAAATTACATTGTAGCATGACTACGATTTCAATGGTGTTTATACAAAGCAGATACCAATTCATCTGACATTGAAAACTTATCTAATAAATGAGAAAACCAACCTTTCCGATCACAGCTTCCCCATTTACATCAGAAACAACAGCATCATTAGCGCGTATAATCCAGTGTCTCCAATATAATTGGCAAGACCTGAACGTCAGCCCATCAATGACACATCCATCGGGTGAAAGAGACATGCGAATGGAATAAGCAAACAGAAACTTTTCTGATTCATCTTGAAGGTTACTGAACTCAGGCACAAATGCAGCAGAAGCACGAACCTGCAACAAAATGGAAAATTAGTTGCAAACAAGATGGAGAAAACAATTGGTAACAACAGCAGCAGCATATTCATGCAAATTCATGATCATAAAGCATTCAGATGAACTCAGCAAAATGACATTCACAAAAACTAGACTAGATTTTCCCACATATAGAAACTATCAATTAGAAGGAATATAAAGGGAAAAGACAGTATATAACATTGCAGGATGATTTAACCCCTTTTTCTAGAGTGTTTTATATCATCATACAAAAGCATGATTAGCTAAATAAACATCAAACCACAGACATTGTACCCACATGTGAAAAACACTGCCATCAGGTACTTTTCAGAAAAAGAAGCTCAGCAGGTCAAGAATGATGAAGGATTGATTTTCAACTCCATCATCCAATCTTCAAATCCTACCTTAAAGCAATCTATCGAACATCGAACAAATTTAGATTAAGTTCAAAACTTAGAGTTTTCATCAGGGCACAACAAAATTCCGTGTAGTAAGAACAGTTTTTTTGCTTTAGTGGCATGGAATGTTTTCACATCTATCATTACATAGGAAACTGTAGCAAGGCACTAGTCATAGTTTTAGTTACTTGCCAAGACTGAGAAAGATTTACTAACTGAATCCAAACAAAATTCAGAAGTTCAGTTCTCTAACCACCTTGCTCCCCACTTTATGTGATATATTACTGTCTGGCCTGAGCATGTGTGATATGTGAATTCGTTTAGTGGTCTACCACTTATTTAACATACCTACTCAATTCTTTAGTCTCATCAGTGACTATAAAGTGGAACGCTTGCAGCTTCTATGGAGTATTTGGAAGTATGCAGTTATTTAGAAGGTCCTGACAATGACATAAATAAATCACTTGTAATATATAAGTTGCTAGCTATGTCCTAAGCTAATTTTGGTTGATGGTGCTCTCGTTAGCTACCTTAACACCATTTGTTATAGCAGAGGAGCAGAGGGGTGGTTGTTCTGGGAACAGATTGATGCTTCGGATTTTTCCTTCTTTGCGAACTTTAATAATGCCATCCTGCAAGCGACGACAATGTTCTTCAAGCCACAATAGCATGGCATCCTGTTGTTGACTACCTTTTGGATTATGCACTGAACTGATCAATGCATCCGGTACACAAGGTAGCATTTCTCCATCTGTCACAAGATTCCTTGTGCCAACAAATAGTTGACCACTGCTACAATTTAAAAAGAATATCTTTTCGCTGTAAGTAGCAGAAGCTGCCACTACAATATACTTAAATCTGCTTCTGAATCCGAGCTGATGCATAATACCCTTTGTGTCAATTATCACTTGCCTCAACGGTAACAAGAACACATTCACCAGGTGATCGTATAAAGTGTAGCCACCAATGATACCCAAGTGTAAGCTTCCAGTAAACTCTTCATTTGGTAGTTCTTGACCATCACAAAATCGATAGAGGACCCTAGTAGGAAGAGGAAGTTTTATTTTCAAATACTTCTCAAACTCCTCAATCTCGTCTTCAGATGCACCTTTGCGCAGAGTAGGCAAAACCTCTGGAAAGTTTACAGCCAACCATTCCTTAAGTTTGCTCCAACACCTTTCAGCTCGTATAACAAGTGACCATGGGTACATGGCAAATCCTTCTCTCCATGCTTGATAAGCTGCCTACAGATGAAAGGTAAACTGAGCTCTGATTAAAATATTCAAAGACACCACAACATTGGTAAGACAAACCCTTTACTGAATATGTGAAAAAGACTTGAACAGTAGAAGAAGAATGAAATGCACACATCAATAAATTGAGTTGGATTACAGATACAATTAAGTTACCCCACTACAACACTGTCAGTACAAATCCATAAAACAAGTATCAATAGATTCCAATGCACAATTTTAATTGAGTTAGATTACAGGTACTGCTCTTCTGTTCCACCAAAATAGTTGTTCATAAACCCACTCATAAATATCACGCATTTGAATACAGATTCCTAATTGGGTGCAAGATGTATGGAAAATCCGAAGCATCTTATCAATTCAGCAACGCATATTCACAAAAAACAGAAAATCATTAGTACGACTAAAAGTTAGACATATTACCTAGAAAAATTAAAAAGCGTCAAACCAAAATCCATACTAGCAGCAAATTCACTCATAAAAACCCAGGTAAATTACATGTGCAGAAATATAAACAAAAAAAAAAATAAAAAAAAAAAAAAGGACCTTGAAAGAAGGGGTGGGATTGCCGTAAGGATCGAGAGGGGAAGAGAGATTGAGATCGTGGGAGCAGAATTGGGCCCAGAGGGAGTCGTCGGAAGCCCAAACCCGAAAGCGTTTGCTAAGGCAGGCAACGGAGGCGGCTTCCAGAGGGCCCAATTTGGAGAGGATGATGTGCATCGCCAGGCCACCCACGCCCTCCAAACCCATTATTTTTCTTCCAATTGATTGTGTTGATTTTCTGGTGAGTGGTAAAGTTCGCAGGAGTATTTATTCTCTTTTTCTTGTCTAGTTGTCTAGGGATAGAGTGTGGAGGGGTGAAAATGGCCGCCTCTGGGGGGTTTTATACGGGGGATGGTGACTTTGGGGGGGCCAAATCTAATATAGTTCTTTCACTGTTTGTGATTGGAAAAAGATATTATTGTCGTTAAGTAAATTAAATAAATTAAATTTGGGGGACACGTACTCTCTAGACATTCAATGCGTATATATAATTCTATAAAAATTATAAATAACTAATAAACATATATTTTTCAAAAAAACATTCTATAAATAAAGAAGAAAAAATGCATGAAAAAATATAATAGCCCCAAATAAGTAATGAAGAGATGTTTGTTAAAGATAGAGAAAAAAAATTGAGAGATAGAGGAGAGAGAAATAGGGAAAAATAAATACTAACTAAAAGGTAGTTTTATAGTTTTATTGATAGATCAAAGATAAGTGATCTTGGGTTATTATAAAATGTAGAGATGTATAGTATTAACGGATGCTAATTATTTAGGAATTATTTAATTTCATTAATCATGATAAGTTATAAAATAAATATATGTATATTTGTTTATAAGAGTGAGAAGAAATAAGGGAAAAATATATTTTTTTCCACTTAAATTTACGTATTATATCAAATATTTTCTAAACAAAATTTTGTACCAATCATCCTCCTCAACTACAACAGTTTCGCCCTTTCATAACATGTGAAGTGTCACTAACACACCCTTTAATCATTATTATTTATTTCATTTTTACCTTTTTTTTTTTTTAATTCTTTTTACCACTCTTCTCTCCCATCTCCCCCACTCCCCCACTACTCTAGTCGCCCCAACCAAGCCACACACCCCCCAAACCCAGCAGCTCCCGCCACCCCCATCAAAAGAATAAATTATTTTGTTGGTCCGTCACTTGGATTAAAAATAATCTTAATTATTTGAATATTTAATTCCATAAGTCAGACCATGTTCATAGAGCAGCTGAGGGAATCTAATTATTCTTAAACTATTATTTTTGTCAATAATTAGCAAATAACCCAATCTTTTAACTACTCTATTAAAGAAGAGGTTTAGTGGCACTTTCCAGACTCCACAGCTCCCACCTCAATCAAACCTACTGAGTATCAAGCATCAGTATAGTGTGTAGTGTGTGCTTGCGAGAGTGTGTGTGTGTGTGCTGCGGTGGAAGTTATATATGGGATTTGGCGCTTCTCATGGTGGTGGTGGTGGTGGTGGGTGGTGGGTGGTGGGTGGTGGAGGAATGGTGGCGGGTCAAGAATAAGTTGGGGAGATGGTGGTGGAGTTGGGTGGGTGGAGTAGGGCTGGCCTGTGCATGTGGCTGGCATAGGTGTTTGGAGTGGGCTAAGCCGGAGGCTGGGATCTGTGCTGGTGGAAGTGAGGAAGAAGACGAAATAACAATAAGAGAAAATTGGTGAAAAAGAAAAATTAAAAAATATTATTGTTTAAAATGAAATAAGAAATAATAGTTAAGGGTATGAATGATAGTTCACATGCTAGGAAAAGGGTAAGTGTTGTACATTATAGTTGGTAGGTGGTACAAAATTTAATTTAGGAAGTTTTGGGGGTGGGGGATAAAAAGAATACAGAAATTTGAACGTACACTTGTTAAATTTAGGTAAATAAATGACAGGTCAAAAAAGTGATGAGACCACTATATCGGCTTGTCAACATAGTACTACTTGGTTAAGCACACATTGGATGCGTGTGAAACAAAAATTGATGAAAGATTTTTGTATACAAACTAAATTAAATAACATTTGAGAAGAATTGATTAGAATGAGAAGAAGATAAACACAATGTGAAAAAATTGTTGGGAATTTTAGCACATGTAATAGTGAAATATTTAAAGTTTTTTTAATAAAATTTTAATTATAGTCGAAACAAGAGTTTAACTATTGTTTTTAACATGAAATTATTCTATACTTGGTACTTATGGGATATAACAATCATCTTCCAAAATACAACAATCAACTTCTTATGATAGTAACGGTACAAATCACAAGAACTTTTGAACTATAAAAGTATTTTGGAGAGTGGGTGTAATTTTCGATTTGAATCAACTTGAGCCATACGATTGCATCCTTCTGTGAAGATCTATACCTTATAGTGAACCCCTTTGTCAATAATCAATTTCAATCGTCCGATCGCAACTCTCTGCAAAGGTCTGCATCCCGTACAGTGAACTCATTGCCAAGTATCAATTTAAATCGTCTGATTTCAATCCTTTACGAAGGTCCACACCCCTTACAGTGAGCTCTTGCCAAACATCAATTTCAACCGTCCGATCGCAACCCCTTCTAAAAGTCCACACCCTTTCTAGTGAGCTTTTGTCAACCGAACGGACATGTCAGCAATTTGGTCCACTTACAGCCTTTAGACGCGCCTTGTCAGCAGTTGTGTATCAGGTCAGGCCCATTCAGCTTCCAACCGTATGTTGTCATATCACGCGTGTGCTAATCGGATGCATCTACCACATCAACTCACACTAGCCACGTCACTGAACCATATCGAGCAACTTTGGTTCAATTTCTAAAAAATTTAAGGCCCCTCAGCTCCTTGCGACGACCCAATGCGACCTTTGCAACATGCGGGTGCGGACTCGTTCCTTAAACTAACTAAAGTTAGCCAAAAACCATTAGAATGCACTATAGGACACCTCCACTTGATTATTACTTACTAAAATAAGATTTTATATATGTAAGACAAAATTATTCTACTCTTCCAATATGGGATTTGTGACTTTTCACATTTTCAACGTTCCATAATCAATCATTTATTTAAATGGCTTATTTTATCCATTAATTTTTCATTTACCAGAAAATGATTTTGAGAAATTAAATATACTAAATTTATCTACTCGGCATAGATTATGTTTAATTAAATTATATCTATTTTTATAAAATAGAATTCATCAAAATTGGGTAAAACCCAATTTTTCAAATCAATTTTTAACAAAAATATGATTAAAAAGAAAAAAAAAAGAAAGAGAACGTGTGAGAAGAAAAGAAAGGAGAAATAACATGTGAGAGGAGAGAGGAAAAAGAAGAGAAGATATAAAAATAATCACAAACTATATATCAAACCAAATCTATTGACTCTTTTTTTATTCTTAGTAGAATAGATATGTGCAGTGTCTATAGAGTATATAGCGTATTCTTAATAGTATAAGTATATAGAGTATGGGACCATTTACTTAAATGGATTATGATGATTAACGAAAAATAGAATGAAATATGAAATATGAAATTAAAACTAAATTATCAAAATATCATCATATATACTTTATAAGATTGAATAATGTGATTAAAATTATAGATGATAATACCCTTTGTCATAAAAAATTTCATCTTCTTTTTTTTGCTTTTTCATTTCTCCCTTTTTCTTTTTCTTTACTTTTTTTTTTCCTTCTTTCTCCTCTTTTCTTCCACAGAGTTCTCCTCTTTTTGTCTATTTATTTGTCTTTCTTTCTCTTCATTTTTTCTTTGCTCATTCTCTCCATTTTTTGTTATTCTCACTCATTTTCATATTTGTCTCCTTTCTTTTTCAGTTTTCTTTTGTTTTTTCTCTTTTTTCTATTTTTCTCCTTCCTTCCTCTGTTTCCTTATACCTTATTAGTTTTATGTAATTTTAAAACTCTCTTTTTATGGAGCATATGTTATTAATTTTAATTTACAATTATGTCATAATATTGATAAATAGTTTTATAAATTCTAGCTTTTTCATGTATTATTGAGATTCAAATCATATTATTTACTATCTAATCTCGAATCAACACTTAAAATTCTAGGTAAAAAGCAAATCCTCTCCCAACTTATGTGGTCCATTGTATGTTGCTCCAACCTACAGGGTCGATGCATTTTGCCTCGTACCTTTGCAAATGTACAAAATGACAACCAAAGCTTTGTTAAATGTGACAAAATACCCCCTGTTCCTATTTACGAGATAAATACTTTGGGTGCATTGCATCTTGCCTCCTAACTTCCTAAAACATGCATTTAATCATCTAAAATATTTTAAAATATTGCACTTTACTAATGATTCCTTATTCGGAAAGATTTTTATTATTTTATTAGATGATTTGATTAAAATAATTTAAACAACGCTAAGTAATGGAGAAGTAATGTCGCACTAAAAAGGGTGTTATAACTATGGTATCATAACAACTTACACTTTTTACCATCGTATTAAATTTCCAGCGCTAGGTGACATAATGTTTAAGAACCCCTTCGATATACTTGCCTTCAAGATGGTTCATGCCAAAAAAAATCACCATTTATATACTTATTAAAAATATTATTATAAAATACTCAAATTATTGTAATATCCAAAAGAAATACTAACATAAATGATTGTTGCAACAAAACTAGCTACTAAATATTGTCAACAAAACTGACAGTCTGACCTATTAGATTTTAAAGAATTTTATCTAAAAATTCATGTACTCTTTTCATACAAATTTTGGTCACACAGAAGCTAACATCCTAATAATGCTTTATGAATTTTTACCAGTCTCAAAAGAACAAGAAAAATGCATTTTCAAGTTTTCTAACTCATCTCAATGTTTCAGTCGTATTATAAGACAAACAGAATATACCTTACTCCATATATTTTGTTTTAATATAAATGATATGACTTTAAAATTTCACACCCAGTCAAACAACATAGCAAAAATCAGCTAGTAATTTTTCCAGAGTAATAACTATGTTTGTTATTTATAACAAATTTTAAAACTCAGATCACAGAAATGTCAGCATCAAGTTCATAGTGAATAGACTTGATTTAGAAATCTAAATTAAATATTTTATGAAAAAAATAAATCTTTAAAAATAATTGGACATCCATAACATAGAAACACAATATATTAGAAAATTAGTTCAAAATTTTGTCATGTAAATTCAAAATATGTTTTTGAAGTCAGATATCATGTAGTTACCAACCAAGAACTCTAGTTATAAGAACATGTTAATATATCTATATAACATTTATCTATATATATATATATTCATAAGAGAGAGAGAGAGAGAGAGAGAGTGACTACAACAACTCAAGCGTAATCACGATATAAGACAACCATACCTTGAGACTCGTTTTTATTTCTCTTGCTACATGGAGACAATTAAGGAAAAGGTCTATATATATATATATACATATTTTAAAAGGAGAGGTCATGAGGCTGAGAGGAGAAGTAGGGAGATGAGATAATAGTTCCAGCAAACTAAGAGAGAGAGATATAGAGATATTGCAAGTTTAAAGAGATGAGTGTCTATTTTTATAGAGATAATTTTCTAGGGCTAATTAAGGTGATTAGAAACTTTAATTAATAGTTGAGAATAAAAAAGTTAGGTTTAATTATCTTTTTTAAATTAATATGTTTATGGTCTCAAAATAGGGCCTAATGGCCAGGGTCTATATTAACCAACTTTACATATGTATGATAGAAAAAAATTTATAATAATATCAAGCTTAAAGATAATTACATAATAATCATAGAATAATCAATCAATAATTGTTATAATACACACGATTCTTCTATTTATCAAGTTAATCTAGCCAATCAAATAATTATCACAAATAAAATAATTGATCAACATGATTAGCATGAACTTGTCTTTGCACATCCGATTCTCATCACAGTCACTTGCATAGATACTAACCAAAAACATTAGTGACATATTTTAATAATTTCATCATAATTAAATAACATCAACTAAATTTTTTATTAGTTCTAACAGAAATTCTTGTTGTAAAAAGTGCGGCGTTGCAATCCCCTATAGCTTATAAAAGTTTCATCCTCGACACTTAAAATAATCTGGGGAATTTCTATCTCATATCTTCTTCACGCTCCTAAGTTGCCTCTTCAACTCGATGATTCCGTCAAATTACTTTGACTAGTAGTATTTCTTTATTCCTTGTCTTCTTAACTTCTCGATCGATGATTTCCACAGGTTTTTCTTCGTAGCTCAAATCTTCTCGAATTTTTATCGTCTACGAGTGGATAACATGGCCCAAACAGGCACATACTTCTTCAATATTGACACGTGGAATATATTATAGATAGCTGGCTTCTCTTGGGGTAGATCTAATTCGTAGGCTACCTTACCCATTCTCTTTGTGATTACATAAGGTCCTACCAACGCGGGCTAAGCTTTTATCTTTTACCAAATCTCATCACCCCCTTCATTGGAGCTACTTTGATAAACACGTAATCTTTAAATTCAAAATCAAGCGGTCTTCGTCAAACATCTGCATAATTTTTGTATCGACTTCAAGTTGTTTCAACCCTTTGATGAATGATTTATCTATGAATTTTATTTTTCATTTCTTTCTTTTCTCCAACTTCATGCCAGCATATGGGTGATCTACATTTTCTCCCATATAGTGTCTTATAAGGTGTCATTCGAATTGTCGCCTGGTAACTATTTTTATAAGCAATCTCTGCCAAGCACAGATATTTGTACAAACTCACTTTAAAATTTAAAGCACAAGCTCCAACCATATATATCTTCTAAAGTCTGGTTTGTCCTCTTTGTCTGTCCATCGATCTAAGGATGGAAACTTGTACTAAATCATGATTTGGTTCCTCTGGCTATCTGAACGCACTTCTGGAAATAAAAAGTGATTTGACTATATCTATAAAAAATAATCATCTTGGGAACTCATAAACTTTGACAATCTCTTTAAAATACAACAGTTGAGCTAATTGTTCCATTAAATACATCACCTTGATTGCCAGAAAGTGTATGGACTTTGTTAATTTGTTAGCAATTGTCAATTGCTTCATAACTATTTTTTGCTCTGGGTAATCCAACTTTAAGGTCCATAGCAATGTCCTCCCATTTCTATTCTTAAATCAGAATAGGTTGTAGAACTCCTCCAGGGCTTTGGTGTTTTGTCTTAACACTCTAACAAGTCAGGCAGGCGCTAACATATTTTTCCATATTTCTCTTCATTCTGAACCACTAGAAGTTATCTTTTAGGTCATGGTACATCTACGTAGATATAGAGTGCATCAAGTAAGGTGTACCCATGAGCTTTCTCCAATACCTTCTTTCTCAGTTCTTTATCATTGGGGACGCATAAACGATTGCCAAAAAAGAAAAGTACCCCATCGTTGGAGACTCAAAAACCCTCACTTTTTCCTTATTATTCATTTTGTTTAATTCTTTGATTGCTCAGATCCTCCTTTTGCTTCTACTGAATGCCATCAAATAGAATTGCTGCCAAGGTTCAGGCATAGAGTTATTCTACGATTATCCCAATCCCTAAGTCCAACACTTCTTTTTGTAGCAGTTGAGGTAGTTCGGACAAAGACATCAATGTTCTAGAAGACTTTCTACTTAGGGCGTCATCTACTCTATTTCATTTTCTAGGGTGATAAAAGATCTCACTATTATAGTCCTTAATCAATTTGAACTATCTATGTGTTAGAGTAATATGCCCAACGCTCCAATTAGATTGGGTGTATTATACTCTTTTGCTTTTGTAAAGACAATCTTATTGGGAATCATATTAATAAAAATACATTTTCTTTATCTTATGTCTTGCATTTTTTATTTCTACACATTAGATAAAGTCCTTAGACCAAATTTAGCTACGAGGCATGATCGCACATATAATGGCGATTATGGAATATGCCTCTAAGGCTTTGTTCTTAAATAAGTTTCGAGTCGAGAGATTTTTGAGATGGGACATCAAATAGCTAAGTAAGACTCGTACATGTAATGCATGCTCGTGAGACGAGGATGTCACATTCCATTGGCATTAGCGTAGAGACGTAAGTGCATGTATGTGGGTGCTTGTTAAGAAACAAGTACACCGAATATGGCCCGCAAGAAATTCTTAGTTGGAGGCTTTGCCCGTCGAAATAAGAATTTCTGTGTTGTGATAGTACACGACTAGTCCTTAAACTTGAGGCACGATGGTAGCCTTATGTGCATCCTACAGCACTTTGATATATCTTCTGATTGCTTGACAATCACAAAGGGGGTATGTTGGGTGTTGCACTGGTGTGCATGGAGGTTTGTCGGTGGCCAACATAGAATTCGACACTTATCTTTTTAAACAAGGGAATCTCCTGTGTTTTCATAATTCGTGATTCAAATACCTTGGCCAAGGCAGTATGAATTGTGATTTATCAAGAATCATTGGAACTTGAAATGGGATCACAGTTATTGAATTATTTAGGGTTTCGACTTATAATCCATATCTTAGATTCAATCAGGAGATTAGCTATCGAAAGGACCATACGTGTATGGTACTCGCAACTGAAATAGGTTTACTCGCTATTTCACCTAAGACTAGTTTTCCATGATTACTTGCTAGGTATTTTCATGGATAGTAAGGTTTTTGGAATTAAGGAGTTAATTTCAAGCGGATTAATTAATTAGATTAATTAATTGGAATAATTGTTATTCATAAATTGCAAATGTTGTAAACCTACTACTAGCTTAGTAGTGAATCTAAAAGGGTCACACATCTTTATGGAAAGTAACATTTCTAATTTTAGATTTTATCCAATGGTTGGAAATTAATTAATTAATTAAGGGTTCTATTTAATTTAATGATTAAATTAAATTATTCAATTAAATAATTGGATTATTTAATTGGACCTAATTTGATTAGAAAGCCCAATTGGAGTAAATTAAATTAATCAATTGGATTGATTAAATTAGGATTGAATCAATTGAATTGATTTGGAGATTTTTTAGTGCAAGCCCAAAATAAATGTGGATCACTTAAGAAGCCCACTAAAGTATGAAGAGAATAAATTAAATAAATATAATTTATTTAATTAATATATTTATAGATAAATAAATATAGTGACCAATTTTATGGGATAAAATAGGCCACTAAGATTTAATATAATTATAGTATATATATATATATGATATATATCTATCTTGATATTATTTGAAGAGTTCAAATTAATATCAACAATGTATGTAGACAATTTTGATGATTAATGTAGTTTCAAATTAGTCCACATACAATAGGAGAGAGAAAAGAGAAGAGTTCTTGGAAGATTTGGAATCTTTCCAAAATAAGGTTTTGAAGTAGTTTAAAATTGAAAAACTTTCCAAAAGTTGGAAAATAATTAAAATTTTCAGCCCTATATATATGAGGGATGAAAATTACATAATTCAATTCAAAAATTAGAGCAAAAAATATTTTGTTTAAAGTCTTTTATTTTTACTCTCCAAGAAAAGAAACGAAAGAAAAAGAAAATCAGTTTCTTGTTATTCTCTTCATATTATTGTTTCAAAAACTTAAAAAATCAATCTTTATTGTTCTTGAAAATATACTCTAGTTCTAGATTAGTAAACAATTAAAAAAATACTAGTGAATCCTTTTGATTGGTGTTGCTCTTCCGTATTGTAGACCTGATAGAGAAGAGACACTTGGATCCCTGCGAGTTCTAATAGTCCAGGATAAGCAATTGATTGTTTCATTCCCTACAACAACTAGAGTTCACAAAAGGTATAATCTGATTTTATATTTATTTATATATTCACTTGAATAAGCGCGATCATTAAAATCGCTTTCGAATCAAAGAGGTTAAATTTATGTTTGATAAAAATTTTAATTTTCTGCTACGTATACCCTTACGATTATAGCGAACCCAACACTATGCTCTCTCATATTCAAATAATTATGGGTGAAGAAATACTTCAAACTCTAATGATATGTATAAATTTTGAAACTCCATATAAGTAGTGCATCATGTCTTAAGAACAAAAACCACTAGGACCAACTCTAGATCATGGGTGGAGTAATTCTTCTCATAATCTTTAACTTGTCTTAAAGAGTAGGTGATGACTTTTTCTTTTTGCATAAGCACCGCCCCGAGACCCATCTAATGTATCACTAAAGATGTCGAAGACCACATTCCCTTTTGGAATGGTAAAAATTACAGTACTTATCAATCTTTTCTTTGGTTCAACGAAACTCTTCTTACAATAATAGGTACATTCGT
Source organism: Paulownia fortunei (assembly GCA_019321725.1). NCBI lineage: Eukaryota > Viridiplantae > Streptophyta > Magnoliopsida > Lamiales > Paulowniaceae > Paulownia > Paulownia fortunei. Next base: position 13,023,482 of record CM033123.1, read on the forward strand.
ACTTCTTTCCCTTTTAGATAAGTGTCGTTAAAGGCGAGGCAATATTTGAGAAGTCCCCAACAAACGTGTTATAGTATCCTGCTAACCCTTAAAAATTTATGATCTCACTGATGTTCTTTGGTTGATTCTAGTTGTTAACCACCTCAATCTTGGCAAGGTCTATTATCATCCCATCCTTAGAAATTACATAACCCAAGAAAGCCACTCAATCAAGCCAAAATTCATACTTTGAGAACTTGGCATACAACTTATGCTTCTTAAAGGTCTGCAACACAATCTTTAGATGTTCACTATACTCCTCTTGGGAATTCGAGTAAATAAGGATATCATCGATAAATATAATGACAAACTTATTCGAGGAGTTCATTAAACTCCCTATTCATCAAATCCATGAATACTATGGGGGCATTATCCAATCCAAAATGCATGACTACAAACTCATAATGCATATATTTTGTCTAAAAAATAATCTTTGGCACATCACTCTCCTTAATCTTTAAATGATGATAATTTGACCTAAAGTCGTTCTGAGAGAAAAATGTTACTCATTTTAATAGATCAAACAAGTTATTAATCCATGGTAGAGGATACATGTTCTTGATAGTCACCCTATTTAGTTCCTAGTAGTTCATACACATTCTTATAGATTAATCCTTCTTTTTTAAAATTATTACTGGAGCTTCCCATAGTGAGTGACTAAGGCAAATAAATCCTTTGTTAAAAAATTCCTGCAACTGCTCTTGATGTTCTTTCAGTTCTGTTAGAGTCATAAGATAAGGCATTTTTGAGATCAGACCGATACTCTAAATAAGTTCAATCTTGAACTCAATCTCTCTATTTGGTGGTAATCCTAGCAAATCATTGGAAATACTTCTAGATAGCTGCTGACTAATGCCTCTGATTTTGTCTTATATTTTTCTTATTTCTTTGTATCCACTATATTGGCTAGGAAACCGGTGCATCCATTAGCTAGCATCTTTTGTACTTTTAGAGCTAACACAAATATCTTGGTCTTTTTCATTGGTTCACTAACAAATTCGAATCGAGATTCAACTTTAGCCTCAAACACTATTTTTTGTTTACGGCATTTGAAGGATGCGCCATACATACTTAAGAAATCTATCCTCAGAATAACATCATAAGTATGCATATCGAGCACTATTAACTTACTGTGGAGTTCCTTTTTTGAAATATTCATTGGTATTACGTGTAGTTAATGTGTAGATATCATCACCTCCCCAAAAGGTAGTGTCATCATGAGGTATATCTAACTTTTTTGAGAAAGAATTGGATACAAAAGACTGTGTAGCTCCAATGTCAAATAACACATTAGCAACATGATTAAGGATAAATATTCAACCTATGACAATAATAGAGGCCTCAGTTGATTCTTTCTTGGTAAGTGAGAAAACACAAGCATTGGTGGTGATGGTGGGGGCTCAAGTCTCCCTTGATTGATATGAGGACCCTCAAGTGCTGTCTGCATTAGGTAGAGTTGAGCAGGATTATTTCGGTATTGGTTATGTTGTTGTGGTTGAATGGTCTTGGCAGAGTAACACTTGGATATATTCCCCTCCCAACCACATACATAGCACCTACTCATGCCCTGATGGCACTCTCCTCAATGCATTTTTCCACACTCAGGACATTGCAGATACTTGACCTGCTTGTAAGGTGATCCTCCTTCTCTTGGCTTGCCCCCTGAAGTATTATGGCCCCAATGCTTCCTTTTTTTTGTTGTTGTTTCCTTTCCAATTCTAATTACTACCTTAAGATCTCTAGGCCCCGAAATTCCGGCGATTCTGATCCTCATTTGATGATTGCCTCTATTGCGAGTTGTTCGATGATATTCTTACCGTAAGCATATGGTGTAAAAGTTTGAATAAAATTGGTTAATATAGTGTCATCTCCATAAGGATTGAAATCTAACATGAACTAATTGTCAGAATTATAATAGTCCTAATTTTATCTAGATAATTCAAGTTTAATTTGTAAATGATTAAACTAGATTCCTAGTGCTTGTCTAAGAAGTTCATTAAAGCAATTTACTAAACACTTAATAGATGATCAATTATAAAGGTTTGATTCACCTAGTTTTCACCTATGCTTGTTGATTCAATTTATCAATTTCAAGTCAATAATTTATAAGTCGAGAACTCCTCAAGTCATCAACTCCGTCTCTAGAATGCTGAGTGATTATGAAATTTTAATTCGGATTTTGATATCTCTATCAAAATCCTAAACTAAAATACTATCAACCCTAATGAATTCTCTCATAAGACTTTGGAGGGTTTATAAGCCTCTTGACTCTATGAATCCCTAAGTTATGCTATCATATGGTTGTATATTAAATTTCCTCTTTTGAGTGCCAAATTTTATATACCAAACAATCTAGATTATTGATCAAGTAATCAAGAAGCAATAAAAACAAGTATCACAAATAAGTTGATAAACTTGAAATTTGATATATTAAAATTTCAAAATATAGGATTCAATTTTGTCTACATCAACCCCTAAAAACTAGAATTTAATTCATGATTAATATAGGAAAACTCATAGATAAGTTTTGATTCATCATATGAATTAAACTGAAAAAGAAATTAAAGGAATTGATAAACAAGATAAAGAATCCTCTCTGTGTCTAGACGAGAGATATCTTCAATTATCTTGTCCAAACCATTGCTTCATTTTCAACCTTCTTCGTGTGCCCTCCAAGTGCCAAAAAGCTTCAGCTCTATACACAAGACTGAACAACAATTCTCTGGTTGAACTTTGTGAACTAGTCGAACAAGCTCATAACATGAAACCTAGCTCTTCAGCCCATCCTCTGCCAGATCTATCTGTTCTAGTCTTAATACCGTGCACTATTATCGAATTAGTAACCTTAATTTGCCTGTTAGCTTAGGGATGAGCAACCGAGGTAAACCACTACTTAATCTTCATCTCATACCAAGCTCAAATTTCAAAACCACTAAACTAGGTGTCATTGTATTGAGAATGGACCCACTATGTCAATTCCCCATTACAGGAAATGACAAGGTGAGCTCATGGATGTGAGTTCTTCTACCAGTTGATGTATTAACAGAGCATGATTCTGCCATTTTTCACATATCCATACTAACTCCTCAGCATCATGCTTAATGGTGGGCTAGAAATACCCAACCCTCAATTTTTTCCTGATCAAAATCTTATTTCTAAAGTGATATTCACAACAACCTTTATGGATTTATCTAAGCACATAAGCTCCATGTCTTATTGACAAACACCTCAAGTATGGGTACTAAATGCCTTTTTGTAAAGTAGGTCCTCAATGAGGCAAAATTGGATAGCTGAAGTCGGGCTACTTCTTTCTTATTCTATGGTAAAAGCCCCTCTCTTAAGTATGCCAGAATTGGAGCTCTCCAATATTCCTTCTCCTCAACTTCAGATACCTCAGTCTCAGTACTACTCTGGCCAGCTGATAGTAAGGTAATTTTTTTAGTTTTGCAATCAACAATAGTGCTAGCCATCTTAGATAGATAATCTGCCCTGCTATTCTCAGCTCTGGGAATCTGATGCACTTCCATACTGCCAAATTATGCCCTTAGGGCAATAATCTACTCTACATATTTTCCCATGCATTCCTTATTTATCAAAAATTGACCTTCAATTTGCTAGGTCACTAACCTAGAATCGAAGTAGACCACCACATGTCTAGCTCCTAATTCCAGAGCCATTCTCAACCCTCTGACCAAGGACTCAGACTCACCTTTGTTGTTAGAGGTCTTAAATTTGAATTTGATGGCTAACTCTAACTTATCCCCATCTAGGTAGGACAACCCTTGCTCCACAACTAGTAATGGTAGCTGACCTATCTATGCGCAACAACCATTTCTTATCTTGCTCAACTGGTTTGGTCATTTTTTGAATAAAACATGCCAGTGCCTGTGCCTTTATTGTAGCTCGATAATCCACATCATATTTGTGTCTGGCTTGCCTAAAGTTTATCTAAGTGGTAGGTTCGTTTGGACAACCAATTTATCTGATATAAAATATGGCCTTAGCCTTCTAGTAGTGACGACCAGAGCTAATCCCCCATTCTGTATCTCAGAGTATCTATCCTCAACTCTATAAAACAACTTACTAATATAGTAGAATTATTTCTACTAAGCTCCATCTTCTCTCAAAAAAACTGGCATTATGGCCTTTTCACCGACCGATAGATATACATACAACACCTCTCATAGGATTGGCTTAGTAATGGCAGCTTGGCTAAAAAATCCTTCAACCATTCAAATGCTCTCTGGCACTCCTAAGTCCATTCAAATTCGCATCCCTTCCTTAGAATTTTGAAAAAATGGAGGCTCTTCTCAATAGATCTCAATATGAACATACTCAATATCGCAACCTTTCCAGTAAGGCACTAAATATCCTTAATACCTGCAGGCGACTTCTTGTCCAAGACAACCCTGACCTTTTCGAGATTCACTTCAATTCCTCTTTCAATTATCTTGTAACCCAGAAACTTAATAGATCTCACGCTAAATGAGCACTTGGTTAGGTTCAGCTTCATGCCATATCTTTTCAACACTTCAAATATATCTGCCAGATCAACAATATAAGACTCAGTTTTTCTACTCTTGACAAGCATATCATCAACAAATACTTCCTCCATCTTATTTTTTCAGCTCTTTTTTTATGTGCTACATCATTTTATTTTCTTCCTAATTTTCTCCCATTGGCTTGTCTTTATCCATCACTCCCTCCTTATTAGCTCTCTTAATAGCTTCAACGTAGCACTTTCATGTTAAATATTGGTCTTCTTCTACCTCTCCCACTGCATCTCCTACTAGGAGCTTCATCTTCATATGATAGATAGAGACCACAACCTAAAACATATTGAGCACAGGTCTACCCTATATCATATTCTAAGCTGAAGGTGCGTCAACCACCAAGAAACGTACCATCATGTTATTCCTCAATAGCATTGGGAAAATCACCTTGCCTAAAAGTTAAATTGCCCCTCCGTGAAACCAAACAGTAATGACTCTACATGGAGTAACTCAGTCCCCAGTTCCATCAATTTGTAACCGTTATAGAATAAGATATCAGCAGAGCTGTCGATGTCTATAAAAAATCTAGCCATATCATAGTTTGTGATGGAGGCCATGATAACCAAATTGTCATTATGGGGGACCTGAAAGCCCTCTCTATCCTGTGATCCAAATTGGATCACTGTTCCCTATGCAACCTGGTTAACTTCTTCATGTTTTTTTTTATGCCAAAATATAGCAACACAAGCGTGTGCTCTTTTGGCTCAGTAGGAATACCCGTCAGTAGGACTTCCCACTATCATCTATATCATTCCCTTTCTGGATGGGAGCCTAAGCTAGATTTTCCCTAGGCTCAGCTCTCTCCATACTTGCTTTGAGCTCCTCTCTCATTGTGGGCTTCCTCTTCTGCCCTCTAGGCTATTTCTTGTCCTTATATATGAACTATGAACTCTTTTAAATACCTTGCTAGGATCAGTCTCTCAGTCTCATATTGAGATGGCTGCAACTAACTGTAGTATGCTCATAATTATTGTGAAATCGGCAGAACTTATCAGAATTTGCTCTCCTAGGGATGTCAGAATACGCCCTAGGCCACTGTAAGTCTGGATGCCCTTCTACAGCAGCAATAACCTATGAATGTGGCATAACTAGGGGAGTGTACTTCTCATACCTAAGTTGGGGTCCTCCCTTCCTCTCTTGCCTCGACTTATTACCAAAGTTGGCCTCAACTTTCTGCTCTTCTTTCTTCTTCTTACCTTTCTCATCTTATCACTCTCTTCATCCTTTTTTGTCCTATAAGCCTCTTTTATATTAATGTATTTTTCAGTTCAGGCCAACAACTGATCAAAAGTTTTGGTAGGCTTCTTAGTCAGGGTTTTAAAAAACTCATCATCATGAAGTCCTTGAGCCAACACATTGGAGAGGACGTCATGAGTGGCTGAAGAGACTTCTAGGGTAGCAATGGTGAATCTCTTTATATGGCTCCTCAACCCCTCATTCTCTTTCTACTTGAGGCTAAATAGCGTCAAAGCAGTTTTTTGGTATCTTCTGGAGCTGGCGAACTGAGGTAAGAACACTGATTTGTACTTCTCAAAACTGTTGATGGAAGATGGCAGTTAACTAAACCACTGCTGAGCAAATTTAGTTGACATCATCAAAAAGACCTGCACTTAACCCCATCAGTATAATGGTGAAGTAAAGCTACATTCTCAAACCTGCAAACATGGTCTCACGGATCTACAGTTCCGTCATACTCAAAATTTTGCAATCTGAAACTAGGGGTTTATTAATTCGCCATAACCTATTCAAATAAAGAAATTCCCTTCCTCCGAGCAATGACCTTTCATGCCATCCTCTACTTGATTTTTCTTAACTCTTGATAAATGTAATCCACCTTTTGAGATATGTCTGGATTGGCGTCAAGCTTAACTTTTCTAGTGTTCTTCCTAGGCCAATGGAAGTATGTTTTCCTCATCCTGAAGTTCCACTAGTGGTACTGGCTTGTCTTTCTATATAGCCACAACATCTTCTCACCCATAGGATGGGAGAGATAGTTGTGTGACCTCCTTCTTTTTTAACATTGCATCTAGTTTTGGAGTAATCATACCCTGTAATTGTTACAGGGTAAGAGTTACAGGGGTGTTATAGACTAAACCTTCCCCATTTCCCTATCTGTGGACCTTGGTCGGACGGTGAAGGGTGTCTAGAGTTACTGGCTGTGGGTCTTCCTTCCCATCCAAACTCTCCTCATTATGGTCTTTTCCATAGTTAGCAGTTCCATCCATCTCCATGTTTAAACCTTTTGATATACCTTTATTTGCAATAAAAATCTTCTCAATAAAGAAAACTCAAGCCTCAACTCAAATATTCTCATAAATGGTGTCACTTGATGTGATCAAGTTCCAACAAACCTGACCACGGGCCGGGTCCAAATCAAACCCGGCCCGTAGCTGACCCGTGGTCAATGAGTCAAAACTCGTTGACCATGGGTCCAAAAAATTTAGAACCGTGAACCACCGGGTCAGCCCGATGATTCAAGGAAAAAAAATACAAAGTAGTCGTTGCTATTTTGGCAACGGTTATAGGCAACAGTCAAATGATAAATTTGACTGTTGCCAAGTCAACGGTCAAATGACCGCTTGACTTTTAATTTTTTTTTTTATTTTTCTCCTATAAATACCCATCAATTCTTCATTTTTTCCACACTTCAACTCTTAAATCTTAATTATCTAATTCTCAACTCTCAATTCTCTAATCTTCATTCTTAATTATTCATTCTCAATTCTATATTATTTTAATTATTTTATTAAATCTTTTTTCATATTTCATTTATTTCATCTTCAATTATTCATTATTCAATTCTATATACTAAATTTTCATCATTTATGAAAAAATAGTCGGTTCAAGCAACAGAGGTAAGGGAAATATATTCGCAATCGATGAGCAACCAAGGTTCAACATTGATTGTGAAGTTGAGTTAAATGATGAAGAGCAAATTCACTTATATACTACTCAAAAAATAATGAGTGATGTTCATACTCGATCTATTCCATCTCTCAAATCTTCTATTTTTATAAAATATTTTGATAAAATGACATTTTCAAATGAAGAGATGCGAGTAAAGTATAAATATTATTCGTAATCTTATAAATTTCAATCCGGAAGCAGTTATGGATCCTTGAAAAGATATGTGGAGAAGAAGCATCTAGTAGAATTTGACATTGATCGTACCCAAATTCCAATGCCTTCATTTGCATCTTCCGACGCCGGTGGAGGTAACGATCTTTCTTTATTTAAATATAATGATGTTAGATGTAGAGAAAATTTAGCTAAATTTATTTATGTTGAACATTTTAATTTTAGTTTTGCAAATAATTTTTTTTTAATGAATTAATTCAAATAACATATAATCCGACGGCTAAAGGTGTTCCACGAACCACACTAACACGCCATGTAAAAAAATTATATAATAAATCTAAAAAAGAGTTAAAAATTATTAAATAATGTAAATAATAAAAAAAAATTATGTAGTGATATTTGGAGTGATCATTTGCAAATACATTCATATATGGGTATTACATGTCATTGGACTGATGATTCTTGGACACTTCAAAAAAAATTACTTGCATTTAGAGCTTTTGATAGTCCACACACAGCGGCAAATATTTCACAAATTATATTTTTAATATTAGAAGAATATAATTTAGTTAATAAAATTATTTTGATATCATTTGACAATGTTGCAGCTAATAATGCTAGTATTTGTGATCTTAAAGTTGTATGTGAACCATCAATTGGTGGTAAATTTTTTCATATTAGATGTATGTGTCATATTTTAAATTTATGTGTACAAGATGGTTTAAAAGTTTTAGATAATCAATTTAAACTAATTATTAAATAATGGTTTAGATTTTGTAAGGCTAACAGTGTGAGGCCTAAAAAATTTCCACGGCATGTTCCAACCTGTTGAAATTCAACATATAGATTATTAGAAAAATCTATCGACTATAAAGATTTATTATGTCAATTTTTGGTACAAATTATTTCTATTCATTTTCATTTATATCCACATCATTGGACAATATGTGAAAAAATTTATAATATTTTAAAAATATTTAATGATGCTACTTTACAATTATCTAGTATTTATTTATCAATTTCTCATTTAGTATTATTAAATTATTGTAATATTGCATCAATTTTAAATGAAAATATTAACTCTTAAGATGAAAAATTAGTAAATTGTGCTTTATCAATGCAGTTGAAATGAAAAAAATATTTCTTTGAAATTCCAGATATTAATTTAATTATTGTTTGTTTTGATCCTAGACTTAAATTAGATAGTTTACAAGACTTATTATCAATTTATTACAATACTTTAAAACGTAATAAAAATGATTATATTATAGATATTAATAATATTATATTTAAAATTAGAACACTTTTAAATGAATTTTATAATAAATACAGTTTTCAATATGGTTTACAATCAACTCAAGTTGATATACATAGAACTAGTAGTAGTAGTAGTTTTACGCTTACGGTAGCACAACTTTTACTTAGGGAACGAACTAAACGTCCTCGATAATCCTCAAGTTCTAACCAAGAATTTGAGAGTTATTTTAATATTTCATTTGAGTTTAATGAGACAGATGACGATGAAAAGTTCGATATTTTGCGATGGTGGTCGTAAAAGGAGCAAACGTATCTAATTTTGTCCGTGATGGCGAAAGAGATACTTGCTTCAACCGTTGCAGTATAGCAAATCTTCAGTGCGGGAGGCAATATATTGAGTGAGAAATGTTCAATGTTGTCTTTCGATAATTTAGAAACCCAAGCATATCTTGATGATTGGATCAAGGCCTCAGTATGAAGACAATGTCAGCCGGATTCGGAAGAAGATCAAGAAGATGACATAGAACAACGATGGAAACGGGTGGGAGTGATTGAGCCACGTCACTCCCTAATGTAAGAAGGGTTAAAAGGTAAGAGAACTACGTGGGTTTTGATTCCTCTATACCCTAAGAGGATACGTAGTCAACTTAAATTTAAGTTCAACCTTATTTTTATTTTTAAAATAGTTTTTAATTATATAATTTAAATTTTTGCTCATATTTTTTTAAATTTAAGTGCAAATTTTTTTATTGAAATTTAAGTTTAAACTTTAAGAGTTTAAGATTTCAAGTTGAGCATCTTTCTTTTTTATATTTATTATAATTAGAATATTTGATACTTTAAATTTTATATAATAATATTTTTTTTTCAAATTTAAGTTAAAGTCTATTCATTAAGTTCAAAAATTAATGATATTTTTTTTTAAATTTAAATTCAAAACTTTTCATTCAAATATATGTTTAAGATTTCAAACCCTTGTTTTTGTTTTACAAAAGTTACAATTTTGTAGAATTAATGATTAATTAAAAAGTTACAAATTTTTAAAATATAAAATAAAAAAAAATAAAAATTCAAGGGTCAGAACCGGAGCCGACGGTTAACCGGAATCGGCCCAACGGTTCCAGAACCCGGACTGTAACCGGCCTTGATGGTTAATGTTAAGAGTCGAAATTTTCTTAAACCGTGGAACCGGCAGTTCTTGAACCGTGGTCAGATTTAAGTTCCAACACAATCCAAAAACCTTAAATCTAATGTTTTGATCTAGACTTTTGGATTAACCTACAAAGTGTTGGGGATTGTCCAGAAAAAACTCTCGAATGTTCAAGTCAATAAGTGTTCGAAGAGTATCAATCGATCACTCAATCAAAACATATATGTAATGCTGTAAAAAATATAGATGTAAAAATAAATATTTCCTTGAGCCCCCTATTTATAGCAATATGTGAGGTAGTAAAATTAAGGAATGACTCATCTATCTTCCTACAGATAAGGCAAAATCACCTAAAATCAAGAATATCTTATAAGAAAAGATCCTCCTTTCCTTTTCTATAGTTTTAATTCACCCAAACCAGGATTCCTATTTCCTTTTCTACAGTCCCAATTCACTCAAACCAGGATTCCCCATCGTTCGAATTAAGCTGAGTGCCCAATTCTAATCATCATATCAACCAGTAGATACTGAACAACATCAAGTTGGGCTGAAGTTCCATCCTCATTTACTGATTTAGGTCTGGGCCACACACGACCTCTAACCACAGACCCGTAATCTAGACTCAGAACAGAAGAACTCAACATGTAGTAGGCCAAACCCATATCATATCAATCATAGAAAAAAATTCAAACTCAACTAGTTTCACGGGGATCAACTTTGTTTGAGTGGGTGAATTTATATGAACAGGATTTATGTACACCTCTACCGACTGGGACATCGAGTCAAGGGCCTTTTATTCTTTTCATCTATTTGGGAGAAATAATTATGATTTTGACATATCAAAAGCCAACAACACTGGCATGCAAAACATGAAAATGACATTATATGATCAATTTTTAGATTGTTGTGTAGATAGCTTTCAAGTTAAGAGGCATCCAACCTCTACCTTTTACATCACATTCTCTTTTCTTTTTCCTAATTAATATAGTATGACATTGGTTACATATTTGTATTATCTTTTCAAATTGATTATGAGAATAATAATAGCTCTCATTTCTGAGGTGAGGTCTTGTAATGCACTAAGAACTTGTTAAACGTGGTAATCGGGGGACACACTGTCGAAGTGTTAAACACATTTTTGACAGCTTCAAACATATCGTAAAAAAAAAAAAAATGTAAAAGGACAATAGCCAGCCCCCCTTCTCCCCTAATTGAAACAATCTCAATATACTTAAGGGTTAACCATAATTATACTACAAAGTTTATAACAAGTACCCCATTTACTACTGAAATCTTCAATTACTCTCTCAATTTAAAATATTTTTTTTGATGGAAAAAACCCTTGAGTTAAATTAAAGGATAAATTTACGTTGTTGCATCTATTATAAACTATATAGTATTGTATTTTGCCTCCTCTACAATCAATTATCAATTAATTTGACCTCAAATTTTATTCAACACTATCTTTATTAAATAAATTAACATTCAGTCAATCTAAAATAATTAAATAGCTAAATATGAATTCAATAGTATAGAAAAGACACATTAAAATTTAAGAAAAAGATCTCACATAAATTTATATTACAATAATGTTATATATGTAGAAATTCTTATTTTTCACTCAAAAGTTCTTAATTGCATCACTATACTTTAAAAGAATTTTCTTTTAATTTTAATTTTCTAATTTAATTATACTTTAATAAATGGACAGCTACACATTGAAATTAGATTAATTAATAATTAACATGTTTAAGTTATGCATCGGCACCTTACATAATAGTTATTTATACCATTAAATAATATCAACTAATTTGATTTTAAATTTTATTACTTAATTATTAAATAAATTAACATTGAATTAACTATAACTATGAGATAAATTAGTATTATAAATTAAATTGTATAAACACCTATGAGACTACTATATATCAGACTTCTATTAATACATAAATTTTTTATCTGTACTCCTCACTGTTGTCAACTTGCATTGTCAGAATAATAATTTTCAGTAAAACCATTCATTTATTTTTTAATGGTATTTATTTATTAAGATAAAAGTAATGAAGCTATTTATATTACTATTTATAATAAAATATGTATATGATTCTGCTTTTTTTATGCAGGAGAAGTTTTTATATGTAATAGTGCCCAATAACTTTTTTCTTTTTTGGCTCTTTCTTTTAATGGTATCAATAGTGCTTTTATGTTAAAAAGGTGTGTGTGCATATTTTAATTCATATTCAATAAATAACTTCAATGTATAGCTATTTAATTGTGAAAGTGCAATCAAAAGTAGAAAACATAAAGTTTCTTATATTTTCTATTAACTAATGCAACTAATTTTAGAGAAAAAAGATAATTTACTAGATGCCTTAAAATTGAATATATATATATATATATATATGATATTGAAGGGAATATATATATATATATATTATATGATATTAGTCATAAAAGTTTATACAAGATAATTTTAAGTTCAATATGTCTTCTCTCTATATTATTATAATCATATTTTACTATTTATCCAATTTAGACTTACTTGAAGGCTAGTTTATTTAATAAACTTAGTGTTGAATAGAATTTGTGATAAAAATATAACATTTGGTTGTATAGGGGGCATTGTGCTATATAGGTTATATATATAGGGGCAAAGTGAATTTATCTTTTTAATTACTTTAGAAGTATTTATGTCCATCGATATAAATATGTATAGGGTGACATATTTTAAGATTTTAATAATAAATAAGGTAATTGATACAAACCCTACAGTAGTAAATTTAACCCTATATTTAATTGTATATTTTGATTACTTTGTCGTAAACTCGTGTGCTATATTTTATAGATTATCTGAATAAAATATGATGGAGATACAAGCTAATATCTTTTTTTTTAAAAAAAAATTGTATTTCAAGTAAGGATTTGAGAATTCAGGATTTCAAATCCTCAACAATAAATATATTTAAATTGTTTGGATAGTTTTAACTTGAATATGTTAAGTCGTTTAACAACTACTTTGAGATATATTTAATTATTATGATAAAACTGAAATTTATTCAACATTTGAAATTTTTAGACTTTAGTTTCCAGACTCCATAATATTAACAAGAACTTGGTTTTGTATAAAGTTCCCAATTTTTTTCCGCACCTGAATAATTAAAAAAAAATTATCTCAATTTTGATTCGTAAAATCCATATCCAATCATATCAAATCATGCAAGATTTAGCTTTAATCCATTTTTATTCAAATTTTTATAAGTAGATTCAATTATTCAATTTATCAGTATTAATTTTTAGTCAATGTTCAAATTAAATGCCATTGACATCCAATTAAGATGGAATCCAAGTCCAAATATGACCAATTAATTGGCAATCATATTAAGGTTCATATATAATAGAATATAAAGCAACTTGAGAGACTGATTCGCGAATCAATGATTGATCTAATTGTAAAAATACTAATTAAGAGTAAAATAAAATCAAATATTAACTTCAAATATCTCTAATTTAGGGGTTTTTTGACAAATTATTATAATTTAATAAAATAATTATTAAAATATCATAAAATATTTTGGGTGTAGGAATTTATGCAAAGCGTTATTTTAGATGACGTTTTCATTTATTTATTTTTGTAATTAGAAAAGTGCTTGTAAAGAAAGTGTTACATAAGGTAATACTTCCAACATAATATGTGGAAAGTAATGCTTTCTTTGTAAAAAAAAAAATCAAAAGAATCTGCAGACATCAATCAATGTATGGTTGACCGAATTTATTCATCTACCAATTAATGCAGACATGTAGAATCTGTCAATTTATAAAAAAAACGTTAAATGTTTGGGGGTAACGCTTTCCTTAGAAAACGTTAAGCGTTACTTAACCCCTTCTTTGGAAATGCATAATTTGCTAATTAATTAATGCAGACATCAACAATCTGTCAATTAATGATTCACAAAAAAGGTATTATTGGGGGTAACATTTTCCCCAATGACACCTTCTTTGGAAATACAGGGTCTGTCAATTAATTAATGCAGACATGCAGAATCTATCAATTAATGCAGACATCAATCAATGAAAGGTTGATCGGATTTGAAAGGAAGGCGTTATATGCAGTAACGTTTTTCTTGTTGTAAATTTTTTTTTTTTTTAAATTTTGTTGTATGATGAACTGTTTTAACAGCTTTTTTTCACGCGGTTCACGGGTTGTCTTTTTCTTCTTCACTCATTCTTCTTCTTCTCATTCTTAACTATTTCTCTTCTCCCAACTTTGTCTTCATCTTCGTCTTCTTCTAATTTAAACTTTTGTTCTTATTTTCTTTCTTCATCAACCAAGCATTCCAATAAGGCGGCGGCAATGACGATAGTAGCGACACGGCGGCAACGACGATAGCAGTGACGCGGCGGCGACGACAACCAAATTAAAAAGGTAATTATTATTGTTTTAATATTATCATTTTTAAATTAGTTATTTAAGTATTAATTTTTTAAAATTATTTAATTGAGTATGTATTATATTTTGAAGTTAAGATGTTAGAAATTATTTTATTATTAATTTAAATATTAGAGAGATAACAACAGTTTTTTTATTAATCCATATTTTGTTTGATTTGATAATATGTTATATTAACAATTTATTCATGCTGGCACTCATTAAAACACCAATAACAATTAAAAATAATACTTTGTAGGTACATCAACAAAATAAAATGTACATCGAAAGCTTTTTCGTTAAAAAAATATATATTAAAAAATTAATTTTATTATGAAATATAATATTTTAATTAATTATTAATAATTGTAGATAGTGAATAAAATAAGAAATAGGGGTTTGAAAATTAATTATTTAATAAATAAATATATAAAATATATTATTATTTTAAAACAGATAAATATAATATTTATTCACCAAAATATAGTTAATAAATATGTTGATTAAATTAATTTAAGAAAATAATTATTTAAAAATCATAATTACGAATTTAGGCTAGAGATTGACGGTATCTAATAATGTTTCAAATGTAAATTAAGATTGTGCATGTCGAAATCTTCTTTTTGACTAATAAATATAAGATTAACAAAAAAATAGTTAAAGATATAAGTATTTCTTCTGTTAATATTTGAGACTGATTAAAATATAGAAAAAGAAAATGGTTAGTCCAGAATGAGCAAGTTTAATTGCATAGTCAATTCACTAATTATACATGCCCAGTTCAGAAACGAAAAATTTCTGGCTTCTCTCTAAATTTATCACCTACTCCATCATTATGGATTAACTAATTTATTAAAAAAATTACAAGTAATCAAGTTTGCCTTTCAAAGAGTGATAAGCTTTGTTATTTTTTAAAGAAAACCTACTCCTGTTGTTTTTATATTAATTATTGATCGAACATATGATGATATCAAGACTGATTGACCAAGAAACATATGAAAATTGACCACTTCTATGAGATTAATATTTTGATTTGGTCTAGGGCACAAGAGAACTAAGTTAAAGGATTTTTAGTGATTAAAATAAGAAATGGGGGTTTGAAAATTAATAATAAATAAATAAATAAATAAATATATTATTTTTTTAACAATAGAAAAACATAGTTAAAATATAGATAAATATTATTATTTTAAAAATAGATAAATATAATATTTATATACAAATAATATAATTAATAAATAAGTTTATTAAATTAATTTCAGAAAATAATTATTTGAAAATCACCATTACAAATTTAATAATTATAGATAGTCAATAAAATAAGAAATTAGGGTTTGAAAATTAATAAATAATATAAAATATATTATTATTTTAAAAAAATATAAATATAATATTTATATATAATAATATAGTTAATAAATATATTTATTAAGTTAATTTAAGGAAATAATATTTGAAAATCACCATTACGAATTTGATAATTATATATAATGATTAAAATAATAAATAGGGTTTCAAAATTAATAAAAAATTAAATAAATATAAATAAATAAATAAAATATTTTATTATTTTGAAAATAGATAAATATAATATTATTAAATTAATTTAAGAAAATAAATATGTTTATTAAATTAATTTAAAAAAATAATTATTTGAAAATCACCATTACGAATTTACTAATGAATAATTTCATTTAATTTTTGAAAATATGGCACCTCAAAAAAAAGTTACAGTTATGTTGTATGCAGAAGGTCAAGTGTCACAAGATTATTGGACTGTGACATATGACCGTCTTCCAAATACATACATGAGAATTCCTTGTACAATAACCTTTTCAGAATTATTGTCAAAATTGTATGGCGCGTATTGATAGCAATCAATTCTAGTTGAAAGTGTTTGCTAAATTTTCACAAGTCTACATGCAAGTAATAAAAAAATCAATTGTGGAGATAACCGATGATGATAGTCTAAGGTGTTTTTTTGGATCTAGAGGCTGAAATTGATAATATGGATATTTATGTTGAGAAAGAACAAATTCACCACAATGTTGCTCCTCCAGAAATGATGATGAATCAGGAATGGGCCTCGTATGTGTCTCTTTTAGCCCAAAACACTGTTGTGGATCTTTCTATGGTGGCATAAGAAATGTCAACTATTGAAATTAATGATCTATGCATGGGTGTTTCTACATCTGCTTATGCAAATTTTGATATTGGGCAATACAATATTGAATCAAGTAGCATGAGAGAAGCTGATAATACATACACGGAGTATGTTCCTGATGCTGAACTTGATGATACTAATGCGCATATGCAGAATGATGCCAATAATCCAATAGCAGACAGTTTTGGGCCCAACATACCTAATGATTCTAAACCAGATGAGGTTGAGCATCCAATTCCTAATGATAATGAGGATGATGTTGATATTGATATCATGTTAAATACATTGTCATCACATGGTCAGGGGACATCGTCACAGTCTGAACTCCCAGTTAGTGCAGCAATACCCTCCACCTCAAATAAACATAAACTTCACCCATCTATCTCATTCATCTCTGCTACTTATCCAGAGGTATATACAGACTCTATTTTTATTTCAACTGGAGATTGTGGTAAGTTTTATGATTCAAATAGAGGGGTTCTTGATGTGGGTATGATTTTTAAGGATAAGAAGCACTTAATATCTGTAGTAAAAGATTTTTTCATATGCTTTGCGAAACGAGAGTATCATGTGGTTGAGAGTACGCCGAAACTATGGAAAGTAGTATGCAAACATAGCAGAATAGTTATGTGGTGTAGATAGGAGCTTCAAGCGTCACTAAAAGCAAACCTTGGCATGTTTAAATAACAAGGTATGGAGGGACCACACATGTATGATTGATAGAATGTCAGTTGACCACCATAATTTAGACAAAAATTATATTGCTACATTGTTGGTGGAGATTGTTCGGGATGATCCAATGTGCCAGATAAAATATATCATGTAATTTGTGAAGAAAAAATTGAGATTTGATATTTCATATTCGAAAGCATGGTATAGCTTGAAACGCACTAAAGAAAATATGTATGGGATTTGAGAGAGCTCAGTACAGAAACTTTCTAAGTTTATGAGAGTTCTACAAAAGTCAAATGAGGGGACTGTTATTGAGTGGAATCATAAAGACACCAGAAATCCAAGATAAAAGATAATCAAATATGTCTTTTGGGCCTTCAAACCATGTATAGAGGGATTTCATCACTGTTGCAAAGTCATAAGTATCGATGGAACCTATTTATACATAAAATACAAACATAAAATGTGGATTGCAGTTGTTATGGATGGAAACCAGTAGGTTTTGCCTCTTGCATTTGCAATTGTCGATGAAGAAACTACTTTGTCTTGGAAGTGGTTTCTATAGATGTTGAGCAAACATATTATACGAGGGGTTGAAGGTATGTGTTTAATTTCTAATCAACATCCTGGCATTCTTCAAGCAGTTGAAAGTGTACCCGACTTCACACTTCCTCGTGGTATGCATCGATTTTATTTGAGACACGTGTGCTCAAACTTCAACAATCATTTCAAGAATATACAATTGAGCGATATATATTACAGAGCTGGTACTACACATCAAATAAGTAAGTTTGAGAAGGCTCTTGAGGAGATTAAAAGCATTAGGCCACAAGCATTTGCATACTTAACAGAGATTGACAAGGAGAAATGGGCATTTGCTCATGATGGAGGGTGGTGAGGCGGACTTCTGACCACCAACATGTCTGAATGCATCAATAGAGTATTAAAAGGTGCTCGTCACCTTCCACTCACAACTATAGTGGATATAACATTTTATCGATGTACTTAATTTTTTCATAAACGGGTGCTGAAAGTAGATAGAATGATGCAAAATAATCAAATATGGACTAATTATGCATATAAGAAATACAAGCATTGGGAGGCACGCTCATTACATCATATTACAACTATATTTAACCATAATCAGCAGTCAGCTTCCATTATCACACAAACGCGCCATGGAAGTGGACATGGGGGTCATAGACAAGTTGTGAATTTAATATTAAAGGATTATACATACGGTAAATGGAAGTTGTTTGGGATTCCGTGCTCTCATGCTTAGAAGGTGTATGCTGCTTATAAACTTAACTCTACAGTGCTCGTGAAATCATATTACAACATACAAAGTTATAGACAAACATATGCTGGTTTATTTAAGTTGTACATGGATGAAAATTATTGGGACACACCTGATTTTGAGCTATATCATGATAGCACTTTACGTGTTATCATGAAAAATATTGGGACACACCTAACTGAGGCAGAAATCAAACTTCTCGCATCCCAAATAAGATGGATTAGGCACAAACTCATGCGAGACAAGAAGCTCGTAGAGAACAAGCCCGCCAACAATAATGCCCAACACAGTCTCAATCATAAACTTTGCTCGATTTTAGGGTTGACTCATTGTATAAGTTAAAATTAGCATTAACATGTTATTGCATTGAGGTTTTTAATGCCAAATATTTGTAATGCACTTATTTTTATTACTCGTGGTTGGAACGATCATAATACTCATTTCAAAGTATTTATCATGCAGTTAATTGATGTAATTATTTTTAATTGTGCTTGGAATAATCAAAATACTAATTGGTAAACACTTATTCTCATTACATATGTCTTATTTATATTTGAATCGTGTCATAAGTTTATTATTACTTTCATGATTTCATTGATATAAAATATTCTAATTTGCATGATGGATTTGACATAAGTATATGGGCCACGTGATTCGAGTTTGTTATCTATGCAGTCACAGCATAGATTCGAGATTGTGATGGTAGGGATGATTGATGAGATATTACATAGGAGATGGGCTGACGTTCCTTTTTGGCAGTTATTTGATCAGGTGCATCCGCATGCATGCGTGCTTACTATATTACATCATATAGGATTTTATGGTGTGTATAGATATGGACGTTTCATTACTGATTTTCGCTTGATTACTACTTTGGTGGAGAGATGGTGCCGAGAGAAACATATTTTTCATTTTTGAGTAGGTAAGGCCACCATTACATTACATGATGTTGCAGTTATCTGGGATCTTCCTATTGATGGTTGTTCAGTCACAGGTATAGATCATGAGATGTCTATACCATAGTGGGTGCAGTAATGTGAGGTTACTTTAAGATTTCATCCTGCGCTCGAGCATTTTAGGGGGCATGTCTATATACCAGTGCCCTTGCACAACATATGATACAACATCTTATGACTGATGACAGTGATGAGAAACATGTACACTAATACGCCCGTACATGTGCATTCATGTTGTTTGGTGGTGTTATGTGTCCTGATTCATCGGAAAATTCAATCCCATTACTTTATCTGCCAAAATTTGAGAATGTTGATAAAGTTAGTAAGTACAGCTGGGGTAGTACTGTATTGGCTTTTTTCTATCGTGAGTTGTATACGGCATGCTCCAAAATAAAATACAATATTGGTGGTGCATTACAATTATTATAGGTAAAATTAATACATATTTATCTTATAATTTAATACATCTTTATCATATTTTGCGTTGATGAGAATTTCAATTCTTCCAGATTTGGGCGTGGTCTAGGATAACGCCCATTACACTCGTTATTCTAGAACCACGTGTAGATTTAGAGCCCTAAGAGATTGATTTAGAGCATATACTTCCTAATTCTCCCTATGGTGCACGGTAAAAAAATTTAATTATTATTTTTTTGTATATTTATTTTTTTATTATGTTAATGTAAATAATTAATTACAAATAGAATACGACGATGACTTATAGTTATACTACTCTATATTCTATACGCATCTTTCGAGAGATGTTTGATGCTATGATGCCACACCAGGTCAACAAACTTATAATGAAATTTTATTTGCCATCACCCACAATATATTATTAATATCTATTTTTCTTTTTTCAGTTCATTTGGCAACCATATGACATAATTTTCCAATACATTACTGAGTTGCCACCATATTGTAGTCCCCAACTTTGGACATCCATATGTCCATTGATCTTTTATGCACGAGCTGAGATGCACCATCCTGAGAGGGTTCTTCGACAGTTTAGGATAATACAAAATATCCCTCCATTTTCATAGGATTGTGATACAGATTTGCATAGATTTGACCATAGGGAGTATATAGGATTTGATTAGGAAGCTCATCACATACAGTACATTAACGCTGGATTAGAAAATTTGAGACTATTGTGCACTGACCACTCATAAGAGATACAATCACTTGAGATGATAGATATGATGAGTGGTATGACAGAGTTATACGTCATTTTATATCGCCTATCAATAGAATTCAGACTACAGGCTACCAAGTTGGGGATGCATCTTTGATGAAATTTTTGGTATGTAAATTAATATTTGATATATTTATATTTTTGAGTTCTTTTATATCATATATATTCATATTGTGATTTTTTATATATATTTTAGGCTGATCAGTTGACCTCTCTTAGTATAAGTGCTCGGATGAGGCCTCTTGACGATTTGACTACAACTAATTCATTATTGGAGCGATATATTTCTGTTGGTGAGCAGGCCGCAACCCTCCTCATCAGTCGAGATTTGCCTTCGCAAATGCTCTCGGAACAACCACAACCACCAGATGATACACACACTACGATAAATAGGAGAAGGAGGAGCCGTACTGCAAGGTCCAGTAGCTCAATAGAGGGTGATACCAACAGTCGGACTCAGATACCTCCTTTCTCCAATCATGTTTCGACATCATATCGCTGTCCTCCAACAACAGATATAGCCGGGCCTTCTACATTGTCTGTCTCTTCTGATAATGTTTATAGGTCAGTCTCAATATCAAAGGATTATTTTTCTTTCACTCCTTATGATCTGACTGCATATACGTACTCGTAGGTACAACTTAATCTTGGCTTGAGATTGATGTCTGAAAATATATCACGTCTGGAGTTTAATATCTCTCTTGTTCCATTCCATCCAATGACATCAATGTATCGAGATCATATCAACGATATCTCTTCATCGAGTTATCATAATACATATACAGATGATAATTCGCAAACTGATGAGATATCACAGTATTTTGATATTGTTGCACAAAATAGGGGAGAGAGAACTAGAGAGCATAGGAATAGGTGACCACGTGGTTGTGGTACTGGCGGACATTACTGATTATTGTACATAATATATTTAATTTTATTACACTATTCATTTATATAATAATTTTTTAAATTATTGTTTAATTTTTATTTAAAAATCTATTTTTTATATTTACATGTACAATATTATAATTACATAGAATACTAAATACACATAATATAAATAAATTATAAATATACACAATTGACGTATCATGTATATATATATATATAAATTAAAAAAAAAGTTAAGAATTTAAAAACATTACTTTAAGTAACGCTTTTAATTTGACTTTGAAAGCTTTCAAATCTGTTAATTTGAAAGCGTTACTTTCCAAAACTCTTTCAATTTGAAAAAAAATATTGAAAGCGTTATTATAATTAACGTTTAGTCATAATTTGATTATCTCTTATATTATACGATATTTTAATAAATATTTTAATAAATTATAATATTTTACCAAAAAGCCTCAAATTCAGGCCATTTATAAAAAAAATTGACAGAAAATTTTCTCCAAAAAATTTTTTCTCTTAAATTGTGATTGGTTGTGAGATATTCCAAACCCCATCCCAAAAAAGTCTAAACCACATCTTGTCTTTCCCACTATTCCAACTCTAACACTGAAAAAAAATCCCCAACTCTCACATATTTCCTTATACAAAAATTGCCCATTTTCATATCTCAACAGTGATAAAATTGTTCGTGACATGACATAACACATCAAGTATATTTTTTTCTTTTTTGATCTTTTTCCCCTCCACATATCACTCAGACAGCGCCCCCCCCCCCCCCCCCCCCCCGCCAATCTCTCTCATCTCTATCATCATCGACAGATAAAACGATGCTTTTCGGCCATCAATTGAGCTCCGGCAGTTTTTCCGTCAACTCTCATGAACCGAAAGCCGATTGATACTCTTTTTGCTTGCATTAGTTTGTATGCATCCAGATGCTTGAACCATCTTGTTATTTCCTCTGCAAATGGTTGTAAAATGTGATTTTTGGAGTTGGGTTAAGACTTTTGCTTCAATATATCTGATTATTTTTCACTCATTTTATTAGTGTTGAAATCTGGGTCCTTTTTTTTTTTTTTTTTTTTTCATTGTTTCTATTTTTATTTAAAAAAAAAAAAAAACAATGATTTGTTGACAGTTCTGTTCTAGTGAAAAATCTTAAGTTAGATGAGCGAAATTTGTGGTTTTTGCACTGGCTTCACGATGTCTGTGTAAATTATTTTTATTTTTATTTTTATTTTTTTACTTTTGAAGATTTTTATTTCTTTTTTATAGGTAAGATTTGTCATTTCTTCTTCGCGTAAGTTTTTCTTATTAGATTTTTACAATCATTTCAAATTTTAAACGGCAATGGATCCTACTTTGTATATGTGGCTGTAAACTTTTTAATTATGAATGTATATTAGAATATAAAAAAATTGATATTAATTTATGGCATAATAAAAAAAATTACATTAAAAAAATAATTTATAATTTATGACATAATAAAAAAATTTACATTAAGAAAATAATTTTATAATATTTTTTTATAAATATTAATGTACATATTTATGTATGTACAATTATACATACTATGTATAAGTACCATCATAATTGTAGATGTAGTAGTAGTATACTTAATTATACTAATTGAATACTAAAATAAAAAGAAAAAAAAGAATTAATGTTTTTCAAAAAATTAAAAATAAATAAATTAGCAAAAACATTCTTACAAAAAATCTACATCAAAACAACATTCTAAAATATTTTTCCATATAAAATTTTATATCAATCACATCTTATAAAAGAATATTTTATATTAATTGTTATTATTACATTTTCATTCAATGTCCAATCACAATCTCAAAAGTCATTTTTTTTTTATTTAAAACAACTTATCCTTATTATTCTGGGCCAAAATCAAAATGAAAAAAATAAAATGATAAACAATCACACCCTAAAATCTTAGGCTGCAAGTCAAGCTTAATTAATGAGCAAGTTTTTGTGAGCTATGGATATTCATATTAGATTGCATCAAATTATAAGAACTACATCAATGAAAAAAGAAACCGAACGAGGTTTGAAGTTGTAGAATACAAGTGATGAAGACTTATTCCCATAAAAGCACGTTCACTAGGGTTATATTGCACAAAAACCCCTTACGTTTGCAAAAACTACACAAAAAATAAAAAAATAAAAAAATTGTGCTAAAACCATGTATGTTAATCTATAGAACCCATTTTTCAAACTTTTAATTGAAGATTCAAGCTCTCGTCCACTTTAAATTGAGCGGTTTTGGGCGTTGATTCAAGTAAAACAATGAAGATTCATCTCAAAGGTATGTATCATAATACTATTGTTTAATATTTTTCAGAATTGATTTTAGTTTAATTTATTTTCCAAATTTCCAAGAGTTAAGAGTTTACTATTGCAAAAAGATTTAATAAATTTAATTTTTTTCCCCAAATTTTTAACTAGTGGTATACAAAATAATTGCTAGTTCTTAGTGTTTTTATTATGCTTTGTGTTTTCTATTGTGGGTATGTTTAATATATAAATGATTTGTGTACATAGTATCTATATTGAGTCTATGAAACTCTGTGTGTTTGGTGCGTGAAATAGTACATTTGTAATTCAATTTATTGTGTTTTGTTGTCTCTATGTCATTATTGATTAATTATGCATCATTGAATAGAAGTATTTTGAGTGTACTTATAATAATAATTGAGTAAACGAAGGCTAGGTCTGATATGATGTGTCCTTTACCAAGTGATTTTTGTGGTTGTGATAATTTAGTTGTTTTGGTTGTTGGTTAGTTTAATTAGTTGATCTTGATAATATGTTCTTTTGGTGTTTCTATGATTTTTTAGATGGATATTTGAGTGTGGATTTATAAATATTTGTGCAGTTGGCTATATATTTATTTAGTATTTGTTTTTTTTATATGAATATAGATGTGAATTCTACATGGTATTCATTTAGTAGTCTATATAAAGTTGACATATTTATTTGTTTAGGTATTTTACAATGTTTGTTTTTAAAAATAAAATAAATAAATTTGTATTTTCTATTTCGTGGTTTTATAGATGAAGCAAAATTTACTACAATTGAATATCTTTATTGAAAAAAATAATCACATTGTAAAGAGAGTTGTTTTCATTTTACAGAATAGACTATACATATATAAATATAACATGACATATAATTATTTTCAATTTTTTAAAATATATTATATAGAAATAAATTAATTAAGTAATTTAGCTCAATTTAGATATTTAAAAGGCAAATCTAGCAAATATGGAACATAAATTACAATATTAAAGAGAGAGTGCAAGAAACATTGGTCTTTCAAATTTTCAACTTGTCCTACAATAATGAGTTACTGTGCATAAATCCTAATAAAAGACACTACGTAAAAGAGAGGAAAGGCAAAAACTCACCCAACCCCCAACCACCCCCCAACGCCAACCCAACCAAAAAATTTAAAAAGTATAAAAAAAACAAAGAGAGAGAATAAAGAAAGAAAGAAATGGAAATAGCCTTGTCGATGGATTGCCATATTTGCAAGAGCGATTGATTGGCTTTGGAGCAATTCTTCTTATCCCTACACATTGCAAAATCCCAAGTTTAGCCTTTCTTTTTTTGAGAATAAACTACATTTTGCCCAACATAAAGGAATCAAGAAGTACAATTAAAACCACTAACTTTATTAAGAATCAATTATATTATGCCCAGAAATTAAGGAAAACAATAGGAACAATTGGAATCATGACCAATCGATTCTTTTTATTAAGAGAAAGTATAGGAAATGATAAATAAAAAAAAAAAAATCCCCAATCCCAATCTGTCACGGATATTGGAAAGTTAAAAACGTATATTTTCTGGGTACTGATTAATAAAAAATCTAAACGCAAATTATTTCTCACATTTATTCTTTTCAAACCCTGAGCAAATGCATACATGGAGTGTGCAACGAATGAAAATATACCATTTATTCGCATTATTTTTATGTGTAGATGAAATATGAATATTAAACCCGATATACCCGATATACAAACCCCAACTACCAAGTAATAAAAATATTTTATGTTGGGACCAACGTAATATAGAACCCAGGCAAGGGCTACCCCAAACTTCAACCACCCAACAATTGATCTTACTGACTGTTGTTTATTGGCATAGGGAAATACTTGCACGCAACGAAATTGAATAAACCCCATTTCTTGTTTTCCCTAGCATTATTGAGGATTGAAACGATTGACATCAGATAAACCAGCAACTTTGAAGGAACAATTTGATTATATGTTAATATATTTTCCACTTCCATTGTAATTAGTAATAACTGGGATAACTTATTTTCATCACCTCCTGCGTACCATGTTTTACTTTTAGAAATGAAAAAATCAAAACCAAAAAATATTTTTAAAAAAAAAAAATGCTTATAAGCTATGTAGAGAGACCCTAAATTTTGCTTTCAGGACATATTTCCATTACATTCCCGTTTCACTTGGTTGAGTTATATTGTAGGACTTGGACATAGGTAAGGCGATCAAGCTCCCTAACATCCACCAACACCACATTAATGCAGCCCAAAACATATTTTCCCAGCTTAGCTTCGATTAATTATGAGAACCTAACGTACCCTATAATGATCGAGCATTAATCAAGTCGCTTCACATCCTAACTAAGCTAGTTTCTTATTTTCCTAGCATATTTTGGCCCATAGTCGCACGTACAAACAAGAAATAGGAAAACAGACACGCCTTATTCATCTTGCAAGTAAAACGTAGGCTGCAAATCTTTTTAGCTGAATGTAGAACTCATATAAACTGTACAATTTTATAATCTATTTCCATAATCCTGTAGGTAGTACTGAGTGCAAAAAGCAGCAATGGAGGTTTATCAAATACTTGACGACTGGGTTGTTTCGCTATTAGTTCATCCAATACTCCAATTGAGAATTCCAAAAGGGGTGTGTGACAAGTGAGATAGAGGGCAGATCATGAAAGGTGTTTAAAAGTTCTAACATAGCGTGTGTTTTCTTGTAAGTGAACCCTGTACTTAAACAGCAATACTTGATCACTCCACATCATCTGCAGGGGCATTCAGGTATTCTCATCGACAACCCATATTGTTAAGAGTATTTCGATCAACGGAAATAGACTCGTAATCAATGATATACATACATACATATGTATATATTCTGTTTTGCATAGATGTCTATTAAAACTCCAAAGTTGACTTTTGCTGTTCTAAAAGAAGAAGTCAATTAAAATTAATCAGCCAGTAGTCAAATTTTGGAGAGTTTTACAAGAGTAGAGTCCATCTTGTTCGTACTTTCATCTTCAACACGTTTTGTTCTTGATCATTATAAAGGTGTTACTTGTATAATCTGCTTGAGTAATCGTCTAAACCTCTGAGTAGTAGTTTGTTACAATATAAAAGTTTGATTCAAATTTTCGAAGTGGAAAGCTTTGAAAATATTCTGGTTTCCAGGATTCCAAATTGCCAAAAATAAACGAGATTGCATTGCCCATTATTTTCAATATGGAGGGAAGAAGGTTCTCAAGTCGCATAACCCCAAGTAGATTTTATTATTTTCTGAAATATATTTATTGAACAAAACAAAAAATTGATGGGTTTGAATTGAAACTACACCAAGGTAAAACAACGGAAATTTGACAAGTATAGTTGTGAATTCATTGCACACCTTGGTTGATTTTGATAAGTAATAGTTGGTTTGTAGCCTATCAACTTTTTGAAAAGTAGAGAAATCCCATTTGTTTCATTTTATCTATTCACTCAAGATTTGCTCTTTAACCATCCATTGACACGACACAACGTGAGACTTCAAATGATCGTTTGATAGGAAGGCGATTAGAGTAATTGTGCTCAGTTGTCGGTCCAACTACCCTTATTATGTGCCCTAATGGAGAAAATACCAAAGATAAAAGTATTAGAATCATGTTTTGGAAACAATTTTGTTAGTTACTATTTCTCTTCTGATTACTTGCTCTTCTTTCCCTTGATTCAGTTCCATGACCGCAACTCAAAAGAATCTATAACCTAAATCTTATCCTCCATATGAGAACCCAATAGTAACTTCAAATAACCAATTTTCTTTGATGTTGAACTTACCAACACATTAGGTGGCTTGCTTGTATCTGTCAACATAATTTAAAGAAGTTTTATATGGGTCAAATTTTATATATCTGGACTTTTCCTTGGGGAAATAATTTAGGAGAAAACACACAAGAGAAATCTTGTCAGCTTTAGGGAAGATATGTATACAAATTTAAGTTACAAACTGAAGAGGGTCATAAAAGGTCACCTAGTACCACTAACTATTTACTAAAGCAATAACTGAAAGAGGAGGGGGATTTTAGGGGAAGATAAAATTTGCATAACATAAATGACATGTCTCGAATTATAACTATCAAACAGAGATATTCTAAGAGCATAGATCGTGAACAGATATCATAGTTACAGCTACCATTAATATTTCTAGTAGTATAATATAATCATGAACTTTATAATGACCAGTATAATTCTATGATGCTTAAAGAAATGCAAATATCTTCAGAAAAGCAGAAAAAAAGGAGAATTACACATAAGAGATACCAAAAAAGAATAACACAGGAGATCAAATTTCATCGTGGAAATTAAAATTAAGATGATTGAAGAATGTGACTCAACCCACCCAAACTCTCCACCTCATCATTGACTCACAATATAACAGGATGCCTGGAAACATACTATTAACATAGCTCCATACCTTAAGCACGGTACTCAGAAACACTCAACAGCCTAAAACTCTACTTAGGCACTTCCTATATATGACATTCTTATTTATCATATTACCAAAGATAGCCCCCATTAACAAGGATTGCTATGAAGCAATGGCATACTTACACAACAAAAACCAACCCCAGCACCTAATGCACCTACTCGTAGTCCATCTCTACAGTAACCAACAGTGAAATTCACTGAAGTTACACCCAAAACATTAACTCAGGGATCCTTCCTGCAGAAGAAACTAGACATCAAGGGCTAGCGCCTTGATGGCTTGATATCATTGACTATAATGTGTTTTCCTATTCAATGTATCACCACCTTGTTTGGTTGGCAAGTCTTCCCATGTAAAATTCATAATTTGATTGGCTATATTAATAATCTGGATAAAGCAAGTAAAGTCTAAAATACCCTCACTTTTTTTGACATTTTACACTAACTCATTTATTGCGCCCAGGCACTAAAATATAGAGCCTACGCTCTACGTATGTCGTAATATAGTGCCTATGCTTTGTCAAAGTAGCGCCCAGGCGTTGCATTCTGTTTGAAGCTGTATACATACAACTTAATGCAAGTTGGAGGTTTTCTTTGGGTAATGGATCACCTAGGAGAGGTGTAATCCACTATCAAGAATGGGTCTTCAACACATACCAGGCCGGAGCAATTCATGGGCTCTGTTATTTCAAATGGGCTTGATTACACATCTGTCACACAGTAATCAACCCTACCAAAATGAGGCCCAAATATATCCACATCCTTCATATATATTATTACTAGTGCCTAAACGTCCTCCCAGCATTATTAGCCTGACACTTGAGATGGCCATTGTCAAATAAAAAATGCATGCCCATGACATCCATACATACAGTGAAAATTTTCCAAATTGTTCAAAAAGTTAAAAGAAACTACCAAACAAATAGTTGACATAAAGATCAGCATTGCCTCAGTCATAATGCATAAAAAAGAAACTATTATCCCAGGTATGAAACAAAAAAGGAAAGTGACTTTTTAGATTACTATAGAACACAAATTAAGATTAAGATTAAACAATGGCTACTAAGTACACAGTCGAAGCAGGTGATAACTCTGACCTTGAACACATGTTTTATAAGAAGAATACTGTAAGCAGTAATCTAAAGCTTTTCCTCCTGAATACAACAGCACTCTTCCATAATGGTAAACCCAGGATTTTTACAATAAGGGAGGGGATCTGATCTACTTTCTTTATAGTGAATTAGCCTTTCAACATCTTCTCCCCTTTTCAGATTCATAGGCTATAAAAGCTCCCCTCCCCCAATCCCCACCCGCGAAACCCCCGCGCACCAAATAAAAAAGGAAAAAGATAAAAGGGAACAGGGAAGATGAATATTTCAAGTGAGGCAAGAAAGACACATTGAATGCAAAAGTGTCCTAATGAAGTTACACAATTTTATGCATGCATATTTATACTCTTATACTGCACCCGGCAGATTGTAATCTAATATTGCAACATTACCTATCAGCATGGTACCTTGGCCTCATCCTTCATACTTAAAAACAGCATAGAGAACTAAAAAAGATTGCTTAGCATGATTGATCACATGAAAGAATCTGAACAAAAATTACTAGAGAGAAGCAGCAACATCCATTGAAATTAACTTTGTAAATCATGATTTATGCACTACTACTAATTTGCAAACAGCTTCCGACCTGATAGGTCAGGAAATGTTAGGCAATTTCTTCATTAACCTTGCCTTTGGTTTGGAATGAATGGAAATACTTGCAAGTCTTGCATACTCTTGCATAGAGCACATGGCAAAAATTGCAGGATTTTAGCAAATAGATGGAAAGATAGTTTTCCGATTTCTGCATGTGTATTCACACACGCACATGGAGTAAAAAAATTAATTTTACTTTACTTTCCTTCACTCACAGAGACGCTTCTCCTAGTAGTTTCAAATCTGAAACAGCCTTGAAAGAATTTCAAGGTTGAGATTATTGGACAAGACATGAACAGCTCAACCACATAGATCTTAAAATAGAGGGAGATAGGTCAACTTCTATGTATATCTGAAAGATTGCATGTGACCTAGACATTTTCCTTGAAGAACCTGTGTTGACAACTTTCCCTGCATGGGTAGACCATCATTCAAATATACTAATTCAAAAATTAGTATGCCAAAATGGTTATAAATCATTAATCTCATCGACCAATACATTTAAATTTACTCAAATTGATATTTTCCCATCTAGATTTAAGTAATCACTAATTTATAACGGTTTATATGTCCTAAGTTTTTCCTCATAATTACATTAATCTATTTTCATTTAATAATCCCTTGGTTTTATCAGGAATCACTTTTTCCATCTCATTTTTGACATCCAAACAGAACCTCAACTCTCAAGAAGACTGAGATAACCAGCTCAAGAAAATCATTCTTTGTAATTTGTATAAGCAAGATAAGAAAAAACTCCTGCGGCAACAGATTGCACGAGGCCTAGACAATTCTATTAAAGAATTCACACTTTGACAATGCCCATATTTGGTTGGAGTGTTTAGATCTTAATCTGGAATTATCTTCTTGCTAAACATTTTGCTTGCTCCGGAAAACAGATACAATAAATGAAGTGCCATTACATATATAGTTTACAAACTCATCATATAACTTTATACTTCCACCTCTCTCCCAAAGATCATATAATTAAGAAAAGCCATCACTCATTTTCTATGTATTACATTTTACTTTCTTTTCTTTTCTCAATCTATAACATTACACGAAGAATAGCCATCTAATAAACAGAACAAGAAAAGAAAATATCCACGACACATCATGAGTGGCGCATCCAATACCGGCAATAATGCAAGAAAAACCAAAACAAATGAGTAACCATACTACGTCATTCTTCAATGACATGCCCTTATGATGATGTCAGTGTTCAACCATTAAAATGGAATCTAAAGGCCCAAAAAACTGTTACAGGTCTATAACTGGCCAGTCTCAAGTGTCAGTGCTGCTAATTCAGATTGTTGGGAGAGGCATAACGTTTAAATTATTGATATGGCTTGCGAGACAACTCATGCCATGAATACATAAAGCTAGTTCTTTGAGCATGTCAGATCACCATCATCCTATCTCGGATTAGATTGCACTGATAAATTGGTAGGGCCTATAAATATTACTGTAATTCAACTGATAAGCTTAAATTGTTGAACTTCTAATAAAGGTAATAATTCTAAGATCAGCACTCAATCACTAAGAGCGTCCACCATTGAAAAGTCGGCATCACTAATTGATAGTTCCAGAAGGACATTCCCAAACGTAGGCAGTCCTTGACTTCCCAGCGAACTCTCAAAATTATCAGAACACACCAGATGAAGCAAAAACTTTCTCAATCCCAAAAGTATACCTCACACAGTTTTAAAGATCTTACTACTTCCCTCTGAAGGAGCCTACTGCCACAAATGAGTGCATTAACTACTTAACTTCACAGAAGTCAAGTGTTTCAGAAAACTTTTCATGACCTTGATATATTCTCACCAGCAATTAACTTCCCAGAGCCTCTACAAATGGGTGCATTAATTACTTAACTTTACAGAAGTTAAGTGTTTCAGAAAACTTTTCATGACCTAGATATATTCTCACCAGAAATCAACTTCCCAAAGCCTCTCCCTCCTAATAAACTATTTAATATCAGAAGTGAGAGGCAGCAAATGATGAGGAAACAACATAAATACCGGCATGAGCACGGTTCAAGCAATAATAATGACAAACAAAAAACTGCAGCACTTTAGCCCAAAAAGAAAAAGAAAAAAGAGAAGAAAAACATAAAAGCATCTACTGAGAGTGTATAGTTACCTGATTGAGCATATTTATTCAATGACTCCCCGCACCCTGCCCGGGTTGATTACCTGATGGCTGGTGTATTCGAGAGAGGAGATTGGCTGCAAATAACAGAGTTGTCTTGTAACGTTCATTTTTATCAGCCTCTGTTTCAGCACTTTCCTGGATTACCCCAAATGGAGCAGTCTGAAGCGGCTGAGTTTGATGTGTGAGCTCCACTTCAGAAGGCAGCGGCATATAAGGCTGTGGCAGGGAAACACCATTAACATGAATTTGATTGGATAATGCCACAGGATATGCTGGTTGTTGGATAATAGATGAATTATAGGACTTTAGAGCATCTAATCGATTATCTATCCCCTGACCCCTCAAAATGTCCTGAGAACTCCCTTGTTGATAATGCTGGTTGATCTCTGGTGCCACTGAAACTGGTCCACTTTGCAAAGGAATTACAGGAGCCATTGGTTTAGTTGAAGTGGCACCTTGAGGTGTCAAATTGTTTGCGCGGTCCTGCATATGGCTGTATGAATTCAATGTTTGATGAAAATGGCTAGTTGTATTTGAAACTAGAGGAGCAGCCTGAGCCGCCTGCAGATGTTGCAGATGTTGCAACTGGGAGTTCATCTGGCTACCCAGCTGTTGAACAAGCTGACCATTGTGATCTAGGGCCTGATTTTCATGCTTCCAATGGGCGACGTTAGTGTCAACACCAGTAGCAATATTTGACGGTGGAACCAGCATAGAGGGCGTCGGGGGTAATGATGAAGCTTGTGAACCAGAAGAACCATTATTAGCAGGTAGCAATGAAGTTAGAGTAGCAATAAGTTCAGGCGTCAAAGCTAAACCAGCTTGGGATGCTACTGTAGTCGGTGGAACAGCATGTGCAGGGAAAGAGCTGGTCACAGGAACAGGAATTTTTGGAGGCAATTTGAAATCCTCAGGCAAAACCCTAGAATTATCCAAAGGTAAAACCCTTTCCTCCTGGGGAATAGCACTATATCCTCTTTGCAAGGTAGGCATTTTGTGTGGATCCGCATACTGAGGATGAATTGACCGTGGATTCATGGCTGTGCTACTAGGGACTACTTGACGAAACTTTAGAACTACTCCATAAAGACGTTCTGGTCCAGAAACTTTAAGAACCTTAGTCAGGAAATCAGATGGCGGCACCAAAAATAAAGTGGTGCCATCATCAAACTTTGCCACTCCAGCCCTGTCTTTTGAACCCAGATATCTCAGGAACTCCGTATACGAAGCAAAATCCTCCTCACTATCGGGCAAGAAGAAAACTATATTAAACCCAATAGCATCGTCATAATGTTTGCTCAGCAAGTCCAATCCAGTGCGTGCGGAGCAATTAACCACATCAGGACTGCAACAAAAGAATATCCAAAAATAGATTGAGAAGTTAACATAAATCATCAAAACAAAATACATAAAATTCATATTTTGAAAACTGATATTGTTTAAACATACGTTAGAATTTTCCCAAAAAGTGAGAGAACACCACACATATATTCAATAGAAAATAGTAACCAATAATCTGGAACTAGCAAATATTATCCAAGCAATTCCAAAAGAGTCAAAATGAAAATAGATTTCTTCAACAGTCAATACTTCAGGGTAGGATTGACACACTACCTCAGTTTCAAAAAGGGTCTGTTTCTCCATCAGTATTCCACTATTAATATGTACTTATTCAGTAAAAATGCTGATAGCTTTAAAGTAGGGTCACAAATTTTGAAATTTGTGTTTATGGACTTGGCATCATGAATGAAAGGCATATAGCTATATTAAAATCTCAAAGACGGCAAACATAGAGAGAGAGAGAGAGCAGAATGTAGACACAATCGTAATTAATAGCTTAGAACATCTACACCTGCTAACAAATAATTTAGAGAAAAAATTGCCCTGGGAATCAGCCAACAATATAATATAATGGACAGTTAACATTATTTTGAACATGAATAACCGATTCTCCAAAAACCTGATAAAATACTATATCATGCATGGTCTAAACTGCTTGTAAGATTGCCAATAGATAGTTGCAGTCGCTTCTCCAAAGACACCTATTGAAATATGTAAATTAACTACCTATTATATTATAGGAAGTCGGTGAACATGAACCAAAAAAAGGCTAAGTTTAAAGTATAAATCTAGTAGAGCTTCCAATAGATTAGGAGACAAACCATAAACTAGCCAACCAGTTCTCTTCAACTAAAAACTTTTTCTAATCGAAAGATTTATGCAAGTAGAACCAAGAAGCATGCATCTCAAACCAACCCTTAGCTCTATATCAACTCAAACTTTAGTAACAGATGTTATAAATTTGCTCAGAAGTCATACTCACATATCAGCACCAAGCCCTTCTCCTACAGGAACACATCGGGCACGACAAACAGGTGTTCCGCCCTTTGCAATAAGACCCCGCCATATGCAGTCACTTTCAGCATGGCGCTGTCCAAGTCCACTGATTGTGCCCCTAGTTAGAGAACTAGAAGCTCCACCACTACTCAGTGACTGCAGCCCATATTGCTCATCCAATCCACCAAGATTCTCTGTTCTTTCAGGAGGCAGAGCAGCATCAAACCTTGACCTTTTAGATTCTCTTTGAAGTTGGTTAGCATCAAAAACATCCCATGCTCCAGATGCTGATCTGTTGGGTACATTGAAACCTGCTGAAGGAGAAGAGACTATTCCAGGGGTGGGAGATGACCTTCTCCAAGTTGGTCCTCCCATCAGACTTTGGGGACTAGGGTTCTGCAACTTATGAGCAGCAGCCAAGTCAATAAATTCTGGGCCATGAAGTGCAGGTTCAAAGGTACTATGAGGACCTACGGGCGGTCTCATATATAGATCGGGTCCATGAATTCCAAGGGATGGTGGACGTCCAGGATTATTGCCCAGTAAAACAGGGTGGTTAAGACCAAGAATGTCCATCTGAACTGGTTGAAATGGATATTCACCAACTTGTCCTCTCTCTCCAGGAAATTCACTGCTAGAATACTCGATTGAAATCCGAGGATCATTAAAGAGCTTGCCCTGCAGTCCCTCTTTGGCACGCCTAGCTTCTTCAACACTTCTGAATTCTACAAAAGCGTAATTCCTGTCACTAAATGTCTTTATCCTCTCGATTTCCCCAAATAAAATCATGGCATTATGAAGCATGTCTTCTTCAATTATAACAGAAGGAGGATGTCTTATCCACAGAACTTTACTGAGCGGTGCATCTCCATATTGTGATCCTATTGGAAGGAATTGCTGCAGCAAACACCAAAAGGAGAAGTTAAAGGAAAACCAAAGATAATAGAAGGAATGATGAAAATGCAATAACACATACAGTCAATTAACATGGGAAACATGTTCGTAGGAACTAGCTGCTCTTACTATCTTCCATAAAACAAATCATAAGACCAGAAGGATCCACTTCTCAAACACAAAATTGCTGCCAGGAAGCTACTATAGAGGCCATGTATTCGAATTAATCAACTTCATCAACTATATTCAGATCCCAAGCATCAATGAAATTCCCACAATAAAGCTATACTTATCAAAGTTGGTACTTACATTTTTCCTTTTGGACCCAGAAAGACTAGGCTCGGGATAATTGTTCAAGGGATCTTGTCCCATCCAGCGGAAATCAGAAGGTACCATATTCCTACTGGGAAACTGGCCTTCCTTTGCATCTGGACCCTGCTCCTGTAAGATTTGGAAGACAACCAAAGTTTCAATGAAGAGAGGAAAGGTCACCTAACAAAAATTCAATCCTATAATCCTTAAGCATGGAGAACTGAAGAAACAAGTCACCAGAAGATCAAAGACTTTTCACTTTCCAGATGAGGACGCGAAAAAGAAATTTATACCCTGCAGACTATAATTTCAAGCTAAAAGAACATGTATAATTTTCATCCCAAGCCATTTGTAACTACCTACATTCACCATTCCGATTCATAGCTTCATTTGTGCAAGTCAGATAAATATTTATGCATTGTCAGGACTCATTGAAATCTTCTTGGCTACCCCCAAGAAGATGAGCTGTGTTACTATAAAATAATTACAGCACAGCCTATTAGACAGCAGCTAATGGATCAGATCATGACTTCACACACAAAATGGTCATGAAATAAATATGGGATTTTGGTATTGAGATATGAAGGGTCCCAGAGAACCACTGAATCAGCTTTTCGAAAAAATAACTTACTCTTCTGGAAGATTGTGACCTAAGAAAATCCACACGTATCTGAGCACCACCAATTCGCTTCCCATTCATACTTTTCAGCGCCTGAGTAGCATCTTCCAATCCAACATAATCAACATACGCAGTGTTTCGGTCTCTGAGGAATCTAAATTCCTGGATTTTACCAAATCTGAGGAACTCTTTCTCCAATTCTTCTTTGGAAACAGATTGGCTGATTCCAGCCACCCACAAACTCTTACATGGTTTAGCCTGCAAGACCGGTTAAGCATTACAAAGAGTGAATATGTTGATATTCGTACCATAGAAACAAATCAAGGACAAAAGCATAATACATATAGCAACACTTTTCAAAACTCTTACACAATGACCTCATAACTTGAGAAGTAACGCATAAAGGAGAAGACTTGACATAAACACGCCTTCTAACATTTATAAAGTCTATAATTTTATTGACTTTATATTAAGTCAATAACTTGCATGACTCTATATTTGCATATATTTAACATAATACAGGTTAACTTTAGATTTCGCATTATATTCGTCATCAGGTAATCCCAAACACGCCCTTAAACTTGTAAGTCTTGTGAAGATATCATGAACAATTTCCACATAATGGTAAGAGCAATCTACTTTACACATATCAAGATATCCTCAAGTACGGCTATGTGAACTTCATGAACAATGTTGCCATATATACAGACTCAGGAACCAAAATCAGATCCAGCCATAGAGCAAACCTTTATTTGTTGTTACTATGACGAATTTAGCTTACCAGCTAGAGCTGGGGTAGTTATTCACCACAGATCAAGCATAAAGCTTGCTAGCTATTTGATATTAGAAATAAGTATCAGAATGATTAGTAACTACTGTGCATGTGGTTCTTCACAATTCAAGCATAATTCAGATATAGGTCAAGTTTACAATCATGAAGCCTCAACGAAATTCAAAACAAGAAGTTTTAAGGAGCGCACAGTTTTTCAAAACAAAAAATTTTCCTCGCTAGTTGAGTCACAATCGACATTAAGTCATTAGCAGCAGCAAAGGCCTCTCTTGGTCAATAATGATGGTCATTATTTTTGGGGTGAGGATCCAGATCAGACTTATTTTTCCTCATCCAATTATTAGTGTTTGGGCTACCTATACCAATTGGCGACTTTTCAAGGGAAGCTTTTTCTTCGAAAGCTGCAAGAACTCTTCAGTTTTATAATTCTATCCTCTAGTTTATTTTATTGATATTAACAATTAGTTGAATCTAGAAACCAGCACATCCTTTCCGAAGCTGGAGAATATTTTTCATTCATTCAACCTTGTCAAAGTATATTCTTACAAAGCCATGTCAAGTTTATGGAGTAAAAGACTGCACATCCTCTAATTTTTTGCTTTAGTAGGGATGAAACAGAATTCTCTCTGAGGTTTTGATTAGTTGAATCTTGAACGCACGACATCCTTTCCATAG
The DNA here is from genome assembly GCA_019321725.1 of Paulownia fortunei. Classification (NCBI taxonomy): domain Eukaryota; kingdom Viridiplantae; phylum Streptophyta; class Magnoliopsida; order Lamiales; family Paulowniaceae; genus Paulownia; species Paulownia fortunei. The sequence goes on from CM033123.1 coordinate 13,061,403, forward strand.
CTGGAGAATTTTTGTCAACATGTTCGACCTTGGAAAATAAATTCTTACAAAACCCATTCCAAATTTATTGGAGTAAAAGACTGCTACATCCTCTAGTTTTAGCTTTATTAGGGATGAGACAGAATTACCTTCTTATTCTCATCTATACTCGAGGTTGTAGCAAAAGTCCATTTCATTTCGTGGTACAAAATACACAAGACACTACACAGGTTATTATGCATTGTCCTCCGCTTGTATGAAATAAACCAAAACCAAATTCATGTATTTTTGTAGGTGTGTTGTTTCCAGACAATATCCTTTCATTTCCAAAAGGCCGCGAATTTTCCATCATAAAGATATAATGAATATTAGCGCATCCCCAATTCCTCCAGATGTATCATTTACCGCCTTCTATCCGCAAGTTGATTTTAAATTTCATTAAGAAAGTACAAGTTCATTTATGGAGATAAACATTTGGAATTAGGAATCATATACTGTAATATCCTGTTAGACAGGGAAGTGGAATAAATCATGGTGAATTTTATCCTGAGTTTGGAAATCTCACAATCGACAGATGAACTGAACTCTATGGTAAAGGGTAATTTTACATTCAATTGCTAAATAACGTCCTAGGCTGTTGTTCAAAAAGGAGGAGTATATTTGTACAGCATGATATCTATTCCAGACCAGGATTCGGAAAAGTGAGCAGGTCTAGAAACCTTCTTTTATCTTTTCAGCACTACATAGGTTTTAAAATTATTGTGATAAAGTTTGATTTCCAACATAGACACTCAAAACATTCTGCTTTTAGCTTCAGCATCCCATGTTTATATTGTTCCCTCAGAGGTCAAAATTGTTTTGAAGAATAACCAAATGCTAGGACCAGGAAACCATATAAGAAAAGAAAAAAGCTTTATATTTAAGATGATGAAAGGAGATGCCGAAAAAGTTACGAACATTTAGATTGCAGATGCTGCCTCCATAAATACTATTTACAATAAAAAGAATGTTTTATCTGGAAAATCAATTCTCTCAACCACAATTCTAGTTTATAACTCTACAATTATAATGAACAAAGTATTAAATCTAATATAATTGTCAAGGCCTCAAAACGTTCCGGAATGTACACAAAGGAATAAGCAAAAACTCAATTGAAACCCTAATCCTGCACGTTTTTCGATTAGTATCCACTGTCGTTTGCTGAGGCTGAATACAGAAAGAAATTCAAGAAACCAACTCAATAGAAATTCGAGCAAGAAATTACACAAAACAAAGTCTCAACAAACGGAAAACAAGAGAAATCAATAAAAGTATTTCACCAACCGGCTTCGCAAACTCAATTTTTAAAGGATTTCCACGGAGGACGAGCCCCTGGAGACCCTGTTTCGCAGATTTCGCACCCTCAATTTCTTTGAAATACACGAACGCGTAGTTGCGGGATGGGTATGAGGTGACGCTGTCGAGTTTGCCATGTTTTTCGAACAGCGCTTTCAACTCGGCTTCATTGACGTCTGGTGATACGTTGCCGATCCATAAGTTGTTTGAAGGCGGATTCTCTCGCGGCGGATCTGCCCCGACGCCATGGCTCTGGGTTGGATTCGCCACCGATTTAAAGGGCGGTGCCATTAATGTTGAATCAAGTCGAAAATTCCAATAAAGAAACGCAAAAAGGGAGCGACGGAGATTTCGATACGGAGAGCGAGAAAGAGCAAAGGGGGAATTGGCGTGGATTAGGGTTAATCTTGGGGGTAGATTGTAGGGGGCAGGGTTCGTTTGGGGTTATCGACTTATCATAATCTGTGACGGATTCGTTTGATTTAAGTTGAACACAAATAATGGCTGTACAGCATTTTTACTTTTGGAAGTTTTATTTTGGTCCTCGAATTTTAGGATTGTGTCAATGTTTTCCCTCTATTTACCATTTTGATTAATTCAGTCCTTTAAATTTGGATAATCGTTCAATCTTCCACAAATAAAATTTGATAAAAATTTGCTTTAGCATCAAAAAAATTTTGCTTAACTGGCTTTTCGTGGTTGAGCTTAGGAGGAGCAGCACTCTGGGGACACATTACATCAAGCCTTCTCTTTTTTTTTTTTTTTTCCTTCTCAATTTTAGTTTGGTTTATATATAATGCATGTATGTAAGTGTTTCAAATTTATATTTTAGTTTTGAATTTTGAAACCATATGTATGCACAATTTCACAATCTTCACCAAAACATCCTTGTTTGGTGTTAATTTCTTGGAACATTTTTCTTTTCCCAAAAGGAAAACATATTTTGGGATTGCTATTCAAGGAAAATACGATTTCATTTCCTGAAAATATTTATCAATCATTACTTTGATTAAATAATTATATATCATACTATACTCCCACTAACTGCAATAAAATAATATTAACAAGATATATACAGTAGAAAATATCTCCGACTAAAACATACAAGTTCATTCTCATTCTCCACACATTTTTCAATCTCATTATCCAAAATGCATTCCCCCAATGTCATAAATAACACTAAACAAAGTTTGAGCTCCTCCGGCTATGTTTCTAGTAATTTTCTTTCTTGTTTTAAAAGTTATTTTGAGAAGATTCTATTAGGGAATGAGTGAAAATGGAAAATGTGTTTGGTGTACTATTATGAAAATATTTGATGTGATCTATTTCAGATGAAAACACATTTAGATCACTCTATTTCCAAATTATTTTCATGCTGGAGAAATGAGAAAATGCATTTGGTTCATTACTTGGGATATATTTTTAGGAAGAATGTCTTTACGTGTAGGATTTTGTCAAGTTAGTAGAGTAAATTCAAACTATTTATGAATTTTTATATGTATATATTTGATTATTTTTAATGTGTGTAATGCAATGAAAAAAGAGTTGGAAAGAGGGTGGATAAGATAGGTGATGAGTCTTTCAAACTAAGCTCAATAAAGTTAGGACTAGACTATACAAACTACTTAAGAAAAAGAAGAATTCATTTTGGAGCACATTTGGGAAGGCCAAAATGTGTTTTTAGGGGAATGGCTAGCCATTTAAGATACCTAGTAGTTAAGCATGTTTATTCTTCTATGAAGAAGTTTCACACAGTGTTTTTATAATCAAACTAGTGATAAAATTAATTTTGTTGGCGATCAGTGATTCAATCGATCAGAATAGTTCAACCGTTTGTTTGAGTGATTTGATAAAAATTAACTATACTTTTTTATTATATTATATAAAATGATAATATAATAGACTAATTGTTATGTACAAGGTAAAAAAGATAAATATTTGATGTATCCAATTATAATTTGTGAAAAAAGATTTAAAAGGTCTAACCCAAAAGGATCAAGTCACGGGCTTGAGAAGCTCTACGCACACATTTGTAAGATAAGCATATTTTAAGCAAGCCCAAAAGTATCTAATCTTTGCCCAATACAAAGCCCAAGAGGCTTAAAAAAATGTAAATGGTCAGTGAGGCCCGAGCCCAAATTAAACACCTATAAATACCCCTCTCCAAACCATTTTGAAGGTATGCAATTTATTTAGTTTTCTACAGCTTTAATTTCTCTACTTTTAAATTATTCATCTTGTTTTACTTCTAATTTGAGCGTCAGAAGATTTTCGTCGGAACAATTCCGGAGCCCTATGGACTTGTGTGTGTCGAGGCAGAAACTCATTTAAGAGTTGAAAGTTCATGAGGAGCCAACGTTTGAGGATTTGGATCCATACCACATCATTTTGGTGTCATTTGTAGGAAAGCTGCCAAGACATTGAGGATGCAGACCAAAACTAGAGCTAAAGAGCCCAGTTCTCAAGATGCCCCCGTGAAAGAAAAGCCGACAACAACGAAGTAGACCAGCCGTACGAACCACTTCCTCAGCATGACCTACCACCACTACATCTGGATAAGCCAACTCAACCAGTCGTGCTACAAATAACCAAAGAGACACTGAGGACAATGATCAATGATGCATCAGCCCAAGCTGCAACTCAAGCAATAACTCAATTTGCAGCTAACCAACATAGAGATGAACCCCTTTAGTCATCTCGCATAAGCTAAAACTCCATTTCTATTCCCGATAGGACTGAGCAGAGGCATGAAGTGACGAGGCACAGAGGGGCTAATACCCACAAGGATGTGAATAGTTGAACGTCCCTCCCAGAGCATAACTTGAAGCGATAAGATGAGACTAAGGCAACACGCACTATGCCATCGACCTTTCTGGTCGGGTCACGGATATAGATGGAGCATCGTCTCCTGTTTTTTGTAGCACCATCTAAGCGCAACCTATTCTTCCCATTATCTTAGCTGAGTCTCTGCCAGTAAGAATCAAGGTTGCCAACCTTATTGATTATGATGGATAATAAATTCATATTTTAACATATTTTTGTATCAAATCATTTATACTTTACTTATTTTATTCTTGTTGACATTATAATTTTAATAATATTTTGTCTTAGAGAATCAATAAATAAAAAGAAGTCAAAATGAAATAAAGAAGACAACACTTTCGTAAGCAAGTTGAAAGATAATATTTTATTGAATCAAAAAAGCATCACAATTAGAAGAAAATGGGCTATTTTTGCCTAAGTCCATCATGTGTAGATCAAACTATATACAAGAAATCACTTGGACTTTGTAATTGATTATTGAACTTGCATTAAATTTAAAATAAGTATGTTGTTAGACTTATGTAGATTTTGTATTTTGGGCATAACTCCATGTCCAAAAGCCCTATTGACCTGAATCTTACTTCATTTAAACGTTAATAGATAGAACTATAATTTTTTTGTTGGAAGCTCAATCCAATTCAGCCTTGATTAAAACAAAAAATTCGTCTAAATGTGTGTATTGTAAGGAATCTATTTATGCTGACACATTTTCTTAAATCAAGCATAACTTTCTTCCTAGTTGTTGGAATTAGGTGGATCAAGTTGAAAAATGAAAGTAACAAAAAAAATTATAACTTTCATGTCAATTATTTTTTCGAAATCAGCTGATTGCATGGACAAAAATATATTATAATATTTGAATTTAAAAAAGATATGTGAATTTAGAGCACATTTGAAGTGAATTTGGAGATGTCAATTCAGGCACTCTTCTACTATAAATAGGGGTTCTTGGATGACATTCAACACACACAAAATTTCTTAGAGGGGAAAATAAAGTGTTATTATTGTCATCCTTAGGCTAAGTTTTCTAATAGTAATGTAAGTTTTCTAGTAGTAATAGAAATGTATTTTCTAGTTTCTCTTCTATTTTTAGTCTTTAATACTTTCATTATATCTTTATAAATTTCATTTAGTTGAGAAAAAAGAGTGAACCTCTTGATAGAGAAAGAGAAACTATTATAAAGGTGCATAATATTCAGATGTGTTGTATTATTGTTTTAATTTTTAATTGAAATCCTCTTTATTTTGTGATGATTTTTTATTTATATATCACCAATGGCATAACAAATACTTATGTTTATTAAGCTTATTGTACGGTTCTACTACACCGACTGTTAACGTGAAATCTTGATTTATTGTAGACAAAGATGTGCATAAATACTTAATTCCATAATTAAGTGTTAGTGTTAAAACCCTTCTTGTTTAGTGGTGATTCTTTATTTATGTATCACCAATGGCACAATAAATATTTTGGTTCATTTAGCTTATTGTATAGTTCTACTACATCGACATTTAATATGAAATCTTAATTTATTATAGATAAAGGTGTGTATAGATATTTAATCTATAAATAAGTGTGGCATTAAAACCCTTCTCATTTAGTGGCGATTCTTGATTTATGTATCACCAATGACACAATAAATATTTAGGTTCATTTAGCTTATTGTGCGATTCTACTACACCGACTCCTAACATAAAATCTTGATTTATTGTAAACAAAGGTATGTATAAATATTTGATCCCATAAATAAGTATTGATATTAAGAGATAATTTACAAACAGTAAGATAATATTATAATTACCTTAATGTAAAAGTTATTTGATGACATCTTTCTATTAGAACCTTCATTATGTATGTATTTGAATATTAGCATTTAAAAGAGGTAAAAAGAATAAATAATCATTCATCTATCCAAAACTCAAGAACGGATCTCTAATCCTCCATACTTTTATTACTTTGATTTTTAGTTACAACCTAAATTTTAATTTATAATCCAAACTACATCCAACCCATCTTTAAGAAATATAAACCCGAAAACTTTAAACAACTTACCTGTGGATCAATCTCGAACTCACAAAAAATTTATTACTTGACACAACTTGAACTTAGGTTTGCAATCTTAAAGTTGTAACAATGGAACTGGTGACCCTCAATAGCACATTGACAAGTTCTATGTTAAGGTGGGCTTGTATAACTTAAGCAATGCCGTTTTTTGTAAGATTTTTCGCACCATGCATTCAAAGCGTGTGTTATGGTGGTTCAACCAACTATCTGCTGGTAGCATAACTAGCCTTGAGCAACTGACGTAGGGGGTCTTGCATCAATTTTCTATTAATCGAAAGTACCCGAATACGATTGCACATTTGTTCGCGGTCGCCCAAAGAGATAGGCAACCTTTGAGGGACTACATCAGATGTTTTGTTGAGGTAGTGCACGAAATTCCCCATGTCAACCATGAGTTGCTCGACGGAATCATGCAAGAACCTTCGCCATGGAAGGTTCAAGAAATCTATTGCGGGAAGACCCCTAACACACTGTAGGAGTTCCTTACCAGAGCGAAGAAGTACATCCGTATAGAATAAACCACACTCCAAGAAGTAAGAGTAAAGCAAGAGATGAGGAGAAAGGAAGCAAGAAGCAAATTGAAGAGCAAAGGCACACCCCACTAAGATACCCACAATACACTCCGCTAAATTCTTTGATCACGGAAGTCCTGGTGATTGCGGAACAACAAAGGATCATCCAACCCGGGAAAGCTGAAGGATGATCCCAAGAGGATGATATCCAATAAGTACTGTCACTACCATCATGATCGAGGGCCAACACCACGAAGTGCTTTCATCTAAGAAAGGAGATCAAAAAAGTCATAAATCAAGGCCTTCAGCCTCCTCAAGAAGACTACCATTAGCGTGGCACTCCCCAGATGGAGGATGAGTTACATAGCCACCCTAGCTTAAACCTAGAAAATGATAATCTTCCAATTGCGGAATCATAACCATCATCTCAGGAGGACCATCTAGTGTAGGCTCGCTCAATGCTAAAGGGGCACTCCTCAAGGCAATGGAATATGAGGATGAATGGCACAAGCACCGACGTGCCACAAATGTGCTACCAAGGTGATGTAAAAGCTAAGTAGTTTGTTGAGATCGTTTACTTGAGTTTTTGCTTTAACATTTTTCCCCAAAGTAGAATATTAATTATATTTGAGTTAGTAATATTGACCTTTTCAATATAAACTTTCATTTGAATCATTAGTAAATTTGTTTTTCAAATTAACTCAATGTAATCTACTTGAATTTATTATTTCTATACTTCGGGGATCATAAATACCTACCTATAAGAAGTTGTTTAGAAGACTCATGGTGGCGCGCCCACGTGTTCACCTATAAGAAGTCTAAAGGACTCGTGGTAGACATTATGATGCTAACCTGTAAGAAGTCTAAAATGACTCGAGTAAGGCATCAGGAAAAGAGACACCTGGCAAGTTACCTAAGTACTTGCTTATAAGAAGTCTAAAGAGGCTCATTGTAACTTATCAAAAGCATCATCCAATAAGAAGCTGCATAGATCAACTCATGGTGATCACTTAGTACATCAATTTGTAAGAAGCTGTCTAGCACAACTCATGGTGATTTAATGATCCTCAGAGAAAAGAAATATGATAGTTGATTAATAACTCATCACATAAGGATGTAACTTCAAATCCTAAGTCTTAACCAAAAGAATTCACCCCTTCAAGCAGTAGTGTCTTGGGGGGCTCTATGATTGAGGAAAAACTTCCTCACCCTAATATTTTAGTGTGGCGGATGCACACCCCACGACAAAACACTTGCGAGGTTAGGGGGAGTCTCTTTCACCTAACCTCTTCCAAGGTTGAGAGAAAGCTCTCTCGACTCAGCACTTATGATTCGCGTATCACGAATAAGCTCCTGGCACTATTCAACCATTTTTTACAAAATATATCCTCTTTGGTTTAATCACCTATGAGATAACAAGTCTTGAATTTGATAAAATAGCTCAAGCAAGAATCTTCAAATACAAAGTGGGGACTCATACATCACCCAAACTTTAATGAGGTGTTCTTAAAAAAGTTTATCAGAGTACTCATTGGACTCTTTCACCAAAATAAGAATAAAGGAAATTGTGTATACAGTTCTAAAATCTATCTTTGAAGTCCATGTATACATACATATATATATATATAACGAAGAAAGAGAAAAAAGAAGGAAAACATCTTCATTCAGGTCGAGCCACCAACCAAGTTGAGTGAAGGAGCATCGACCTGACTCATCCCGCCGGCTACATGCTTATCGTGGTCGACATCCTACTGAAGAAACGAGCCCGCCATCGACATGGGCAATAATGGGAGGAGACTCTTGGCTCGACCTAACTCATCCCAAGTTGAGCAAAATTATAAACGAATCCCAGGTCAAGCCTGGAATAAGCTCGTTGTCACCATGGGTAGCTATGGGAGAAACCATCACAAGTCAAGCCTAAAAGCTTGACTTGGGCAGCCCCATTGCCAACTTCTCAACCTGAGTAGCCCTGTTGCCAACTTTTATTCTACCATTCCAAGCATTATTTTCTAAAAATAGAAAAATTATAATTGAGTCCCCAAATGAAAAATGGGGGAAATTTTAAATAAGTCCCCGGATTACTAAAAATTGTAAAAGTAATACTCTTCATGTTAGTAAAATTGAAAATTACCACTTTGACCCCTTAAATGATGGAATTTGGCCAAAATCGCTATGACCTTCATGTAGAGTTTTGCTCAGAAGGCCGTTTCCACCTGAAAAAGTAGTATTTTCTGCCAAAAATGGACAATGTTGATTTTTTGGTCAAATTACGCTAGAAATCTTTAAACAATTTATGTCAATAAAATTTTTATATGTATCTTATCTGCAAGTTAAGTTTAACCAGTCAATATTTTTTACTCTCCGCTAACCCTCTATCTAGGAACTTACCCGGGAGTGGGGGGCTATATGATATATCCAATTATAACTTGTATCCAATTATAATTTATGGAAAAAAAAAATTTAAAAGTCTAGCCCATGAGACGAGCAAATCCACGGGTTTGAAAGGCCCTACTTGCACATTTATAAAATAGGCATATTTAATTAAGTTCAAAAGTATCGTATCTTTATCCAATAAGACATACAAAGCCCAAGAGGTTAAAAAATACGCAAATGGCCCATGAGGCCGAGTCCCAAGTTAAATACATATAAATACCATCTTCCATACTATTTTGAAGGTATAAAAATTATTTAGTTTTCTACAGCTTTCACTTCTCTGCTTTCAGATTATTTATCTTGCTCTGGTTCTGACTTGAACGTCGAATGATTTTCGTTGGAACAACCCGACACCTTAACGACTTGCATATATCGCAGGCAAGAACCCATTTAAAAATTAAAAGTTCGCGAGAAACTGATGTTTGAGAATTTAGATCCATACTACATCAATAACCAACTAAAAAACATATATAACAAATTTTAAAATTCAATAACCACATATATATAACAAAATACAAGATTTAGAATTCCTAAAAAATAAAAAATCAAAATCAAAAAAATATAATTCTGACCGATTTGGCGAATTTTTGACCTGTTTAACAAGATTTTTAAATTTTTGCCCCCATCGAATCGGACCGAGCATCGAATCGTGATTGAACCAACTAGTTCAATCCGATTTTAAAAATATTGGTTCCATACATCGCGATATATTAATATATGACTTATGGTGGTGAAGGTGTGGAAATTATTCACAACCTTTATCATTGTCTACTCCCAGAATTACATGAGAGAATCTTATATTTTGAGTCTTTACAAGGTGCTTTAGTCAAAGTTTAAAATGTTTGGAAGCGTTTAACAACTAATTAGTTTGTCTTCATTCAAAAGTGAGCAGCCTTCCTGATCAAACTACATACATGCAGTTACAGACAGAGTAAAGGGTTTTCTTACCATAATGTTATACCCATAGTTGAAGTACAAATTTTGGCAGACTCGAACTATGGCTTCGATTTGAAGTTTGAACAAGGATGTCTGGGTTGGGGGCAGTTGGAGGAGGGTGAAGGTGGCACGACCTTTTTGTGTATTTATATGGATGATGGGTATGCATTTGTACTTTGATGATGGTGGATGCGGTATCTTAACACAGAGGTACAATTCTAAGTCATTTTTCTCATTATCGCTTACTAAGCAGAAAATTTGAGACTAAATATTAGCAATTATCAATCCTTCATTTTTGTCCAAACCAAAAGGACTAATAGTTGAAAAGTGATGCAAATACGACTTCTAGCACTCAAAGTCATTATCTAAGAATGAAAGAACCAATATTATGTCTTAAAAGAATCTCATCATTTTCACTGAAACTTGTAAAAATTTTCAACGACTTTGAAATACTTGTTTTTTGAAAATGGGGAAAAGAATATGACATTATGTTTGTCACTATTATACGAATTAATTTATTTTGATTCATTTTAGAATATAAAAGCTACTAGCTAATGCTAAATCGCGTGAACACTTTTCTTCTCAATATATACTAAAATTAGAAAAATATTCAGATTTTATCTCTGAGATATTATTGAAAATCATTCAAAATGCTACAAAATTTTGTTGCCTCTTTGACCAAAATGTTGTTAGCCAATATGAAAGCCAGGAATAAAAAAATGTAAACATAATATTCAGAGTATTTTCTCACCACCCTCTATAAACAGATTTCAGGACATGCCCTCGTAGATGAGTTGCTTAGAAGTCTAGCATTTATTTATATTCTTTCTATTTGTAACTCCACTCCAAAAACTGAAATTTTAGATACTTGGAAGTTGGAACTTTCCTTGCTGTCCTCCTATTTATAACTCCACTTCAAAAAATGAGGCTATGGTTATTTATGTTTCTCTAAAATAATATTATTTTTAATTTATTTTTCTAAAACACATCCAAACATATATTAAACTGATCAATACATTTTCCTTTTGTTACGTCACATTTTCAAATACATTCCAAACACCCAAAACACATCCAAACATGAATTTTTCTATATAAAAGTTAATGTAGAAACTTGCACCAATCCAGAGTGTCTGGTGATGAAAGATAAGTACTTTCCAAAGAAATCACCATAGCGTTGAGAATACTTGATAGCTGAGAATATAGCGTTTTTATCATGGAATCTTTAACTTTTATATCCAACCATCAACAGTTGAGAATACTTGATAGCCGAGAACACGCTTTCCATACAATATGAAATATTACTATAAAAGAACACTTTAAAGAACCATGAGAGCAATAGATTAACATTCTTTATAGACGAGATTTCTCATATCGATCTAATCTACGGAGGCAAGATCAAAAATAGCTCAATACAACTGTGTCAATAACACATTCCTTTCCTATTCCCATATTTATTTATATATTTTGTGAAATCAACTATTATGCTATTCAAATATTTATTTTCAAATCCTTTCCTTTAGTGTGAATAATAAGGCGTCAGCCCTTCCTATGACCCAGTGCAAGTGATACCACACACGGGTACCTCAAACATCATCTTCACAGCCACTCCACACAAAGTAAAAAGATTTGCAGCGACCAGTCTGTTTGAAAATCCAGCTCAAAATGTCATTAAAACAAAATGCGGTTAAGGTAATGTTCTACTTTCTTATCTGAGATATACCAACAGTTCAGAATCTTTAATGGTATGTAACACATTCATAAGGAGATCGACTAGCACCCAGAATTTGAGTGAAAGAAGCAACTCTTAGGGTTATCCAAGCTATATCCTCGTAAACTATAGAAGCTAAAATACATATCTACAGAGGTTACACTATTACAGGGGTAAAGTTACAAAAAGAGTTGATGGCCACAGCTCTCATTGCCGACTATCTAACAAAGTATGTTGGTTAGATCCCTTCTCCACCAAAGGCATTGGCAGTTTCCTTAGCAACAAGATCATGACCTTTCTAACAATGCTGTATGCAACTCTTGCTATCACGTCAATTTTCTCCTCATATTGTTCATACACGAAACATAAAGTGAATGAAAAGATCAATGCTGCAATTGTTTAACCATAATAAGAAAACGATTAAATGAATATCACAAGCAACATCAAGCACATTTAATCAAAAACAAAATCAAACATAATTACAGTATCTAATTCGTACCCAAACCAATAGCCATGGTCAAGTAATGGGGAACGATCAACTTACAAAAATACAGGAAAGCTGACACCTGTATGAGTTAGAAAACAAGTTAGATCTGTCTACGACAATATCACAAGGAAACTAGTAATGAAATAGAACAATTTATTTCATTCCTTTTCTAATCTATATTCCATTTCACAAGGAAATTCCAAAAGGATCAACATCTACGAGGGGAAGAAAACAACATTTGGCAGTATTGTTGATGCTATCATGTAAGGCTCAAAAAACCAAAACTTAGAAGTGTATATATCAATCATTTTTAAGCAATTTAACTAAAACTCACTAGTCCATAAACGCTTCAACATAAACTTCAAAATGAATAGAAAAAAGATGCAGTTATCTTACCATAAATACACAAAGCCAATAAGCTGGCAAACTCAATCCAATAAGTTGATACATAATAGATAAACAACAGGTACAGTCAAGTGGCACACATATTGAAATTAATGAGAAGCAGAAACCATATTTCCTACAAAATTGATCACACCGGGAAACTAGAAGTCCCACTCAAAATTTACTTTCATACAATTCAGATTTCCCAACAACCAACAATTCTTTCAGTATTTCAAAGAAACTAGAAAAGAAATTTCTTAGGGCGACGAATAACGCCACAGTCAAAAATTTTATCAAAATACTTACAATATAGAAGGGTAATATGAGGTGCCCAAAATCTTGCATGAACCATCAATTATAAGTATTTGAATACTCTACAAGTAGTAACCAAAGGTCGTATTGCATCTGAGCATAGTTTCACTATCATGTTAAAAGTGTGAAAGAAAGGAGAAAACAGAGAGGAAGGAAAAGGAAGAAAAGGAAAGGAAAAAGGAAAATATTTCTCAAGAGGAAGTCTCAAATAAAGGAAAAATTTACAGAAAAAATTTTTAAGATAAAAAGGTAATCATGAAGGAAGATTGTTAAAGAAAGAAAGCCTTCAATTAATAATTAAAAAAAAAAGCTTTAGAAAAGGAAAATACTTTTAAAAAGGACACCCTAAGCAAGAGATAAATAATGGAAAACAGAATCCCCATAAAATTTTAAATCCATCAGAAATAATGGAAGAAATTGCAGTTGACAAACTTAATGACATTATAGTTAGTATGTGACTGTTCTACCCTTCATTTTAAAAGATTGAATTAATTCATTCTTGTCATAACACAATTGTTGTATTTAAGAGAAAAAGTTTGTATATGGATAATAGACAATAGATACAATCAATCTAGAATCATGCCAAACAATTTGCAAGGTAATTTTTTTTTATGGTTTTCTTTTCAATCTAACAATAATTTCCATAAGTGATCTATTTATTTATGAAAAGGTAATTCCAGAAGAAAGTAGCATAAAGTTGACTTTCTTTAGTTCCTAGAAAAGACATCCTTTAATGGAAGGAGAGAGTAATGACATTGCTACCATATTCCTTGCAACTCTAGTCCTTCCATTGCATCTCAGACAGTGTTTGATGGGTATCTCAAGGCGTCATCTCAAGATAAGGCATAAGCATTTTTAATTCAAACCCAAATTAATATTATAACGTGTCATTACTTTAGATAGCAAAACCAAGTCAAACTTGTAAGCAAATATTATGTCACGATGAAACTATATCTTCAACTGTATATATAGCACTATATGTTTAACAGGCAAGCAATAAAACATAAAGTTAATTCTCTTTTCCATCTTCTTGGATATCTTAAATCTTTCTCCAAAATATCACCAGTTCTTGAGGACACTCTCTTTAAAAATCCTTAATCGAAGTGAGAATCTCATGTAACTTTTACATTTTACCCTCAAAAGTAATGGTTAAGAATGGGTGTTATCCGCATCAAGCATTTTAAGCCAAGGTACTTTTAAAAACTTAATTGCATTATTTCTGGACATCAGAAGAAGCAAATTTGAGCGTTCAAATATAGATCAAAGGACTAGATGGTATAAGGCATGAAAGGATCACTCTCAACAATTTGCCTCATAAGGAGATACCGTGCTCCATGTTTGATCAACAAGCAGAACTGGAGTACTTGTAGGTGTGTTGTCCATCATGATCAGTACAAAAAATGATAAGGTCAAGGATTGCTCCAATTCAAACCCCACAAGCAAGCAAACAAGAAACCACCTAATGAGCAAGTGAGTCCACAGAAAAACTCCTTGATATAAGGTAGTTAACCAAATACTGATCCAAGAAGCTATCTCAATTTAAAGTCAAATTTTGAAAATATAAAAGATCGTAAAATACTGAATTAAGGTACGGTACACTCATCTAATACCTGATATTGAGATTAGTAATAATTCTACTGCCCCAGATTTTCAACAAAGAGAGAAAGCAAAGGGGTGAGGTTTAGCTAATTCAGACCAGATGATCAAACAAACTCAAATTAGACCTAGTTTAAGTCAATATATACCTTCAAGAAGGTAGACCAATCTTCTCCTTGAGCCAATGACCTTGTTAGACAATCCAGTTTATCCCACATGCATTTCATGGTGAAAAAAGAATTTCGCATATCAACTTCCGAGATCTCAAAAAACGATGATGATAATCTAGGAATTCTAGATCCATATCTGTAGAAAATATGTGAGTGAATCAACCAACATGATATTAATTAAAAACACCGAGTTACTAGGAAAATTAAAAAGGAACATTTATACTAACTCGCTCATACAGAATCAGAACAGAAATAATGAACTACATAGAATAGATGTTGCTACAGAATCACATAAAACTATGAAAATCATTACATGAATTAAAGTTGAAAAAAAAAAATTGTATCACACAGAATATAGCCCCCATCTCCACAACAGGAGAAACTAGTAAAATGAAGTATAACAAGCTGAAAAAGGACAACGCTATAGAAGTATTATATCATGAAAACTTCCAGGATCTAACTTACCCACTCAATGGTAGAATGTTATGCCCACAAAGCAACACAATGGTCAGCAGAAAAAGCTTAGCAACCGATGAGATAAAAGTTCTCCCAGAGAGGAAAAACCAGTGATACAGGAGAGCAAGCACCAAGAAACAAAAAAAGGTTTTCTTCTCATCTCTCCACAGCAAGATATCTGCAACTGCAGTAAAATAGTATAGTGTCACTAGGGTGAAAAAACAAGAAAACATTACTCAATCACTCTTTTCTACAGCATCAAACTGTACACACAGATAATATATTATATATGTGTGTGTGTGTGCATGTGTGTGTGTGTGTGAGAGAGAGAGAGAGAGAATTAAGTTGCATAAGGCACAAAAATCCACCAAATGAAAGCACAAACTAGGAAAGTTCAGATAGCTTGTTTCAGCCTAGGGTTGGATAGGAAGGGCTCATGTTAGCCAGTAAGATAAAGATTCAGCTCATCAATGCTGGTCATATACACTACCAGAAATATGCTGTTGAATAACAAGCTCATTGATTAACAAGGGATTCAAGTTCCCAACATCATCCAAGTACTTGAACACATAAAGTGTAAATATATTTGAAAAATGATTGCAATATAGTACCACAAACTGGAAATAATACTAACCTTCTCCACTGCCTAACAGCTTCTCCACTTTTGACGGTTCGTTGGAGTCCTTATATCTCATGAAAGGCGAGTCTATTCCCAAATGGGAGAACGAATCAACAGTTAATTTCACCGCCTCCTGTGTCAAACACCACCTCCACTTCAAGACATGTATCTAGTATGTAAATCTACTCAGATTTGGGCTCAAAGTTCCAAAGTCAATGAGCAAGCGATAGCCAAACCTCAAGAAACTTGTAAACCAACAATCTTCATTCTACGAACCACAACGCAGAAACAAGGAAAAATATATACAATAGCTGACAACGCTCTATTTTCCAAAATAGGTGGATTGCAATCAAATCCTAGAATCGAAAAATCTTGTTTTACGTTAAAAAAAAAAAAGCAATGACCTAGATCAATCAAAAAGCTAAGCAATTTGCAAAACAACTTGTAGTGGTTCAAGCCTGACTGGAGAGTTCTGTATAGCAAACAAACCAACTCCAAACTGTCTGTGCTCAACTCGTTTAAGGTCACAAACAATGGACTTACTCTAGCTCATTCACATGGAACTGAAAATTTTACTTTCTAAATAATTTATAATGGAAATATTTTTCTAGAAAAAAAGGAGGTTTCCTTGTTCATTTTTTAGGGCATGATTGAGGAATAGGATCCAAAAGTCATGGTAGTGTACAGTTCTGATAAAAATGCTGGAACTATCACATCATTGTGCGCACCCCCACCCCCCCCACCCTCCATCTTAATAGGGCCCTTTCTTAAGACCAATAGCAACTCAAAAGTGAGTAAGATTACTAAATCATGCACCGCACCTGTATCAATAAAGATGATATCTGTCCTATGCACACTTCTTTCTTGCTAATACCATTCACAGTCAAGTCATCAATCATAATGAAGGAGAGAAGTTGTAGACATCTCAACAAATAGGAATGAGAGGGGACCTTGCCCACAAAGTCATAGTAAGCAATTTGTAATTTCTACAAGTAAGATACCAAGTAAGCAATTCATTTTTGAGTAGTCCTTTATGTTATTGATTGCTACTTCAATTGGTATTACTTTTTAAAGAATCTCTTATTGAGTGATTGAATTCATTCAGTTGTGTGTAAATAAAATACAAAATACAGACATCCTAATATAGGTAAAGTACAAAAGAGTAGATAAGGAAACTATCTCTACAGAATTACAATCAACTCCTCTTAATACACCTGGAAATAAATGTTTCAAATAGGAAAAACTGGGATGTCCTAGTCTAAGATGGCAAAGCATTATTTTGTCATAAGTCATCAAATGTCTTACAAAATAAAAGCTTATTTTCCCTCAAAACCATTTTATTTAATCCATAGTGATGTGTGGGAGCCTTTTAAAATTCATACTTTGAATGGAAAAAGATGGTTTGTGACATTTATAGATGATCACACGAGAATTTGTTGGGTTTACTTGATGAAATCAAAATATGATGTAGAACAAATTTTCAAAGACTTATATACTTCTGTTGAAATCAAATATCAAACTAAAATCAGTATTTTAAGAACTGATAATGGTATTGAATATTTCAATGACTGTTTGGAAAAAAAAAATTGAAGGAAAAAGGCATCCACCACCAGGCTACATGTAGGGATACACCCCAACAAAATGGTATAGCTGAGGGCAAAAACCGTCATTTATTAGAAGTGGCTAGGTCCCTCATGTTTTTCATGCATGCGTGTAGGAAAGTATGAGTTATAATTACCTATGATTAAGGTGTGATTTCTCAAATAGAGGATTTGATTGACCTTCCTTAATTAGAAGATTGATTTGATTTGATTGATTTGATTTGATTGAGTAGTTTCCTTATTTGTAGTTAGGATTGATAGTATATAAGTGACCCTTGTACAGAATTATAAACAATAGAAATGATTTTATCTTCATTTGTCTTCTCTATTTTTCCACATGGTATCAGAGCTTTAGGCTCATAAACCCATAAACAGGGAATTATATTTTTTGGCCTTCATTGCCGTTTCTCTCTTGGCCTTCATTGCCAAGCCTCGCCAGAGGGCCTTTATTGCCCATATCCATTTCATATTCTCTCCAGTAGCCTTCGTTGTTGCTAATTATTGAAGGCCTTAATTGCCAAATCAAAACTCACAACTCTTTTCTGTTTTCTACCACCATGTCCAAGATAACAGAAGAAAGGACTCAAAAGCACATAGAACTCAACAAACAGGAGATTGATAGATTAAGGAACTTGTTACTGACTCTTGAGAAACCTTCAGGTATTTCTTCATTTGCACGTTCAGGTGATTTTCCCGTTTCCATTGGATTAAATGTCTCGGATGAAACTTTTGCTAATTCTTGGATCATGGATTCAGGTGCTACAGATCACATGACTCATTCATCACAGAAATTTAGCACTTATAACCCTTGTCCAAGTAATAGAAAGATTACCACTGCCGATGGTTCACTAACCACTGTTGCAGGAATAGGAGATGTTCCAATTAGTCCTACACTTATATTGAAAAACGTTCTTCATGTTCCAAAGTTGTCCACTAGTCTTGTTTCTATACAAAAACTTACTCAAGATTTGTGTTGTAATGTCATTTTCCACCCCACTTACTGCGTATTTCAGGACCAGGATTCGGGGAAGACGATCGGACGTGCTAAGGAACGGAACGGGCTTTATTATCTCGAGACACCAAGCAATTCGAGTGTCAAAATGAGCAGGTCACCTTTGTCATTTTTTTTCTGAGCGTTCTTTATCCAATAAAGAAAAAATTTGGCTTTATCATCGTAGACTTGGACATCCATCATTCAGAACTCTCAATATTCTATTTCCTTCTTTAAGTAAGGGGTTAGATGTCGAAAATTTTCATTGTGAGGTATGTGAACTTGCAAAGCACAAACGAGTACCATTTCCAATTAGCAACAAAAGAAGTTCAGTTCCTTTTTCCTTAATCCATAGTGACATTTGGGGTCCTTCTCCTATTCCAAACATTTCTGGAGCACGTTGGTTTGTGTCCTTCATTGATGATTGCACTAGAGTCTCTTGGATTTTTCTGCTTAAAAACAAATCTGATGTGAGTTTTGTCCTCCCAAATTTCCATATCATGGTTCAAAATCAGTTTGGTGTCAAAATCAAACGATTTAGGTCAGACAATGGTAGGGAGTACTTCAATCAGGTTTTAACTCCATACTTTCAAAAGGAAGGCATAATTCATGAGTCATCATGTGTAAGCACTCCACAACAAAATGGAATTGCTGAAAGAAAAAATGGTCATCTTCTTGATACAACCCGAGCATTTCTGTTTCAAAACAAAATGCCTAAATCTTATTGGGGGGAAGCAGTGTTAACAGCCGCATACCTTATAAATAGGTTACCATCTAGAGTCTTAGATTTCAAGAGTCCTATGGAAATACTTTCCAAATTCTACCCTAACCTACGTACTTCAAACCATCTCATTCCTAAGATTTTTGGGTGTGTGTCTTATGTCCATGTTCATAGTTCAAACAGGGAAAAATTAGATCCAAGGGCAATTAGATGTGTTTTTGTGGGCTACTCTCCAACTCAAAAGGGATATAAGTGCTACCATCCACCTTCTAAGAAGTTTTATACTTCTGTAGATGTCACTTTCCACGAAAAAGAATCATACTTTTCCACTCTTTATCTTCAGGGGGAGAATACAGTTATGGAAGATAAGGACTCCTTTCTTTCCGATCTACCTTCCTCAATAACACCGTGCTCCCTGCTCCTTCCTCGTCAACACCAACACTTCCAACTCCAACTGAGTTTGATGATTCTATACCTAAGTCTCTTGTTGAGCCTGATGAACCCTTGCATACTATTGAAACCATGCCTACACAACTGTCCCCATTTGCTGAAGTGTACTCGAGAAAGAAAGCTTCAATCCCGGAACTTGCACCAGTTCGAGGATCTAACCCGGACCCTGGAAATGAGGTAACATCTTATAGCTCTCCTTTACAAACTGAATTAAACTATCATTCAAATAGTAACTCAGATCTAAATGTTCCTATTGCTATTAGGAAGGGAACTAGGGAGTGTACCAAGCATCCTTTGTATCCACTTTCACATGTTGTGTCATTTGAAAATTTTTCGCCAACTCATAGAAGTTTTCTTACAAATTTGAATAGTATTCACATACCTACCAGTTTATCCGAGGCTTTATCTAATGAAAATTGGAAACAAGCTATGAATGTTGAGATGCAGGCATTAGAAAAGAACAAAACTTGGGAGTTGGTGCCATTACCTGCAGGAAAAAGACCAGTGGGATGCAGGTGGGTGTACACAGTGAAATATAAAGCAGATGGGTCACTAGAGAGGTATAAGGCGAGATTGGTAGCTAAAGGATATACTCAGACATATGGAGTGGATTATCAAGAGACGTTTGCTCCGGTTGCCAAGATGAATACCGTCAGAATTCTATTATCCTTAGCTGCTAATTATAATTGGGATTTGCAGCAATTTGATGTAAAAAATGCATTTTTGCATGGAGATCTTGAAGAGGAAATTTATATGGAGATTCCATCGGGATTTGGAAGGAACATAGCTGCTAATCATGTGTGCAAGCTAAAGAAGGCGTTATATGGGCTTAAGCAATCTCCAAGGGCATGGTTCGGAAGGTTTGCGAAGGTTATGACAAAGATGGGATACAGACAAAGTCAAGGGGATCATACGTTGTTTGTGAAACATTCAAATTCAGGGGGAGTGACTGCTCTCTTGGTATACGTTGACGATATCATCATAACAGGGAACGATAAAAAAGAAAGACAGGTTTTGAAGCATTATTTGGCCAAGGAATTTGAGATCAAGGAATTAGGAAGGTTGAAATACTTCCTAGGAATTGAGGTTGCGCATTCAAATAAAGGAATTTTCATCTCCCAACAAAAGTATGTTACAGATCTTCTCAAGGAAACCGGAAAGTTGGGATGTAAGCCAGTTAGCACACCGATAGATCCCAACCACAAACTTGGAGAGGCTGAGGAAGATGTTGCTGTGGATAAAGGAAGGTATCAACGACTTGTAGGAAGACTAATTTATCTCTCTCACACAAGACCGGATATAGCTTATGCAGTAAGTGTGATTAGTCAGTTTATGCATAATCCAAAGGAGGTTCATTTGCAAGCTGTCAACCGGGTGTTACAATATCTTAAGGGAACTCCAGGGAAGGGTATCTTGTTTCGAAGAAGTACAGGGCTAGTACTTGAAGCATACACCGATGCAGACTACGCTGGGTCTATAGTAGATAGAAGATCAACAACCGGGTATTGTACCTTCCTTGGTGGGAATCTTGTAACATGGAGGAGTAAAAAACAAAATGTGGTGGCAAGATCCAGTGCTGAAGCAGAATTTCGAGCAATGGCCCAAGGGGTTTGCGAGTTACTATGGTTCAAGATCATTTTGGAAGATTTGAACATCAGGTGGGATGGTCCTATGAGACTTTACTGTGACAACAAGTCTGCAATCAACATTGCACATAATCCAGTACAACATGACCGAACAAAACATATAGAAATTGACAGACATTTCATTAAGGAGAAATTAGAAAGTGGATTGATCTGTATCCCTTATATGCCTACTCACTACCAGCTTGCAGATGTACTGACCAAAGGTTTAAGTAGTACGGCATTTTAAACGAAGGTTTCCAAGCTGGGAATGGAAAATATCTATTCACCAGCTTGAGGGGGAGTGTAGGAAAGTATGAGCTATAATTACCTATGATTAGGGTGTGATTTCTCAATTAAAGGATTTGATTGACCTTCCTTAATTAGAAGATTGATTTGATTTGATTGATTTGATTTGATTGAGTAGTTTCCTTATTTGTAGTTAGGATTGATTGTATATAAGTGACCATTGTACAGAATTATAAACAATAGAAATGATTTTATCTTCATTTGTCTTCTCTATTTTTCCACAATGAGCCTATATATTTATGGGGTGAGGCTGTCTTAACATCTTGTTATTTAATCAATAAAATGTCTAACCGTGTTTTGAAGTATGATACACCCTTACAAACCTTAAGAAAAATATTTCCTACAAATTGGTTAATCACAAATCTACCCTTGAGAGTGTTCAGTTGTACTGTGTATGTTCATATATCTAGTCACCTTCAGAACAAGTTAGACCCTAGGGCTGAAAAATGTATTTTTGTAGGATATGCTTCAAATGAAAAGGGGTACAAATGCTTCAATCTAATTACTAGGAAATTTCATATAACCATGGATGATAACTTTTTTGAGAGCACCCCATTTTTTAGCAAAACTTCTATTCAAGGAGAGAGAAAATGAAGATCAGTTTTGGCAAATTTCTCCAATCCCAAATATTTTTTCTCTTAATGATACTCCTATTGTTGGGACTGAATTGTTTGATAAGGAAAAAATAGGAGAGCCTAATCCACCTATGTCAAAGCATTACAAGCAGGGGGAGAAACACTCCATAATAATAATCCTTTTGAACTACGTGTTTATAACAGAAGAAAATTTCATCAAACTACTGGAGAAAATCTAGCTACCCTGGAAGAATCATCATCTCTGTCGATCCCTCAAAGTCCAGGTATATCAGATTCAATTCCTGATCAATTCATCTTGCTGATCTTGATATTCCCATTGCTCTTAGGAAAGGAGTTAGAACCTATACTAAACATCCCATTGCCAACTTCCTATCTTATCAAAAAAAAAAAAAAAAAAAAACTTCCTATCTTATCATAAAATATCTGAAAAATATAGGGCCTTTATTTCTAAAATCACTAACCAGTTTGTGCCAAGAGATGTTCAGGAAGCTCTTAGTCAGTCAAATTGGAGGACAGCAGTTTTAGAAGAAATAAATGCCCTTAAAAGTAATGGAACATGGGAAATTGTTGAACTCCCTGAGGGAAAGAAGACTGTGGGTTGTAAGTGGGTATTTACCATAAAATGTAAAGCTGATGGAAGCATTGAGAGATACAAGGCACACTTGGTTGCAAAAGGCTTTACACAAACATTCGGGCTAGACTACCAAGAAACATTTGCACCAGTGACAAATATTAACTCAATTAGAGTCTTGCTCTCCCTTGCTATCAATTCAAGCTGGCAATTCAAACTGGCATCTACAACAATTAGATGTGAAAAATGCATTTTAAATAGAGATCTGGAGGAAGAGGTGTTCATGAATCAACCACCAGGATTTGAAGAAAAGGGAGACAGTCAAAGAGTTTACAAGTTGAGAAAATCTCTTTATGGACTCAAGCAGTCACCGAGAGCTTGATTTGAGCGTTTTGGAAAAGCAGTGAAGGGTCATGGCTATACACAGAGTCAAGCAGATCATAAAATGTTTTTTAATCATTCAAGTGAAGGTAAAATTGCTATCTTACTCGTTTATGTGGACAAATTATTTTAACTGGTGATGACAACTTGGAGATTGAGAGATTGAAGATGTTACATGCTCGGGACTTTGAGATTAAAGACTTGGGAACATTAAAGTATTTCCTTGGTATGGAGTGTAAGATCAAGGAAAGGTATATTTGTTTCCCAACAGAAATATGTACTGGATTTACTAAAGGAGACAGGATTATTGGGTTGCAAAGCTACTGAGACTCCTACTGATACTAATTTAAAATTACAGCTGGCTAAGGTCGAGGGGATCATTGATAGAGACAGGTTTCAATGTTTGGTAGGAGATTGATCTATCTCTCCCATACACGCCCAGATATAGCCTTCACTGTGAGTATGGTCAGTCAATTCATGCACTCACCTGGACAGGAACTTTGATGGTGTTTATAGGATCCTTAAATACTTAAAGGGAACTCCAGGAAAAGGTCTCTTATTTGAAAACATAGGTCATTTGAAAGTTGAAGTTTACACTGATGTTGATTGGGCTGGAAGTGTGATAGATAGGAGATCTACTTCTGGGTATTGCACATTTGTTAGAGGTAAATTGGTTACATGGCGAAGTAAAAAGCAAAATGTGGTTGCTAGGAGTATTATTTGTATGCCCTACATTCCAACAAAAGAACAAGTTGTTGATATTCTCACTAAAGGACTACCAAGGAAACAATTTGTCAAGTTAGCGAGCAAATTGGCCATGGAAGACATCTTCAAGCCAGCTTAAGGGGAGGTGTTGGAAATCCCAGAAGTTTTTGGTCAAAGCAAAATTCTAGGAGCTAAATGATTTAATTCCTTATTTATTCCTAAAAATCTGTTGACAAATATTATTGTATAAGATAGTTTCCTTATATACTCTTTTATACTTTCCCTATATTAGGATGTCTGTATTTTGTATTTACACACAACTTAATGAATTCAATCATTTAGCTCCTATAATCTCGCTTTGACCCAAAACTTCTGGGATTTCCAACATTTTTTCGTAGAATGGTTTAAATATGAACTTGTTGGGGTTTGGCGTTGATCTAAATAAGACCAAGTCAAGCTTAACTGATTTCACCATTACGACTTTCAACATAGTTTGAGGCTCAAACTAAATCAAGCTAAGATAGAGCTTGACCTCAGCTCTTGTAGGTACTCCAAAAAGAGAGCACGAGAAGACAATGCTCTGTATTACAAATAAATATTAGGCAAAAGGTTTATAGAGAACATCAAGGATGAATACTTACTTCCATGGAAACAACTGGTGAGTATCGAATATGTTTCTGAGCTGCGGAACAACTAAAAGTCCTTGTGCGTGAAGCTAAAGCAGCAACATTGTAAACAGAGACACATGGATCAAGCTTTCTGGAGTCCGACTTCACATGCAGCAATTTTATAAAATAAACAATACAGTGGACTACCCAAGCAGGAAGACTGATGACAGGCCTGCAATCAGATATGAACAAAATGCAATTCACCAAACAATAAGACGATTCAGCCAAGTGCAGACCAAAGGATCCAATGAAGCTACATTAAGGGACATCACATTTGCAACACAAAAAATCTAGCACCAGACAATAGAAGCTGCGACAAATATTACTACAAGCAATACCTACACTCCAACTTTCTCATTGTGGACAAAGGGGAATAGGGCAGAGGAAAAAAGATAACCTGCATAATTCATCGGGTGCTACAAGACTTCTAATTCCAGTGGATAGCTAAAAAAAGAAAGGGAAATAGAGAATGCATGGTAAAAGCATAAAAGTCAAAAGTATACCAAGGAAAGGGGAAAAATTATTCTCAGTTATTAACCCAATAAGAATTCCTTCTCATTTCATCTATAGTCATTCACTCAGAGAGCATAACATTTCAAATACAACGAAGGCTTTAACTTAGAAAACATGCTCTTAAAAAAACCGTCACTGAATATTTGCATGCAAAAAAAGACCTCCCGAGGCCTCATCCCTGATTCTTTCAAGCATGGTACACTTCTTTTCTTGCACAGGTCAATTCTAAGGAACTAGTTACAGAAGGTTCAAAATTCCATTCTTCCTGTTTAAAGATTTCTTCCTTGAGTTTGAGAAACTTGACTGTAACACCCGACACTTATATATTGAAGGGAATAGTAAAATATTAAATTTATTTAAGTGTCGTGTTTGAGTATAGTGAGTAAGAGATGTGGGGATGCAACCGCACTATGATATTAATTAAAGGGGTTAAAACAGTAATTATAGAATTTAACACCAAACCCTTAAGTTGTCATCTGTTGATAGCGTTAGTTAAAAATGGGACAGGAAATATTTGGTGTTTAATACGTAAAAGTATATTATGAATTTTTGTTAATAGTCACGACAAAAAAATCGGTCCAAAAATATCAGAACGGATAATATACGAATTTGTAAATGTACAGGTACGCTAAAAATGCCAATAAATTGTTTGGGAGCAAAAATACGGTTTATTTTGATATTATTTTTTCATATGTCATGCTTCACTTATATTTAAATCATCAAAAATTATTTTGTCTATGCGATGACATAATTTAAATTATAATTACGACACAACTTAAAGACTATTATTTACTAATTTATGAATTTTAATATTTTTAGGATTTTTATTTTTTAATTGTATGATATTCAATTAATTTTTATAAATAATTTTAATATTCTTCTGTTTTTATATAAATATTATGAATATTTGTTAGAGTGTTTTTCATCAAGTATAATATGGAATACATATAATACGCATACTAAATGTTTCACCTCAAAAGTACCGATTATTATTTTTTAACTTCGGAATGCGTACGAAAAAAATGAGTGTATTTCAATTATTTGTATGTACGTGTACTATAAGTTATAAGATGAGTTTTTATCAATAGAGGTTGATAAAAGTAGAATAAAAGCCAAGGAAAGATCAAGGAGACAGCTATAAATAGGGCACAAGACGGAAGATGATGTTGAAATCTTGGAGAAGATGAAGGGAAGAAGAAAAGGGAATATCAGCTTTATGCTTAAGGTAAAACCCCTTAATGTTATCCCAGACTCGATTTATTCATGCATAGGCTGTTTTGCATGATCTCTCTCAATTCACTGTGTATAAGAGACAACTGGTGGGGTTACTGTTGATTACAAAAGAATTTGAAACCAAACTTTAACGTAATGGATTATAGGGATTTGATAGTGTCAAGTTACTAAGATTACAATTTCTTATGTTGTCAGTTGTATTGGTTCAGTTAAGATAAAAACAGGATGATATAGTGATAGGTCAATCAGTTAAAAGCCTAAGCATAGGACCTAATCATGGGTTAAAACAGAAAAAGGTGTGGGGGATGCAATTGCTCTAGGATATTCATTTATAAATAAAAGGCAGACACCCCCAACCTATAGGGTTAATTGCACCTTGCGCCCCCAACTGTTGCAAATGTGCATACGATCACCAAAACTTTGTTAAATGTGCTCAAACACTCCCTATTCCTGTTTTGCAGCAGAATACTTTGGGCATGATGCCCTCTGATGCTTTAAAAAAAATGTGCATTTAGCCACCTACAATATTTTAAAATGTAGCACTTTATCATAGAGTTCTTATTTGGTGAAATGAAGTAAAATATTTTACCAAAATATTATCGTGTGCCAATCAATTCCCAATATATCACCATCTCAATCAATTCAAGTTATCTTATAATTACAAAGTTATAAACTAAGTTTATGTGCTAGGATGATTAAAAGTCATTTTTAGGGTTCTCTCTCCAAACAATTGTTATGGTATATATATATATATATGTATATCTTTGCTTATATTAATAAAGGGGTATGAATCATTTAGGGTTCTATTGAATAAGGATAAGAAAGGCGACGCTAGTTGAGTGGATGTTGGCAACAAAAAGTGTAAATCTTAGTGCTCTCTCATCTATTTTTGTGTGTGGAAATTCTGGTTTCGTGTGGTCATTTATCTTGATATTCTGTCTTATACCCATTTTCTTCAAATGGTTGTATTACGGGATTTATCTATTTATTTTTGTTTCATCAATTATTTAACTATTTTAGGGCTTACTTGATCCAATTAGCTGAGTATTGGGTTATTCACTGGACTGTCATGCTTATGATTCCACTAACGTTTTTCAGATATTGAGGTGCAGTTGTTTAGGAAAAAAATTTGGAGTACTGGAGGTCTACAAAAGGAGCTTGAGCTTACTTTTATCATGATTAGAATTGTTTTCATAGAATGGATATTTATATTGGAAATTTATTATTCTCTTGTGACTTGGTGACTACTTAAACAATGTAACTTTCTTTATGCTTCAGAGATTTAGATTTTTAAAATTTACTATTATTTTAATTTGGTGTTGATTAATGATAAACTATACTGATTTTATTGGTTATACGGGGTATAGATGTTCTATACTAATACTAATGAATATGTTGAAATGTTCGTAATTTGGAGGTTAGGCTTGCACACTTTTGGATGTTCCCTGGAGTTTGCAGCGATTGTCATGGTCCCAGGGTTCATGGCGTAACATTGACTTTTTGGAGCAAGAATGGTCAAGTCTCATGAAGATGCACTAGGATAAATGACACTAAATCTACTTGGCTGAATATAAAATATAGTTTGTCACGAACTACAAGGGCTATCACATTATCCATGAAATATGGTGTAATGTCTAACAGCCTAACAAACAAGAAGTTCTTTTAGTGGTCAGACTTAAGAAATGTGCAGCTTGGATGAAGAACAATGTGGTTAACTAAAATGGAAGACATATTTTTGGAAGAGATAGCAATAGGTCCGGTTCCAATGGGGCAGCAAACCAGACCCAAACCCAGACCCGACCTGACCCGTCTGGGGCGGGTTTGAGTTGACTAAACAGGGTACAGGGCAGGTTACTCTTCTATGTTTCTGGACCTAGTCATGTTTGGGTTGGGTGATGGGTTTTGCTAAACCTGCTCCAAACTCAAGCTGTTTTTAAATTAGAAATATATAGATATTATACACATCCATATATGTGTAATAACAATAATAATCTGATTATAGGATTTTCCTCAAACAGTCGTTCCAACCTACCGATTTTCCTCAAACAGTCGTTCCAACCTACCCTAATTTCTCAGTCACTCAACTTCTCTTCAGATCTCTCCAGTCAATCTTCTCATCCTCCGCTAGCGACCACTACTGCCGGCGTTACGTGTTTCCCAATTGTATCACACCCAAACACACGGTCACTGTATTACCGGTCCAGTAAGTTAGACTGGCAGGCACCAAAATCAACCAAATACATCATCTTGTAATATGTAATGCTTGCTTCTGTCATTCTACAGCTAAAGGGAACACAGGCGATTATCCCTTAGATCGATTGGCTTGTGGATTCTGTTATATCAGTTTATGAATTCTCTTCAAATCATCAAAACAATTTTGAAGAAAAGCTGTGAATAATTTGCAGTGGTGGTCATGTGCAGTTATAAAACAAGATCTTGATTCCATCATAATCAGATTGAACTGGTGAACAATGCTTTGTGAACATTGGTTATTAAATTATTTACTAATGTTCAAATTTTAATTGACAAGAAAGCATTTCAAGTTTACTGGTCACTGAACTCTGAGCAAGCAAATCAGATATCTGGCAATGAAGATAGTGAGCACAAAATAGCTTTAAAAAATTTGAAGTCAAGCGAAGGACTTAAACGAGCCTAAGGGGTCTGCCGGGTTAGACCCATTGGTTCATTGTTTCAGGGCAGGGTGGCGTTAAGGCAGTGTGGGTCTCGGGTCCAATTAGGAGTCAGCAGGGGGCGTTTCAGGTTTTGCTAAAACCACCCTTTGCCATCTCTAGTTTTGGGCTACACCAAAACATGCCTTTTAATCTAATACGTAAAGAAAAGAAAACTTAGAAAACTTCGAATTACTTAACATATGATGAGACAAACCAATTAACTTAAGATAGG
Organism: Paulownia fortunei; assembly: GCA_019321725.1. Classification (NCBI taxonomy): domain Eukaryota; kingdom Viridiplantae; phylum Streptophyta; class Magnoliopsida; order Lamiales; family Paulowniaceae; genus Paulownia; species Paulownia fortunei. The sequence continues at coordinate 13,090,483 of CM033123.1, forward strand.
AAACTGGAGGGAAAAGTGCAATACCTGAAGGTCTTGGCCCCACTTGCCCAAAAAGTTTATCATAATAATATATATGTGTGTGTGTGTGTGTGTGTATATATATATATGAATAGTTGAGAAGCATAAACTTACAAGAATAGGATTAGAAATCAAATTTTCATAATAAAATTGGTGTCTCGTGACTCTGAAAAATAAATTATCCAGCCATCTTACATCAACTCCCAGAGTTAAAAGCATATGCACTGTGTCAATTGTTCATAATGCAGCATAAATGCATTGACATAATTTTGTTTTCATCAATTACTTCCCAGCGAACTTTTAAGTGTGAATCATGAAAAAATCATAATTATAAGTCAAACAACCTATGAACATGCAAAATAAGCATCCATTGCAGGAACTATTTGTTTCTAATGCAGATTCCATCATATCAGACAACAATAGAAGATTTTGATACCTCTGATAGCCCAAGCCCTCCAGTAAAAGAGATGCAAATTCCCAAAATTCCATTGGCTCCAGATTAGTTATAAAAAAGACCTACAAAAATTTCAGTCCAAGATATTCTTTCACAAGAAGTGAAAGTAATAGACAGCACAAAGAGCACCTCAGAATTTGAGAATACCTTTCCAGACACAGTCTGAGAACTTAGAGATTCTTCAGCACAGATATGAGCATGGGCAACATTATCCACATAGGTGAAGTCTGACAAATTGTTTCCACTTCCTATAATAAACTGAAATGAGAAGCCTATTACTAATTCAAAAAAAAAAAACACATGCCTAAATCAATTAGTAAAGCAAGATGCAACAAAGGAATTGCAGAGGAAGGCAATAACATTCAAATCTTATAAACTACAATCATTCCATTCTAATGAAAAATATGCGGGTATTTTCACATGTGAGCAGCCAGAGTAGCATGGAAATACTGCCAAAACTATCAGCAAAAGTAACATATGAAATCTAACTAACAGAACAATCAAACAACATTTAAAAGAAAAACAACAGTTGCAAAGTAATTATGAGTTCGTAAACTAGCTTTCAAACCTTAGCCCAGTTGGATTTGGCCATATTCACCAGCAACGGTAAGAGTTGTTTATCTCCAGATCCAAATACATTGCAAGGGCGAAGTGCACATGTTAAAAGGCCATCAATATCATTTGCAAATAAGATCAGTGCCTCTGCTTGAGTCCTAAGGTCAGTGACCATGTCCCAGAACTGTAGCACAGGCATGCACAAAGAGAGAGAGAGAGAGAGAGAGAGAGAGAGAGTTAGAAGTCATTGGCAAAAAGAGAAAGAGAGAATAACTTCGGACTTAGTCATAAACTAACCTGACCAGAATATGGCAAAGACTCGTCTCCACCACGTATATCATGGGCATCATCAAAAATTACATCAGCAGAACTGTTGTATATTAGCCTTTTAACTTTACATTCTCGACAAGCATTCACTACATTTTTTGCACCTGAAGAATTGAGGCAATAAGGACATCACTACAGGATGAAAAATGCAATATGGCACATTAGTTCATTTTATTACCTTGCTTTGCAATGAGATATTACCTTGAACAATGATTTTGTAGCAAAAATAGAAATCAGAGGAGAATGAATCCATAGAGTCAGTATAAAATACAACTGAAACACCTTCAATAGCTGCACGGATAGAACAAAGTGTTACCAGGCAAATTTCTGGTTAAAAAATAAATAAATAAATTGAGGTTCCAACTTTTTAAACTTAAAAAGAGGCCTTAGCAAGGAATATACTATAAGATCAGAAACCAAGAGTCAAATCTAGTGAAAGCAAGTAGAACTAGTAAAACAGCATTGGAGGCACAGTCGAGGCAGAACTGCATCTTAAATGAGTTTTTTGAACTCAATTTAGGAAAAGGAATAAAAAGAATAAATAATGAAAGCTTCCTATAAGAAAGATATCTTGTTAATGATCCTCATAACATACTCCTTCAGCTTGAGAAGCTTCTTGTAACTAGATTGCTCTCCGGAGATAGCTATGGCACAATATGTACGCTGACAGTTTCTGATAAATACAACTATGATATCCATTTTCATTAGATGGCTAAAAAATTTAAAGATACAGCAAAGGCATCTTATCCAAAAGTTGTTTCGAAGTCCACAGCACAACTACATAGAACTATGAAGCAAATTAAAAGTATAATTCTACTCTGAAATCTTTCACTTCCTTTACTTTTCTTTTTTTCCCCATCTGAGTGAAAAAAAAAATTGAGAAAGGTCTTTACAAGTTCTATGGTTGGCTTTGCAAGCCATAAAATTAATTAAATTTTATTGTGAGGTATATTCAAGTGATTCATTAAGATAATCCAACTACAAAAAAATTGTAGATGACCTAATAGGGAAACTATTAAATACGTGTGAAATCCTTTCTCTACATAAGAAGGTGCCATTGCCTTTTATGCTATTTATCTCAGTTTTCCTTGAACTACCGAGTCTTATCAAATAAACATCAGTAAAGGAGGAAAGTCAAAAGTAAGTTGGCCAATAAATTCATATAGCTAATGTCTTGCATCCTATAAAGCCTTCTTTTTTTGGTGGGGTTTGAGTGGGGGGGAGGGGAAAGTAGTATAGTAAAGAAAATGTAGAAAAAGGAAAGAAAGAAAAACCTAAAAACAAAAAATTTATAATCTAACCAAATATACCGTAACAGTATTTTATAAGCAATTTCATATTTTATAATATGTATAATCTCATATCTATAATTTTATAAAATTATGCTTGTCTTCACACATTTAGAGTTAGTTTGTTAGACTTTACATAATATTGGTATTTTATCATATCTTTTGGTAAAATGAAGTTATAATATGAAACATATAATATTTCTAATATAAATTAGAACAATAATTGATCACAATTATCAAAGTTCAATATCAGATAATAATTATACAATTAACTCAAATACATTGATGTGCATATATGTGCATTTAATTGAAAATAAGTTATGCCGATAGTGATGAAGATATCATAAAAGGGAACCCAGGTTACAGATACACATCAAGAATATGCAAATTGGAATTTTAAAATGTAAATTACATTACAAATACCTCTGCATCATGTAACGTGTTCTGCTCATATGAATTATCACCCTTCAAAGTTCAAATCAGCTTTCAATAGCTCATTTATGATTGGCTGTCAAATGTGATTTATGCCAAAAATTATGCATGACAAACCATCATAGACACACATATACCATATGAATTTTATTCACCTCTAAACGATGAGAAGCTCACTCAACATCATCATATGAACACACATTATTGCAAGAGAAAACAGTACATTGCTCGTCAAAATTCAAATCAAACCAAGATAAAAAGCCAACATCGTCAAGAACCCACCCTACATAACAACACTTAAACAAATACACATTAAAAAAAGACCGTCTAATGAACCCCAGCACTCTACAAGCATCAGGTATTATGTCTTACCCTATATTGACGTTAGCATTGTCATCACAATACTTGTCGTAATCAATTGGTTGTTGATGTTTGCATTTAATTATTGAAATCTTATTGCAATGATGTAATTAATCACTTCACTGAAAAAATCCATTCTCGTCTATTGAGTTGTCTAAATCTTAAACCATCCCATAGTGAAAAATCAAACGCCAACATTCGCATTAAACAAACGCACATTATTAACAGATTCAAAATCACTGCCGAATAAAACGCGTACACCGAATAAATACCTTCGATGATTTGGGATTTATGACGCACATCAACCTGGAAATAAGCAGCGCGGCCGGAGGCGAACGCGTCTGCGAGAAGCGACTCGGAGGGTTTGAGTCCGGGAGACTTCGCGGCATCGGCTACTCTGACGATCCAATTGCCAAGTCTCAGCAGCCTCTCGACCAAGGCGCGGCCTATAAATCCCCTGCCACACAATACAGCGCACGTTTTCAACTCTCTGTCGAAATCACCATCGCCACCATTTTCGTTCACCATTTTCGAGAAATCGTGGGCAGATGAATCAACAAAATCAGAGAGAAGAAATTTGTGTGAGAGAGAGAAAATGGTGGCGAAGAAAATGAAGAAAGAGTTACAAGAAGGTGGGGGGAAAGGATCGTGTGTGGTAGGCTCCACCGGAATCAGCCCGCTTTGCTTTTTCTATTATTATTATTATTATTATTATATGATCGGTATGGAGGAATATAATGGTTCAAAATTATTGTAAATCATATAATTAGTATAATTTAATATTTGTAATATTCATTTGCACAAGAATGACTATTTTCTTCCATAAGTTTAGTTATTCTCGTTCAATCAGAACAAATTAATATTTATTATTGATAGAATTATTTTTATATTAAAAATATATTTAAAAAATTTAGAGATGAAAAGTAGCATTTAGGCATGTTTGTCAAATCACAAAATACTACCCATTAATATTTTTATAAACCCAAACTCACCCCAAATTGAGATATTGGATCCATTGATGTACTTTATAATTTTAATAATATTTAAAAAATAATTTTTAAATAAAATATTATCATATTTTTTAAAAAAATGATAAAATAATATTATTAACAAAACTAATTAATTATAAATATGTATACGTGTTTTAATTTTTAAATATTTTAAAATTTTAAATATATTTATGACTTTTATATAATTATTTATTTATTACTTCATTATTTTTAATAATAAGAATATTATATCTACATTTTATATTTGAACATATATGACATACACATACTTTTCATAAATGCATACATATAAATATATATCACATAAAATATATAACAAATAAAAATATATGTAAATATATAACAAGTTCGATTTTTATTTTATCCAAACTCATTCACATCCCTAGTAAAATTAAACAAACACAACAAATCCATCATTGTTATTTTTATTAAAAAAAATTATATCAATATGAGATTTTATCTATATTCATATATGTATATATGTATATTGTTTAACATCAGCAAAAACCACAATATATTCGTTTATATATAATATATTGAATAATAATTTTATTTTTAAAATTTTGTACTAAAGAGTAAATTTCATTAATATTATTTATTTTTAATTACCGATCATGGAATTTGAATTAAACAAATCATGAAGATTCTATTTCTTTTCCATTATTCGTACATATCAAGCACGATAATCTATATTCATATTATTCATTTCCCATCATTATTCTATTTCGATTTAATTTCCCTCTTTCACAGCCCTTGTTATTATAATCATTACTATTTAGAGGTATTAGGTTTTAATTTTTGGGCGTATCTCTGGTTTTTTTTTTTTTGCTTCATTTGTGCAATTCTAAATCTTCATTTTGAATATAGTCTTGGCGTCAACTTTAATATTTCTTTGTGTCAAAAAAATTAATTGGGTTTTTGAATCTTTCAAGAATTCATTAATTTTTATGTAACCCTAAACTTTTATATATTTTGATTTGTAAACCCTATTATTATCCTAAATTAATAATATATTATATCTTAAGATATTAAAATCACTTGGATTATCCATTAATTCTCAGCACATTAGTTTTTTAAGATACAAAAATCAACTACAGGCATTTTTTTATAGACATTGAGATAATTAAAAAATACCTTTAGTCCTTAAAGTTTAAGCTTTTATTGAATCACTTCAATTGATTTCTATATATCATTTTCTATTTTTCTTTCCCTACTAATTTACTAGAAAATTGATCCATTTTTCTCCTTGTCTCGAAAGGTACAAGACTTGTGCAAACTCATGCATACATTTTAAATAAAAGCTTTGTGTAGTCTTTAGATTATGGATAGGATATACATAAAATATCATAATTTTGATCCTTTCACCGACTAATTCCACTTGTTATGAATCAATATATTTATTTATTTTTTTCAAATCAATGATTGAACTCAATATTTCCTACTCAGCATAATATTTTCAATTTAATAGAATATTAATACTCGATATCTCCAACAAAAATATACATCATCCAACAGAAAAAGAAAATCTTTCATTAGTATTTCATTATGAAACCGTTATCCTTCTATTTATTTCCATAACTTATATCCATGATACTCTATGTAGTTTAGGTTATCAATAATGTCAAGTTTATATAGTTTATTATTATTATAAAAAAATAAAATAAATTAAATAAATAAAATAAATTAAATTAAAAAACAAAAAACAAAAACACACACACACTACAAGTTTGGTGAACCTATCCATCAATCAAATTGCTTTCCAACCAAAAAAAGTTAGAAAAGTCTTTGGATATATTTTCCACTTTTGAAGTTACTCAATGCCTTTTGCTTTTCAGAAGATCCCTTTGCTGCAAAGATTAAGCACTTTTCTTCACTGGCTTTGAGTAACATTTTTCAGCAGTTTTTGCTGCTTTTTTGCTTGCAGAGAAAGGCAATGCAGTCCCCAATAAGAAAAACATATTTTTATTTTTATTTTTTGTTTTCAATCCTTCACTATTTTTATTTTTGATGATAGAAACAAATGCGATATAAATGCAGTTGGCTCGATCTAAATAATTTAATATTTTTCCAAGCTTTTTTTCTTTATGTATTTACTTTATGAAATTTTGCTTTTTCTTTTTGTCACGAAAGAGAAAAGTGAAATAAAAAAAACAAATTATTCCTTATGCTTTTTATACTATTATTCTACTTTTTTGCACTTTACATCTTGTCAGACCAGTGTATATAGGATTTGGTGAAAGAAAATGAGAAGAAAAGGCAAAATAAATGAAAATTAATTTCCATCACAATTTCCTGTTCTTTTTAAGAAAAGGCAAAATAAATGAAAATTAATTTCCATCACAATTTCCTCTTCTAACAAAGTAGTACTCTAGTAAGTATTAATTTTGTAAAACTTTTTGGACAAAATTGTATATTGTGAAACTAAAAAATGAAAATTAATTTTTAATTGAACAAACATCTCCAATTATTATATCCATATGATTTTTTTCCTTATTATTTTTCTTTAAAACCAAACACGTTAAAAGATTTTTATGAAGTGTTCCTTTCCAGATCCAAGATCCAATCATCCAAACGGACAAGACTGCAAAATGATTTCCCAAACAACACCTTGTTTGGTACAAGAGTTTTGGCCAGAAAAATAAAAAAAATGCCATAAAAAGCAAATTCGGTTGTTTGATTACTAGGAAAAACAGTAATGCTATATTTAGATCTTGAATTTTGACGAGGAAGAGAAAAATAAGCACAAATTAGTATAATTTGAAACGAAATGAAAAATATTTTCCTAAATATTTTACTCATTAAAATTTAAGAACCAAACATTACACGAGACTATTAATAAACACCTTACATGTAAAATCATAATAATCTTCAAACTTACAATTCAATTGATCATAAATTCAGCCTAATTGGTCATGAATTCCAATTATTTAAAGGGAGTCAGACTAGTATCCTCTCTGCAACCCACCAAAAAGAAAAATGAAACATGAAAAAGGAAAACTCATTTCCTCGCAAAAATGTGAGGAAAATGAGAGAAGCTTGAACACAGGATAATTTACTCTCTTCGGCTCCACTACAAGCATCACCCTCTGTATTGTTTTCCCTAGAAAACCAAAACATTCTTGAGATTTTAAATTTCTTTGATTTTCTCTTCAATTGTTGTAACATTTTCTTTTCTCATCAAAATCCTTAAACCAGTTCAAATAAAATGTAAAAGACCAAAAAATAAAGAAAAAGGACACATCCATCACGAAACTGAGAGAAAAGAGAGAGCAGAACTTTGAATATTTGACATGTAACGGAAAACATAATTTTGGCATCAAGTTGAAGTGAAAGTTTTACGGGAGCTTGGGATCAAACACACTGCAAGCAATGGATCTACATGACTTGTATTTCATGCATGGATGAAATCACTTCTCTATACAATATGGCAAGTTATATGATGTCAATATGCCAAGTTATATGATGTATTCCAAATGTCATCTTCACTTCACGGATGTGTATGGTGGATTTCTACATCAGTCTCTATGGCTGGTAAAAGAATGCCAAACTTGTTCATTGAACCTAAAAGTTGTCCTTGGCTTGACGGATGGCACCTAAGGCCACTGCATCGTCAGCAGACTCAGGTATTTTCAGTGACTGCCGAATTTCCATACTTGAAGTCCGGAGAAACGGGTTACACAACTTCTCCTTTCTTAATGTGGTTGGGACCTAATGCACACAAATGTTAGCCAGATAGCCTCAAGAAACAGAAAATACAGTGACAGAAGTGAAGGGGGGAAAAACACATTTCATAGTACCGTAAGGAAATAGAAAAAGAGAACACAGATAATATAACTTGAAAAACTAATAATTAACCCTGAAAAGTTGATTTGAGTGTTGATTTCTACCCTTTACATGCTCTCTCCATGAAATAAAGCAATCTGTGTACCTTTAGTAACCTAGAAACATATACTATCAAGTTGAGCAGCTGCAGCAGTCATATCATTCATTACATTATACCCAGAAAACTTCCTGATTCCACAACAACACATTTACAAAAATTTTAACTTAAAAATTCACACAGATATGAACAGAAGAAATTTAAAAGAAAAATGTAGCAAAGCATTGAAATATTTCAACATTTTAAAACTTCATGTACAAAGTAGATGGGCTATATAGATAATACCGTTGGCAGGCCCTTGTTGCGGAGGTAAGCTATGTGGGTAGCATAAGACTGCAATTCCTCATTTCCGCTTTCTATAGATAGGGCAAACTTTGAATTACTCTGTCCAACATGCCACAGAATTATAGCCACATAGTGCGATTAGCTTGAGAAAATCAATGGGGACGGGAAAAAAAGAAAAATAAGAACAACTGATAAAAGATGATGCTTTACCAAGGTGTATTCATGACCAGAAAATACATTAGTATCATCTGGCAGTGACGTAATCTTCCTCAGGGAAGAAAGCATCTGTTGCACAAAGAATGCACAATCAGCACGTATTAAATTCCAGTTCTGAGGTTTCGAAGAAGGGGGAGGAGGGATATATTGGGATTTTACATATAAGTTAATCAATCCATCGAAAAGGAAAATGAAAGCAGGTAAGGAAATTTGAATAGTGAAAAACATGGAAGCATCAATGGTAACTGCTATTCCAACAGCTGCCAAAGACACTCTGCCCCTCCGGTATTTTTTGGTCACATTAACAACATCCCAGTGCAATATATTTCAAATATCTGAACACATGGTCTCAAATGCACCACCCACATTGCTGAGCAACATAACTTGAAATTGTCACAAGCCAACTGAGATTTTATAAAGTGACCAGAATACATGACAATGTTATACCAATTCCAGATAATCAACCATATTCAACAGAGAAAATCAGGAACACCAGGGGTTCAATCTAAAGGAGCAGTAGAATGCCATCACAGATGGAAGTCAATATAAACAGTATTTCTCCAACATATGTTCAAGATGTGAATTTTAACATTGAGAGCTAGCAAAAGAACAAATCAAAATACAATTACCTGCTGGGGAGTTCCTTCGAAAAGTTTACCACATGATAAACTGAACAAAGTGTCTCCCGTGAAAATTGACTTTGATCCGGGGAAGTAGAAACTAATATGTCCTGATTGCAAAGAACAATAAGAGGTAAGGAAATATAATAACTACTATGCCTGCTTTTACTTGAAAATGAAAGTTAGAAGGAAATGTTATGGGGGCACAATACATTTTAGAATACCCACTCTGCTAGGTGAATGAAAATAAAATGGTATGTGACAGCCCAAAAAGCCAAAACTGGAGGGCCAAGAGAGTAAAGCGGAATTTGGAGCACAATACCCATTGGGAATAAGATTTTCAAATGATTAATACAGGTATTGTTTAGCTTACTAATAAATTTATGGCATCTATGCAGTTCAGACAGCAAAACAAAGACCCTAGATTTGCCACCAACTCCAACAATAGAGCAAGGAAACTCACACACATAAATTACTCTTCATCTACTAGATTTCGACCAAAAAAGGCATATGAATGAAGCATATAAGTACAACCTCGTGTATGACCAGGGGTCGCCATCACAAGCACCTCATGGCTTGCAAACATCCATTTGTCTCCGTCATTTAAAACTATGTCAATACCAGGAATTCTATCCTTGTCTACACCTGAACCAATCACCTACAAGGATATACATAAAGGTAGTGTTTTGATATACTTCAACAAAGCAAACTGAATAATTATCAAGGGAAAATAGAAAAGATATATTGAACATGTATAATCACTCTCATATCTAACAGTTATAACCAATGACAAATCCTAAGGTAGAACTCCACAAATAAGCATTTATAGAAGTGACTCCAAAAATTGGTGGGAAATGGTGCACAACCACTGAGAAGCAAGCATGGCATGGGTCCACAAGAGGCCTCCACTTAGCTCACTGAGAAAAAGAAGCATCCAAGAAGTCAGTAGGCTCACAGAATGAAGATGAATTTTGGTTGTGTAAGGGACACTACATCAATATGTTAGTTTGACACCTTTACAACTGCTTGATCAAGACCCATATCAGATTGCCCCTTGGAATCCTAATGAAGGATGACTAGTCCCCAGTTTCATAATGTATATAGCACAAAATTATTGAAGCATCTCACAATTTATACAAGGAGCATAAGCACCATATGGCAAATTGGTAATAATAAATTGCAAGAACCTTCTGCCTGGACATACTCGATAGATTATAGTCAGCAGACTTCGCATTGCCTCACATCCTGACAAAGAAAATGGCAGACTAACCACATTCTAGTAATCCAATAGCACATGAAGAAAGCCAAAGCAGCCATTCTTGAATATGTATGTTTATGTACAAGTTGCAGCCTACAGAGCCCTCCCTCCGACCCCCACCCCTACACCCATTGCCTCACTTCCTGACGAAGAAAATGGCAGACTAACGATATTCTAGTAATCCAATTGCACATGTAGAAAGCCAATGCAGCCATTGTTGAATAATGTATGTTTATATACAAGTTGCGGCCTACAAGAGCCCTCCCTCCCCCCCCCCCCCCCCCCCTCTCTCTCTCTCTCATTCTGTCTGTCTGTCTGAATAAGAGGTGGGATCATTTCTCAGACATGCAAGCTGGCCTTGTAATTAAATCATTTCTCAGACATGCAAAGCTGGCCTTGTAATTAAATCATTTCAACAGAATAATGTCAAAGGTATACATTTAGAGAGTCTCAAGTACCAAGTCCATATCAAAACCATCCAGTTATCAATATATAATTATCAGATGCTATAAGAGAGCTCAAATAGTAAGAACATCATTTTCCCAGTGAAAATACTATCGCAAAGCAACTGCAACTGAATCAATCATAGAAATTACTCATCCCATGTAGCAATCAGCAAAAAGCTTTAGACGTAACTGCAAATCATGTGTCTTCCTGCCCCCTCTCTATGTCAAGCATACATACACATGCATAACTAGGCTAAAAACCCAACTGTCATAAATGAAACGCTAAATCATTTTTTTTTATTTCATGCGCACACATCAGAAATCCTAAGTTCCCACACGAAGATGGAACCACGACCATTGATCGATAAGCTTCACTCAGCACAAAAGGACTAGCATTCTTAGGAACTTTGTCTAGTGTGACAGAGTTGTGCCCTTTCTGTTACAGGATATGAAGCTTTCCAGACTTGTGTTAGGAGGAATGGAGTTACTAGGAACCTCCAAATTATGTTCAAGGCTACATAGGCAGTTTATGTATGAAGGCAATCTCAAAAATTGATTCTTGATAACTTAATTAGTTTTAAAGGAGTGCACAGTTGGAAACTAGGACCAGAACCTTTTTAATAAAACGATGTTGCTAGAACAGCTCTAATGAACCTAGATCACAAGTTTATTAATTTCACATTCACTATCATTCAGTTATATAGGCATATACATGCATGCTTTTTATTTATTTGGTGCACTTGATGGTCAGGTGCTACAGAAGGTAAAGTATTTCATACCTTTGCACCATACCTTTCTTTTAAGTCCATGTTGCCACCAGTGTGATCATAATGATGATGAGTGTTCAGTATGTAATTCAAATTCCAATTTTTCCTGTTCAATGCATCTATAATAGGTACTGCTTCAGAAGGATCAACCACTCCAACTGTTCCAGTATCCACATCATGTAACAGATATGCATAGTTATCTCGAAGGCATGGTACCTAAAAGAAAGCAAAAACAAAATACATACTAATTATGTAAGTTTATCCAGCTAAGTAGAAACATATATCTCGCACAAGTGTAGAATGTATATGACAATAGGTTCATACTATGCCTCTTGACCCTATTTAAAATTAAAAAAAAAAAAAAGACACAAACTCAACCCTACCCTCATCAAACACCCCCCACCCCCCCACCCCAAAAAATAAATAAACAAAGGAAAAGTTTCTATTAATTCTATTTAAGAAAGCTCAACAAATCAATTTCCTTTCTGTACAGTTATATAATAATCTAGAGTTATGCTTCTGTTTGGCTTGATTTTCCAATTAGGCAAATCTGAAGATCATGCAAATTTAGAATTGGGCTTGGTTGCATATTCAACTTAACTTGGGATTATTAAGAACAGATTCAAGTGCAAAGTGTCAGTGTATAGAAGTAGTAGACAAGATATCCTCCAAGAAGTAGGGAAAGTTTCCATATTCTTGAGTCTCAGGTGTATCTGTGCAATGTCAGAGAATGAAAAATCACAATTGTCTTCATTTAGCAGTACATTCATGTCTTTTTATGCCATTATTACAAGTTTATAAATAATTCTTTTGCCAAATATAATTCTATATCCTTTTAAGATTAGTTACAGGGAAACTCTTAAAATTCGATCAACTTTAGGCTGCATCCAATTTAGCAATTTTGATGTTTTCATGCATAATTCTAAGAGCTTGCAGTTTTCAGTCGAGTTAGTTTGATGTAATTCAAGTACACAGGTGTTATGTCAAGAGCTTTTCTACTACAATGTAATACATATTCTAAATCGGCCAAGCACTATCAATTTTCATTCAGACTTCACAAAACAAAACTGAAAAACTGCAAAGGACAGTACGACATCAAACTAAAATAGTACACTAAAAAGATATATTTATTGTAATAAAACATAGAGTCAAGGAGTGAAATTGTAAGGTGTAGTTCAAAAACTGAAAACTGGAACTTGAACTTTTTCCAGGGCAAATTGTAAAGGACACAGGCAACTGAATCTCAGATCAGTGATCATGAATTCAGTGCTCTGTACAGAACACCATCTGAACTCAAACTGCATAACCCTTTATATTAATCACAAAAATACATGAGTACAGAGAAAATCATCCCTCAGTTTTTCAGAACATACAGACACACAGATAGTGAAAAAGCTAAGGTAAATAATCAAGGGCAGGAAGGAGCTAGTCAATTAAGATGAAACTCACATAATCTAACTGTGATCAACTTGGATGAATTTTATTCTAAAATCATGGTAACCTACAATGTGCTTTTTGTTGAAAATCACATGTTTCTCTAACCCGATAGGCTCAATCTCAGCTCATTCCTTGATCCCATGGTAAAAGAAATCAAGGAGTACTATTTCAGAATAGTTTAACATTATTTTTGTAAGATAGTGCTGAAACTTAAAACCATGGCTCACCAGTTCAATTTGCAAACTGGATGACATATTGGTGATGCTGCAAAAATGAGAAACTCCTCCGAGAGTCCGGCTGACACTACGCAAGGTTTTGAATGGCACGGAAAATAGCCTCATAAACCCATACAAAAGATTCTTTCTTAGGCAAAGTTGTCCCATTCCGGGCCACACACATAGCTCCGACCCCTTCTGAAATTATAATATTTAAAACAATTATAGGTGAATCAAATGGCACCACCATCTAATTATTAATATGTCAAGGGAATATGACTAGAAAAGGAATCTCCAAACCATGATAAAAGTACAAACATCAAACTATAAGTGCATTTTCTTACCTATACAATATACAAAGAGGAAATTCAACAAAGCCTTACACCTTATCAAATTCCAACCAAAATCATTAATGAGTACAAGCTTCAAAATATACAATAGAAAGCATATTTATCATGCCAAAAGCAATTTGTAGTAAATGGGCATAGGCCTGTTGACAAGCATAGCACGATATTCACAATCGCAAATTAAGGAAAAAATAAATGAAAAGAAAATCCAACTATTATAATTACTGAAAAATATTAAATGGGAGGTTGCGTACATGCGCAACAATCAAACAAGCACAAAACTGTGAATCCATTTCACAAAGAATAATAAATGGGCACCTGTCTATTAACAGAATATGTGAACACAATTAAGTCATAGTGGTTCTTTTCAATTAAAACAAAAATACTAAAGAACTGAACAGAGAAGGGTACCATACTTACTAGAAATTAATAGCTCAAAAAAGATCCCAACTGACATAATTTTTTTTTCAGATTTCACAAATTAAAAACACAAAACCCTGATCACATTCATAGTTCTTCATGCAATAAGAACCCTCCAAATAAATACAGAATATATGCATAAAATTACACGACAGTGGTTCTTTTCGATTAAAAAGAAAAAAAAACAAAAAACTAAAAGGGTAGCCATAAATACTATAAATTTAAGGCGCAAAAGATCCAACTGGCATATATTTTATTTTCTTTCAGATTACACAGATATGAAAACATAAAACCCTGATCACATTCTCAGTTCTTCATAAATTAAAAACCCTCCACATAAATACAGAATTTAATGAGAAACATGTACGCATATTTTTACACTAATTAGAGAGAGGGGATGAAAAAAAAGAGACCCTGGAGCGAGGGAAGGAAGCCATGGGCTTGGGCGCAGCTCTACACAGGATCATCTGCATCTTCTTTTCATTGCATATTCGCTTTTTCTTCCTTTTTTCAGTGCTTGGAGAGAGAAAGACGCGGATTTCACACCCAAACCCACGACGTACAATTATTAAACTACTTTGTTAAAACGTTAATATTTTTGTGGAGAGAGAGAGAGAGAGAGAGAGAGAGAGGAGGTGTGATGATGTGAGGACAGCGGGAGAGTGGGGTTCTTTATTAATTTTGACAGCTATTAGACTCCTGTCCTTGTCACCTACTACTACAACTGTAATCAACACTTAGATCTTCAAATTTAATTTTATATTTTATATTTTATTTTGTTTATTCATAATAAGCGTGTACAATTAATATTAAATATATACTTGAAGATATATTTTATATATGGCGTGAATTATACAATAGAATGAAATTTAAAGAACTTTAGATAATATTTTATTTATTCTAAAATTATGAGACTAATTTGATTGACATGAAGTTTTAAATTATAGTAGAAAAAAAATATATAATTCTGTGTATTTTTACATTATTATTTTTAAAAATAATGATTGAAAGTTAGTGTTATTATGTTACTTTTTCAACTGAGATGTTAATTTTGAAAAAAAAAATATTTTAGAAAATAAAGATTTGGGACGTCCCAAAAAGAAATTGAAAGCAATAAATTATGAAGAGAGAAAATAATTTAAAAAGTAAATACTATGTGCATTTTTACGATATTCTAAAGTTAATAATTCAAACTTAGTAGTATCAAATTATTACTTTGAGTGTAAGGACATTGTTGAAAAAAATTATTTTAGGAGATGAAATCTTATTTTCAGATACCTTAAAAAAAAGCAATAAATTATTATTATATGAGAGAATTTTTTTTAAAAACTCCTTTTTAAAATATAAAACTTTATTTTCAAACCTCAAAGCAAATATAAACATTAATTTGGGAGAGAGTGAGTATTAAAGGTCAAAAAAGGAAAGAAAATATAAAATAAATTTGTCCTACCAAACAAAATTGATGGACCCCACCCCCATTATGGAATATATGTGTGAGGTAGATATGACAATAGTTCAAATTTACTACGGACCTGTTGCGAACTCGTCCTATTCGGATGACTTAATGGGCATTGGTATGGGTAGTGAATTTTATTTTTTCAAACTCAATTGGGCTCGAGGTGGGTAACAAATCATATTGAATCCACCTCAGACCTGCCCCAATTTCCTCTCTTATTTGCCTTATCGTCGCCTTTGAGCTTCACTCCATATCATCGCCTTGAGCATGGCCTTTCACCGTACTAGCTTCGCGTGTCAGCCTCGATTTGTCTCTTAAGTCTACCTAGTAATGATATGGTCTTTTCTTTTAATTTACTTATTTTCCAACAATGCTCTTTTTCTTGCAATTTTTCAACTGCGAATAGCCTCATTTTTGTATTTAGTATTTACCTAGGTTTTTAGGACAATGTGGAAAAGTAGCAAAAGTTTATGGTGTAACTCATGGGACGTTGTGGTTTGGTGAAGAATGAAATAAAATGGCCGCTCTTTTCTAATTAAAGATAAACAATAAATTGACGTAGAGTGGAATGGGATGGGTCTTGGGTCTATGCTAGCCTTGACAGGGGTAGGTCTCGTATTTGGCCAAGCCTGTCTCAAACATACCACATTTCCATCCCTAGCGTGAAGGGAAATTTCATTTTTTTGGAATGCGTGACATTTGCAAGTGTGGATTTGGAGTAAGTTTGAACTCAAGTCTTTTCTAAAGTATTATTCCAATATAGGAGTTTCTTTTAATTAATTTGAGGGAGATCCTGACTCTTATAAAGTATTGAATTTTAATATAAGAATTTTTTTAATTAATTTGTGGGGAATTCTCATTCATGCGTGTTGAGGCTTTTTTTTGTTGGTGAAGCTGATGTGACATGCCCTACCAATCAAGCCAATGGTGGCCCCTGAGAGTTCACTTTTAGAACCCCTAGTAGGGCAAAAAATGGAGAAAAGACTAGAGTCATAACCATATTGTTTGAATAGGAGAATGGAAAACTCGAATTACATTATTTTGAAGAAATATTCATTATAATAGATACATTATGGTTATGAAATTATAAAGAAATGAAAGTACATTATGTACTGATACAAGTGTACTAATGAAGAAAAAATAACTCGAAAATAGAAAAGTACTTAACCCTTATCCTCTACCAAGAGAGGGTCAACTTAAAGTCTATTACCTAAGATCTAGATTTAAAAGCCAATTTCGATAGGGAAAGATGTTAGGCACTCCAGTTGCTCCATTACTGGGTGTCCAGATGTATCAATTATTACCATCATTCATCAATTTAATTCCTGAAAAGAAAAAATATAAGAAAACATGAAAATACAAAATATAACAAATGTAAATGCAAACTTAAAGCTAGTGTTATTATTGAGTTTGGTTTTCAAGTGTAACATCTACGTATCCTCTTTTGATGAATCAGAACTTTGTAGTTGAAATCCCAACTTTGGAGTTGAACTTATTGATATGAGATAATCCATATGTGGACTGAAGATGGAATGGAAGAGGATCATCCCAGTATGTGTGAAAAGGATTTTTTTGGTGTTGGGACTGGTCAAAGAAAGCTCAAAGAAGAAAGATCTCTTTTTTATGTTAGGGAAAACTGTTAAAATCCTCCACACATGATCTCCACTTAGTGTTAGGGGAGGCTATTGGAATCCCACATCTGTTTTGTCAAAGCATGTGTTAGTGTGCATGGAAGTGTGATTTTAAAAATATGTAGTGAAATTGTGTATTAGTGTAATACCCGAGCCTCACACTACTCATCTGACCAATATAGTTCATGCATTTTATGCCACATATGTGTCAGTGCATTTTAATTGATATTTCATAATGCATTATATTTTATACGGTATTTTAATAATTAAACTTTTGAAGTTATCACTGATATTAGTTTCTAGATTCTTTAACCTAATTGGTTGAGTTGGTACTAAGATTAGAATTTAGGTGTCAGCCATCAGATAATATTATGATACACGTAAGTGAAAGGTGGCATCGTTTTATTTATCGGTGTAGGATAAACTATGCAAATAAATTAATTAGAAAAAAATAATGATAGTAATAGTAATAATAATTATACAAGAAAATAAGGACATTATCATATTAATTAAGAGGGTGTAATTTTTAATATAAAATAAATTTAAGGGCTTATAAATAAATATATATAAAAATAAATAAATAATATTTTGTATTGATTATAAATATATATATATATATATAAATATAATATATATATATATATATATATAAGTATATGGTGTGTAATATAATATATATATATGTATGATTACACGTGTAGTGTACACATTTATACATGATTAGGATAAGCATATGTAGTGTATATTATATTACATGTATATATGATAAGGATAAGCATATATATAATATATTGTATTAGATTACTTTAATACTAATATTAAGGTTAAGTATATATATATAATATATTACATTAGATTTCCTTAATGCTAATAGTAAAGATAAGTATATATGTAATATATCATGTTACATTTATTACCTAAGTAATAACACACACGGCTAAAATAAAAACACCACACACACGTCCGCATGGGAGCAAAGAAAGGAAAAGAAAAGAAAACGAAGAAGAAATAGCACGAACAAATTTCAACTGTAGAAATTTGAGAAAATTTTGAGTAAGTCCTTTCTTATTTTTGTACGGATAAAAATATATGTTTATGTCGTTTATTTCTAATTTGAAAGAAAGTTTTGATTCAAATTAACTAGTTATTTTCTTGTGAGACAATAACTAATATACACCTTTAATTTGAAATTAGTTACGAATATTCGATTTTATTATCTTGTATTGATTGAATGACGGAGTTAATTAAATTGAAAGATTTATTACAGGATTATAACATATCAATTAAATAATATTAGAATAAATTTAAAATGAGAAATTAAAGTATTTAAAAGGTTCTGATTGGGGTGAAATATAAAAATTTTAAGGTTTGATTGTTACTTAATTAAATTTAAGATTTAAGATCCCTTATGAAATTTGATATAGAAACTTATTAATTAAGAATGAAAATTAATACGTCATACTTTTACAGGCCGCCTTATATCTAAGGTTAGGGAGGATAATCTTGTTAATCTTCAATAAGATATCAAAGGTGGAAGGTAAGTGAAAATCCATTTGCAACTACAATGCATGAGCATAGTATTTCTTGACTTATTTATATTAAATGTGATCATTGTGTTTTGATGAGTATCATAAATATCTTATAGTGGATGCGTTGTTTGGTTGACAAGACAGGTGATTCACTGTGTCATTGAACATGCCATTCATCAACATTTACAAGTGCATGCATAATACGTGCTCATAGTTGAGGTTTTGCATGCATAACATTATTTTTAGAAAGAAAATATTTTGGTTGGCCACTACTAGTGTACCGAGGCCCATGTGTGGCTTATTTATATGATGTTTGGGGCGCCGCGAGTATTACTTTTCGGAGGATCATAGAGGTTGACAGGGGGTGTACCTCTGGTGGTCACGAGAGGGTGGACTACTTGACTGTGCCCTTATTGACGCCGCCGGTGGGAATACTTCTGGAGGGTCACAAGGGAAGACAGGGGGTGGACCTTTGGTGATCCCAGGAGATGGCCCCCGGACTGTGTCGATCTGTTTATGGCCATGTGATTATTGATATTGTCGAGAGCTCTATCCGGTACATAGTAGGTGTGCCAAGGGCCCAGTGATGGAAAATAATTTTTAAATAAAATGATTTTCATGCATAATTTTGCATTCTTGTCATAATCTCATAGAAGTGTATTGCATTTATGTTGGATTATCCCCTTCAGCATGCATGATTTTCATTTATTGAGCATTAACTCACGTAGTTCATGCATTGTAGGTGAGTTTAATGATACTTGAAGCTATGAACTTACTGAGCGAGCGGCTGGAGTTCCTACAGGTTCTGAGGATCAGTGTACATGGATGACGACCTGTCGGACTGGTTGTTAACTTATTTGATTTTGGAGTGTATTATATTAGGTTTTGGGATTTGTACTGTGTGTTACTTTTAAAACTTTTCTGTACATGTGTTTGTAAATGTTATGATTGTTATGGGTCCTCTGCAGGAATATATATATATATATTAGTTTGTGAGTGAAAAAAATAGTTTATTATTTATTATGCTGTTACAGGAAAAAAAAAAATTATACAGGCACATAGAATTTATCATGTCAAAATTATTACATCTATAAATATATATGTGTGTGTGTAGTATTTGGGGTGTTACAATTAGAGTGTGTGTTTAGTAGAAATGTGTATAGAGCATTAGAAGTGTGTAGTGAAAATATACATTAGAGTTAGAGGAAGTCTTCTTTGAAAATGTGCATTATGTGTTAAAAGTGTTCTTTGAAAAATGTAATGTGTGAATTGTCCTTTTTAGAAAATGTAAGAAAATATGTATGGGACCGTCTGGAATTTATGAAAGAAAATATGAATGTTTGAAAATGTGTGAAGAAGAGTAGAATTTGTGAATGTGGAAGTTCAAAGAAGCATCAATATGAAAAGATTTTCAAAGTCGGGATGCAAACACACAAATCATACAAAGGATGAATGATGAAAGAGATATTAATGGGATGTGATGATAATGAGGATGCTAGCACATGCAAGAACACAAGCATGCAAATGTATATTAATGCATGTGGTACAAAAATGTATAAAAGTTTCTAAATATAGCAACTTGTGCACACATGTTTGTAGAAAGTCATAAATGGTTGACATATGTAAGATTGTCTAAAAAAATGTCGAAGAGTGAAGAAATGCCTTAGATGGCTAAGTATGTGATCATGCAAGTGTATTTGTCTATGGTGCTCTTATTGCACTAAAATGTTTGTGAAGTGATTATGGTGCCTAAAGAAAAGGGGAGACAATGTATAAAAATTATCAAAATGTCTCCTTTGGGCCAAAAATAAAAAGTAAAAATGACAAGAATACCCTTAATGCATAAATGCATAAAAATGCTTAAAGATGATCATGGTACCCTTTTTGGATCCAATATACCAAAGAGTGCACATAAGTATGTAAGTACCTTCAATAGGGTTAAACACAACAAAAATGTCCTTTGGAAGATCCAAATGCATGATAATGTTTAGAAGCACATGAGATATCCAAAATATCCCTATGTGGGTTGGACTTAATAAGATTGCCAAATTACCCTTCCATGGTGGAATGGCTATGTTTGGATGCAAAAATTGTCCTCAGTGTTTAGGTATGAAGTTTGATTTTGGAAAATGACAAGGCCCTTCAGGTGCCAAAATGATATTGATGCCCTTGTATTTTAAAAATAATTGAAAACTCCTAATAAATGGCTAAAAATATAAAATATGCATAAACATGTCTAGAGATGTTTGGAAACAATGAAAATGCATTTGAAATATCAAAATGACCTAGGATGGTTAAAATGGTAAATATACCCTTAGTGATGGAATGGCTTTGGAATATAAAAAAATAATAAAATCATGAGATTGTAGGAAATGATCAAATATGTTAGGAATAATGAAAAATGAAGGAAAATACCAAAAAATGCCCCCTTGTATGGTGACACATTGATAATGACCTTTTCTTTGGGAAAATTAAAAAATAGTACAAATATATGGAAAAATATGAAAACATCATGAAAGTATAGATAATGTCTGTCTAAAAATTTTGAAAAATATTGGAAAAAAGATGAAATTGCCTTGAGAGGGTGAAATAACCAAAATACCCCTATGTTGTGAAAAATGGGGAAAACAAATGAACAAAAATAAATGAAAAAAATGCTAAAAATGCCAAACTTAGTCTAGAATGATGGAAAGTAATGTCAAATGCATGAACTGACAATGATATTCATATTTTGAAAAATCATGAAAAATAGAAAAAAATAACAAAAAAATAAGAAAATGCATGAAAATGGATGTTCAAGTCATAATTCACTAAATATGTGCATCAATATCATCAACAAACACCATTTCTCACTACATTACAAGTCAAATTCACCACTTCAAGAGTCAACACCATAATCTAGGGACCCATACTCGAACATGCTTAAGGGAGGAGGGACTTCTATAGGGTTTAGCAATATTTATAAAAAAGGATGAGTTCTTCAAGCTCACATCTTCTTCACGCATAAAAAAACTTATTTCCACACTATTCTTGAAGCTTGAGCCTCAATCTTGGGGGAAATTCCTTAGAAAAGTCCTAAATCACAATATACTTCTCTTTCTCCTACACCTTTTCAAGTCCAAATTTGATTTTTTAGGGAAGAATCTAAAGGAGTGGACCCCAAAGTTGGACTTCGCACATCCAAAACTTTGGAAATATGTTTGCCCCAGCCTATAAGGGTTCAGAATATAAGTGACTTAGTCACCTAAAAGAAAAGAGTTGAAACTGGTGTATGTGTTTAATGTATATAGAGAATTTATGAAAAACACAACTGTATATGAAAGAATATAACATTATATATGTAGGTTAAGCACATCGAAATATGCTATCTTTAAGATAAATATTACTCCCACTATGGTATAAATGATTTTCAAGAAATCCACATCCAAGATAAAAAAGCCTACAATACAAAATTTATTAAGGTTGCACTATTTAGAAATTTTAGAGAAGAACTCAACCAAGTTTCAAAAATGAATAACATAGAAAACGGACTAAAAAAAAGACTTAATAATTAAGAGAAAGATTGTTTGCATTGCTCTGTTGAAGTATTGGAAGTATTTATAAACTTCCAAAAGTTATCTTCAACAGTCGCATCTTCATCCAAAGAGTGTTTGTTGGTTTAAATACATATTTGTGCTAAAATATTGCACTGTTTTGGTTCCAGTAGAGTGATTTAAAAAAATTGCCCGTTTGAGCATCTGACTCCCCTCGACCAGTTGAGTGGTCTAATCAACTAACTAGTTCAACAGCTGAGCGAAGTCTACAGCTTACTCGCACACGCCAACTGAGTGGTTAAATAAGCTAAGTAGAGTGGACCAACTTAGTAAAGCTTAAACTATATAACACTGATTGCTTCTAGTCCTCTGTCTCTTTTTGATTTGTTTATGTATTTTTTCATTTATTTATTTCTATTATATGTATATTTTCTACATATAAATACATTATGTATTATACATATACATATAACTTGAACAAAAAGTATTTCTTGATTTTCCTCCATAATGATAAAGAACTCCAATTGAGTTTGGTAAATCTCACCAAGATTACAAGAAAAGCTCCAAAACTCTATGACCAACCAATGCGGGACAAATATAAATGTGTGAAGACTTAATAGTGAACAAGACACCTCCATATGGGACATGATAATACATATGATAATCCTCAACTTATTTACATATATCATTAGAAAAAAACATCAACTTGGTTTTATGTATTGAGTAGCCATTAAGTGGACTAACCTTTAACTTATAGTTTAATACCAAATATTGGGGAGACATATTCTCACTACACATGAATTCATGCTCTTTTACACTTGGCACACATTTAAATTTGGCCTTGTGCTGAATTTTGATTTTCACAAGTACTTGTAGAATCTTACCAAAGGTGATCCATAAGACACAAGTACTTGCTGAATCATGGTTTTGACCACTATTTCTTGTGTCCATCCAATCTAGAATTTTTCATCCAACAAGTTTAAGATGTGGGAGCCTTCATTTGTCCATCATTCATAAAAAAGAACATAACATTCTTCAAATAAGTTATTCAAGCCTTCAAATTTAGGCCTCTCTTTATAAGCCCAACTCTTGCACCAAGCTTATTTTTTCTCATTCTTAGGTGGGATCCTCACTTTGCTACAAGGATGTTTGGGTTGATGAGCCATTCTTTGTTATTGTTGCTCAATTTTGGGACCTAGAGGACTATGTGTTCTATTTTGGCTTAGACAAAATCTCCCAACGTATCATGAGTTAAGCACCATTATTGGGATTTTTACATTAGGATTGTTTTCCACTTTGCGGCTCGAGTTGTTGGACCTATCTTGAGTTGCTCTTTTTAGCTAAGATGAGCATATCGATCTGAAACTACTATTTTTTGAGCTTGTTGACACGACACTGCTGCACTCTGCTAAAGCTCTCCATGGTGATGCGTATAACACGAACTATTTTTTGAGCTTACTGATGAGACACCACTGTACTCTTCTCCAGCTCTTTCACCCACTTAGTATCGAGCATCTATATTTTTTACTCAATCTCTAATGTCAGGGATGTACGTGCTGCTATATGCATTTCTATGGAGATATTGTAGGGGAAGAACCCTTTAATGGTTATTTTGGTCGAGACTGTCCTTTATCTTAGATCTAGATACATGGGAGATGTTTATGGCAACCCTTTATTTATTCAGATGTGGTTGTAGAAGCCCTTAAGGATAGTTGCATCCCTCAGTGATGCGGGTAATTACCACCATCGGTAGTTTACAGATCACCGACTCGAGGCACGTTGTCTGACTTTTGATGAATGGTATAGATGGATTCAACAGAGATAATTACGATTTGTTGGGATATTTACCATCTTAATTTTTTGTTGCTTACAAAGCGTATTTAAAGTATTCTTACTCTCGCCGACCTGCGATAGGTGAACTTTTGCAACCCACTGCGGGTTCCAAGAAATTATGGCTGATAACAACTAATCCATGCACCAAATGAATTCTCTTATCCATCATTGATCTTGTTCTATCGATGCTCAGAGTTTCTTAGTCTATATAGTCTAGCTTTTCTTCTATAGTAAATACGGGCCTATGCCCATTGCCACACATATACTTATTCCCTAGTATGTAGTTGGCTAATAGGCATTATTGAGCAAAGAGTGAGGTTCATCAGTCTTGGCTCGATAGAGCAGTGATCAAAATTTTCAAATATGATGAGTCCCCATGTTGTAGTTGAGACATCGACTACTTGATGTAGACTAGGATAATATTAGTGAAGCTTTTAGAGGCACACCACTTGACATCTTAGGCCACCGACTCTTGTGTGTTTGTGAAAGAAATTTAAAAAATAAAATAAAAAGATACTTATCCATGCAAGTTACGACTATTTAATAATGAAATAAACTATCTATCTACATTGATAGCATTTTCCCCCTTAATACTAAATAGCTAGGGGGTGTTGAGGGGGAGTGGATGAACTTAAAGATTCTTCTCTAGTTGCTAGTATCTCCACTTTCCCATTTTTCTAACTATGAATCTCCTTTTTTGGTACTTGTTTCTTAATTTTTCTATTTTTTTGTATTTTCTTAACCTTTTTTTTTAATTTTTCATTCATTTACTGTAGGACCTGAGTTTCGTTGAGGCTGCTTTTTTTAAGTTTTCCAGTCTGGTGGGCATTTGAAAAACTTTTTCTCTTTTTTGTGGAAAATGTGGATCAAGCCACACATAGTTCTGATATAGGAAAAAATAATTTAACTGAATAAAAAAGACTCCATCCTAGCATACACTAGAATTTTTTTGGGTAGTACTTATTTAATTGATCTAAGTTTATTAGTGAAAACAAATGCGACTCTATTTAGATCAACCAACCAAATGGTGCTACTATCTTAATCCCTTAAATTACACCATATTCATATTTTACTGCCTCGCACATCTTCATGGCTTCCATGGTGACATTTTTTATTCCCTGCCGAATTGGGTCATCTTTCTTCGTCAATTTTCTCTTTTTTCCCCCCTCTAAATCTCATGTTCAAATAGTGCTAGTAGTGAGCCTTCCATTGAATTATCATTATTATTGTTGTTTGAGTCATCCTACACAATTCAGAGTTAAGTACTAGTCTACACAAGACCTAGCACTAACTCCTCTTATCTTAACACAATGATTGATTGAATCACTCTGCTAGCAACTATGCCCATAAATTAATAGCTAAATGAAAGTAGATTTTGGACAACTAGATTTGAAGGCTTTTTTAGATTGTACTTATGTCACTTCTGCTTGAGCTTGCACTCTTGGGTCAATTTTTTTCTTCTCCACTCTTTTTTATAAGCCTTCAAAAATCGACCCACCGTACCTACTTCCCTTTGTTTGTTTGCACATATGTCTGTCCGTACCTCATGTTGTGCAAAGTTATAGTTTGTTGTCTTTTTCATACTAATATTCTCTTTCCTAACTATCCATACTGTAGTTTGTTGATTAATATAATGTGCTAACTATGAATTCCACTCCTTGATCGCATTAATTGTCACTCCATCGAAAACCTTAGCCCCACTAAGTCCTCTACCCTGGTCTTGGACTCTTCTGTATACTTAAAGCATTCTTCACTTCTCTGTTAAGCTTAGTTTTTACTTGATTGGTATGATCTTCTTATGAATCTTGCTTCTCGCTGACTGCTCTTATCCTTACTTTGCTAAAGACCTTAGCTCTGCTAAGTCATCTGCTCTGGTCTTGGACTTTATTATCCTATTCCTAAAGCACTGTTCATTGATTTTATTATCATATTAGCTCTGCTATAACTCCTTAGTTCTGTTTTCACTGGTTGATCTTTACTACTTTTAAAATATCTTTTACTAACAAAACAAAAGAGTTTGAGAGTTTTAAGAGTCTATTCTAATCAATCATAATCATTATCAAAATCTATATAGTAATTTACCTAACATGACGCCCGAAGGATCAAAATGACAAAATACCCCTAATGAAATAGAACATTTATGAAAAATAGAAAAAATATAAAAAAATCATGAAGATGCAGGAAATGCTGAAATAAGTTTAGGAGTCATGAAAAATATAATGAAATATCAAAAATGCCCTTTTCGAGGGGTAAATGACTATAATGCTCTTTTTCTATGCAAAATTAGAAAAAATGGATAGAAAAATATGAAAAAAATCATGGAGATATGAAAATGCCCCCTTTCTAAAAAAATGTGAAATGACCCAAATGCCCTTACATCATGAAAATTGGAGAAAAATAAAAAATAATGAAAAATGCCAAAATGGTGTATATGACCTAAAAATAACTAAAAATGAAGAGAAATGTATGAGATGAAAATATCCTTATTCATGAAAATTATAAAATCATGAAAATGGAAATATGTATGAAAATGAAGAATCAAGCAAAATATCATCATCATCTGAAAGAATCATCTTGGTAATAATACTTCACTTTCTCATTAAGTAATAACAATCAAACTGACATCCAAACCATTTTCTAGAGGCCCATTCTTCCTTCATGGTTGGGGAAAGGTTTCAAAGGGTGAAGTTAGCAATACTTACAAAAAGATGTGGATGCCACAATGCTTATGTCTTCTTCACCAATGCATGAGCTTAATTCTACTACTTTATACTAGCTTGAGCCATTTTCCAAGATGTATGTGTATATTTGTATGTGTATGTGTAGTATGTGAAGAGATGTGTGCAATATGTGTATATTCTTGAATAGAATAGTGTGATATTGTGTGTACTTTATGAATATATTCATGTGTTTGTGTGAGTTTCCTTGCTTAACTGAAGAGAAGATGAATGAAAAATGGACAGGTTTTGTGTGTGAGAATTATGTATGACAATGAGTGTTTTTTGTGATTGTGTGTTAGAGATGCGTAAATGTATTTCAATTGTTTTTAGTGTATGGGTAACCAAACAGAAAAAATCATTCTTCGTGGTGATTTGTTCGCCAAGTTACACAAGTGGGGGCTAACAAAATGACAAAATCAAGGAAAATTATATAGAGGGCCACGTGGCCCTATAATACAGCTTTAGGGGAAAAATTGTATAAATGCTATGACAAGTGTGTGATTTGAACAAATCACGAACAATCCTAACTACGTGCTACAACTTTAAGGTTGCAAACCTAAATGGAGGTTGTGTACCTTATTTATTAATTGACACAATCTGCACTTGGGTTTGCAACCTTAAAATTGTAGTAAGTTTTTGTCGTCGTTGCCAAAGAAGGCAAGGAAAGTATTTAAATTTGTAAATATTGTGTGTTTGTTTTCTTTACAACTATATGTTCATATGGTATTGTAATCCTAATTCAAAATTAATCTACTTTCGTAGAAAATCACGATTGCATTTAGCATATGCAACAAGCCTTTAAACCTCTAGGTGGCCCATAGAAGATAAGTTATAGTCTCGTGAGGGTTTCTAGTGCTGATATTGATAAATACCTATGATAACTAATTTTCAATCATTATTCTCAGGAAATAACAAAATAATATGAAAATGAAATCAAACAAGTGTTGAATTTAACCCTTAGTTATTCAAAAGTAAATATATTTCCACAATAAATATACGTATGTGTGTATAGTTAATGTCAATAGTGACGAAACCATGCTTCAAATAAGTGAATTCTTATAGAATCTCACAAAAACCATTACTCAATCTCTAATGGAAGAGTTAAACATTATAGGCTCTTCCTTTTGGTACAAATCTCTACTACACCGAAGGTACTACATGAAATCAAAAGGTCTATAACAAAGGTTGAATGGGGCCAAAGAATAGTGATGTGGCTAAGAAATAAAATGATAAGATGCAAGAAAGACTCTAAAAAATTCATGGGATTAGAGATATAGAGTTTATCAATAAAGAATTCTCATACTTCATTATTTTTATTGATTTTTCAATATCCCGTTTTTAGTTGCACTCATAATACTTTTAATATTTTATAATTTATTTTTTTATTTTTTTATTTTTTTATTGTTTTTAAAAGAACAACTCCATTTAAAAGTTATCTTCTATTCTAACCCATTTTTTTTGCAAGCTCACATTATCAATAGAATGTCTTAAACTCCAAATCATTTTAAGAACAAGGGTAGGATAATAATATATTTAGATTAGGTAAGAAAATATGGCTACCAAAAATAAAATGTTTGTTTATTGAAAAGTTTAGAGTGACTCACCATGGGGGATGTTCTCTTGGAACATCACATGAAGAACAAGCTGATATGGCCATGGTGCTATAAAGCCTAATGCCTTAATCTTTTTTTAAGTGGTGCTCAATTAGTCGTTCGCCTTAACAGACTAAAACGAAAAGTTCTAACACTCAACCCCTTCATACCAAAATCCAAGTGATGATTAAAGTGAGGGCATAAGAACTACCTATTTTGACATGCTTGTCTCCACATTGGATAACATAACTATTTGTGCAAAAAGATTTGAGTATAATTATTACAAAAATATATTAACCAAAGAACAACATCAAAGTCTAAAACAATACCCACCATCAATTAAACCACATTATCCATACTTGATTTTAATCATTGAAGTTGGAAGATCATCTATGACTCAAAAATTGACAATTCAAAATTTTTTGTTAAAAACTTCACAAACTTGCCATAGTATGCAAAAAAAATGGGGGTGTATCTTAAGAGTGTTACAATTACCCTTTACTCTGCCACCCTTTTACATGGTTTTAACAGAGCAAAAAAAAAAAAAAAAACAACTTGACTTAAAAAAAAAACTAAAAAAACACACATTAAACACACAAGACATGATATCAACTGTCATTTCCCCAACCTAATCGAGATATTATTTCAAATATAAAAAATAGATAGGAAAGTAGAGTTTAGAAAATACTACGTGAAATATGACTTATTGAAAAATAAAACTGAAACAATACAATATATACACTATTAGTTGAAACCATTAAAGATAAATTTCACAGGCTGACGCTTTCGACCATTATCCTTGTTGGACCAATCTACACAAACCAATGCTAGAATAGATTCTAGTGCATAAGCTAGAAGTTGATTAATCAGTTGGTCAAATGTTGGAGCAAAAATAAGAATTCGTCTCGCAAATAGTGAAATAATTTTTTTTTCTACAGCATGTCTGCAAAAGATAGCAAACCATCAAAGAAACCATTAACATTAAAAATACATACAGCTTTTGGTGAATGATGAGTTGTGCCCAAGAGATAACTTAAAATAATTCATCTAGTGTACCAAAATCGCTAGATAGAGTAATGAATGCATCCGTATTATTTAATATGCTAGGCATTTTGTCCTGAATATGTGACATTTTTAGCTTATCTTCAATGATTATACCTATGATATTCTGTACTGCTAAGGTTTTGGGATAACTCCTAAAACTTTGATTCCTCCTACATAAACAAAAGTAGCAACACTCCTTATTAACCCCAAATTGCCTCTCCATATACTAAATGAATTATTCTTTCTGCTAAAGTTCTACCAAGGTTATTGGCTGCCCCTATAAATTCACAATTTTTCCTAGAAGAATTTTTTAGTTAGTTTTTGAAGCATATTCCATTTCTAGCTTTAGGCGTGATGAGCTTTCCTTTGTTTAGCTATTACATTACTTCAATTGCATTTTCAATTTTGTGAGTAGCTCATGTACTTTCTTGTCTCATTTTTCTTATGTAGATAGATATCTACTCGGTAATATGTGTGGATCTCCCATGGACTCCAAGGGCATTATCTATTTGAAAGGAGAGTTTTCTATTTCCCTCTTCTTGTGTGCTTTATTTCTTTAAACATTGAGGACAATGCTTATATTAAGTTTGGGGGGAGTTCAAGAGTCTAGGATTATTGCTTGTTGCTTGAAAAGTTTAATGATAAACTATGTGCATGTTTGAAAAAAAAAGAGTAAATATTAGAATATGTACGTTTGTTTACATGTCTAAACATCAAAAATTGGTTTTATTTACTTTATGAGGTCTTGTGAATCTTGATACACTAAGTAGTTTGTTCTGTTTCATTTAATTATTTAGAGAAAGTTTATAAGGTCTAATTATTTCCTAAATGATCCCACCAACCTCAAGAACTTATTTGATCACTAGTCCAGGCGAAATCCTAGGTGACATAACATTAGGGAGATGATTTAGGCTATTTTTTGACCGTTTGAACCTTTGAAACCAACATATAATTGAATTGTTTCCTATTGTCCCCTTTTAACCTATTGAAATAATTCTTTAGACAACCTATACACATGATTAAACTTTATGAAAAAAAATCCAATATTCTACCATTTTTTTTCTCGTTTGCACAATCATTCTTGATTAAATTGTTGTATTAAAAAAAGAAAGAAAAAAATGAAAATAAAAAGGAGAAAAAAATTGAAAAATAATGAAAATGAAGAGATTATGAATTGAAGTATATGATTTGAAGTCCCTAAAACAAATGGACCTCTATTGCATACAACAAAAGAAATAAGTTTGGAGGTTATCCAATATCAAAAAGAAGAAAAATGAGATGTTCAATAAAGAAAAATGAAGGGATTGATGAGAAAGTTGGTGCTCATTCATAAAGGTTATAGTATGATTGTGTAAAATGGATAATTTTTAGCTACAATTTTTTATGTTTTCCCACCATTACCCAAGCCTCATAATACAAGTTTTGGAAATCCTTTTGATCTTTGATGCTATGATCTATCTACATTAGTGGAGATTAATGTGAAAAACAAGCCTATGGAGTTTGGTAAGAACTTTAAAAGTGGATCAAATAGAAGTAATTGGCTTTATAAACCTATCCAAATGATAAATACAAGTTGATAAACTACTACTTTAACACTCACACACACAAGACCATGAAGTTATCCATGTTAACATGTAAACTTGCTATATTTTTCTAATCTTTTGAAATCAGATGTTTGAAAAATCTTTCTCAACTTTGGTAACTTGATTCATAAAGGGGTTGTTATTAAGAATTCATGTTTGATGCTTAAGAATAAGCAAATCTTCAAATTTAGGGGTGTTTGATAAGTTAGCTTTATACCAACAAATTAAGTACTTTTAGACTAATTATTTGATTGATCTCAAGCAATTTATCTAGTTTTATGCATGTTTTGATACATTATAGAACAATTCTCCCAAATAAAAGAGAGGACGATTTTAAGGGTTTTTTGGAAGACTCTTAGGAGGAAAAAAAAGAGGAGCAATTATCTTGAGAAGTTGAGGAAAAGATTTATATCAATAAAGGAAGCCATTTTTGGAGACAAGTGGAGCTTCAACCATTCCCCCCACTTCATAAATTGGTGAACAATTTCCACACTTATTCTTATCTATTTCTTGAAGTTGTATTCATCCATTATGAACTAAACTTTTCATTTTAGAGGATGATGTAACCTTATTTGATCCTATATTTTGAATTCCAAATAATATTAGTTCAAGTTATTCATCTTGTTTGTGTTATCTTGCTTAGTATTGCATCTTGATTATTTAGCCATTAATTGAGAGTGTTTGATGTATGAGATTCAATACTTGAAAGAGAGAATATTATACATATTCATAGAGATAACATAACCTAGTAATCATAGAGTTGAGAATATTATGAAACATTTGAAGTTTTGAAAAAGAATTCATTGAACTTTTATAAAGTTTTATTCTTGAGTTTTTATAAAAATATTGAAATTTATATTGAAACTCATAATCAATTCGACACTTGAGAGAGGGAATTGATCAGTTTAGGAATTCTTAACTTGCATGTGTTATTGACTTGAATTAGTATATTTTGGAAGGAAGAACATATTTGATAATTATGTGAGTCATTCCTCTAAAATTTCTTGTTCATGAGGTGTATGTTGTATTACTTCAGAGAACTTCACTCTTATCTTTTGCAATTTTTGTCTTATTCCACTTTGTTTACCAATCATCACTTGATTTTCTAAATAAAATTAGGACTATTTGAACTATAATACTTGTTGCAATTTTTGATTATAATCCTTGTGAATATAATACTCAACTTACCGTTATATTAAAACTTGAGTCCGTGCACTTGCAGTTTGTAAAATATTCATGAACACAAACTCAAAGGTAGATTTACACATCCAAATCGCTTCTTTAATCAATATGTGTTTATTCTCTCAATCACAAGAAAACTTTTCTTCATAGCAAAGGAAACCATCTGTAATAGTCATAAAGTATTTAAATATTCTCATAGTTATTATCTAATGCCATTCATTAGGAATGAATTGATACTTTTTGACCCATGTCATAACAAATATTTGGAGCACATGTAAACTACAATTCATATCAAGCTCCCCACAACAATTATTGAAATATAGTGGTTTAGACATTTATGTTTGGAGTCTTTGGACATATTTTAAGGTTGAAACTTCATAACATAGGAGTACTTATGAACTTAAAACTCTATATTATTTTCATTCTAGAACTCTACAAATATGGCTCTTAGTACTAAGAAAGATGCCTTTTAGATGATTTACCTTGATTTTTAACACAAAGTATAGAGTTTTACTCATCATGTCCTTTGTGTCTTAAGTAAACAGATAGTCATATATCTCAATGGCTTATACATTCTCCTTATCTTCCCAATTAACATGATGTCATTAATAAAGATATAGAATAACAAACTTTTTAATAGACTTTTTTTACAAAAGGATAATGTTTATGAGATTTCATGTACTATTCTCTAGAAGACTGCCTCAGGTTATAAGATTTTAAATTCACAAACTCTATCTTTGTGGCCTTCTACCATGGAATCTTCCAAGCATTCCATGTAGGTTTTTTTATATAATTCTTTATGGAGAAATTATCTAATTCTCCATTGAGAATGCAGTCTTTAGTCTGTTTGATGTAATTCAAACTCTCAGATATCCATAATAACTAAGAAAATATCATAGAGGTATATGACCATCAATAAAAAAGTTTGTCACAAATTTCATGTGGGACTAATACTTTGCATTTCCCATCTCATAAAAAATCCTTTTCGCTCTGCTTAGCCTTATTGTCACAACCTCCTAACAATATGTATAAATATATATATAAACAACCTGTGCAACATAATTTGTGTATGTATGCATGTGTATAACTTTTTTTTCTACTCAGTTCAACAAAATATTGATAAAAGTAAAATATTTTCATATCTTGTAACACTGTACATACATAGGTAGTTATTAAACATTAACTGAGTCTATAAAAACCATCACAAACCCAAACTCTCTATCACAAAGGAGTTTTGAAAATGATATACAGGATAAAACACTAATATAATACAATAAATATAAAATCAAAACACAACCCATAAAATAGCTCAACAGGTCGTCATCCAAGTACATTGATCTTTCAAAGCCTATAGGAGGTCCATTGCTAGCCAGTAAACCAGAGGTCTCAAGTCTCACCATATTCACCTACAATGCATGAACTACATGAACTAATGCTCAATAAGTAAAAATCATACATGACAAAAGTATAATATAAAATCTCATACGACTCAACTTCTAAGATATGATGCTATAAATGTGTCAAACTGAGTACTCATAAATCAAAGAGTTTTTATTAAAAATCACTTCATTTATTAGGGCCTTGGCCCACCTACTATGCACCGGATAGAGTTCTGAACAATATCAATAATTATATGGCCATAAACAAATTGACTCAGTCCAAGGGCCATATCTTGGAATCACCAGAGGTCCATCCCCAGTCTTCCCATGTGATCATCCAGAAGTCTTTCTACTGGCGAAGTCAATAAGGGTACAGTCAAGTGGTCTACCATTTTGTAACCACCAGAGGCACACCCCCTGTCAACCCCTGTGATCCTCCGAGAAGTAATAGTCGCGGCGCCCTAAAATATCATATAAGCATGCCTCACATGCCTTGGTACACTAGTAGTAGCCAACCAAAATATTTTCTTTCTAAAAACCATGTCTCAAATCATATCGTGCATGTAAGAACCTCCACTATACTCATATGTCATGTGTGCACATGTAAATGCTCATGAATGGTATGTTTAATATGAATGCAAGTCATCTTGCTCTTAATATGTTTCAAGAATCATAAGACTCTCATTCAAATTTATTATCATCAACATATTAGGTATAAATGCTTCAAGATATACTATGTTTATGCATTATAGTTGCAAATGGATCTTTACTTACCTTTAACTTGGTTGGTGGCTTAGTCTAGATTTGTTTATTATTCCTCTCCAATCTTAGATGTAAAATATCCTGTAATATTACCCAACATCAAGCGTCATTCCCAATTTGGCAAGTTGAAAGCATAAAATATCATATTAAGACCTTAAACACCAAGCTATCTAGGTAACCATCATGTTTTCACAAACTATAACTCAATCTAGTCCCTCAAATGCCTTAATTCTCCATATTAGATACACGTAAACATCATATAATTTAAGTAATATAACTCTAATATCATGTACCTAATTGTTACTACTCAATACCAACATGTCTAGGTTGAAATATGCTAAGTTATAAAATGAGATAGATTCACATTTTCATATTTTCTTGCTATCCAATTTAGTTGCATACTAATTTTGACATCCCTAACCATATCCAATCACTTCCAAATTTTTACCACACTTATATGACATCAAAAAAAATGTAACCATGTCATATAATTACTAAAACTCATGGATATAGCTTTCCAAGTTCAGCTCTCTTCACAACATACTGAAATAGATTGTTTTCCTACCGTGACAGTTTTGCACACTTCATGACATTAATGGTTTTGACACCTTTAAGTATATTCAATCACTCCCAAATTTTCACCATACTTAGATAACACATATAAAGATACAACTAGGTCAAATTACTATCAAAACTAATGGATTTATTGATGTAAAACCAGCACCATTCACATAGGACAGAATCTGAATTTCAAAGAAGATATCTTTGAGCACCTCTTTAATTATCACACTATATTACAATTTATAACCTCTCTAAACTTACATACATCACCTAGACTCATATATAAACACATATATGGTGAAATACACAGGTTTTAATCAAGTTATTATACATATATAAAGCATAAATATAAAAAATCAGCAAGTATACAGTTTCTGTCTCTAGTGATTTTTATTGTGATTTTGCAACTACAAATCCTTCTTTTGTGAATTATTAGACCACAATAACATCCTAACATGATTATAATCAATAATAGAATCTTTAAAAATCATAAACCCTCAAACAATTCAAGAACTTAAATAAAAAACATGAGTTAAAGCTCACCTATGTACATATTTTAGCTTCAACTTGTTCCTCCTTACTTCCCTTTGCTTCATTATTTACTTGGAATTATTTGAGAGAAATTTATAAAATTCCATATAAAGGTTTGGGATGTGAAATAGCTCAAAAAATGGTTTATGGTCGTGTTCAATGACAGAAATGAAGAAAGGTTGAGGTGGAAGCTTGAGGTCGGAAAACTTGAGGTGTCAAGCAGTGGTTCAAATATGATATTTTTCACACCTTATACAGCCCTAATCTAGTTTTTTTCATTACTTATTTATCTATGTATAACCTATTTTAATCTCCATATAATTGGATAATACATTATGCCTTAATTTCTTAATTGTTCATTCGATCTCCAAATCGATCGACATCTAATTCTTAAATGATTATCTAGTTTTCATTTTCTAAAATCACATGCACATATGAACCTTATATTATGACACTTAAATCACATTTTATCATGTCCGATATCCAATGTATGTTAATCTATGGATGTATACCTTTAAAACACCTTGATCTAATTGAATCGAATCATATAAGCTTACTAGTGACACCTTTAACACTTCCAAAATTATAACATATAACCTATGAATATCCAATATATTGATCAATCTATTCTTTTTCTTATCTACATATAGAATTACTTAATTAGGTTATAAGATCTCAACCATTAACATCAAGTAATAGCGTTAGAGGTATAATGATTAAGAATGCTATATAAGATGCGATGTAGATGTTAATGCAAATTAGCATATAAGTAGCATGTAGTGCATGAATCATATTGGTCAAGTGAGTACACTTATCCCCCTCTAGGGGGATTTTAGTGATAGGTTCTATAGGAACTGGATGAAGTATTTTTGTTAGAACATTAATACATAACTAATTGAATGCTTAAAGTATCTCCATTCCCTGAGAAAAAGATCTTGTCAGTATCTATATAATGATATTTCCCTAATGTTCAGCTATAGCAAGAGTGCCTGAATCTGAATCTAGAGTTTTTTTTGTCATTCCAACCTAGTTTCAATAATGCATTTCTCGAATTGAGAAAGCGGAATAGACCATTTCGCTACATAAAAATAATCAATATGATAGGGTTGTTAGAAATGAAATGTCACAATATTTTTTTTAATATGCTAAAGTGATGGAAAAGAAAGAATCTCTTTTACCCATCCCCCTAGTTTATGCATTTTTTTGGAAATGATAAAAAAATACTGGTCAATACAATGAGATATGTCTATTTATGTATGTTTTGACTCAAAATGGGATAAGACTCAATAGAAAATATTCAAAATGTCTTTTTTGTTTTGA
The DNA here is from genome assembly GCA_019321725.1 of Paulownia fortunei. NCBI lineage: Eukaryota > Viridiplantae > Streptophyta > Magnoliopsida > Lamiales > Paulowniaceae > Paulownia > Paulownia fortunei. The sequence continues at coordinate 13,127,475 of CM033123.1, forward strand.
CTCGTGGGAAAATATGCACTGGAGTTTTCAATTTATTTGAAGAAAAAAGAGATATAACAAAGAAGACGCTCAAAGAAAATAAAAAAACAAATTAATAAAATTATGTTTGTGGAATTGGAATAGTTTAGTATACATAGAAATTAGAACAATCTATAAATATCTTTCTCAATCTCATGAACAAGATCTAAGAGTAACATCATTAATCGAATAAGAAGGGGGTAGATTTGAGGATTGGTTAATAGTGCGATAGGGTGTCATTTATTCCTTGAAAAGTTCTTTGAAAAGATTCATCTATTTGATTGATGAGTCATAAGAAAATAATTCATGATTCATATGCTTAGTAAGACAGAATAATCAAATTGAGTTCATGGATTTTCCTAGGTTAGTTTATGGGCCAATAACGAATTTTTCTCTTTTAAACCCTTGGAAAGGGCAGTGCAAGAGAAATCATAGAGAAATGATTGAATCTTTAAACACTTCAAAAATACTATGAGGTGCTCGGAAATGGTTGAAGTAGTTGAATAAGAGGATCAAAGATGAAAATAATTTATTTGATATTATGGATGACTGGTTATGGAGGGACCGTTTTATTTTTGTAGGCCAGTCCGACCTATTGCTCTTTCCTTGTGCCTATTTTGCTGTAGGTAATCAAGAGATCCATGAATTAGGATCCTGATACATATAAATACAAATGGTCCAATGGGAGAAAGAATTTCAAGGAACATTTCATTTCTGAGCAGAAGAGCCATTTTCAAATTGTGTTCAATCGATTATATATTAATCAATATTCAATTGATTGGTCTCGCCTTTATCGCCCTTATAAGGCTATGCCATCCTAAGGTGCTGCTAAATGAATGGATCTTATCAACATCGATAAATGATAAATCATAAATTGAGCCGCTGAATCGGAAGAATCGGGTGCTATCATATAAAGATTAACCTTTTCACCACTAAGGTGAACTTTACACAAGGTAATAACCATATCAACCATAGGCTAGATATTGAGAACCTATTAGTTTCCAATAGCCTTGTTCTAAAGTTTAACCAAAATCCAAACTTGGTTTGATTTTGTAGAATCGAGCATTTATAGTTGTGCTAAAAATTATAGCCGATAGCAACTTTGTAGCTCAAATATTTTAAATAATGCAATAGTCCAAATGTCATATTTGACTGTGGCTTCTTCACGAGAGCAATTATGCCACACAGGCCACAATCATCTGCTTAGTAATTTTTTTTGCAAGAGTTATTTCTGTCACACAGGCTAATAGATTTCATAGTTGCATATTGTTATTCTTCAAATTTTTAATTCTATTATCCTTTGTAAAACATGATAGAGTCCCACTATATTAGACTATACATCATCTTCTGGAGACTACTTGGTGCTTGCACAAAGTAATGATTCAATTTTAGCTTGATCACTTTGATAAAATTGCTCCCACTTTAATTTGAGAAGCAATAATTATTTTACGTCATAAGTGATCTCTCAAGCATATAACCATCATCTGAATCATTTAACTCAAGTAAGATTTTTCCTCTTGAAAAATCACTCTCTAGAAATGTGATTTTATATGATCTATTGCAAATTACCAATTCTATTTCCTTATTCACTTACAAACATATATCCCTTTAGACTATTTGGTATGTCTTCAAGATATACATTTATTGTCTTTAAGATCTAATTTTTCAAACTTATTTGAAAATTTTATAAATAGATACAATCAATTCCCAACATCTAAAGCAGCTTAGGCTAGATTATCTACCTGTTCCTAGTTCTTATGGAATGAAAATATTTATCATGAAGTTTTTTAATTCAGATGTAGATTCCACTTAACGAAAAGATTTTTCTCAAATAAAATCAATAAGTTAACTTGAGTTTTTATGGATTTTATTGTATCAAAATAATTTTCCATTTATTCTTTTATAAACACCATTCTATGCAGACGTGTTAGGAGTAGTCATTTACTTTGTAACTCTTTCTTCATTACATTGATCATCTAAATGATTGAAAAATCATTCACGCCTTAAATCTAGTCTCGAAATTATATCAGTTTGATTCTCTCTTCCATAATATTTCAGATTATGAGATTTCAAATAGATATATGATCAAGGTACGTGAATATTTTATAAATGTAATGAAGTATGAGACTCCATACCTTCATAACCTTTACATTAATATGATCACAGAAATCTATAAAAATTAACAGCAAAGAAAGCTCAGCCCTATAGCCTTTTGAATGGTTCAAATGTTAACTTATAGTACAAGTTACCAATCAACTGTAAAATATGAACTTAATGAGTTTTCTCTTACCAGTTTATGTTTATTGTCTATTATGACCTGATTAAGCATACAATATGCATAAATTAATATTTATATTACTCAAAAAATAGACATGATTGTAACAAAACAATCAATATAGTAACTAAACAAACATTGATCATAATTCATCACCACTAACCATTCAAAATGTCTAGTACCAAAGTAAGTATATTTTAGCAGATGCTAACCAAGTCACAACTGAAATTCAAGCAAGAGAATTAGTCTTAGAAGAACAATTGTAAAAATCAAGTTCTATAGATTTTTATACATTGGATACTTTATAGAATAATAATATGGCCATCTTGCTATTCGAACATGCAAGTGCCAATCGTTTTTGCATTTGTTAATTTAATTTTATATATATCCATCTTGTACCAAAATGAACTTGACAAAATTACATAAACACCTCTCGATCTCTAGTTACTTTAAATCTATAATCCACATAGGATAAGATTTAGTAACATAGTGTTTCATGTATAAAAAGAACTTAAAGAAGCTTCATTAACTGCTATTTTTTCAACTTAATGCATTCACGAGTGAAATAAACCAACAATGTGGCTACTATAGCACTTTTAACCCTATACCACTTATCTTCATTTAGTAGTTAGGTTTGTTCTTCTTAGACTCATCTCCAGTCCCCTTTATATTCTTACCTTTGTTCTGATATCATCCATATTAAGAGCTCGGGGCCCTCTTAAAATTAGACCAGCCACAAGGCATATGCCATTAGCTTAGCAATAATTAGCCACTTATCCAAAAAGCTTAACATGACAAACATCATTTAAGAAAGTCTTTTCACATTGAAGAAATCAAATTTGACTTTTAAATGCTCTCGTTTATTAGAAAAAGACAAATTAAGCTTGAACTCACTACTCATCAAAGAAGATATTTCACTACTATTGGCTCTAAAATTGTATGACATCACCCAAAAATGCATCATTTTTCATGCACAAGGTATTTTTTGCAATAGCCAAACTATCGTTAGCTAGTTGTTCAGTGTCTCAATTCTCAATTGTACCTATATATTTATCTTTAGGTACATTCATAGATCAATACTTTAATACTATGATTCTCTCAAGCACATATGAGACCATCAATCATACATGTAATGCCCAATTATCTTTTATATAGCCAATAATAAACTTCTTGCATGAATATGCATCTAATTAATATGGATTATTGGATTATGGCATACAAATAGCATGATTACACGAACATAAATAATTATTGCTATATGATCCACTTATACTTTAACATGCACTAGTACATAAAATATGAGATCAAACTTTTATTTTTTATTAACATATTGCTTAAGTGACTTTTTGCAATTCAAAACTCGGTATCTCGATTAAGGAAGATTGATGTGTTGAATGACCATGAAATGAATTAATTTTATTGCTCCATACTTGTTACATTCTAAAGTGATTATTTGCCTAAATATTTACATGAAATATCTTACATTTGGCTAAGAACTGAAAGTAGGCAAAATGGTGCAATTTAATTGGTTGGTTGACTAGGTTGCATAAAACTATTCTAAATTGCATTACACTTGATTATAACACCAAAGCATCAATTTGTGTCATCTCTCTAACCCATAAACGTGGCTCTTTGCATGAGAAAACACCAAGCTGAGTCAACCAATCACCATCCTCCACTTACCTCTCTTTGAAATGTCAAACAAGTCATTTTTTGCCATAGTTTCTTGTAGAAGCTCCTAAAAAATGACCAGCCCTTCTTCTCCAAGTTTCTCCCAAATTTATACACTCTCATAAAATATTGAATTCAATCCATAAGAATCCATAGAACACAAACTAGAACAAGTTTCTACCCTCTTAAGCTTGAAAACCGTTGATTTTGAAGCTTAATTCCAACTTAATCAAGGTATATTCTTTTTCAATATTTCTTATGATGAATTTATAGTATCTTGGATGTTTACATGTTTTTAGTATATTTTTGTGTGAATGAAAACTCAAGTGGGATAGACTTGAAGTCAAAACCAAGCTAGTTAAGCTAGTTTCTAACAAAATTGATAGTCTTTTAACATATGCTTAATTTACTTATTTATCTTAATCTTGTAATGCTTATATTGTGTTTGGAAGTTCATATGAATGATTGAGAACAATATCAACTAGTTTTCTTAATTGATGGTTAGAATTAATTTAAGTTAGAATCGAGTTTACTTATGTTATTTTGGATTGTGTTCAAGTTTTGGGGGTTGTCCTAATATTTATGTTTGGATTATTAATTATTTAATGGCTGCACTAATGTTTAATGTCATGAATTAGTAGTAAAATATAGAGTATACATTGTTTTTTAGGTCATGTAATTGATATGGAATTGTTTACAAAAAATTGAGAAGTGTATGTGATTTTAATTAGATTAGATTATGTGATTTATTAAAAGGATATTAAAAGGTACATGATTTGATTATGGTAGGCCTTTAACACATCTTATCTTCCAAAGAGATTAACCTTTTCACTTAGTACAAAGTGGACTTGAAGTAAGTTGAAACTTTCATTTGTTGTATCACAAGAATAATATAATATTGTTCATATTTTAATTGATTGTCATTATTTGTCGAATCATGTAATGTTTGATGCATTTATGGTTTATGAAGCATGATACTATTAAGAATACAATAAGGTTTTTAAAAATAAAGTATGGTACTTGATTGATGGTCGGGTAGACAAAGGACGCGGGAGGGACCAGCGGACCCAACAAATGATGGCAAATACTTGAGGTTGAAAAATCGATATAGGAAAGCCACAATGAATGAGACAGAATACGGCTAATACCTGAGGTTGAAAGACCAAGTATGGAAACATCGTATTATTTTTCTTATTGACCAATCATTATGAACAGGTTCCAAAAATCATGGTCTATCACTATTAGTTAGGTACTACACTTCAAGGGCCCTAAAGAATGATTTATGTATGAAAGTTATTAAATTGAATAATGCATTTAATTATTTTTGTGACTTGCATGTACGCTATTTATTACTGTATCAGTTTCACCTTATTGAACTTTTAGCTCATTAGATTCATGTGATGCAGGTGGAAATGTACAGGTTTAGAGATTGACTGAGTCTCTAGAGCGGTCGGATAGAGATTTGTTCATATGACATGCTTCGAGCTGTTCTGTAGTCTATTTTGAAAACTCTGTTTTATTTTTAAATAAGCCGCTCTATTATAGTTTTGTAAATAGATGTACTCAGTTTTGATTTATATATATGGTATGTCTACAATAAAATGAAATAACAAATGAATTCAAGTTCTTTCTTTTATAGTAAAAAAGAGGAACTTTTATTAAACCATAATTCTAGTATTGATGAAAAGTTAACATTTCTTGATTTAACTGTATTAGCTTGTTTAGTTAAGGGTGTTGCAATTTTGTGGTATCAGAGTGGAGGTCTCGTTTCTGAAGACAGAATAAGGATATAAACACATCCTGATTGGGAAACTCGATCAACTATTTGTTTATTTGTTTTTATGCTTACTTGATTAGATTTTATTTTATGTTATTATCATGATTATGCATTTATTATTGGCTAATGAATGGAATGAGATTGGGCAATGCATATCAGGTCATGGCACCAAAAAGGAAGACGATGAATGATCATGAGGGTAATCATAGTGTGATGAATAATTTGACTGATCTCATTCAACAACAAACTAGAATGCATGGTGAACAGATATAATAATTTCTAGATATACAACAAAGAAGCCAAGAATAGAATCAACGACTTTCTCTACCATAAGCTCGATAGGATACTTCACAAATTGTGTATGAGAAATTTAGAAAGATGGAACCTGTTGATTTTAATGGTGGGTCTAATCCCATTATTGCAGAGGAATGGGTGAAATCATTAGACACTATCTTTGACTATATACAAATTGATGATACTGAGAAAGTACTCTGTGTAATTTTCTTATTGAAGAGGAATGGGAGAACTTGGTAGGAAGGAGCTAAACTTGCAGTAAATATGGAAGAACTAATGTGGGAGAGGTTTAAAATAATCTTTTATGATAAGTATTTCACCATGAATGCTAGGTCACTCAAACTAAAAAAATTCTTGGAGTTAAACTATAGAGGCATATCTGTATGTGATTATGTGAGAAAATTTGAAGAGGGTTGCAAGTATGTGCCATACATCATCAGAGACAACAATAAGAAGATGGATCATTTCCTGAGGGGCCTTAATCCAAAAATTAGAAGAGATGTGATAATGTATTCAACAATAGAGTTTAGGGAATTGGTGGACAAGGCTTTGATTGCTGACTTAGATAAGAATGAGATTGAAAAATTCCATCAACAAAAAAAGCAAGTATTCACTCCAAGAAATCTGAACCAGTGGAAGAAAAGAGAGCAAAAATCAAACCAATGGAATGAAAAGTGTCCTAAAGTTGGGCAGACTTCTACTACAGTTGAAAAGCCTAAATGTGCTAAGTGTTGGAAGAATCATTTTGGGGAATATTTTAGTGGTACTAATCGTTGCTTTAAATGTAAAAAGCCATGACATATAACAAAGGATTGCCCAACAGTGCAAAAAAGAGTTTAGGGGAGAGTATATGCAATGACACAAGAACAAGTTGATGCAGATGCTTCGGTAGTCATAGTACTATTTTAATTTTTGGGATACCTGTAGTTGTATTGATAGATTCTGGATCTACGCATTCATTTACATCACGTGCATTTGTGAGAAAATTGGGCATTACACCAAATTTATTAAAAGTAAGGTATAGTGTGACTATTCCATTCGAGGGAAGAAATGGATTCCAACCAAATGTTAAGGGCTTGTTCTATTCAAATTAGTGATAGGACTTTCTATGCAGATCTTGTTGTTCTACCGATGCCAAATTTTAAGGTTATTCTGGGTATGGATTGACTTACTAAATATCATGCAATAATTGATTGTAACAAGAAGATTATGATTTTTCAGCCACTTAGGGAAGAACAATTTGTGTTTAGTGGTACCTAATTCTTACTATATTTACCAATTATAACTGCTTTGAAAGCTCAAAAGATGTTGGATAAAGGTTATGTTGGATATTTTGCAAGTGTTGTGGATACTTCGGTCGAAGCACAATTGAAGCTAGAAAATGTAGATATGGTTCAAGAATTTCTTGAGGTATTTCCAAATGATTTAGTAGGACTACCACTGGATCAAGAGATTGAATTTGTGATTGATGTTATGCCAGGGACCACCCCTATTTCTAAAGCATCATATCGAATGTCACCAACAGAATTGAAAGAGTTAAAAGTTCAATTGCAAGAATATGATTAGCATTGGGTTGACTAATGCCTTAATTATTTTGATGTACATAATGAATAATGTGTTTGATGATTCTAAATGGGTATGTTTGGGGTGATATTCATTGATGATATCTCAGTGTACAATAAGGAGAAATATGATTGACATTTCAATATGATCTTGGAAACTCTAAAAAAGTAGAAATTATTTGTTCAATTTAGTAAATGTGATCTTTTGGTTATATAATACAATATTTATTTTTGGGACTGATAAATTTCTTAAGAAGGTGTCTTTGTAACTACTCAAAACTTCGAGGTTGTACTAAAATAGGGAAGGCCAATAAATTTGATAGAAATAAGAAAAGTTTTTTTTGGATTTGTGGGTATTCAGTCAAAATTTCTCCTAAGTTGTTACCGTTGTATTTCATCATACATGTAGGTATATGAAATTTGAATGGTTCGCTAAGTGAGAAGAAATCTCTAATTACTTAAAGAGAATTGATATGAGCTTTAGTAGTGAGTCCAACTTTAAACATAAGTTATGTATTTTGTATAGTGGTGTTATCTCATTATGTTTTGGTATATGTTTGATGCAATATAGAAAAATTACTCAACACTCTTCCAGTTAATTAGATTATTTATGTAATACTACATGTGACATTACAAAATCGAAGTACTTGAAATGTCTATATACTCAAAAGGAGCTGAACTTTAAGAAAGGATGGATATTATTAGTAAGTGAATATATTATATGATCCATATCACTACAGATGTCATTGGAATGAAATGTCTCAATGGACTAATATTCATACAAATTTTACAGCATAAAATATTTTGGGAATTGAGGGTTGTATACAAGATGAATTAGAGTAAATGATGTATTATCCGTTTATTAATATTTTGGTAAGATTGATTTTGATTGATCTAATTTCAAATGCTCAAAATAAGGTCGATGAAAGGTTAAGATTAAGATGAAAGACATAAAAGACACTTAAATAGATTTTTGTGATAAGTGATAATAATCTCTTAATAAAAGATAGATGTGAAAATATTGATAAAAAATGGCAAGACTAAGTTTTAGGTGGTGAACATGTTCTTTTTTATTTGTTTATTTAGTAAAATAAATGATGATTGTGATCTCAAGAAAAATACAGATATTGAATACTAGACGAGCTATTATTGTTAATATTTAGTTTGCCATAAAAAGGGATATATGTAAAAGTGCATATGTAGGAATGCGGTGGAAATGAAAAAGCATTAATGAATTTTGTATATGATAATGGAATTGAGTTATTATTCATAGGTTAACTGAATATGCTCATTCTTTCTCAATTTACTCTATGTATTCCATGAAAATCTATAGAAAGATAAATGAGTAGGAAGTGGATTGACTTTATGGTTTATTAGTGTATATTAGTTCTGATGTAGATTTGTCCACTTCCTAGAAGATTTTACATTAGGTATTGGAAACAAAATTATATTTTAGTATTGTGATATCCGTGCATCAATAGGCAATCAGAACAAACAAATTAGACTTTGCAAAATATGCTTAGAGCTTGTGCATTAGATTGTTGATTTCAATTGAGAATTTTCTTTCCTTGGGTGGAATTTCTTATGACAACAGTAATAAGACTACTTGGGATAGTTCTCTATGAGGCATTGTATGATAAAAAAATAAAATAAAATACAAGCCATCATTTTATTAAAATGAATTTGGTGTTAGAACAAACTGTCAATGTATGGAATCTAATTAAATGTGACCATAGAGTTATGCAAATTAAAAAGGAATATCGTTACAATTTATGATAGAGGATCAAATTTTTGAAGATGACTCCAATAAAAGGGATTATGCGGCTTGGGCAGAATTTTTTTTTTGGGATGTTACATACAAACTTGATCCTAGGTATAATAATTTATTTTGCATTATTGAGATAATTGAGGATATTGCCTGTAAACTTGACCTCTTTGCAATAATGTCTCGAGTTCATAATAATATGTTTCTTGTGTTCATTTTAAGGAAGTATATCATGAATCTATTTCATCTACTGAAGAAAGAACTAATAGAACTAAATTGAGATTGGAGATATAAAAAAAAGACTTATAGAGATTTTACTAAGGGATGTAAAACAACTTCAAAATGAGAATATCTCATTAGTTAAAGTACTAAGGAAAAGTCAATCAACAGAAGAAGCAACTTGTGAAATGAAGCATAAAATGATAGTTAAATATCTAGAGTTTTTTGGTAAGTAAAATTTTTGGGACAAAATTTTTATAAGGAGGAGAGGATGTAATAGTCATGCCTCATACTACTCACTTGACCAATATGATTTATGCATTACGTGCTAATTTTATATGCTACTTTCATTTCTATTGACATTGCATAATTTATTTCATTTTATACGACATTGTTGAATATTAAACTTAATTATGAAGCTATTTCACGGTATTAGTTATTGAATTTCTTAATTTGAGTAGTTGATTTTATATTGAAATAAGAAAAAATTGAGGTTGACTAATATTGGATATAGATGGAATACATAGATTATAATTTTGGAAGTGTTAAAAGTGCTACTAGTAAACTTATACGATTTGATTCGATTTCATCTAAGTATTTCAAAAGTATATATGGGAAAACTGCATATTTGGAACATTGGACATAAGATAATATGATTGAAAAGTGATATTACAATATTCATTTATGTATAAGGTTATATAATTTTTAATATGGACAATTATTCAAGAATTGGGTGACAATCGGGTAAAAAATTAAATGAACGGCTAGGAAATTAGCTTATGAATTGTCTATGGGATCTTGTGGTAATTAAGATAGGTTGAAATAAAATTAATATATAGTAGGATACATCTAATCTAAGCTTGAAAGATGGAAAAAAGGTCAGATTTATACACAACTTGACACTTCATGCTTGCTACTAAGCTTAAGCAAGCACCTCACGTGCCACCTCAAGCTCTCTTTCACTCCTAGCCATTTACCCACGACCCTCAACCATTTTCAGTAATTTTCAGGGTCCAAACTCATGTCAAAATCTCTCTAAGTTGTTCCTAATTGATTCCAAGTGATAGAAAAGGGCAAAGGAAGCAAAATGAAGTAGTAATCACAAGTAGAAGCTGAAATTGGCATATGTAAGGTTCATATACAGTTTTGACATGAATTTTTATATTATTTAAGGGTTTTGTGATTTCTTAAGATTCTTATCTTGTTCATGATGATGTTAGAGGTTATTCATAGGGTTACTATGCATAAAATAATGATTTGTGGTTGCAAACACATAGTAGAACCACTAAGGGGAAGAATCTGTATATATGTTGATTTCTAGTTTATTGAGTTTGAAATATGCAAGAAACCTTGGGTAAATTCTAAATTTATCATTATTAATGTGTTTATATATGAGTTAAGATTATGTATTTAGGTTTGGATAGATTAGGAATTAAAATATGGCATGATAATTAAAAATATGCTCAGAACTGTCTCCATCGAATTTCAGATTATGACCTATGTGAAGTGGACTTGTTTTACAGATTTAAATTTATTAGTTTTGGAAATACTATGACCTGGTTGTGTCTGTGTATATGTTATCTAAGTGTGATAAAAATTTGAGAGTGATTGAATATACTTAAGGGTGTCAAAACTATTAATGTCATGAAGTATGCAAAACTGTCATGTTAAGAAAAATCTGTTTCAGTATATTGTAAGAGAGTTGAACTTGGGAAGCTATATCCATGAGTTTTAGCAATTATATGACATGGTTACATTATTTTTGATATTATATAAGTGTGATAAAAATTAGAGAGTGAATGAATATGTCTAAGGGTGTTAAAATCATCACGCAATTTAGTATGGTGGTAGAAAAATGTGAAGCAATAAATCTGTCTCATTTGGTTCATTAAAATATTCTAACATGGATGTGGTTCATTTGATTGCTAAAATTTAGGGGGATTTTAAGGTTAGTATATATTTGAGATATGGAACAAATGTGCGTAGAAGGTTGTATTCGGTTATAGTTTTTAAGTGGTAAGATTGTTTAATCAAATTGAGATTTAAGATATTTATACTACATTAGGTATAATGAGTCTGTTAACTGAGAATGATGATTGATATCTCATATTTTTACAGATTGTTTCACATCTAGGGTTGGGGAGTAGTTTTTTAACACACAATCGATCAAAAGTAAGTGAAAATCCATATACAACCACAATACATGGGCATAGTATTTCTTGCCTTATCTATATTAAATGTGATCCTTGTATATTGATGAATGTATTATGCGTATTATAAAGATCTTATAGTGCATACATTTCTTGAATGATGGGACATGGGATCCATTGTGTTATTAAACATGTCATTCATCAATATTTACATGTGCATATATAACACGTGCTCACAGTTGAGGTTTTGCATGCATGATATTATTTTCAGAAAGAAAATATTTTGGTTGGCCATAACTAGTGTACCGAGGCCTATGTGGCTTATTGATATGATATTTTGGGGCACTGCAAGTATTACTTCTCGGAGGATCATACGAGTGGATAGGGGGTGTGCCTCTGTTGGTCACGAGAGGGTGGACCACTTGATTGTGCCCTTATCGATGCCGGTGGTGGGAAGACTTCTGGAGGATCACAGGGGAAGATAGGGGGTGGACTTCTGGTGATCCCAGGAAATGTCCCCCGAACTGTGTCGATCTGTTTATGGCCATATAATTTTTGATATTGTTGAGAGCTCTATTTGGTACATAGTAGGTGGGCCAAGGGCCCAATAATGAAAAATAACTTTGAATGAACTATTTTTGATGCATGAGTTTGTATTTTTGTCATAATCTCATAGAAATGCACTGCATATGTGTTAAATTATTCTTTCATCATGAATGATTTTCACTTACTAAGCATTAGCTTACATAGTTCACGCATTATAGGTGAGTTTGGTAATACTTGAAGCCATGAACTTACTGGGCAAGCGGCTAGAGTTCCTATAGGTTTTGAGGATCGGTGTGCATGGGTGATAACCTATTGGACTGGTTGTTAGCTTATTTGATTTTGGAGTGTACTGTATTAAATTTTGAAAATTATATTGTGTGCTACTTTTAAAACTTTTATGTACATGAGTATGTAAATATTGTGGTTGTTATGGGTCTTCTACAGGTATATATATTAGTCTGTGAGTGGGAAAAATAGTTTATTATTTATTAATATGTTACACAAAAAAAAAATTATGCATGCTCATAGATTCTATCATGTCAAATTATATTATATATATAATTATATAGTAATGGGGTGTTACAAATTATCTCCATTAAGGCTTTCAAAAATTTACAACATTTTATATGCTTAGAATTGTGTTCTCTCTGACCTCTTGCCAAAAATTTATTCTAAGTCCACACAACAATCAACATAAATAGTCAAAAAGAGAAAAATACATTAGATGTGGCCACAAAAAAATCAATCTAAAATTCATCGTGTTAGTATTTAACACTTATAATCATAATATTTCAATTTATACTCTATTTTATAAACTTACCATGGAGAAATGAATTTGCCATGTGCTCCATAAGTTGATTAATATATGTATAAGTGTCTTAATACTCTCACTGAGTAGTTAATATCTCAAACTAATTTTCTAGAATTTTCAAAAAACATTTCAAATTTTTTTGTAATTTTTACCAAATTTAAAATTTAAAATTCCAAGAAAATAGTTTTATCAACTAAGAAATTAATTTTAATTTATAAAAAAATAGAAAATTAAATTTTAAGCGTAACAGCATTATTTTTTTTTGTAGAAAATGGCCATCGAAAGGTTATCCACACAGCTGCACGTGTCGAAAAGAGGTTAAAGGCATGCATTGTAAAGGAAATTTACAGTTCATCTCTTCACTATTTTTTTTTTCAAAATTCAACTGAAACTTTGAAGGCCCACATGTCACTCATTTAAAGTCGATTTTTACGTATAATATATGATTGAAAAATCCTTGAAAAGTAGAATCTAACCATCTAAGTTTCATGTACCAAAATGCAGTGTACATAAATTAATATTAACATGAAGATTCAGGTAATGTTTAAATTTTCTCAATGTATACAAAGCAAATTACTTTGAAATTTTACAGGTCATTTCTGTCATGTATAAGCATGCTTCTAATAAAAAATCACATCATAATATAAAATATATCATGATTTGTCATTAAAGTTCCACCAAGCATTCATAAATGGGTTTCATAATTAATGGTATGAAATGAGGCATATTAACAAATGAAATAGAGCTAAATAACATCATGAATTCAACCATTATAACTCTGATACTAATGACGAAAATTCAAACACAAATTACATGATGTAAGTTCAATAAACTTACCAAAATTCGGATTTACAACCATAATTGAGTCACTGATATTTTCTTCTATTTTTAGGCTCATTTTCGTTTAAATTCAATTACAATAAAAAAGATTTTGATTTACAATTCAAATACATTTAAATGGTATTTTTTTCATGTCTTGATCACAAACTTGACTTTTAAATTATGCCTTTATTTTCTATTTGAAAATTGCATAAAATAACAACCTCTTTCTCTTCTTTTGTTTTCTTACATTAGTTTTTCTTCATATGTCAAAATGGTAAAACAGGAGGAGTTAACATGATTACAAGGTTATTTTCTATTACAAGAAATTATTCCCACCAAAATCTAATTTTTAAAGCTATTTGAGTAGAGTCAAACTTTATGGCCTAACCCATTTAATATTTATTACAAAAGCTAATATGTGTGCTGTATAGTTGTAGCGCATATGTTTGTCTATGTGGAATGGAATGGAGTATAAGTTTGGTTGGCAAAATGCCTTGAGGAAGTGAGTGTAACCTTATGTCGTTTTATGAGCAAATTAGGGCAACATAAATTATCCATTGATCACATGTTAGACTCTTAATTTTCTTTTTATAACACTATCTATCCAAAAATGAAAGTCCCGTTAGTATTGTTGATTACATGATTAATTATTTTTATGAATACAATATAAACTAATTTAGTTGATGTTCATCAATATAATATTTTAAGAAAAAGAAACAACGTAAAAATATTAGTGATTTGAAAGTTATAAAATATTAAAATTATTAAAAAATTGATATATTTTATTTATTAGAGATTAAATGGTTTGATTTTGTGTTATAGCCATTTAAAAAAACATGACTATGAAAAACGATATAAGTAGATTCGAATAATAAAACAAGATATATAGCAGTTGGGGGGACATTTTACCATTTATAATAAGAGGCTATCTTCTTGTGAATAGTGGTGCACAATACAATTTTCCATTTTTTTTTATTTTTGTTTTTGTTTTTTCAATGGGCCACATAAAAAAAAAAAAGGCAACCAAGAAAAAAAAATATTTATATATATAGTTGCAGATGAAACTACGCCATTTAGTGGTGCATAGTATAATTTTTGGTATTTTTTCCTTTTTTTAATTGGTTCCACCAAAACCAACAATACCAAAAAAAAAAAAAGAAAAAAATAGTTGCGGATGTCATTTTGGACACTTTCAAAACGGCACCATTTTGTGTTTTACCATGTTGTTTTTCCCTCTTAGTTTATTTTTTATTTTTTTTTAAATTTTATTATGGCCAATGAATAGAAAAACCCTTTTTCTGTTTTTTTTTTTTTTATATTTTTGCATTTTTAAATATTACCATTCTTTTCTTTTTTCAATGTTTTAATTTTTTATTAATTTACGGCTAATGAATAATTCCATCATGTTTGGTTTTTATATATCATATTTCTAGTTAATTAATTTTTTATTTTGTGAAATGGTGTTGTTTCATATACCCTAAATGAATTCATTTTGTTTTTGTGTTATTTCTCTTTATTTTGTACTTTTATTATTATTCATTATCTCCTAAAACAAAGTCGTTTTGTACTTCTATTTTATTTATTTTTTTACTAAACGACGTCGATTCTTGTTATCATGATTTTTTATTTGTTATTGTGTATTTTACGATATTAATGTAATATTCTCATTATTATGAATCATAAATAAATTCAAAAACAAAATTATGATTACTTGAACATTCTATACCACTTTGCACCTTTCACAATGTTTTTTTTAAGAGGACAAGGACTAATTCCCAACTCCCAAATCGAACCATAACCAATCCCCCTTGCATAATATTATATTTAGATTATCTACTTTTTCTTCTTTCTAGTTTATTGCATATAACTTCTTTGTGACCTTTGGTTTGTATATATTTCCCTTCAAATTAGGAGATATACTTATTGTCCCCTTGTATATTTCTAAAATTGTACTCAGTTTCGACTTAACATTATTACCTTAATTTGATAGGCATAGAAATTTAAATGAGTTTTTAAAAATGAAAATTTTAATATATTTACAGAGTGATACTACCATCACATTATTACTTTAAGCAAAAAGATTTTAGGAAAAAAATTCAATTCTAAAAACTCAAAACTTATTTTAAATCGTTCCAAAATAGATATAAAACATAAAACTTTAGAACAAAGGGTGTATTATTCTTTCAAAAAGCACACGATACGTTTCAAGCATCCGTATTTTGCTTATTATATTATACAAACTTTGTGGTTATAGGTATTCGACATGCCTTAGTTCTGAATTATCTATATCTGTTCTTTGTATGTATGAAATCAAATTCTTGGCATCCTAAAGCTTGATACAGATTCTAATGTTAAGACCATACGCCGATTTGATGTTCTCCGTATCTGTTCCTCCAATGTTTCCCTAATGTGTCGATTTGATCCGAAATTTTAGCTGTTAAACTGCATTCCCTTACCCAAATCAACGCTCTATTTGCGAAGCATGACTCAGAGCTCATCCTGCAATCACCATAGATGATGAGAAGTAAGCTTTGATGATCTCATTAGAGGAAAAAAGTTGGTGCAATTCTGTGAGTGCTTCTAACAGCAGCAACTCCCCAAAACCAACAGAAAGATCATCAATGATAGAATTTTGTTCACAAACAAGATTTATATACTTTTTCTGAGTAGCATACCAAATAAAATGAGGCCTTCAACAGTCTCAAAAGTGCAAAGAGGGAGATTTAGAATTGCAAATTTACTACTCTGATTATTCAGGTCCCAATAGCACGCATAACCTCACCATTGCATTAAACATTCATGAAATCAGAAGCCATCAATTGCAAAGAGGATTAAGCAGCTATATGTTTGAAGTTCCTCATATTCAGTTATCATGAGGTGAGGTCCATATTGCTCAACAAGCTTTGACGATGTCACTTTTTGAAAGACAAACACTAACATATGGATCACATAATGCAATGAATTGCATTAACGACTGCGAGAGAGAGAGAGAGAGAGAGAGAGAGAGAGAGAGTTCTTACATGGTAGTCATCCGCGTAATCTTCAGGATCATGCTGCAAGAAAATTATGCAAATTTAACTTACTAAATTGTGGATAACAAGTATAATTCCAACTTATTCACTAAAATCAATTAAGTTAAGAGTTAATAATAAAAACCACCCTTAAAGCTTGACTTATTTACAAAAACTACCACTCAAACCCCCTACGACTAAAGGACGCCCGGAAAAATTAATAGTTGTTGTAAAATCCTTTTTTCACCTCTGCCGAAAAGTTAAAAAAGAAAAGGCAAAAGGCAGAAAATTAAAAAATGTAATGAACAACTTTGTTCCTCATCTCTCATTTTTTCAAATGTTCATTAGTCGTTGATCTAATTATCATCTAAAGATTAATAATTTTTATTTGAAAAAAATAAAGAAAAAAAAACCATTTTTTTAGGGTTTGGAGTGGGGAGAGTTGCTAAGGTAGGGGTGGGTGGCCACAACAATATGATGGGCATAGGTGGTGCTAGGAACGGGATGTGGGGGTTGGGCGGCATTAGGAATGGGTTAGGGGGAGAGGGGTGGCAACAGGTACGGGGCATGGGGGGAGAAAGGGTGGGCGGCTATAGGTTTGGGGGTTGTAAGGGATGGGGGTGGTGATAGAAAATAGATGGGGGTTGGTTGCGGGGTGGGTGGTGCCGAGTTTGGAAAGGGTAGGTGATGGCGGTGTTAAGAAAGGGTTAGGCTATGGACTAGGTAGGGGGTAGGAAGGTTGAGCTTGGTTGGGGTCGGGTGGCTCGACAGGTGATGGGCTAGGGCTATGTTGCGGTGGTAGTACGATAAATGTCATCGTAAGCCGTTCTCGAGAGTTAGGGTGGTGGGGGGCATATTCTTCCCCAATTTGAGTTTTACTCATATTTCTTTTTCTTTTCTTCTTTCTCTTCTCTAAATTTTCTAAATTATTTTGTATATTTGCAAAATAAGAAATTATTTAAATGTATTTTATAAACTATTTTTGCTTTATTTATTTGTTGAATTTAAATACAATTTTTAACTTTTAAATGTCAAATTGTATTAACATATAACCATTTAATAAACTATTTTCTATTTTATTTATTTATTGAATTCAAACATATTTTTTAATTTTTAAATGTCAAATTGTATTAACATTTATACATTTATATAAATGTATGATAAGTATTTTAAAATATTAAATTATACTAATTATTTTTTCCCAATTAAGAATTAATTTACACAAATCACCTAAACTACTTCTATATTTTATTTATTTAAAATTTTGAACTTAGATATGTTTTCTAGCTTTTAAATATCAAATTATATTAACATTTATATATTTAATGAAGTTTATGATAAGTAATTTAAAATTATTAAAATTTTAATAGTTTAAAATATAATAACCTTGAATAAACATAATTTTTCACTAATTGTGCTATTCACATTTAAACGTGTACTTAGTTTTATCATATATAATTTAATATTATCTAAACTTGTTTTTATTTTTTATTTAAAGTTTAAGTGTAAATATGTTTTGTAGTTTTTAAATATGAAATTTTATTACGTTTAAATATTTATTTAAATTTATGATAAGTACTTAAAAATTATGAAAATTATATTAAGTTTGTACTTTTAGTGCAATAATGTTCAAATTTATTTCCATTATTAATTTTATTGAAAATTTAGTTTGATATATTTTACGCAAGGAATAATAAACTAGAATACAAAATAGGGTTTCCTAGCAGACTGAGCGCTTTTGACATCCATAAGCATAATAATATTGCAATTGCTTACAATATCTATGGATACAGTTGCAAGGACTGGATTTCTTCCAAGTTTCTCCTCCAATTAATCCACATGGAGGCAGAATTATGTTAAAAAACACAAAAGTTCACTGCATATCCCATATGCCTATATTCATAAAGATACCATTGATCAAAACCCAGAGCTCAAGAAGGGCACACCAACATTTGGTTAATAAAGCAAGCAGAGACTAGGATGGATATCTCGTATTCAAAAACTAGAAGTTAGCACTGTTAGTCTTCCAATATCTAAATAACTCAATTTTTTGATTAGTTCAATCTAAAATTTTAGTTATTTAATTTGAATTAAACGAAGCCTCTTTCCCGAATCTCAATAAAATTTTTATCTCTTCTTGATTTTTTTATTTTTTATTTTTGGATGTGGGAGTTGTTGGTTGGTACTTTATGGTGACAACCGATGATTGATCATTGTTACATATAGATATGGTTGTGTAAAAATACATAAAAGCAATAGGTCAAAAGAGTAAAGGCAAGAGGGCAACATACCCTTCTATATCGATGATCCCTGTCTTTGTTCCACCTTTCACTTTCCTCTCTTGCTCTTCTAGCATCCTGCATGCTCATTGACAATCAGAAAATATAAGGCAGAAAATATCACAAGAGCAGTTCAGATAGTGGAAATTCACCTTCTCTTCCTCAGCTATTCTCACCTTTTCTGCCTCCTCAAATGCCTCTTTTTCAAGCTGTGTTTTTACAGGGCATAACAATCAAGTTAGAAAATTTAATCAGTTGTATACTTGAATCATATAACCTAACAGAGAAATATCTCACCTCCCTATTGGCCTGTATCTCTTCCTCAACTTCTTTTGCATACTGTGGGTCATCACATATCAATATGTTATCAAACACTGAACCGGCTTTTACCTGCAATGAGACAATGTAAAAAGCTGTCCCAACACAGACAAAACCACCAGTCCTGATCCAATATTCCAAATGATGTTTCATCTCCTATTTCAATAACATCAGTACATGGCAAGTGTAAATTAATGATGTCATCCAATACATTTGGCGTGTATGGGTGATGTTGAAATAGGAGATGAAACACCATATGGAATAGAGGATCCGGACTGCAAAACCACATATCACGCAAAGACCTAAAGCAAATCTAGATCTTGTGCAACTGCGATGGGTTGACATCAGAAATTGCTGGAAGATTTTCATAAAACACGGTTCAATACCCATTATACTTTCTATGGGAAGAGAAAAAGTAATTGAATGTTAATATGTGACTTTTTTCTAATTGCAATACGCTCTCAACTTTGAGGCACTTTGAAGATATGAGCCAGTAGTTATCTCCAAGGCACTGAAAGAACCTCTGCACGAATGGATTGAACATAAAAAATCAAAGAGATTAAAGAAACCAGTGCTTCCATATGAGATCAATATAAAAATCCAACAAAGGAAAACATTTTCAGATGAAAAGCAGCAATAGCCCACACATGGAAGCAATGATGCAGCATAAAGAGATTATTTTTGGTGTCTATAGCACAAAAAAGGTATACAAGGAGGCCAAAGTATCTCTCGGCAAAATCCAAGATATTTATAACTATTTTACAACTCTAAATGGTAGCAGAACACTAAATAATGTTGAAGTTTAAACCGGAAAACAATTTCAACAAAACGGAAAGTCCTGGCTTTTTACCTGCCAAACTTCAACACCAACATATTTTATTGGTTTTAACACATAAAGGTCGGGGTCATCTTCAAACTCTGCAGCAGGGAATTAGGAAGATCATTAGAAGCATATTCGATTGGTATGAGTTTTTTCTACACAAATCTTGCCAATAGAAAGTTTCAACATGCTACCAAACCACTAACATGTGTAACACTTTTCTGGCTTCTAATTATGCATACCTTGAGAAGTGGCAACTTTCATGAGATCAATCTAACCACCTTTTATTCTAATGTGAGAGGAGCCCTAGACAAGCTCTTCCAACCAGCATTGAAATAAATAAATGTGTTGCTTTTCCATCAAGTATAAACAACACCCAATATTATCTTCTCACAAAATTTACACTGAATTACTCCATTTAACCCAATTCTTTTCCTCTCCCAGTTTCTTCAGGATTTATCAGAAAACTTTAATGCGTTATGCGTATGATTCTTGATTAAAATTTTAATGACTGGTCATGTCTATGATGTAAAATTTTCTCTTCTAGACATTAAAAAAAAAGTAAAAAGTGACATGGAGCTTGGAGCATTATAGTGCACATCCTGTTTGAGTATGTTTATTTCGAAAGGTGCAGGTGAGTAGCACCCAGGACCAATCCAACCCAGTATGGGAGTTCTCATGCTCCTTCACTTAACCAACAAAAATAAAAATGAATCATCAGTAAAAAGTAATTCCTTTTTTACTTTTAACAATAGGACATGGCACATAGTACAACATATGAGAGTACACTAACTACATATAACAAGCCCTTTAAGAATATACACAATTATCAAAATGAATTGAATTAGATTGCCATATTTTCTCAAGCAAAATTGTAGACATGTCAATCCAACTTGAAGTTAAGTTATTCAATTATAGCATGCTATTTCTTCCCTTATAAATCATGAGTTATGGCATGATGTTCAGTAGAATTGACTGCTGATAGCCTCTAGGTACCAGTTTATTCTTTTTTGTATGGTGAAGACCTACCTGGGTTGTCGATCCAAGGAATTTTCCACTTGCCCTTGTAGTTAGGGTTCTTGATTTTCTATAGCACCAATAGCATCATTTAAAGGAAGTTAGCAATCTCAATGCATAAAAATGACAAACGTAACTCTGGCTATAAAGTTCATAGTGATAGTACCTTTGGCTTCCAAGGGCCTTTATATGCTGGATTAGGTACCTTTTTTGGTCTCCATATTCCATCCTCATCTTCATCCCAGTCGGCAGGCTACCAACAAAAATGGGAAAAACGGTCAGAAACAAACAAATAACTTAATTATTAACACTACTGTCTTCAGAGGGACTCCATATATAGATCTGCATGGTCCCCGACACTAGAACAGGGAAGAATTCAGGCTTAGCCATCATAATAAGAATCGTCAGAAACTCATTGCCAAAAAGTTATTTCACTGGAATCGTTTAAAGTTGAACAAATGGAGAAGTTATCAGTAATAGTTGAATACTCAACAACCTTTTTAGCTCTTGGATCAGGTATCTCGGCTGGAATAGAATCATATCCCTGCAATCATCAGGATGCATCATGAATTTGGGAATTGGAAGTCTTATCTGAAGGAGACACCATCTTATATGCGAAGTAGAACTAGACTCAATGATACCTCTGGTTTGACATCAGTGGGATCATCAATATATTCTCTGTCCTCCCAGTCTGCCGGCTGCGAAGACCAAATCATAATTGATAGCCATACTTTAATTAAAAGCTAGATGAGATACACTAAAATAAAAGCAAAAGGTTCAAAATTCTAAATATGTCTACTAGTCGCAGAGTAAATGAAGGCCACATGTGTTATAGGACACCATTTCTCTGGTACAGGAATAAACAACTGTTTTAAGTATAAATGTGCCCTCTCATACTGCACTATTGCATTATAAGATGCAGGCAAATACCACAGAAATTTACTACTACACGTAATCTATCAAACTCATCAGACAAGGTGGCATTTTTTGGTACCTTTTTTGCATGGACATCTTTAATTTTGCGAGGAGGGAGGATATCCCAATCTGTATACATACTTCCAGACTCTCTTTCGCGATTATCGACCAAGACCCTGTATGTTGCATCAGTTCTCAAAATGAATGTGTAAAAATGAGTCAACTTGTCAGTTTCACATTGCAAATCCTTTTTTATTGGATAATTCTGGCCCT
Organism: Paulownia fortunei; assembly: GCA_019321725.1. Lineage (NCBI taxonomy): Eukaryota > Viridiplantae > Streptophyta > Magnoliopsida > Lamiales > Paulowniaceae > Paulownia > Paulownia fortunei. The sequence continues at coordinate 13,150,018 of CM033123.1, forward strand.
GGTATGAAAGTATCACATGAAGCTTCTTAGTCTGAGTACCACATATATCTGGTCCAAACATCAAACTGCACATAGGTAGTGAGAAGTACAAGGATTACTGCATAGCCAAAATCAGCATCATATTAAGAAGTAAAAATTTCAGAACATAAGAGCATAGGGAAAGAAGTGAAAAGGACATGAATATGGAGCTAGTAACAAGTAATGTACTGTCATTATAATTTAGACTGTTTCTTCCTCTCCTGCATGGAAGACTTAATCAGTAACTTTGACTAATAAGCGATCTGGTTAAGTTGCCTGACCAATATATTTGAGTGTCATATATTTGCCCAAAGATTTTTAATTTCCAGGTTATGTTCTCATCCCAAAATATCCGCTTCCTTTGACCATGTCAAAATACAATTAAGAATACAAATAAACGAGAAGCAGAAAAAGCTAGACTAGTACTTATGCCAAACCAAAACTGAAAAAATTAGATGCATATTTGCACAACTTTCATGTCCCAATAAGTTGAAAAAGCAAAAATTAATACACCTGTATGGAGTGTCACCACCAAATTTCTTCTGGTTGACGTAGCCAGAGAGAAGCTTAATGTAACCGCCACCACATTCAATGTCTTGCTCAAACTTTATAGAGTATTGGACCACAAGGGTTCTATTTCTGTTGCTGAACTCAGGTATCTTCGCGGATATGGCAAAATGTTTGGCATCATTATGTGTTTGGATACCTGCCCATTTTGTTGAATATGGTAGTGAGACAGATATATCATATAAAAAAAGGTGCTTAACAGAAACTGATAGCCTCTCGTCGACTGGTTCATCCACAACAATGTGAATACAAAACAATTTGCCGCTTCAATACTAGAATAAAAGTGTTTACACAAACTAATGCCCAGTACTTCTGTTATCTGGTAGGATGAAAAAATGCAACTAGACTATCGTGCTATCTTGTACTTTGGCATAACTCTGACCCTTCTCGGATTAAGTCACATACAGTTTAATATGGCCAAAAACCTGCACGGACTTCAATTAGACTCCATGCGTTGTTAACACAATAGGGAAGTAGTTGTTTGGCCCAAAATACTTAAGTTCATGTTCACAAGTAAACCTTACAAAAGGCCTCATAAACCAGCTATCGTATTCTCCCACAACCGCTGTGGGCATGGCATCAGAAAACGTCCTGATTTAGGTACACAACGTCCTTGTGAACTGTGGCTGCCTACACAATGACAAACCATGTGCTGCCACCTAAAGAGTGAGGTGGCAGAAAATCAGTCACATTTTGCAAGAATAAGGACGCTTAGCTACTTTGGACAGCACTTAGAGAGATGAACTCTGGCAGATTTTAACATACAGGAAAGGGTGGAACTGGTGCAGAAATCTTCAGCAAATTATAGTCCAAGGGATAAAGGGAAAGCAAGAAAAAAAACTGCCCCAAAATGGTTAAATTAGAATGACGAAATGAAGAAAGACACGAAAATGGAGATGCATTAAGGGAATACAAAAGAAAGCAAGGGATGAAGAAAGGCAGAAGGAAGAGGAAAGAGGAAAGAGGAAAGAGGAAAGATAGACAATCAGGTGAGTTTCCATCCTTAGAATCAGATTTTATTGCTAGTTTGCCTCTACAAAGGGAATTTTGAGTCTTCTACAAATTGCTCCACTGTTGTTCCGTTTTGCCTTACGATTTCATTGGAGATATTGAGTAATAATGGTGAGAACCAGGAGTGAGACGCTGGCAGACATGGTGAAGCAGATTCGAAGGGAAAGAAGAAAAGAAAGAATGGAGGAAGGGAAGACTATCCATGTTCTATGCCTCTGCAAGTCGTTCCTCCATATCAAGACTGACCACCACTGCTTGCTTTGTCCGCACCGCTACCTGATGTTGAAGGAACACAAGACATTGGAAAAATTTCTGGTGTCCATCAATGGAGTCTAGTTCAGAAACATTTGCCTCTGCAAAAGATTCACTGCATCATACAACTGATTCTGGAACCAACAGATGGAGGATGTTGAAACACTCCATGACAACATCCAAGGAACCGAGGAAGTGGAATCACAACAAATCTCCTCATCTGCAACATTCATGCCATATTTTCCTTGGGTCAAACCAACTGAGAAGACTATTTTGAATTTCTCAAAGGACAAGAAAGGAAAAAATAGAGTCAAGTCTGGTTTTGAATTTGAGGGTGAACAACCTGTTTTGAGAAGTCAAAAAGATCACTGTCAAAGAAAGTATGGTCAAGTTCTGAATCAAAGGAAGAAAAAGGAGCATTTGGCTCAATCCCTAAATCTGCTGCTGGACCCAATGAACCAACTTCATCTGGGAATTCATCTTAATCAACTGAGGAGTTTTTTGCAGATCAAACAGACTCAGACACTGAATAAGGAATACAAGAGAAAATCAAAGTCCAACGACGATAGGATGCTGTAGAAGGCATTGCAATATTTGGCCAAGAGGAAAAATCAGAAGTAGAGGAAATGGAGGAGGATGAGCCATCTGTTACCAATCTTGAAGTAAGAAATGCTTACTCCTATGTATTTTATTCTCTTGCAAACAAAAATTTGTGGCCTAAAGTTGTGCAAAAGAAAATTTATTCTGAAAGGAGAATTTATATAGGTGATCATTATAAATAGGGTACTGCTGATAATTTGGAAAAAAGGAATTTGTTAGGATCTGTGACTAAGGCAGCCCCTTATGTGAGAGCAGTGATACAAGAGTTATATTGTAATCTACCTAAGAGGTTCAAAGATCCTAAATCTGCTAAATATGGTCAAGTGTGTGTCAGAAAAAGAATTTACCATATCACATCAATAAATTCTTGGGATTACCTAAGATTGAGAATAATGAGTTGACAGAAGGCATAGATGAAATAGTTGTTGCTTTGAGTAGGAATGTTGTTAAGAAATAACCCATTGATAAGGAGAAATTTCATGCTAAACATTTGACTCGCATATATACCTTATTTTATAAAATTGCCATTTGTAACTGGATTCCTACAACAAACACTACTGTGGTTGTGAAAGAACAGGCAATCCTGCTTTATTGCATTAGTACTAATTGAGCTTATGATCTTAGGAAGTTGATCTTCAAGACAATTGGTCGCCTGGGTGGATTTTACACTACTCATGGTATACTTCATTGCCCTTGATTTATAGTTTACTTACCTCTTAAGGTTTTGTTAAGAAGATATATGAAGCATTGGAGACTCCTCCAAGACCTATACGAGCATCTTACAGGCTGTTTTGTGGAACTCACATCAATGATCTCCCTCAAACTGTTAAGGGAACGACGCAAGCTGCAGATGTTGCAACAGATGTTCCATCAAGTGTTACAACATCCCCTGCCTTGTTGTTACGTTTGGAGACTGAGCTAGTTGAGGCTTGTAAACAAATCCTTTATTAAACTAAGAAAGAAGCTTCTTAGACTGATTCATGAGCATAACCCTTCCACATCTGTTGATCCATCTTTGGCAACTTTTGGTCAAAAAGTGAGAGAATCAAGTGTTGTTGATTATGCACAAGTCTAGGGGGAGCCAGATGTTGTTGGTTCTGATGATGATGCTGTGGAGGAAGAGTCTTCAGAAGATGATGATGAGACAGAAACAGAGATTAGTGCTGAGGAAACTGATAAAGAGGAAGATGTTGATGAAGATGATGATTGATCATCCTTTCTGTCTTTATTTTGGAAATATTTTCTACTTTGATATGTTGATAAGTACTTTGGTACTCTAGACATTTGTGGTGATCTTTTATTTTTGTCTTGATGAATTTTTATTTGCTTTGACTTTTGGTTTAGATTTGCAGGGTAGTAGTACTAGTATTTTGTATTGGATGTGATAAGAGAAGTGTTGCAACATTTATGTTACAGCATTTTAATATTGTTATTGATACTAAATTTTGAAACCTACATCTGAGTTTTAGGGGGAGTTTTAGTTGATTTTTACCAAAAATGTCAAAAAGGGAGAATGTTAATGTCAGAAAAAGTTAACATTTATGGAAGCTGGCATTTTGCACAAAAACTAGGTATTGCAAGAAATGTTGTGAGAGATGTTGCAACATTGGCCGAACATAATTTAATTATTAGTTATTTTAATAAATTATAATTATTTTGTGCAAGTTTCTATAATTCAAGAATTTTCAAAATATTTATTTTAAGTATTTTGTAAAGTAACATGTGTGATAAGTGTGTTGAAATTGAAGATATTATTGATTTGTCTTGATAAGGTAAGAGAAGATTTGCAGAATTTCATGGATAAGGTAACAAATTAAGGAATCAATATCTTTAGGTATGCAACAATCAAGACCCGATTTCAAGGGGATTTGGACTGCAATAAACGGCTGCATAGTGCCATAAAAGTGATTCAAGGGTGAGACAAATTTCCTCACATACATTTTTCGAGAGAAGAAGGTGAAAAGTCTTCATGAGATGACTACATCAGTCATCTGAAGGAGTTCAGAGTTGGATGGAGCCTTTAAATTGATTTAATTCTATGAATTGTATTATGTAAACTGTTACTAATTAGTGGATTGTTTTTTTCTCTCGGCGTGGCCTCATGCATGTAGAGTACGTTGTATTTAAAGCACATAAAAAATTCTGGTGTTATCTTTTATTTCCACTGCGTGTTTTATCTAAATGTTATAACACTTTTCACAACACTTTGGATTTAAAAAAAAAAAATACGAGCAACAGATTTTATCAATTTGTAATTATATTATATAATAATTATATTATTGGCCACAAATATTCTAACACCTCATGCTTAGAAACTTATACCTACCTCCAACATGATGATAATTCATTTTGGCATTTTTGAATAACAATGTCATAATTATTTTTCTTATATGGGCAAAAAGATTGATACAAACAATAAGTACTATCATCCATTTATACAATTTGTTAACATAAGGGCACTAGAGTAACCACCTTGGTATACATTTTAATGTATTGACCAAATTGACCCATTTAAAAAGATAAATGCCAACATATTTTCGTCAAAGGGAGCTAATGAATCGAATCGAGTCAAACACGTTATTGTGATATAAGTACAAATAACCTAAGAAAATAAACTAAAAGAAAATCAAAGAAAACGAAAAGAAACAAAAAAACATCCATCAACTAAAGAAAAATCTAAATTCCAATTCAATTCATCAAAGTTGCATAGTGAGAGTCTAGTCTATCTATGTATAGGCTCCACAAAATAGAGTCTCTAAGGAAATTAAGATAAATAAGGAAACAAACTCAAGGAATTCTAATTAGCTGAAATAACTACTATACTATCCAATCTATAGAATATCTAATTTCTAACTATTTATTTTTATTCAACTCCTTCCATACGCAAACTGCTCAATTACGGAATAGACAAAATAAAAGAGAAAAAATTTATACCTCTGTCGTCCGGATCAGCCGACCATTTCCCAGCAGTGTGCTTGAAAGTACCAGCTTTTCCTTCACTCCTCTTCCAATCAGATAGCACCCACCTACTCTTCCACCCATCTTCCAATACCCACCCGAGACCAACAACAAACAAATTAAAATAACGAGATTAGTGAAGCCAAGAATCTTGATACTACCAATATGCAGCAACCCTTTGAAGAAATTAAAACAATACTAAGTTTTGATTTTGCAATTATCCAAGAAAAGTTTCCTTCTTGAAGCTGAGCAACACAGGAATAGAAAGTATCTTGCAGAGCTGTGTAGTTGGAGCAAAACTTACCTTGAAAACGTTCTTCGAAGAAGATTTCTGAGACGGCAGAGTAGACGGAAAAATGGAGAGTCAAGAGCAAAAGAAGAAAGTGGTTCGGGTGAATTTCCATCTTTAGACCAGCAGAAAGAAACTTTCAAAACATGTCAGGCCAATGCACTGTCTTAGTGTTAGTGAGGGAGAGTCGGAGAGAGTTGGGAGAGTTTGTAATTATGAGATGGAGTCAACTTGTACTGAGTCGACTCTCATCATGAAAATTGAAAATCTGTATATTAAATTTTTATTGAATTGTTACAAGAATTTTAATTTAAAAATTAAATGCATATTGCACTACTTTATACTACTTGGTGATTTGGTGGCTTTTTTGGGGTTCAAATAAATTAAATTGCATCGCATATATATGTGTATTTGAATTTAATAATAGTTATTATTTAGTTTAATTTTAATACTTAATTTTTAATTATGTTGTCAGTTTAAGTTTAATTTAATAATTATTCATAATGTTTTCGTTTAATTTAATAATTATTCATAATGTTTTCATCAACATTTCTCTCACAGTTTTTTTTTTTTTTTACTTTTTATTCCTCTCAAATTATAAGGCAGGGATATATGTCTAATTTTAATTGTAAAAAATTCAACATCTCTTTTTCTTCTTTTAGAATTGTTGGTATATATAATTTTTTTAGTCTTTTTTTTGTTTTATTTTCTAATTTTTATTTTTTCTTAAAGATATTATTTTTATAAAATAAATAAAGTAACATTCTAGTGCCACTTCACTCCTATGATGAAAACAAAGAATATAATTAAGTGTAAAGCTTTAACACAATTTCTGTTACGAAGTAATGAACATATTATATATTTTTTTCATTTATTTAAGTTTTAGAAAAATTAACTTAAAATGATCAAAACCTCTACAATTCGCACCTTTGATTTTATTTTACAAAATGATAATTTTAATTTACTCTTTAACAAAATTACTTGACAATTCGATTTGAAATTAGTAAAAAAAATAAAAATATAAATAAAATTACATCATGATTGACCATACCAATAGGGATCTATAGCATGATAAATTTAAAAAATCAATTTTTATGAAACTGATTCAAAAAAAAATAAAAAATTGATGAAATAGGAAAAGCTAAAAGTTTTACCAACATGTCTTTAGGTAAGTGCAAAAATTTTACCAAAATGTTGCAAATGTATAACTAAATATTGTTTTATAAAGATAATAAGACTATTTCTTGATATAAATAAAATTGCATCATGATCGACCATACCAATAGGGATCTAGCATGATAAGTTTAAATTAGTTTTTACTATATTTTTTAATAAAGTTAATTATGAAATAGTCTTATTATCTTTATAAAACAATATTTAGTTATACCTTTGCAACATTTTGGTAAAATTTTTGCACTTACCTAAAGACATGTTGGTAAAACTTTTAGCTTTTCCTATTTCATCAATTTTTTTTTTTTTTGAATCAGTTTCATAAAAATTGATTTTTTAATCAATTATTCTGAACTTTAGCTAACAATTATATAGATTATAAAGGTGATTATATCATTGTTTTATTCAATCAAAAAAATAATTTAAACTAAACAGGCTTTTATGTAATTGATCAACTTTTGTAGTACGGTCCTTTTGGTGAGACTATAATACGTTTGCAATAATAGAGAACTCTAGTAATCATTCATAAGGGGACTTGTATTTTTTTTAGTTTTATTTTATTTCCATGAAAGATGGATAAGTTAAATAAGAATCTTTAAATGATAACAAAATTGAACAAATATGAAACTCATTAACATCATTAGTAATATATGCACAGTGTGAACTCACTTATTTAAGAGGTGAAAATCAAATTTTACGAGTTTTGAGGTCAATACCTTTTGATCAAATCTCAAAATAAATAAAAGGTTGTAGTTTAAGTTTTTCATTTCAATTGAACATTTTCTTTTTAATTGTGCAAGTTATTTATTTTCACAAAAAAATCGGAACTCTTTGCATATAATTCATGTTCTCTTTATCTTCCATGTACTCTTTTATGAATCCAATTTTTAATATCATTTTTCACTTTGAAAATATGGTGATGTAGATGAATTCATGGTATTAGTGTGTTTTTAAAGCTAATCAGATTAATTTTTCATATATTTTATCTTTTATTAATCAATTCGCACAATTAAAAAATTCAAAAGAAGGTTAAATGGTGGAAAACTGAAAATCAACCAATCAAAGTTGGATTTTTACTTACATCTACTTATAAATAAAGGTTGGTGGTGTGTGGACAAAAGTACCCTCAAATTTAATTTAATTTGGTCACAAATTTTATTTAATATTCAATTGAATATGGATTAAATAAATAGCAAAATATGATTTCAATGGTATAAAGAATAAACATGGAACTTAAAGTTATCTTATGTAAATTTACAATAAATACCATCATATATATACATATTGCTTTAAAAATCATCTCATGGATTTATTTATTTTTAACTCAAATATTCTTAATTTTATAATTTTGATTGAATTTAGATTAACTAATATGTACTGATATATGCATGTACACCATTTTTACATTATAAATTTTTTTGTACCATTAAATGATATCAATACTATACCTCAAACTTTAATACTTATTAAAAAAAAATCTTGAATTAAATCTGAATGACGCATAAGGTAATATTTTAAACTAAACTATATAAGCACCTATGAATTAATGTGTATTAGACTTCTAATTAAACATTAATTCTTATTTCTACTAATCACTATTATCAATTCATTCCTTCATAATTAGAATAACAGTTTTTAGCAAAACTAACAATTTTATTTTTAAAATATTATGTTATTTACTAAGATGAAGCGATAAAGCTATTTATATTACTATTTATAATATAACATGTATATATTGATACCTTTTGTATGAGCACAAATGTTTTTTATATTTAACAGTAATCTTTTACTTTTTTTCCCTTTCTTTGGAATAAATAAATAGTGTTATTATGTAGATAAGTTGTGGTAGCATCATTGAATAATGCGTATTTAGTTATTTGTAAAATTTTAATCAAAATTAAAAAAAAAACTTATTATAATGTCTATTAATACAACTAAAATTTTTTATTTTTTTAAAAAAAAATCTGTGAGACGCTTTGTACAGGAATATATATATATATATAAGATGGTGGTCATATAAACTTACATAAGATAATTCTAAATTTAATGTGTCTTCTCTCTATACTATTGCAATCATATTTTTCTATCTATTTGATTTGAACATAATTGAAGGCTAATTTATTCATTAAAAAATAGTATTGAATGAAGTTAGAAAGTAAATTAATTGACATTTAGTTGTAAAAAAAAAGCACTATATATGTTATCATAGAGAGGGCAAAAGTGAATTATCATTTTATTTTAGTTGATCGTGTTTTTGTCCCACCAATATAATTTTTTTTAGTTTAGAATGATATTTGAATATTTTATTGGTAGGGATAATTGATGTATATCCCATAGTAATAACCCTTGTTAATTTACACAAGTATTGGAATCCATAGAGAAATGCAAATTAAATTTATGGGATTAGATTTCCATTCCAAATTGTTTACTTTGAAAATTTCAAAGCATAAGTGTCATAACTGTCATCATACACATAATCCACCTTCTCATTTTGACAATGACTTCTTATTAGATTTAAATAGACTTTGAAGTTCCACATTTTCTCTAAGTATGCAAGACATTTGTGTATAGGAATAAAAATATCAAAATTTGAGATCCGTTTTTTAAAATTTTTTATAGAGTTAAATTTAAACTTGCACTGCACCTGAACTTGGTAAATTGGGTTCGTTAAACTGTTAGACGCTATTTTTTAATTTTAAAAATATTTAAAATATAAAAATATTATATTTATATTTTATATGTGAGTTTATGGGTAATATATATATATATGACCTAAATAAATATTTAGTAAATTAAAAAAAGTATACAAAATCTTAATGGTATAGATTTGAGTCGGGTTCGAATATAAAAAGTAAAATTTAAAACCCACTTTAAATCCATTTATAGTTTTAAAACCCACCCCAATTAGAACGAATCTAAATTTTATTTGCACCCATTGTGATCTCTACTTGTTGAAGTCCTATTCAAATAGAATTTTGAGTGAAGTTTATGTGCTTTTGATTCATATAATTTCATCTTGGGATGTGAATTATTGTATGGTTATAGTGTCGATACATGAACTATTAGAAAATGGTGTAATTGGTTACATATTCAAAAGAAATTGACTTATTCTTGATCCATTATGTTCGTTAAGACTATTTTGTCTCAAAGTGTAATATCAAAATCAAGACTCAAGAGCCCATTTCATAGTTGGAATGTGGTCGCTTTCTTCTCATCCTAGATAATCCCAATGTTCATATAAATTGGTAGCCTTAATAATGCTCACAACTTCCCTCCAAATTAGATTGGGAGAGAAAATTTGTGAAAATTTGCCCTAGCTTTTTGAAAGGTCATAGAATTGTGCTCAAAACCCATGATCATAAAATTTTGATATTTCACCTTAATTTTGATTTTTGTTTGTCCACTATATTTTTAAGGGTTTTGCTCACCCACAACAAAGAATGGTGAACAATTGAGGATACATATAATTATCCATAGAGTTGTACTAATTACTAAAAATGAAAAAAAAATACTAATTACTAAAGATGAAAAAAAAAACTTACTTAAAAATTTGTATTTTACTGAGTAAATAATAAATTTTATGATCCATCAGCCATTGACCTTGTGGCTAACTTGCCATTGCTACTAATTTTGCCTCCTTTATAGGCCACCTCATGCTTATAGGGTCTAAAGCTAGAGCACAACCTATCTCATCCAATCACACATTCATTTATACTATTGAACTAGTTGTTAGTAGATCTACCCCATGTGGGGTGAGTACCAAACTTTGACAAAACAAAAGCAAATACCAAACTAAAGAAAATGAAGAGCAAATGAACGGCTTTTTCGCTGCCGAAAGAAGAAAAAAAAAGAAAGAAGAAAAGAAACCCCCTTATTTTGTTTATAAATAGGCATTTGGGTAGAGCAAAAAAAAAAAAAAAATACAACACAAGAGGGTGTGAAGAGAGCAAAGCCAAGAAAGAGAGAATTTGGCTAAGAGGCATCTTCGACTCTTTTGAGCGGAAGAGTTTTTCTTCGAGGAAGAGTAGGTTTTCCAAATAAAGGAAGAATTTTTTCTCTAAATATATGATTGTGTATCATATATCACTATATCATAAAATAGTGGAGTTGAGTTTCTCTACACAATGTGAACTTTGGAGAAATTAATAGGTTTTCTTTTGGTGTATTTAATAGTGTTGTGGAATACACCAAATATTTAAATTTTCTTCATTGTTGTAATTAACTCAAGCTTGGAGTAAAAACTTGAGATATTTGTAATCACGATTTGTTAGTGAATTCTTAGTGGACATTTGCCTCTTGATTTTTTTTTCTTATTCTTTTGGAGTTTACCACCAAAGATTTGGTGTCTTGGTTTATTACTTTATTTTCTTGGTCTTTATTTTGATTTAGATAATTATTTATTTGGGGTATTTAGTCTGTTGCGTATAGTATTATTTAAGTAAGTTCTGTTTAAGAAGACTGAATTTTAAATACGATCATTGTGACCCTCCAACTTTTTCTAGAACCTTACTATAATTAATATTATTTATTTATGGGTTTGATTACCCTAATATAGACCACACCATGGGCCGGTTACGGTTCTATTTTACCCAACCCGTGGAACTGCCAGGTTGGAGACCCGACGGTTCTGGCCCGTGAACCGCCGGGTCCAGGCGGTTTTTATTTTTATTTTTTATTTTTAATTTTTTTATCAAAATAGTGTAAAAGTGTCTTATATAAATTTTGAACCTATGACCTCCATGTTATTGGTAGAACATTATAATCAATTGAACTAATTGGTCATATGTTTATAATTTTGAAATAAGTGCATAAATAAATCTTATAATTTATTTTTTTATTTTTTTTCCCTCAAATTATTTGTCTTGTCTGAAAATCAATATAATTGGTATTGTGTCCCTCTTTAAATTTAATTAATTAGTTTCATCAAGTTAGAAATCAAATCATATTTAAGTATTATACATTTCATCTTAATAATAAGTAAAGTTTTAAAAATTATTTAATGATGCTATTTTAAAATTATCTTAATAATAAGTAAATTTATAATTTTTTAAAAATATTTAATGATGCTACTTTATAATTATCTAATTTTTATTCTTCAACTTCTCATTTAATATTATTAAATTATTGTAATGTTGCATCGATTTTACATGATAACATTAAATTCGAAAACTAAAATTTAGTAAATTGTGATTTATCAATGCAATGTAAATGAAAAAAATATTTTTTTAAAATTTTATAAATTAATTTAGTCAGTTTTGTTTTTGACTATATGCTTAAATTTTAGCTATTTTTCTTCAAATTTAAGTTTTTTTTTCATTAAATTAAAAAATAAATAATATTTTTTACAAATTTAAGTTCAAAAAATTTAAAATAAATAAAATAAATAATGAGGGTCGGAACCGAAACTGGAACCGATGATTAATTGGAACCGAAACTAGAACCAGAATCGGCCTAACAATTGTGGAACTCGGACCCTAACCGGCCTTGGCGGTTAAGTTTAAGGGTTAGGATTTTTTTAAACCGTGGTCAGGTCTACCTTAATACCCCAACAAATGGTATCATAGCCCGGGTAAAGCTTGGGGTTTTTCTGTGCTTGTTTGTGATGGATGCAAGAGATGATACTAGAATAATGATTAAGTTGACAACAAATAATTACACGGTGTGGAAGCCAAGAATGGAGGATATTCTCTTTTGTAAGTATCTTTATGATCTGATTGAGAATGGTGGAGCCAAGCCTAATGAAAAAGATGAGAAGATATGGAACCGGCTTAACAGGAAGACTGTTGGAATGATCTGATATTTTATTGATCAGAACAAGTTTTATCACTTTACTAAAGTGACTAATACCCATAGCTTGTGGAAGAAATTGAAAGCCATATATGAGAGGAAACACACTCAGAACAATACTTACTTGATCAGACAACTTGTCAATTTGAAGTACAATGAGGGATGTTCTGTTGCTGAACACTTGAATATTTTTCAGAGCCTCTTAAATCAACTAACAATCGTGGGTTTGAAATTTGATGACGAGATGCAAGCATTATTTCTATTGGAATCTTTGCCAGACAATTTTGGGACATTGGTCGTGTCACACAGTAATTCTGCTCCTAACAATGTTTTGATTATGGATATGGTTAAAGGAGCTTGTTTAATGAGGAAACAAGACGTAAAGAACAAGGTGCAGAAAGCTCTCAGGTTCTTGGCGTTGAGTCACAAGGGAGATAAAAAGACAATGATTGCGATAGAACAAGAGGATGGTCAAAATTTCATGATCCAAAAAATTGTTATTATTGTCACAAACCTGGACACATGATAAAAGATTGCTATCAGAGGAAGCAAGATGAAAAAAATGAGGAAAATCAGAAAAGGACAAACCAAAAAAATTAGATTGTGATAATGAGGAATATATGATCGCCATTGATTTTTCTAATGGTGACGTTGTTGTGCTCTCTTCTAAGGAGCACAATTATATGCATATGGCTAGTTCAGATGCTGATTGGGTTATTGATTCAGCAGCCTCTTTTCATGCAACACTTGCTTGTGAATATTTTGAAATTTTCAAGTGCACGGTATCAAGTTTTAATACAACAGTGAGTTGAGTTGAGTATCCACAAGGATTATAACAAAAAATTATATCAAGTACCGTAGTTCAAATAGTCTCAATTTTATCTAGAAAATCAAGTGATGATTGATAAACAAAGTAGAGTAAGATAAAAAATACAAAGGGAAGAGTGAAGTTCTTAGAAGCAATATAACATACACTTTATGAGCAAGAAATTCTAAAGGAATGACTCACTTTATTATCACCTATGTTCTTTCTTCTAAAACACATCAATTCAAGTCAACAACACATGTAAGCTAAAAATTCCTAAACTCATCAATTCCCTCTCTCGAGTGTCAAATTGACTATAAGTTCCAACATGAATTTCAATATATCTAAAAAATTCAAAAATAAAACTATATAAAAGTTCAATAAATTATTTTTCAAAACTTCAAAGGTTTTCATAAGCTTCTTAATTCTATAATTCCTGGATTATGTTATCCTTATGATCATATATAATCTTACATCTCTCAACTATCAAATCTCACATATCAAACAATCATAATTAATGGTCAAATAATTAGATGTAATACTAAACAAGATAATACAAACAAAATGAATAACTTGAACTAATATTGTTTGGAACTCTAAAAAGAAAAGTTTAGTTCATCATGGATGAATACAACTTCAAGAAATATATAAAAAATAAGGAATGGTTGAAGCTTTCATTGTCTCAAAGAATGGCTTTATTTGTTGATGCAAATCTTCTCTTCAGCTTCTCAAGATAATTGCTCATTTCCTCTCTCAAGAGTCTTCCAAAAATCTCTAAAATCATCCTCTCCAACTTTCGGTTTTTCTCCATTTTTTTTATCTCCACCAAACTCTCTCCTCTTAGCAAGTTGTAGCCCCCTTTTTCAGCCATCTTGTCTTCCCTTTTTAGCCCTCATTTTTCTCTTCTTTTTAGCCTCATTTTTCTTTCTTTTATGACAAAGTTTTTAGCCCCTAAAATCTAGTTCAAGTATCTTCCATCATATCTCCTTTATTCTCTTAAAATCAGGTGATAAGAAAAATAGACCGCGTGCAGAAAATGTGAGCATGTTGGAGCATGGATAAATTTCTAAGCATACCGCAACATATTTTTTTTTGTTGTGGCATACTTGCGGCTTGAAGCCCACTAGACTATCATGTCGCGACATGTACCTTTGTGCTTGTTTTTTTTCTTTTTTAGGCCATGCTACGATATGGAATGACTATATTGTGACATGTTTTCATCTTTTTCATATTTTTGGTTTGTTTTGTCCCTCATTTTCCTTCTTGACTTGTATTTTGGAGAGTTGTTCTGTAATGCATCAAAACACGCATAAAAACTAGAAAAATTATTTGAGATCAATTAAATAATCAGTCTAGAAGTACTTAATTTATTGATATAAAACCAACTTATCAACACCCAACAAGAAGTTTTGTAGTACCTACAAAATTGGAGATTTTGGTACTGTCAGGTTCAAGAACAACAATCAAGCAAAAATTATTGGGGTTGGTGATGTATGTATCCAGACGAATATTGACTGCACACTATTATTGAAGGATGTACGTCGTGTGTCTGATTTACGTCTAAATCTAATTTCTGAAGTGAAATTAGACCGTCAAGGTTGTGTTAGTTGTTTCAGCAATAAAAGGTGGAAGCTTACAAAAGGGTCAATGGTAATTGCAAGAGGAGCTGTTTGTAATAATTTGTACATAACTTGTGTAAAAGTGTGTTCTGTAATGAGTCTTCATCAAATTTGTGGTATAGGAGAGTGACTTACCTTAGTGAGAATGAGAGAGTTTGGCAATGAAGTCCCTCATTCCTTTTGTTAAATGTATGCCATTGATTTCATGTAATTGTTATTCTAACAAGTAAAGTAGAGTTTTCTTTTTTGTTATTTACGAAAAAAAAAAAGGGAAGAGTTTTTTCTTTTTTCTTTTTGGGTGCAATGTGTTTGCACATAGAAGTTGCCAAAGGAATTTGATAATGATGTTGTTTTATGTTTTTTTTTTAAATTGTGAGTGTTGTATATGTTATGGGATATAATGTATCAGAAGATACTGAGATATCGGGATGTATGTAGAGACTCTATATCCACGAGTTAGTATTCCCAATTTTACTCCATATTATCCTTTATTAAAGGTGTGTCCAGTCAAATAGGACTTTTAGATAGATGTTTTGAATGCTTGCAACACCAGTGCTATGTCATTCACTAGGGATGTTGAGCATGGGGATAGTTGTACCCTTCAGTAAGTAGCGTAATAGAGTTTGGTTAGTTAACCAATGAACATCGTTTTTCGTTGAGGGGGAGCAAGAGAAATTTGAGATTGCCAGCAGTGTTTGGAGGCTATGCAACAGTATTTAGTTTGCTCATGATGAGAGTAGTTCATCAACAAATGATTAATTATGGCTTTACAGATTTTATAGCAAATCGGCGCGATTTGTTCGCTAGATCTTTTCCTACGTATATGTGTTGTGTGCATATTGGTTGAACCTTACAATGTAGCGACAGAATCTTATCTATTGTGTGAGTAGAAAATGTTTCTTCCCACATGAGGTATAGAGAAAGAATTATTGGTAGATCTACCCCATGTGAGGGTGGGTACCAAACTTTGACAAAACAAAAGCAAATACCAAACCCAAGAAAATGAGAAGCAAATGAACGGCTCTTTTGACTGGCGAAAGAAGAAAATGAAAGAAAGAAGAAAAGAAACTCCCTTTATTTTGCCTATAAATAAATAGACATTTGGGCATAGCAAGAAAAAACACAACACAAGTGAGTGCGAAAAGAGTAAAATGAAGAAAGAGAGAATTTGGCTGAGAGGCTTCTTCGACTCTTTCGAGTGGGAGAGTTTTTCTTCAAGTGAGAGAGAATTTTCTCTAAAAGAAGGAGAGTAGTTTTTCTAAATAGAGGAATAGTTTTTTTCTCTAAATATATGATTGTGTGTCATATATGACTATATCATAAAATAATGGAGTTGAGTTTCTCTACATTGTGTGAGTTTTGGAAAAAATAATATGTTTTCTTTTGATGTATTTAATAGTTTGTGAGATACATCAAAAGAGAGCATTTATATTTTCTCCATTGTTTTAATTAATTCAAATTTGGAGCAAAAGTTTGAAATATTTGTAATTACTATTTGTTAGTAGATTTTTAATGAATATTTACCCCATAATTTTTTTCCTTATTCTTTTAGAATTTTCCACATAAAATTTAATATTTTAGTTTATCACTTTATTTTTTTAGTCTTCATTTTGATTTAGATAATTATTTATTTTGAGATATTTAATCCACTACGTATAATATTATTTAAATAGGCTCTAGTAAATTTTAAATGAGACCATTGTAACTCATCTAATCTTTCCTAAAAGCTTATTGTAATTAATACCATTTATTTATTAGTTTGATTACCCTGATACCCCAAAACTGATAAAAATTTTGAATTGAGCAAGTACAACACGCTCGATTTATCCACAACAATTGAATTAAGGTGGGCTGAATGGTGAAAAACAACAGTTTGCATCTATTAAAGAGGAACTTCTTGCTTTACATGGCAACGATGCTCAGTCTCTCATAATGAACAATACAGCCTCAAAATGGGTTGTCCAAACATGCGTGTGGCGCAATTGAAAGATACTCCACTCCATAAGGCAAAATTGATGGCCAAAGGATACACTCACGCAGTTAAGTAGATTTTAAGGAAGTATTCAATCCCGTCATCACCAAACCAGCCACTATAAACAGGTTCCACGACTTGCTGTTATGAATAACTAGAGCAATAGGCAAAGCCAAAGTTCAGTCCACTAGACAGCTAGGCTCACTTGGGCTAATTCCGTCCGGGCAAAAAACAGTCAAATTGTTCCCTCTCAACTCTTGTTAACTTCCACACCTACTTTAGTTGCTCAAATGAATCCTTTCAAGATCATCACATGAGTAAACAAAAAATGTTATGGTTTATCATTCAAATACAAATGGATAAAGACAGAAAAGAAGAAATCATCTACTATTCAAGAAAAGAAACTGTGCCCCTGGGGTCAATGGCAGTGTAAATTAAAAATAAAGGTCTGTGAAAGTAACTGATTTACTGATACTGATAAATTTTCTTTCATCTGAAACTGCACAAATCTGGATATTCCACACCACCAAATGGAAAGCAACAAAGGATCGGACAAAGAAAATTTGTCTATAGAATGATGCCTCCATTTCTTATCAACTGCAAGCTGACAACCAATAGACTTGAAAGGCCAACTCACAACACAATATTATATACTATGACGCAGAAGCTGGATTCTGACAGCATTATAGCTATAATGCCTTTCCCGGAAAACTTGAAAGGAACACTGCTATTTAAAATACTATCCAAATCCACATGCACCACAAAAAAGTTAGACCCAATCAAGCTTCTTCCCAATAAGTAGGAAAGTGCATATCACCACACAATCAGATATTAATTGAGGTAAGTTCTTGAAAAATTGGCGCCTGGAGAATGTGGAACTATATTCAACTTGACTGTCCTTATAATATCAAGCCAAATAGCTCAACTCATCGCCAGTAGGACACAAGGCTCTCCCAATATGATTTGGTCCATCTTTCTACTTCTTCACCAAAACAAATATCACAACACGTGAACTGCAATAATCTGGATGCCACTGCTCTTGATCAACTCGGCCAACAAAGAACTCTTTAGTTGCGGCTTCCAGAAAGTATTCGAGGATGGCATCTGTCACATCAACAATTGTATGAGAATGTCTTAAGAGCACTTAGAAATCATAACAACAAATTTAATACCATTCCGAAGCTCTCCAGCCAAAATGACAGTTGTTTGTTTCCCACACAGTTCTACAAGTGTTTCCATCAAATCCATTACAGCTCCTTC
The DNA here is from genome assembly GCA_019321725.1 of Paulownia fortunei. Taxonomy (NCBI): domain Eukaryota; kingdom Viridiplantae; phylum Streptophyta; class Magnoliopsida; order Lamiales; family Paulowniaceae; genus Paulownia; species Paulownia fortunei. The sequence goes on from CM033123.1 coordinate 13,168,326, forward strand.
ACTATATACAACATCCGAGCCAAGCACTGTAATACATTTTTCTCCAGAATGAGCAATATAGAATTCAACATAATTAAATATAATTTTAGACTGCCACGTAATATGTTCCCTTCAAAAATCCTTCACAGAACCAAGCTTTCAGGCATCACATCCTGACCAATTGATGCTTCTTTACTAGAATGGGAAATAGTATTCTTACCAAAATCAGGTAAAGGATCAGTGAAATCTGTGTCCAGACCATCTCCCCATGTTAGTTCATTTACAGTTGCAGACCCTCGCACATCTCCATAAAGATTGGTTTCAACATTCTTTTTTAGTAGCTTCAGTCTATCAGGCAGGTCGGTCAATATTACTTGAGCTCCCAATAAAGCAGCAATGCAGCTGAAAGACACATATAAAGGACTAAAATCAACTAAAGAAATCCTAATCCCACCCTTATGTGGTCTGGGTTAACATAAAAGCCCGTATTTTAAAAACATAAAAATAGATAAATTACAATTTGCACCTAGTGTCATTTTCAACCTGAGCGCAGCTGCAATTCTTAAAATATGAATATAAGTCGACCTCGACTGGCCAAAGCTTAAACTACGAATATAAGTCAACCTCGAGTAGCTTGATATTTTCAAATATTAATTTCTAAGGTTAAGTACTCGAGCTTGAGCCGAGCTTGGTTTGCTAGCTCAAACAAACTTACAAAAGATCGTGCTCAAGTTGAATCTTGCTGAATCTCAAATGGCTTGTTTGTTTTTACAGCACTATATGCAACCCCCAAACCATAGACAAGCCAATACTTGGGTCCCACACTTTTCTACCTAAAAAATGAAAACATAGGCCCTTAACTCTGTATGATTATAGGGGCTAATCAGCAGATATAGTTAAGCAGGACAACAGACCTGTTTTGTTTCCGAACATGTAATTTCTGTGAATATTCAGCTTTTAGAGGGTCTAGAAAGATGGTTTGACATGCAGGAAAATGCTATCTCCACCAGGCATAATTAAATTAATAATGCATATGTAATGGAACAGAAACTTCAAGTTTGATCTAATACAGCATAGTCCAGCACTTAATTATGAAAACCAATAAAAAAATTAAGATTGAAAACCATTCCCAGACATGAGCTTGCAGTCATATCTGGAGTTAAGGCAGATGACCTGTCCAACATGAGACCAGTCAGGCAGATGATCCCATTCCCAGAATGAGGTAGCCTTGCATGAGCATTTCCATTGCCACATCATGCCAAGTATACGAGCTACTTAGCACATGATTTTGATGTCACTAGTAAATTAGGGATTTATATAAAAGAGAAGAGTTGTGTCTGAAAGGAGTTGATGTTTTCGGAAAGAATAAAAAACACAGCCATTTCAACTCACCATTTTCTATACTACTTTTAAGTGTAAATAGCTTGGAAGGTTTCTTGAAAATTTTGATAAGACAAAAATATCCTTTTGGCATAGTTAATTTTAAGAGCACTTAAATAATTTGATGTTTATTTAGCTTTATTTCTATAATTATAAGATAAGTGTCCTTTTGTATCCCAAATTCTTCTTAAAATATTGAAGTATGTCTTCTTTATATAATAACTCTTAGAATACTTTAAATTTTCAAATAATATTAGTTTCATATTAAACTAGATTTTGAAAGCGTTCCAACCATATGTCTTAAACATATATAGAGGACTTCGTATGAGAGAATTTCAGCCGTTTAAAGTTAAGTATTATACAAAATTGTGTATTTATTATATTTTTTTCTAATTTTCAGAAACATTGATATATATATAATAATTCTAAAGGAAAAAAAAAAGATGAATTTATAGCATAAATATAAAGAAAAAATAAAAAAATTAATCGAGAAGTTTTGATACTAAATAAAAAGTAGGTCAAAATATATAATCACTTGAACTTTACCAATGGTCACAAACACCCTCCTAAACTAACAAATGTTTCATAATTACCCCTTGGATAAAATTACCCTTAATGCAATGAATTTATATAATTGTTAAGTATATTTTGAATATTTTGCATCCTAAATTCAACTTTAAATTCTTTTTAATTGAAAAAATATTTTAAATTATATATTTTTTAAAAAGTAATTAGTAACTTAAGTAATTCTAATTTTTAAAAACTAAAGTAATAAATTATTACAATAAATACAAAAAAAAGTCAAACATGAAAAATTAATTTGACTATTTGAATTCAAAATAAATTATTGATCATTTAATGTAAATGAATTTTGAACTCTTTTGCTAAAGATGATAAAGTATAATTTTGTAAACTTGATTTAGATACATATATATATATATATATTAATTGAACAAAAATAGTTTATGCATTTTAATTCCAAAGAGTTCAAATTTGTTGAAATATATTTTTGTTCAATTGAAAAAAAAGAATATACCTATAATATCAATGGAGATATACTTATTTATTTGTATTCAAAATAGTCAAAATTTCATTAGATCCCCTGAATTAAATACTTGGACAAAATTACCCTTAATGCAATGAATTTATATAAGTTTTAGTATATTTTGAATATTTTGCACCCTAAATTCAAAAAGATAATTTTAAAAAAAGTAATTAGTAACTTAAGTAATTTAAATTTCAAAAGACTAAAGTAATAAAAGGGTATAATAGAATAAAGTCAAGTATTTCTTAAACTATATTTTAATTCAAATACTAATATGGCATTCATGATAAAATCATGCACCACATTTACTCTTAAGTTTATTTACTATGTTAAACTATGCATAGTAAGTATAACAGTTATTTGTACCTTAAATCTTGAGTTTTTGGCAAGCACATCCCCTTATTTGATAAAAATTCTATGAAAATTTATTTAAAGATCAAGATAACATGTTGCTTTATTTTTGGAAAAATGCATAACTTTTTAAAAACTAATGGTAGTTATGTATAATAAATAATTTTAAGAAGAAAATAAATGAATGAGATCAATTTCAAATCATGAAGCCTCTTCAACAACATAAGGAGTACAGATTAATTTTTGTATGTAAAGAGTAATTATGATTTGTATAATTATACATTCGCTCATAAATTTACAACAGTTTTTATAATAAAATGAAAGACTCAACTACAATTACAAATGTAATTTGCAACAGTATGATATATACTTTAATTATTTTTAATAATAAAATTTCAAAGTAATATCAAGTGTCCCTTTATATCCAAATTCTTTCTCAAAAATAAAAAGTCAGTCTTCTTTCTATCGTGACTCTTTGAATTTTTTGAATTTTCCAATAAAATCAGTTTCATTATAAACTAGATTTTGAAAGCTATCCAATCATATATCATAAGCATATATAGAAGATTTTACAGAATTTTAGTCGTTTAAAGTTGAATATTATGCACAACTGCGTATTTATAATATTTTCTCAACAATTGACATATTTCTATAATAATTCTAGAGCAAAAAGAAAGATGATTTTACAACATACATAAAAGTAAAAAATAAAATAGTTAATTCTAGGAGCTTTGATGCCAATTAATAAGTAATTAGTTTTAAGGATAACAAAAAATAAGATACTACTAAGAATTAGAATAAAAATCATTTTGGTATCCAAACTTTTTCAATTAATCTTTATCCAAAAAATTTTACAATATGGATATGCCCTTTAACATTTTACATTCTAATTTAGAGTCAATTATCAATTTAATTGATTTTTTATGGTATATTCTTTTGATTAAATAAATTCAATAGTTATAATAATATGAACTTAAAATTAAAAATAAAAAAAAAGTCCTAAAAAAAGATAAATGCTTATACTTGAAATTAATGAGATGAGACTTTAAAATTATTTTTTAATGTGCAGGTTTAAGAAAAACAATCGAGAGAATAAGAGAAATATTTATTTTATTTTCATTGCATTTTCTTGGCATATTTTGTTTTAATTAGGTCTTATCACTAGAATGAAAAGTCCAAAAGAGTTTGAAAAAGAAGAACAATAAAAAAGACCAAGCAAATTTGTTGTAGAAAAAATTATCACTATTAAACTCTAAATAAGGAGTTAATATGACTTTTACAAATCTTATTTTATATCATACTTCATAAGTTTTAGTTTCAAAATTAGCGTTCTTTTTAAAGCATTTTAAATTTTCAATCTCTTCTATTCCATCACAAATATGTTATTTCTTACTTATATAGAGTTATATTGTTAGAAAATATTAAATTTATGTTATCAATAGATAGAATTTAATTTAACCAACTGAAACATAATATAAAAAGTTGAAAGAAAGATTAAAAGTAAAAAAAATTAAAAAGGTTATACATGTCATAATAAGAAATTTAGAAGAAAAATTAAAAGAATTTTATCTAATACGTATCAATTTGGCATTTACGATAAACTTGGGTTCATTTAAAAATTACATTCATAAATAATTATAAAAATTCAGGCATCACAATATATCCATTATAACACCTAGGTACCAAAATAATTTAATTTAACAAAACTAATAAAGTATAATATGAAAGATTGAAACAAGAACTAGTATTGGATAGAGTCTAAAGATGTATATATGCTATTGCAAGAAAACAAACTAAAAAACTTTTATTTAATATGTAATAATCTGATATTTATGTCAAAGTTAGGGATTTCTTAAACTACATGTTGATTCAGGTACCAATAATATTTATGCACCAAATTTACTCTTAAAATTTACTACGTTAAATCATACGTAGCAAGCTAAGGGGTTATTTAGAACTTGAGATTTGAATCGTTGACGATCACATCCTTTTATTTGAGCAAATATTCTATCAAAGTACCATATCCCTTTTGTTTTTCAAGAAAAGCAAAATGAATTGGTAGTTATATTTTACAATACATAATTTTATAAACAAATTGTACATGGTTTTTTTTTCTTTTTTGTTTTACTTTTTTAGCATAGGCAGATTAGCAATCAAAACATGATGTATGGACCTCCATTTGTATCACCACTCCAAATTGTTGTTTCTCTAGGCCTTCCCTCATTCTCTCTCAAGTCTTTCTCCTTTTTCGAGTTTTAACCCCTTTATGTAGCATTCGTGGGGGAAAATGTGGTACCATTTTCATTCTAATTGTCAATTATATTTTGCTTCGTACATTGCAGAAGTGCAAAAAGCTTCCATCATATGCCTTTTTTGGTCTTCTATTGCAACTCAAAATTTCCAGGATCAACTTAAAGAAACAGACTGTCAACTTGAGAAATTCAAAAGTGTCATTTTTGAAGTTTTGGTTTTGAATTTCAATAAAAGTGTGATTTTTATCTATTTTTATAATAGTTATTGTAAATTATTAATTGATAATTGTTAAGAAATGAATATGATCAACTTTAAATTTTAGGGAATCTTCAATGACATAAGGAGTATAAATTAAGTTTCATATATAATACATGGTTGAAAAATTTACAACTGTGTAATTTTTGTAATAAAATGAAATACTTAAATTCAATTGCAATTATCGTCTTTAATAGTATAATACATCGTACACTTTCAGCAAAAATCAAAAGGAGTTAGTTTTAGATACATTTTTCATCATGCATAAATAACAATATATCTTCTTTGTATTATTAAACCTAATGTTTAAATTTTGGTCTGACAATTTTTTTTCATAATTATAACATGACCCTCACTTAATGTTTTTAGATTATATATGAAAGTTAGTTTATACTCTTTCCTGTAGTAATTATACTTGAATATTTACTTAATTCTAACACTTATGCACTTTGAAAATTAAGTGAATATTTTTTTTAAATATTCGTGTAAAAAACTTAAATTTTTGCAAAGTAATACTCAAACATAAACTTTAATCAATAATATGTATATATATATATATTATATAATTGTTGAAGATTGCCTCTAATTAAAATTTTATTCTCCTATTTTTTTTTCAAAACTATCTATAGTTTATTATTAATGAAGATATTTTGTGTAAAATTCAAGAGAGTTTCAAAATTTAAATTTTGACTTATCAATTTTTTATATTTTTATTTAAAACCTGACTCTCAACTAAAATGATGGATTATTTTCATATACATTAGGTTAGGGTTTTTAATTTTTAAATATTTTTTTTTTTGGAATTTTTAATAGAACTAAAAAGATGTGTTACTAAAATTGCAGATCTCAAAAGAGTAGTTTTATTTCTTTATTAGAAGGAGTGAGATAGAGAGAAAAAAAAGAGTGAGTAAGAGAAGGACCCAGATGGATAAGATTAGCCTTTATATATTTTTTGAATTTAAAAAATAATTATGAATAATATCATGATGTTGTGCTTGGTTTTGGTAAAGAAATAATTTGGTTTACTTGAAAGTTTTTTATTAATTTGACAATTTGTGGTTTATCAGTTTTTAGCATGTGAAATTCCTTGATTTGATTATATATAACGCATCCAATGCAAAAAAACAAAATCATTAAATTAAGTAAAAAAAAAGGACTTCTCCAGCATCAAAATAAAAAAAGTGATTGATTAATGTGATCATAAGTTCATATAAGAGCTTATTTAGTCATACTATCATTTAAGTTTAATTTTTTAATGAATTTAGTTCTTTAAAAATTTATTTAATCATTCATATATACTTACTGAAAATAAAATATTTTGAAGTTCCATGAAATATTTTAGTAATAATTTATTTAAGCAATTAATTAATTTCTTTATTTATAAAATACCTTCTAATGTTTTAATATTACTCGAAAAAATTACCAAATTATATAATTATTTTAATAAAGTTATATGAATCACGAGCAACATGTTTCTTACTAGTACCCTTAAAAACCCGAAATCACCATTTTACTAGTCCCACCTAGTTTTAGTGTCACAATTTTTTGGGGAAGTTTTTCAGCAAGATATGTTAATTGGGTGAAAGATCCCAATGGTTTAATGATTTGGCGATGCAAAGTGCTAAATAGGTGTTTCAAAGGTACAGAGTGCTAAAGTGGAGCATTTCGAGGGTGCAAAGCATTTTTACCAAGACCAGAAAACACACACATGAAAGATTTTGACAAGAGAATCTTTGCAGAGTTTTAGCACTTATCTTTTGGGCCTTTCCACATTTTAAAAGCCAATGCATGGGCTGAATTAGAAAATGATCAAAGTAATATTAGTAATATATCTTAGGAATGATTGATGAAAGGTTACCCAACTAATCCGCAGCCAGAGCCCAACTCAACAACTTTCTTCCCTTGGAGGAAAATTGTTCCAGATTCCACAGAATGCTCTAAAAACTTCCCTAGAATAATGCCGCTGTCCCACAGCACGGCACCAGTTACTCCAGGAGTGACCTGCCCTTGAGAAGAGAACCATCATTAAATTTATTAACCAACGGAATGATGAATCCAGTGCAATGACAAAATATCCTGTCCAGGGATTATGTGATAATACCATGAGAACAAAACTGAAACTTTTTAGGTAATTCAACATTATATTATATAATTCTCCTCTTTTAATGTGGACTGCATGAGACGTGAGATACTTACTCTTCCTTCAATTTATAATATCCTTAGTAGTTTAAAGTCACATCAAAGTGGTGGGTGAATTAAACATGTACATTAATTCTTATGTACGTTAAGCATATAGAATAACACAAACAAGAATACTACGTTTATTTTCATTTAATTTGTTACAACCAGCAACCCATCATACTTCATAGAATATATATATATATATATATTTATCAGAAGGTACACCAACCAAAATCAACGTCATTATCCCCCATAAACATACACACCCAGATTATAGAAGTCACAGACAAATATGAACCTCCATCAATCACAATCTTCTGGGGGTTACACATAATCCATCTTTATAATTGAAATTCATTTTCTGTAGCTTGAATCGCGTTGCAAATATAAAGTTAGTGGAGTAGTCTGACTTGAAGACTGCCAAACAATTCAATGAACAATTATACCATCCACCCTAAGCTTCTCAAACCAAGGTAAGTTTTCATGCTACCAGCTTTAATCTGTTCTTTAGCTCTTCACTTTCTCCTCATGGATCTCCAATCAATAACCCAAGAGCATTTACCCCAAAAAAATACCCCGAGTTCATCGCATGTTTCAACTTGTGCTGACACACATATCACTGAAAAGATAGAAAGGAAAACTTTTGTCTAGAATGTCACAACCAGAGATTTGTTGTGCATGGGCATCTAATAAAAGCCCATAATCTATGCTACCCAGTGTCTAAATTCAGCTTAATTGGAATTATTACAAGAATTAAAAGTTGACAGACTCCAGCTTTTGCCTACTCTTGTAGTGGCTTGTGAGGTAAAATGCTATTTCTACCTTGTGTCAACAGACTCCAGCTTTATTCTGAACTTTATAAATGAATCAGAGCATCGGTCATTTGTTTATGAGAACCCTTTTCCGACTGTCTACATTCAAAACCCCTTATTGACAACCTCAATTTCCCAATAACAAGGTGTGCAGGAATCTACTTAAAGTTGAAAATTGCAAGGAAGAAACCAAATTAATCGAAACTACTAGTCAAGCCAGAATCCTAATATCTCTTTTTCACCAAGATCAGAAACTCCTACATGAGGCACATACATGTGTAAGTGACCAGTCATCGATAAACATAACTATTCACAGCAATGTCCACTATCTTCCAATCTCGGAATTCTGTCTTTCTTAATTTATGCAATCTCATCAAGTTTTGATGTAGAATACTAGTATATCAATCAATCTTTTTTCTTTTCAAAATTGTACAAGGGCTTGGAGATGATGAACGATATTCAAAAAACTATGGCTGGATTTTCCTTTTATGATAAGTAAGATGATAGCCAAATAGATTTGAGTATAAAACAAAATAATGGAAGTCATGTAGAGAAATTCAGTTCACAGATGTAGAGGAAGTGGAATTTAAGAATCAAAGATGGTAATTAACATTGATGACCATACACATCTTTCTTTTTATGTTCGTGAAAGCCATTGTAGAGGAAGGCATTTGTATGGTTACAGCCTGCTCAATGAATCTTTTAATGGTCTGAGTCATGGATTGGGAAATCATACAGGAGTGAGAACCAGACTGACTCCATTTGAAATCATATATCAGAATTGCATGTAACGCAGAAGTTAAAACAGATGCATAAATTTGTAACTTCTTCCTGGTTGCTAATTTTGCCAAAAAAAATTATTTCTTTTTTTGGTGTGTGTGTGTGTGGGGGGGGGGGGGGGGGGTAGGGGATTGTGCTTAATGTAAATGAATCTAACAATTTTTTTAATTGGCATTAAGTTTTCACTTGCTCTCATTTTTTTCAAAAGTTCCCACATGAGCTGGTTTTCAGGATAGCTGATTAATAGGAATCTTGGTTTCCAAAGTCCAAGAGACAGGGTTAAACTCATAATAGTCAGTCAGTTGCCACTATGGAATACTTACTATTGTTGCAGTTTCTTTCCTCACAATAACAGAAGCTTCAAAGCGTAATTCAGCAAGTCTGGTATATAACTTACAAAATTTCTACCTTCAACTAGCAAAATTACAACAAAAATAAAGGCAGTTATCATCAAGGAAGGACAAACACATAGTGCCAAAATGTCTTTATCAAACTTATACCAAATTCAGAAATGCTCAAACACTAATTTTAGACACAGCGATGCACTACAAACACATTAAGGACATACTGAGGCCTAAGTTCATGCTGAAGGTCACTTGGGATCAACTTAGAATTCTACAGCTAAAGAAAATTAGTTAAATAATTAATAGAGTCAGTGGACACAAATAAGCAAAGGATTTACAGAGATTGTCTGCCCGCAAGCGAAATCCAACATAAGGGGTTCCGCTAACAACTAATTCGTACTAATCATCGCTTTGCGAAAATGATTAGCCCATGCTGCTAGTAGAGTCCATTGTACCCAAATTTTCCTCACACAATCAATGTGGGATATCATAATCATCCCCCGTTGGACATGCGATGTCCTTGTTGTTTGGTTCGCTATAATCGCAGGGGTATATGCAGCAGAAAATTAAAATTTTTTATCAAACATAAATTTAACCCCTTTGATTCGAAAGCGATTTTAACGATCGCGCTTATTCAAGTGAATATATAAATAAATATAAAATCGGATTACACCTTTCGTGCACTCCGATTGTTGTAAGAAATGAAACAATCAATTGCTTATCCTGGACTATCAGAACTCGCAGGGATCCAAGTGTCTCCCCTCTATCAGATCCACGATACGGAAGAGCAACACCAATCAAAAGGATTCGCTAGTATTCTTTTAATTGTTTACTAATCTAGAACCGGAATATTTTTTCAAGAACAATAAAGATTGATTCTTTAAGTTCTTGAAACAATAATATGAAGAGAATAACAAGAAACTGATTTTCTTTTTCTTTCTTTTCTTTTCTTGGAGAGTAAAAATAGAAAAGTTTAAATAAAATATTTTTTGCTCAAATTTTTGAATTGAATTATGTAATTTTCATCCCTCATATATACAGGGCTGAAAATTTTAATTCTTTTTCCAACTCTTGGAAAGTTTTTCAATTTTGAACTATTTCGAAACCTTATCTTGGAAGGATTCTAAATCTTCCAAGAACTCTTCTCTTTTCTCTCTCCTATTGTATGTGGACTAATTTGATACTACATTAATCATCAAAATTGTCTACATACATTGTTGATATTAATTTGAACTCTTCAAATAATATCAAGATAGATATATATCATATATATATACTATAATTATATTAAATCTTAGTGGCCTATTTTATCCCATAAAATTGGTCACTATATTTATTTATCTATAAATATATTAATTAAATAAATCATATTTATTTAATTTATTCTCTTCGTACTTGAGTGGGCTTCTTAAGTGATCCACATTTATTTTAGGCTTGGACTTAAAAATCCCCAAATCAATTCAATTGATTCAATCCCAATTTAATCAATCCAATTGATTAATTTAATTTACTCCAATTGGGATTCCTAATCAAATTAGGTCCAACTAAATAATCCAATTACTTAATTAAATAATTTAATTTAACCATTAAATTAAATAGAACCCTTAATTAATTAATTGATCAGTATTAATTAATTAATTTCCAACCATTGGATAAAATTTAAAATTAGAAATGTTACTTTCCATAAAAATGTGTGACCCTCTTAGGTGCACTACTAAGCTAGTAGTGGGTTTGTAACATTTGCAACTTATGAATAATAATTATTCCAATTAATTAATTCGCTTGGAATCAACTCCTTAATCCCAAGAACCTCACTATCCATGAAAACACCTAGCAAGTAATCATGGCAAACTAGTTTTAGGTGAAATAGCGAGTAAACCTATTTCAGTTGCGAGTACCATACACGTATGGTCCTTTCGACAGCTAATCTCCTGATTGAATCTAAGGCATGAATTATAAGTCGAAACCCTAAATGATTCAATAACTGTGATCCCATTTCAAGTTCCAATGATTCTTGATGAATCACAATTCATACTGCCTTAGCCAAGGTCTTTGAATCACGAGTTATGAAAACACAGGAGATTCTCTTATTTAAAAAGACAAGTGTCGAATTCTATGTTGGCCACTGACAAACCTCCATGCACACCAGTGCAACACCCAACATACTCCATTTGTGATTGTCAAGTAATCAGAAGATATATCAAAGTGCTGCAGAATGCACACAAGGCTACCATCGTGCCTCAAGTCTGAGGACTAGTCGTGTACTATCACAACACAAAAATTCTTATTTCGACGGGCAAAGCCTCCAACTAAGAATTTCTTGCGGGCCATATTCGGTGTACTTGTTCCCTAACAAGCACTCACATACATGCATTTACGTCTCTACGCTAATGCCAATGGAATATAACATCCTCGTCTCACTAGCATGCATTATATGTACGAGTCTTACTGAACTATTTGATGTCCCATCTCAAAAAGCTCTCAACTCGGAACTTATTTAAAACCAAAGTCTTATAGGCATGTTCCATGATCGCCGTCATATGCGCGATCATGCCCCATAGCTAAATTTGGTCTAAGCACTTTATTTAATGTGCAGAAATAAAAAATGCAAGACATAAGATAAAAAAAATACCTTTTTATTAATATAATTCTCAATAAGATTGTTTTTACAAAAACAAAAGAGTATAATACACCCAATCTAATTGGGGTGTTGGGCATCCTACTCTAACACTTATCGCATTCCTTCACAATCCAGTATACATCCAGCAGGACTTCCCGCGCCGATAGTACTCCGGGGTTGGCTCTAATAGCACATTAGTTATGTGAGGAATTTACCATTGAGTGTTGACTATTGATATTGGTAAGATTTAGGAACTTTATGCTTTAATTTACAATCATTATTTCATCTATAGAATGAATTAGTGGGATTGTATGGATAAATTAAATTAATTAAGCTAAGCTGATATTGTATTGAAATAGTGGATGACAAATTAGAAGGGGTAACCAGAATTGAAATTATGGATGACTACAGGCTACTACACAAAAATTTCTTGTTCTAGTTATGAGATTCTATCATGTGACCATAAAAGAAAAAGGAGATTTATGAGCCATAAAGGGAAAAGCGGAAGAAAATACGGGTGGCCGCCACAAGACTTGAAGTCATGGTGGGGCTGCTAATTAATTGATAAGCCAAATTCTGCCACTCTCTTGGATTAGTTTAAATATATATTGTGATGTGCAGATATAAATCTCAAAAGAATCAATTGCTTATAGGTGGCAAATTAAATAGAAACCAAATGATTCTGATTGTTTGAGAGTGCAGGTGATTGAAATTTTGAATATTAAATGCATGAGATAGTGAAATAAGGAACAAAATCTGACTTGGAAGTGAATAATAAAAGCACATGAGTTATTGGAATAAGGAATAGAAATTGTGAATGTTGAATGGGTGAATTAGTGACATGATGAACAGCACTAGTTACCAATCAAGGCGATACATTTTTCAATTATTATATGAAAGTTAATATAAAAGTGTTTGTGTAGAATCAGATTTGGCTTACTAGTTTTAGTGTCTTTCTTTTACTTAATGTATAGTGGGACCGTAGAAAAATTCAATAGGATAGCAATGAATTAATCACAATTTACTTGGATAATAAGACTTTACTAAGAGTTACATTTCGAGATAAATAGTTATAGGTATAATTCAATATATTGTAGTAAGTTGGAGATGCTTAGTGAAAGCTATTTTAAGTTTAATACGACCAATTAAATTGTCTTTAGACTCATTAGTCTTTATTTATTATCCTAGATTAATTTATTCACATACAAGAAATTTGGAGATTCCGGATACCATACTATTGAAGTTGAGGTTATTTACCTTTCACTCATCTGGTTTACATAAACTCGTATATGCAGTTCTTTTGGTGTGCATGGGTAAATTTTCTTACAACTTGGATCAAGCAAGTTTATATATGTACTGAATAGTGGACATGTGAAAATGATTTTGAGTGTTGTGAATATTATATACGGAAGTTGAACATGTATTAAAATGTGTGATATCCCACATTGGTTGTGTGAGGATATTTGGAATGGTTTATAAGTGGATAAAACGGACTCCTCTAGTAATTGGGTTAACCATTTTCACAAAATGAGGACGAATGCGAAATAGTTGCTAATAGAGCCCCTTATGTAGGGTCTCGCTTGCAGCCCCCAACCCGTGGGCCTGGGGCGTGAAAAATGGTATCAGAGCCAACCCGGGGGTACTATCAGCGCAGGAAGTCCGACCGGATGTGTATTGAGGACGGTCCCAGATTGTAATTTATAAGTGGGTACGATAGACTCCTCTAACAACTTAAGTTAACCAATTTCGCAAAGTGAGGAAGAATGCGAAATAGTTGCTAGCGAAGCCCCTTATGTCGGGTCTTGCTTTCGGGCCCCCACCCCATGAGCTTGGGGCGTGACAAATTGTAAAGAAAAGAGGGGAAGAATGCAAAGTAGTTGCTAGCGAAGCCCTTTATGTCGGGTCTCGCTTGCGGGCCCCCACCCCGTGAGCTTTGGGCGTGACAGATTGTAAAGGAAAAAAGGGTCAGAGAGTGATTGACCAAAATGCTTTGTGCCCCTAATCACATCTATAATGTTTGGCTACTTCTAATGTGCTTTTTTAAATTCAACCAATTATTCTTATTTTTTTTATTTTTTATTTTTTGCATTATTCAACTTTCCAAGTTATCAAACATTTAACTTCTCTTTTAACTAGTTAAAAAACAAATGGATGATACATATCCAAATAGTGTTGAACTCATGTCAGTATCATGTTGTTCCTGAGACTCCAACTTTCATCTGTGCTTCTTAGACAACCACCAGGCGTTTTAGAAAAATTTGATGACAGTTTAAAAGAATTATCATTTACAAACAAATAGACAAGCGGCATATAGTTACAAAAGCATGAAGAAATATGTTAAATGTCTGAAGAAAGGTGGTAACAAGCATACCAGATGTTCTGTTTAGGGATTCAGTAGAATAAGAAGAAACCTATATGATGATAAGGGGAAAAAAAAGGAAAAACTAATAAAGTAGATATAAGTTGGAATGAAAACTGACAATGTAAGTCAATATTTTTAACCAGCTAAAACACTGTATAAGCCAGAATCCACAAGTCAAAGTTCCAAATCTGTTTCGCACAATGCCTTCGAAAACTTGTAGCTTACTCTTTAGGCTTCACCTCTTTGAAAATATCAAAGTTAGTTTCATGAATGGAAAATGAAAATGATTAACCAATTTCTTTCCAATATTTCAAGAAAGTTACATATGTAGATGTATGACATGCCAACAATGTAAACCATTACCTGCTATAATATATCAAAATGATTTAAATGAAGGGTTGATTAAAGGCATATGTAGGTTACAGTTTTGTATTTAAAATTTGGTTTTCAGCATGAAGATTCCATGCAAAGTTAAGCTATTGTCCATCTTCAAAACACCCCATTCAAGAAAGAAGCAATATGTGTAATGTCAATAAAAGTGGAATGCCAAACCCACAACTTCACTTTAGTCACATCTCGCACATACTACTCTGACTTTTATAGATTTACAATCATCTACTTGCAAGTCTAATCTACAACTCCATTTTGAATTGGGACATGCACATGATTTTATACTATAGCTGGAGTCTTGAGTGGCCAATGCAACTTCTGCTAGCCCAAGACATAATGGAGTCGCATGGCCAACGGGTCACACTTTAAACATGAACACTTGGACAAGCTAGGGTTTTTCAGTTTTCATTGTCAATTGAGCATATTAAAAGTTGAGACAAAACAAATAAATAAATCCTTAACCTCCCGACAACCTTAATTGACCCTTCAAAGAGAAGTCTTCTAAGAGTATGATTATCCTAAATTTGGTGAGGGGAAACTGTAACTCCATGAAGAAAATCTTGTCCACCTGACGCAAAAATAATACAAGAATGCTGCAAAAAGTACTAAAGTCAACGACTTCACGTATTAAGCCCCAAAACCTCAAATGGGATCAAACAAAAACTCAACAAGCAAAACAGTTTTACAGTAAAACCCCAAATTTCAAAGTCCAAACACGTGCAGCCACACACACTAACTCAAAAGCAAAACATAGATGAATTGCGGGGCATATCATATTACTAATCCAACTTATTCTCTACTATTAGCCCATAAAAACATACAACCCTAGAACAAGAAATGTAAAAATAAATAAATAAATAAGGCCGGAGAGCTGTTCATGGGCGTCTTATAAAGGCCTATAATCTTTGCTATTCACTGTCTAAAATTCGGCTCCGTTGGCATTATTACAAGAAGTAAAAAGTCGAAAGACTCCAGCTTTTGCTGACTCTTGTACTGGTTTGTGATGTAATATGCTATTTCTGCCTTGAGTCAACAGACTCCAGCTTTATTCTGAACTTTATAAATGAACCCGAGTATCAGACATTTGTCTACAAGAACCCTTTTCCGACTGTCTATATTCAAAACCCCTTATTGACAACCTTAACTTCACAATAACCAGGAGTGCAGGAATCTACTTTAACTTTATATGGATGATATATACTTTAACAGCGTTCAAATTAATGCCACACCCACAATATTTTATGTTTCTTTTCTAGAAATTGTCGTGTCAGTGTCATGTTGTTCCTGAGACTCCTACTTTCATCTGTGCTTCATAGACGACCACCATAAATTTTACAAAAATATGACGGCAGTTCAAAAAACCTATCATTTATAGACAAATAGACAAACATCAATACATTTACAAAAGCATGAAGAAATATGTTCTGTATCAAGAAAAGTAAGTAACAAGCACATAAAATATTCTGTTTAAGGATCTGTAAAATAAGAAGAAAACTATATGATGATAAGAAAAAATTTAAGAAAAAACTAATGAAGAAAAATTAATTGGAATGAAAATGACAATGTAAGTAAAAATTTCAACGGCTAAACCACTTTATAAGCTAGAATCCACAAGCCAAAGTTCCGAATCTATTTCGCACAATGCTTTTGAAAACTTGTACCTTACTCTTTAGGCTTTCACCTCTTTAAAAGTATCAAACAAAATCTTCATAGAGAAATTTAGTTTTAAATATGAAATGGAGTATGAAAAAGATTAACTAACTTCTTTCCTATATTTCAAGAAAGTCACATAAATAGATGTCCGACACGCCACACAGTAAACAATTAACTGCTATAATATATACAAACTGATTTACATAAAGGGTACAATTTGGTTTTCAGCATGAAATTTACACGCAAGGTAAAACTAGTGGGCGTCTTCAAGACACCCCTATTCAAGAAAGAAGCTAGAGCACTTCAATATGTGTAATGTCAGTAGAAGTGGTATGGCAAACCACAACTTCAGTCACAGGGCACACATACTACTCCGACTTCCATATGTGTTACCATCATCAACTTGCAATTCTAATACATAACTCCATTTTGAATTTGGGACATGGACAAGATTTTATAGTACAGCTGGAGTCCTGAGTGGCCAATGCAACTTCTGCTAGCACAAGACACAGTGGAGTCGCACAGCCAACAGGTCACATTTTAATGCATGAACACTCGGATAAGTTAGGACTCTTAGGTTTTCAAGGCCAATTGAGCAAATTGAAATTTGAGACAAAGATAGGAAAAAAATCCTTAAGCTCCCAGCAACCTCAATTGACCCTTCAAAGAGAAGTCTTCTAAAAGTATGATTAGTCTAAATTCAGTGTGGGTAAACGGTAACTCTACGAGAAAATTCTTGTCCACAAAAGTTCACGCCAAAATCTCGAATGGATTCAAACAGAAACTCAACCAGCAACGCAGTTTTACATTAAAACCACACAACATCCAAACACGCACGCACGCGCGCACACACATAAAATTAAACATAGATGAATTGCAGGGCATATCCTCTTATTAACCCAAATTATTCTCTACAGTTAGCCCATAAAAACAGAAAACACTAGAACAAAAAATGGAAAAAAGTAAGGGAGAGCTAGGAAGTAACAAGTGGACGAACCAGAGAAGAAGGGGACTGGAGAATGGAGAGAGAGCGGCCACAAGCATCGATGTTTAGCTGAAGAGAGGATTGACTGACAAAAGCGTTGTGCTTAGAGAAAATGGGCTGCTGGATTGCCCAAAGAAGCATAATCTCCTCTTCACAATCACTCACTAATCTGACTTTGCCTTTGTATGAGCCCAGCCCCACCACCACGTTTTCCAAATCCTCCTCCACCTCCACCTCCACCTCCGCGGCCACTGCTCTTGCCGCCATCACTGTTTACTCTCTCAGTCACACAAGTGGGAAAGATCATGTGAAATCGATAAAAAATTTATAGTCGAAGTATAACTAGCAATGGGGCCGGTCCAGTCTAAACATAAATCCTCAGTGCAAAACTCGAACTCTCTACCAAATTTGTTGAGATGGGTTTTAAAATTGTAAATGAATTTGGATTGATTTTATATTTTTTATTTTAAAACTTGTTGAATTCATTTTGTTTAATTATTTATATATTTTAAATTTATTATATATGTATTTATATGATGTTATTTTAAAAAATAAAAAATAAAATTAGTAATATTATTTTTATAATTTTTCAAGAAAAATTTTTATTTTTGGACGATATGTTCCATGTACCAATAAAATTTTCTAAATTTGTAGTATTAGGTTGCCTCTTAGCATGCTGTTGGGACTTAATATACCTTTAGTGGGCCTATAACATATTTAGGCCTATCAACCTTCACTATAATATGAATTTCAACCAAGGAAAATTATATAGGAATAGATTATTTTACCTAAAATTTGCTTGCATCTTTAAGTTCTATGAAGGCTTACCTTAGAGATTCCACAACCATTTTGGAGTGGACAGAGAAAGAGAGTATTCTTTATTAATCATGAAACCCTGGTATGTCATTTTCATAAGTCTTTCTTCCACTACCTCTCTCTTGCTAGCTAAAAGATATTATATCCCATCTTTCCCATTAGGTGATTTTGTCGAACACATGGGGCATATGAATGGTGATAGAAAGTGGCGATTATGGAGATAACAGACTTTGTGCTCCAATTCGAGTGTTGGTCTTGATCTGGGACGGACAGTGACAATCGGTTGAACCCGTGGCATAATGGGCAAAGGGAGTTTATTGAAAATTTCGAAATGGGATTATTTAATGTACTTGTATCTTAATAAGTGCTCACATACATGTATCAATGTTTATAAAATGAGATATTCTTATTGGGAGTATACATCGCCTATAAAAAATAAATAAATCATCAAGTATGTCGAAAAAGTTTTTACAAAAATCCTCCAACATCATGTATGTCAGAAAAACTCATACGAAACTCTCCAACGTTAAAATCAGGACTAAAATAGATAATATAGATGAAGAATAAAAAATTTTAAATGCTAAAATAACTAACGTACCTTTAAATAGTAAAAATTTGGGATATTTATAATTTTTCAAAAAGGGATAGTATTTCGAAACAATATGATACATGGATCAATAGAATTTTATAGACCTGAAATCTCATGTTGCCTTTTAGTAGGCTGTTTGGACTTAATTTGGTTGTCGTGGTGGGCTTATAACATAATTAGACCTATTATATAACCATCACTCTAATATGAATTCAGCCTTAGGAAAATTATATGGGAGTAGATTCTTAAAAGGTTAGGACTTGCTTACATCTTTAAATGCTACAAAGGCTTACCTTAGAGATTCCACAACTATTTTGGAGTGGAGGGAAAAAGAGAGGGTATTCTTTATTAATCATGGGACCTTAAGTGTGTCATTTTTTTTACAGCTTTCTCGCACCACCTCTCTTCCTAGCTAAAAGATATTCTATCCTACTATTCCCTTGAGGCAATTTTGTCGAACATGTGGGGGTGTATGAATGATGATAAAAAGTGGCGATAATGGAGGTGGACTTTGTGCCCAGGTCGAGTGTTGGTCTCAACCTGAGGGCAAATGATGGTAATAGGTTGAGCCATGTAGAAAGTGACGACAATGGAGGTGACGGACTTCGTGCCCCCAGGTTGAGCTCAACCTGGTCTCAACTTGGGGGTGAATGATGGCGTGGCTCGACCTGCATAGTGGGCAAGGAAGCCTATTGAGAATTTTGATGCAAGGTTATTTAATGTAGTTGTTGTTTACTAAGCACCCTCATACATATATTAATTTATGTATATAAAATGAGATATCCTTATTGGGAGTATATATCATTTTGAAATCTTGTTATTGTTATGTATGATCTTTAGATTTCAGGTAAATTTAATAAAAATAAATAAAAATTAAAAAATATCTAATCATTAACATTAATTAAAAAAGAAATATTAATTATAAAATATAAAAACAAACAATCTAATTAATTCGCGAAACACTACTCTAATATATTATAACTTAGGCTCCTTATTTGATTTTATGCAAATGAGTTGTTACCATTAACTAAATATATGTAGCTAATATATATATATATATATATACTTATTTATTTAGTAGAAGTTGTTAGAAATGACAATAAAATGAATTTGGGGTAAGTTGTCAAATTCAAAATCTATGGTCATCTTGCCAAAGCTTTTAATAACTCAAATTCAGATTTGAATCTGCTCTAAACCAGGACTTCATGGTTTTTAACAAATTTATTTTTCAAAATTTTAAAGGTATAAAATATGTGTAATCCATGAAGTTCGAGTTTGGAGCAGATTCAAATCTAAATTTAAGTTTTTTAAATCTTTGGCGAAATGATCGTAGATTTTGTGACAATTCACCCCAAATTTATTTTGTTGTTATTTCTAACAACGTCTACTATAAATATATATATTAGCTAAATAGAAATTTTATTGTGATAAATTTAGTTAATGGTAACAATTCATTTGAGCAATATCAAATAAGGAGAAAAAGTTATAATATATTAGAGTAGTGTTTCGCAAATGAGTTAGATTGTTTTTATATTCTTATAGTTAATATTTCCTTTTCAATTATTGTTAATGAGTTATACATTTTTTAATTTTTATTTATTTTCATTAAATTTGCATGAAATTCAAAGATCATACATAACAATAACAAATACAATATTAAATTACAATAAGAAACTTATAATTGTAGATCTATTCTTAGCATTCAGGATTCGAGGTCACCTTGGGTTTATCAGCTACAAATCTAACCTAAAACCATGAGTCCAACAAGAACTACGTGTAGGAAATGTGATGAATGAAATAACACACATGCAAAACAATAAAAGGCAACACACTTACAGAAATTTATTTTTCTGTATTCCATTTTGTTATTTGGAGCTGGGTTTTGAGGTAGAGTTGGATTAGAATAATTTTTTAGATTGCTGCTAAAATGCAAGATATTTTGTAGATTGATGAAGCTTAATGAGCCATCTTCATCCACAATCCCAAACCCTAAACACTAAACCACAATCTATCAAAAATGGTTCTTTGATGGATTCATTCGAAATGAGGAATCTCTAATTTCACTCATTTGGATCAGTTCTCTTTAGTTATCCACCATTTCCATAAGCAGCCACTATAAAGTGTTGCAAGTTTTATTAGGAGACCATGAAGATATTTTGCACCCTTGTGGCAATTAGATATGGATTGGAAGAGGGAAGAATGTGTTAGCGTAAGTGGATAATGATTTAATTCCAAACAATGATCGACATCCTTCGAACCCTACCTTGTTATGGTTCCTGACAGTAGTGTCCGGACATTATTGCCCAGAATCAATAGTTTGCAACATCCATTCCAACGGACTACATCAAGGCATTCAATATGCGTTACATACTGCAAATACTAAGCTCATACAAAAGTTTGATGACTTCATTAACGTGGAAAAAAATGATAAATCTCATTTGTGTTTATCGGAAGTACAACTTGTAAATGCTGATGATCATTTTTGCTTATGCTATTTCCTAAGTTTCTAATCTTTATTTGTAATTGAACTTCAAATAAGATAAAATAAGAGGATTTTGTTCCAAAACTTCATAATTTCAAATTGCCATACTTGTGACCCATTGAAACATGTAGGCCATGCAGTCAAATCAATAGCATACGCTAACCATAAGATACTAAGACCAACTATGACACAACCTCAATGGCACTGCCCAATGGCCATGCAGCTTCAACTAGAGAATTTTGATATTTAACTTTTTTCACCAACGTAATCTCTTGCCACGGATCAAGGCCTGTCAAAACAAACACGATATTCAATGTTTTGCAAGTACCATAGCTAAATAAATTGCATTCAAGTTTTCCAAAACATGGACTCACCAAACCCGTCGACAAGCAGTGTAAATTGATAAACAAGGTCCATGCACAAGTAAGGCAGGTTATCTGGTTCCACATGAGGATATGCAGACCTGCCATCCTCGAGACGAGTTTCACAAGCACGTTTAGCTGCCTCCTCAAAGTCAGCTGGATGAACTTTTGCAACAGCCAAGCTTGGATCAACAAAACCAGCCTATATATTAAAACAATAAAAATTACCAAGGTTTCACGGCAAGAAGAGGGTTCCCAACTAGTAACCAGAATTGTCAAAATTGTTTCAAGCATCTAAGGAGAACTAACGTTTACCTCAGCAGCTCTATCAAAAAAAAATGAAGCAATAAATAAATTCTTCTGGCCATCCCCTCCCCCACCATTCCACACGCCCCCAAATGTGCATTTCATGTGGGTACATGATTCATTGACTTTCAGAGCCTTAATAGTTGCTTCTCTACATTTGCTGAGGCTGGAACCGGACGGCAAAGCCGAAGCCCTAAACACTGCTTGGCCATATTTGTAAGAACCTTGAAAAACAAATAATATATTATCACAATTTGCTCAACAAAAAGGAAAAAAGACAAAAAGCCGCATTTCCACACCACTTGTCAGGAAAATAGAATTTCATAGAAGCCAAAGGAAAAGCAAGAGGGCTTGAGAAGGTAATGCAGCATCCAACAAAGCAAACTTTTACACACCATTATGACCCGCCAATATACATGGATTGCCAAATTCTTCATCAACCTTTAAAATCTCAGCTCGAGCAGCCAGTAAACCATAGTGCAGGTAACTGCAAGTAGGTAACATTCACCATTTCAAAAAGAAATCAGAATATAGATCCTTCAGTATTTTACAGGTTTCTTATCATAACTACAAAAAAAGAATATTTATAATTAAAAAGCACCATCATTCAAAAGATAGGCCAAGAAAAAACAAAAAACCACATTTTGTACAGTGACAATAAACAGCATGCAAGAAAACTGAGAAGTAACAACACTGACCTGTGAACATATAGATGATATTTTCTTCCCTTGAGATACATTTGCTGCACATATGAGTCCTCTCCACCTGATAACTTTGGAACTTTTGCAGCATCTGACTCTGAGATGGCATACGCCATTTGTACAGAACCACCCCCAAGATCAACCACTCCAACAGTACTAGAGTATTGTTTGCCCAAATTTCCCAATAGATAGTTAATGGTTACCTGTAAAGATATAACAACATTTGAATAAGTTCTTAGCCACTGGTGAGTAGACGAGAAACAAAATAAGAACAAAATCTGCCTATTTTTATGCAATTCTTGTTAGCTGGCAATCATAATATCTATTTATACATACTACTTTTGCTACTTTGGGTCAGGTTGTTAGCAATACATGGAGTACACTTTGCTGTCCCTGAGTAGGATTATATAAAGAATGTTTGATGGTTTTTGGTTTTCTCAGTGACTTTTTGGGATGTGATAATTTTTACGTGTTACAGTTCTTTCAAAACAGTTTCTTCATTGCATCTAATGTAGAATATTTGCTACTTGGACCAATAAAAAACCCAACAAATTCCATTTGTTTTGGCTCCAAATCTCATCCGTTGATATGATGGAAAGTATTCAATATGTACTTGTCTAACCTAACCAACCCCAGATAAGTAAAACATTCTTCGGTTAAGTTGCTCTTATCAATTATAGTTAATGAAAAAATATCTTTTGTATATTTAGATTATCATTCTTTTTACATAGTTACAATTTCATTTATGAAAGAAAGAATAAAACATAGATTGAGGTATAAGAAGTTCCTATTTCCTACCAGATTTTATGAGAAATCCATCCAAGAATCTTACAAGTTCAAATTGGCAGCATACTCAAAAAGACATTAAAAAAAGTAAGTTCTAAAGATGCTCATAAATTTCGCCAATCAAGGGCTCTACTTCTCTCTCTCTCCAAATTACCCATATCAAGCAAGGAGCAGCCACCTCCGTGCTCTAGTATTTCCCCTAAAACTCTGTTCCCCCATCCAGTAGTTCAACAGTGGCTTAATATCAGCCTGTATAATCATTTTTCCACAGAAACAGAAGAAACCAGCAGCCACCCTAGAGTAAAATAGTGATTTTCATCCTTTCATCCCATTTACAGATCAAACATCAGATAATACAACATTCATTCCTGTTCAAGATTACCAAGCATGAGAATAGCCACCCATGTTGCCGTAAGCTCAAGAAAGGCAACCTTTCTTAGATGATTCCCACCAGAATCTGCCTCAGCTTAAAGCAACAGAAAGGAGCACTCAAAAGAAAATAATAGTTTGGAAGCCATACAATCCAAGTTCTAAATTATTCTCATCCTTCCCCCTTACCCCCAAAATCTTTATCCTGAGCAAAAGGCAATAATTTTAGCATTTAAACAAGACTGTATAAGATTTTATTCATTATATTTTCTTTGATTACTTCCATAAGTCTCAACTATTCAAAGATGTCACAGTAGAAGTGCACACAATGGTGTTTGCTCATATATAATAGCTTATTGCTCGTTCATTAAATTATTACTTCAAACTAGTAAGAGGACCATGATATCCCACAACATTGATACATTACAAGCAAGAGTACATTTGAGTAGCCATTGACAATTCTGGGGTTCTAGTAATCTCTGTCCCAAACAAAGCAGACTTAGGACCTGCAGAATTTGGTCTATTCAGGATCCATATATGCAATATTCAAACAACACCCCCAGTTAATTCTTATTATTGCATACGTGTTGATTGTATAATCATCTTTTCTTCTTGTCTCTTGAGCATATAAACAGGTTATTAGTATTGTTTTTCTTACAATTAGGACTTGAAGCTTACTACTCTGTCATTACTTGGATAGTTAATCTATACACATCTAATCTAATCTGATCTAATTCATAGGCTGGGGGGCCTTAATCACAATAATCATAAAATCAGGATTCTGAAAATCATTGAAAATGATTATTAAAGACCAGATCTGTCGTCAAAGAAACCACGGATTCAAATAGTAGAGAAAAAATCAATTACAAATCTTTCTAACAACCGACGACCATGTCCCTTAGGTGGACTATGGAGTTTACCATAGTACTCTCTCCATTTCAAAACATAAACAGTGAGTTGAAAAACATGCTAACTGAAAAAATAACTAAGGAGTTGATGGTTATTCATCTTAAACATTTATGTGATCTAGAAGTCTTTTTCTTGGATGGGATCAGTTTGATATTAGTGAATCATCTACGGTTTCTCATACTGGTGATGATATCATACTAATCCATTTAGGAAACTATTTTCATTTATTTTAGTATTAGAGTTCTTATAGTATTCAATATGTGTGAGCTCTTAGAAATACAGAAAAAACTTGTTACTATTAAATATTCTAGCATTCGAAAGATCTATATACATCAGGAATCGACATTTTTGAATATTGAAAATGCAGAAATCTGGAGAATGTGAGATTCCTCATATCCTCGCATAGGTAATGATACAGTAAAGTATAATGCGCCTTTTTTTTTCTCAATAATATTCTCTATTCCTTAATTTAATACTTTTTCCCTCGGAAAGTCCCGTGGTACAGCCTGTAGGTATTGTGAGTTTAAGATTATCTGCATAGTCCTTATATTTCTTCAGTGTTTAAGTGCTGTTCAAGGTATAAATGTATTTTTGTTTCTTTAACAAACATTTTAAAGCTCCGGAATGTCTGCCATTTTTCAAAATATATTCAAAGTTAACAAAATTACTTTATACCCTCTGTCCACATACAGTTGCTGAGGATCCTATCTCTATTATAGAAGTCCAGATTTATTTGTAAAACTAGTTAGATGTACAATGGGAAACAACGACTAGAGGCACTTAAGTTTATGCTCGTTTCCCATTTATAAATAGTCCCAAACTTTACTTAGCCAATAATGGCTATTTTACGACTTATAGATCAAAATCCACCAATACATAAAGGAAATAAGGAAGTATGTAGTAACATACCCATTGATAAGCACCTTCCTGATTTCCATCCAAAACTGTGACCCAGTCAGCCTTGGACTTAAGGGAGCTTTTATTCTTCAAATAGTCCCTCACCTTTGCAAGAGTTTAGAGGTGTAACTACATTGAACTTGGAGAAAGAAACAAAAAAACGTAATTGTATAAGAGATTTTTGGAGCATGTAGTTACTGCTTGTAAAATCCTGTCAGATGCATCACCTTCCAATTGCCTTAAACCAGCAGTAGCCTGCGTGAACATCAGCAGTGCAACTCAGTTTGAACAGATACAAGCAAATCAACAGAGTTTTAGAAGATTAATAGCAAAAAATGACCAAAATTTCCTACCCCAACTCTGACTGGTGTGTTGTACCGCAGCTCTTTGGGAACTGCTGCTTCTGCTTTCTCAAGAAGATATGAGAGTGAATTTGCAGCAGCCTCGGGGTCCTTTGCATATCCACTCAGCCCTGGTTTTCTCTACAAGACAAAAGTCAATCTAGACAGGCAAAAAAATTTACAGATAGAGGAAAAGAATGTGGAAATGGGGCACAAACACACAAGCAGAGAGAGAGAGAGAAAGATTGAACAAGAAATACATTGGTTCTAAAAATTCAACAAAGTTATTTAAATCCACCAATATATATTAGGCTTTGATTGATTAATATTGAGGCCCAAGTTAGCAAAACAAGCAAAAAGATGAAGAAAAATATGAAGGAAAGAATTCAATTGTGATTGCTAGATCTTGAATTCAAGCCCCACCCATGTGGTTACTAGTGCATTTTGATAGTAGTTTTGGATCAACATCCCTCTCCATCTTCATTTCCCCATATATCCTCAGGAGGAATTATTCATACTTAATTATTTTTTCAACCATTACTTTAGGTATGGGTACATGTATCTAATGAAATACGAGTTTAAAGGCTTTGAAAAGTTCAAAGAGCTTAGAGATGACATATTTAAATTATATAGTTCCTCCAAAGAAATGATCACAAGATTTTGCCAATTCCTTTAATCACTTTGCCTTTTCCAGATCATCATCTTCCCCCACACCCAACCCAACCACCCAAAGAAAATCTAGGCTTCTCCCAGTTATCCAGGAACAACAAAAACGGAGGCATCTATGCCAGGATTGGACAATTATTATTACGTGGAATTGACAAGGATGTAATCACTAATTCCGCAGCCAATCCAAACATAGCCCGAATCAAATCATTTTACCCTAAATTCAGGAGCGACCATGAAACAAAAATTGATCGAGAAAAACGCAAATAGCATACATACAGGCAAGTAAAATAGATGCAGCATTGAAATTACCTGTAGAAAAAGCTCAAGATCTTGGCCCATGGGAACAAGATCGAGCTGCTGGTTGAAGCAGAAGACGTGGACCCTACTACCAGAGCTGCCAGCATCGAAGATGACCGCATAGCGGTTAGATACGAAGTTGGGTGAGAACTTGCGAGAGATGGAATTTGGAGAGGACCTCGTCGGCATGAGAAAGAGCACCAAGGAGATGAGCAGGAGAGGGACCAAAACCAATAGGATGGCACCACGCCATCTCTGGATCTTGTCAGACAAGGACTCATGCTGCCATTTTCGCTTCAAAGTCTTCTCCATCTGAACTTGCTGCTGCGCATCTAAAAGTTCGGCAGCCGATGGAGATCGATATCGAATCTGGCCGTTTCCTCCTCCGGGCTGGAATGACTGTGTGTCCTGTACCGGCTCCAGCTCTTCTTCTTCGTTGCTTTTCCCTTCAAATCAGATTATGGGTCGTGATCTGATTCAATGGGTGCAGCTAAGCAACCAGAAATTAGTATACTGAAATTTACTCTTTCCAAATTTACATTATAATGCAAATCGATCCGGCTACCTCCTTATAGACGGCAACAGGCGACCCCATCAAATTTTAAGAATTCGGACTCAAATCTATCCGGATTCCAACTATTGACTGGTTAAATTTATTTTATACATTGTTAAAATTTATTAAAAAATGATATTATATAGATATATAATAAATTTAAAATATAAAAAATGAATAAATATAACGATTGAGTTTGAAATTTTTAAGTAATAATATTAATTGCATATAAAAAAATTTAATAATAAATGAATTAACGCTATCTAAATAGTAAAAATTTATTTAATTTACTAAAAATTCGCCTACAAGCCTCCCAATAATAAATGAAATCATGGTTTTTCTCACTCTAATAAATACTATTAGAGTATTCATCACTTTTTCTTTATATACCTTAAGCTTTGGGAGAGTTCTAAGTTTTTTATGATACTCCAAGAAAAAAAATATAGAGAGAAAATATAATAGTGAGAGAGTGTATTTTGTTAATTAAGAGAACGTCTAATTGTGATATTTTATAGTTTGTGGAGAGATAACAAAAAAATTATCTCTATTTCTATCACACTTAGAGTCCAATTAGGAGACGTTCTTGATAATTATTATCCTTACCAAATAGGATTCCAAGTTATCATAAATATAGATGCAATTAAAAAATGTATCAATATTTCTCACTTATACATATTTGACTTGACTCATTCGATTACATCTCCATAATTCTCTCTCACGTCCCTTTTTTCATACAAGGAATAAGCGTACGACCAAGCGAGAAAGAACATGTGATGATAGTTATATTAAGTTATCATCTAACTAATATAACTCTATAACTCAAAACTCGTTATGTACCCCAAATTATATAGTCGCAACATACCAAGCATCTTTGATCCCTCTATAATAAGTAGAGCATATTTGACTCTATTAACTATGTATTTATGCTCATGATTATATCAAACACATTTTTTACTTATTCGACCAGCATATGAGCCATTGAACAAAAGTAGGTTACGAGCTTAGCTCTTTCTTGCCCTCTCATGTCAATCAACTTGATCATGACAACTTTCTTAGTCATACTCCAACAGACTAGATCAAACATGACCATTGGATACATGCTAAAGTAGTGTCATCAAGCTTATAGCTCATGGCATGGTCCAGAGACTCAGAGGGTACTAAAAACACATCAAGGGTTCACATAGTAACGAAGCAGAGATCCATTTAGTCACTCTGCTTACAAGGTCGTCTCAAAGTACATGTAGTATGAATACATGCTATGATGGAGCTCCACTCAATTTGGACATATTACGCTCTTAACATCATACAAATCTTAGCCCAGTCGTTATTCAAGCACTTGATCTGCAAACCACCAAAAGTCACTCTCCAAAGTCTCATTTAGCAGTTCACAAATTCAGTTATAGACAGGCTTTGAAGAAGTTTGGACATACTTCATAATCAATCAAGTATGATCTCATTTTGGCCTCATGCCAAAGCGACTATAAATTATAAGCACAAATGCGATCATTTGTACCCCTCTCAATGATGCAGACATAATCTATGAGCCTCGTCATGCTCGCTATCAAAGCACCAAGGCGATTGCCCATGTGAGTTGGTTAATCTAAGTCTAGTGACATTCACATATATCATAATAGGTACAATATACTAGCAAATTAACAAGAACAAAAATCTCATTAATCAACAAAAATTGTTTACACATGACTATAAAGTTAAATCCTACAAAGTCCCATACTACTAATAAGCCTTTGGAACATATTTTTTTGCAAAGACTTAGTAAAAAGATAAACGATCATATCGCTAGTAGGAATATATCTGAGAACTACTTGAACTTGCATAATAGTCTCTCGAATGAAGTGATATCTGATGTCAATATGCTTGGTCCTCCTATGATACTTGCGATCCTAAGCATATACTAGTGCAACTGTGTTATCATAATAGACAATGATCCTTCAAATATCTAGATATCTTTTTAATCGTAGCCCATTAGTCGTGTCCAGGATTACTTTGATATCTACTCTCCATTCCAACTGCAAAGCATAGGTCTGGTCAAGTACACATCATTGCATACATCAGACTCTCTACCGTGCTCGCATATAGAACCTTAGCCATGTGTTCTCTTTCTTCTTCTGTCTTGGGGCACAATTCTTTGCTAAGAACATAATTTTTATCCATGGGTATGTCAACAGGATTAGATCATTATATAATTCTCTTGATGTAAGTCTTTTGAGATAAACTTAAGAGTTTTCTAGTATGTATTCAGCTTCTCCAATATCCTTCATCTCAAATGTAGAGGACAACTACTTGTGAGCGATGTCAATCATCTCCATGTCATTCCCAACCAACAAAATGTTGTCCACATATAGTGAGAGTATCAAGAAATTCATCCCATTTCTCTTAACATATACACAATGGTCTTCCTCAACCATTGTAAATTCTATCATAATGATAGCTCGATGAAATTGATAGTATCACTATTTGAATGATCGTTTTAGTCTATAAATGGAACATTTCAAGCAGCATACTTTGCACTCTTGTCTTATTTCCTGAAATCACATAGGTTGATCCATATAGATCTTCTCATTCAGCTCTCTATTGAGAAATATTATCTTAACGTCCATCTGAAATAATTCTAAATGTAGGTGGACGACAATGACTAGTATGAGGCGAATAGAGACAAACCTCACTACCAAGGAGAATGTCTCTTCATAATCTATACCCTCATTTTGGATATATCCTTTTGCAATAAGTCAGGATTTATATTTATCGATTAATCCATCTGCTTTATACTTGACCTTCATAACCTACTTGTTCCCGACAGTCTTGTGTCCAGATGGAAGACCAACTGGCTCCCAAATATGGTTCTTAGCCATCAAGCTCAACTATTCTTCCATATTTGCATTTGGAGAAGTCATAGCCTCTTCATAAGTAACTGGCTCATCAATATCCATAGAAGCACACATGAAAGATTCCCCTTCGATCTTATAACACTGATGGGGTATTATTCCACATTTGCTCCTACACGTTTGTGGATTTTAAGAGTCTTGTTCCAATGGGTCACTCCCACTGAATCTAGGGTCATTTGTATTATCCCCATTAATTACTAGATAAGGCTGGAAGCCTCACCCTCGCTAGGGACTAGAGCACGACCCTATGGATCTTGCAACTTGTATAGTTCAAGGTCCTTTTTTGACTTCACCAATGGTTGAAAAATCCTCCTCAAGAAAATTCACATTATGGATCTCAGTCATTCCTCCATTAAGGTGTTCAACGTATACACACAGCCCTTGGAGTGATTGCAATACCTTATAAAGATATGTTAGACGACTTTAAGACCAAGTTCTCATGCTTATGAGAAGTATTGTGAACAAACCCTGCTAACCCCAAGGCGCAAGCCTTCTAAATTAGGCTTTTTGTTATGCCATGACTCATAGGGTGTCGAAGGAATTTACTTAGAAGGCACACAATTCAATATGTAGGCAGTAATCAAAATTGCATCTCCCGCCATCATTGATCTGGCTATATCTAGAAGTGTGCAATTTCTTATCTTTGCAACCCCTTTTTATTGTGAAATGTGTGGAATCATCAATTATCTTATGATACCATTTTTTCACATATTTGTCAAAACTAATCTAACAAATATTCTCACCCTTTGTCAGTACGTAGAACTCTGAGGTTCATATCCCTTTGGTTCTCAACATCCACAAGAATCGCTTAAAATAATCAAGCACTTCTGATCAATGAGACAAGAGATATACTGACCCATAACGCAAATAATCATTAATAAAAGTGAGAAAATATGATGCACCGTGTCGCATCCTCACATTCATAGATCTACAGATATCCAAGTGAACTAACTCTAGAGGGTAAGTAACCCTATTTGCCTTTCCAAAAGGCTTCTGACAGGCTTTTTCCACCAGACATGATTCACACACAGGCAGAGGCGAAGCCAAACTTTAATATTGGGTAGGGGGGAGGGGGGAGGGGAGGGATGAGATTCAATCATCAAATTATTATTTTTTATATATAAAATTATTTTCTTATTAGAATTTTTTTCTGAACTAATTATTAGAATCTAAAATGTAAATATAGATATAATACGTGATACTTATACATAAATATTTCATGTCTATTATATTTGTATAAGTATTTGAACAAAAAACTAACTTCTGAAGGAAAATGATAATCAATTCTAATTCAATCCAATACAAAATAAAAACTATCCTACGAGAATATGAGCATTATTCCACAACTATTAACCAAATCAAATAATTTATAAATCATAAAAAATCTACACTTATGATTTCTTACGAAATAAAAATTAGTATAACTTCAAATAATAAGTAACAAAAGTAGAATTAAATAAATTAAAAACTAAAAAATAATAATAATGAGTATTTTTTGACTAAAATATCAGTGTATGTAGAAACAAAATCACAATAAAATTTTAAAGGTTAGTACAAATACCTTTTAAAACTTTGTATCAACAATAAAGTTTGAAAATTTTAGTCACCTAAATTTTTTGAAAAAATAAAGTTTAAAATAATATTAAAGAATCTCTAAATTTATTAAATTTACATATTCAAAATAGGATTTTGAAAATTTTAGGGGGGTGACTAGAATAATTTAATTATTCTAAAAGGGACAAAATTTTAAATTTATTAAAACTTACATATTAACAATACAAATATAAAAAATTGAGGAGGGGGCGGCTGCCCCAGCTCCACCATTGTACACAATAAGGTTGACTTTAGCGAGGTGGTCCAAAAAGCCTTATCGAGCTAGCCTAGTCATCATTTCTTGTCCTATGTGCCCTAATCTCGCATTTCATTTAACAGGATAAAAAATAACATCAACAATAGAAGAAACATAAGAACCACAATCAATAGATAATTTTAACATGAAAAATCCATTATTTATAAATCTTAACCCATAAAAGTCTTTGCCAAGGAATATAGGCAAACAAGTTCACTCGAATAGGAAAAAAAAACCATTTCTAGAAAGTGCAGTAACTAAAAGTAAACTAGCTAAGGAGTAGCTCACTCTCAGTGCTGAGCTTGAGCTGGTATGACCCAACTCCAAGAACCTCTTCTTGTGAGTCATTCTCCATAGAAATATAGTGGCTGCATGCTAGTACTCGATGATAATCTACAAATTCGCTTCAATCCTTGAACATGTTTTGTTGCTCGTGTGTCTAAAATCTAACCAAGGAGAGAATTAGCAACAAAAATATGGAGCGTACAAAAAAACTAAGAGAGTTAGGAGTGGGTTTTACCTTTTTCAACTCATTACAATCACGAGCGAAGTGACCCAACTTATTGCAGTTAAAACACTTGTCTTTCTTGTGGGGTCAAGTTTTGGTTTTGACCACTACTTTGTCCAACATCCTTTTGCTTGTTTCAATGTTTACTTTTGTTGGGCTTACGTTGTCCAGCATGTGCGACAAGATCAATTGCTTGTACTCGCTCTGACTCTTAATAGTCAACCTCAAGCTTGAGATAACTGGCGACACTATCGAATGTTTGAATTTGCTCATTATGCGTAAGTATAAGCTTAACATGCCCCCAAGTCTGCTCAGGTAGCAACCTTAGGACAATCAAAACTTGTTGTTCATCAGTGAGCTCACTTCCGACATTTTGAAGCTTTCAAATCATATCCTTCGTTACATCAAGATGTTGGGTCATCAAGTGCTTCAAGTCAAGTACAAATCGATTGAACCTAAGGGTAAGTACCCTTAGTCTTATAGCCAAAGTGCTATCGTATATGACCTTCAATACATCCCACAACTCTTTAACTGTAAGATACTTCTCGAACTCACATTTCAAATTATCATGCATGCAGCTCAACATAGTAAAATGCACACTCTTATCTTGATCTACCAACTTATTGTATATGTCCATATCATGAAGATATTGGGCAGGTCTATTTTTCAGCTCAGTTGGCATAGGTATAGTAGTGGTGAGATGATTAAGGATCTTTTCATTGTGTAATAAAAATTAAATTTTTATTTACCACATTGTATAATTGTGACCACCTAGTTTGTTAATACCATAGAGATCAGAAAAAGTTAATTGGGCATATATTACTGCATATTATGTGCAATACACTAGATATTGATCTAAATTTTTATCCGAATCCAAATAAATGTTTATTATTTTCTTTAATTCAGTTAGATAAAAAATTAGCCACTAAAGCTAGTAATCATCTTCCACTGAATTAAAGACCACAATAAAAAAAATACTTATCCATAAATAAAATTAATAATGTCCATAAAAAAATATGCATACATCACATATGAATAATAAATTTGAGTTGACATTTGGTGCATTATGTCGAGACAATTATTGGCCTATGGTGGTAATTAATAAAATATATCCCAAAACAAATACATACATGGTCTCCCAAAAGGCCCCCAAAATACATGTCTTTAAAAATGAGATTACATTTTTCAACACCTACTACATCAATCTAGATTTAAGATACCACATTACCACCATCTGCATCAATTATCTCTCAAATAAATAAATAACACATAGCATACATGAGCATCCTAAATATCAACTCTCATTTCATGCATATTCATAAATAATCACATTGCATAGAATTGCATAATCACAAAAAAATACAATTTTGTAAGTCTATTACATTATACTAATTTCTATCCAACCAAAAAGGAAGCAAAAAATAATTCTAGACTTTAAAAATAAATTCTAAATGTTCAAATATGCTAGAAAAAATAAAAATAAAATTCTACATGTGCGCCAAAAAATTTAGTTTTTTTTTAGGAATTGGGCCCGCGTGCTACTGGGCCGCCAGCTAGCAAGTGCCCAGTGGCTACCTACTGGCAATTGGCTTGTGCTAGTGTGTGCTTGGATGGCTGTTTCATGTTGCGCCACATGGCATAGCAACAACTTTTTTCTTTTATTTAAAAAAAAAAAAACAATCAACGCCTCGATCTATGAGCAACCATCTTTTCCAATGTGATTTTTCGACATACACCATTATTTTAAGTGAAATATTAAAAAATTATATCTATCTGAATACTAACTCATTTTTGACACATAATATATCGATTTAAATAATGCTCTGCAACATCACAACAATATTATGCTTCAAAATTAAAGGATAAATATAATTTTTTTTAATATCAATCAAATGGTCTTAAAAAAATCTCTAAATAAAAAAACATTGATTCTAAACCGAATTTAAACATGCATTGTACGTATGAATACAACATATGCAATCTTCAAGATCTATTTTCATACTTGAATTTAAATCATGAATTTTCATAAATATCAAGCATAAAACATGTATTCATCCATATGAGGAAGGCGAGGTCGAGCCCTAATTCTAATTGCATATAGACAATTAATAATATAAATTAATATTACCTCAGCAGCAAAAATTTGTTTGATTTACTAACGGCTTTCCTACAAGCCTCCCAATAATGAATGAAACTACAGTCCTTCTCAATCTAGTGAACAATGCCAAAGTATTCACTAATTCCTCTTCTACACACATTAAGTTATAGGAAAGTTCTAAATTTTTGGTGATACTAAAAAAAATAAAAAAAATAGGGAGAAAATATTGAAGTGAGAGAGTGTATTATGTTAGTTGAGAGAACATATGATTGTGATATCTTATAGTTTGTAGGAGAGATAACAAAAAGATTATCTCTATCCCTATCACACTTGCAGTTCAATTAGAAGAGGTTTTTGATAACCATCATCCTTATCAAAATGAGATTCCAAGTTATCACAAATATGGATACAATTCAGAAATACACTAATAAAAATAAAAAATTTAAACCTGCTCCAAAACCATTTATAACTTTAAAAACCCACCACATTTCCATCCATATACCTCATATTTGAACTAGAGGTGATCATATCATTGTTATAGAATTTCTTTTATTAATTTCAAAACCAAATTATCATGTACAATTTCTTCAATGAGCAAATTAAAATTGTTATTTTATAAATTAAAATTTGCAATTTAGATCAATTTTACTATTACTATAAAACTTAAGTAAATGAAATTTTTTTGATCTATAAAAAATAAGTTTTAAAATTTTAACCGTGAACTCTATATCAAATGCATGTAGAAATGCCATAACATAGCAACCACACATTACATCTAAAAATGCCAAAAAAAATAAAATCCAAAACCAACATATAAACCAATTTCATTGTTAGCAATGCAAATAATTTATTCTAAGCACACATTTTTGGTTTATTGATATTCATATCATCTAATAATTGACTTCATTAAATATAAAACAAACTTACCTTTCAATTAATGCAGGTCCAATACAACTCAATTTAATCAAACATCAAGCTCAAACTAACCTGTTATAAATAAACTTCATCTAAATCGAACAATGCAAAAATATGATAATGTATGTGTTATAAGTGGGTTTTTTTTTTTTTTTGTTAACTTGTTAGGAAGTGGTAATATTTTAGATTTTCGCTTGTCATTAATAATTTCCATCATTTATTATTTACTAATAATTTCTATAGAATTACTCAAGGCTTCCCATATGAAATTAAAATCATACTAAAACAAACATATGTATATAATCATAATCAAACTTCAATCCCTCAATATAATTTGATATTCTAAGAAATTCTAATTTTCTTTATATCTTGAAAATTATTAAAAAAAATAATAATTCAAATTAATATCTAAAAATTATGAAAAAATTACACAATGTATAAAAAAATATTAGAACCATTATAGTATTAAGAATTTATAAAAATGAATAAATCATAATTTTTTTAGTACCAAGTTTGAAAATTTATAGTAAATTGTAGAAAAATCGGATTACCTTAATTCAAGTGATCATGAAAAGCTTAGGATCGATGTTGGGTTTCAAATATAATTAGTTTCACCCAAATCACACCTATGGAGAGAAATTAGAAAAAAATGAAGATTTTGCTGAAATATTTTTTGACATAACTCTTTGGGACGTAATTTTTTGTTCGATTATAAGATTGTTGTTTTGCATGATTTTATTTGATTTTGTTTAATTATTTGTGTAGGGAGAGGAAAGCATAGCTAGAGAAACGAGAGAAATAGAGTGTGTGTGTGTGTGTGTGTGTATTTATTTGTGTGTGTATGTATGTACGTAATATCTTGTGTTTAAACTAGATTATGTGTGATTGTAATTAAATCTCCAACTACAGATGAGTAGTAATATTCATGTTGTGAAGTTGAAATGCACAATGTATTGCTGCTACAATATTAACTCTTAGAAATCCTCCATTTATAAAATGCACATTATACCAAATAATTTATATTGAATATTCCTTGAAAAAGAAAATTTGGGTGTCACATAATTAATTAAATATGTTAATATATATTATTGATTTTTAGATATTCTACTACTAGTATATCGGCTAACAAGACTATACGAAAGAACATGTTAAATTCGTTTAGGTCGAGTCAAGCCATATAACTTTTATGATAAGAAATTTAAATCAGTTTGTATATAACACATTATTTTATTCATACTTATATAAATGATTATTTAGGATGTGTTAGTTATCAATTACTGTGTAATTACATTCATAGGGCATGAAAGCAAGAAATGCCAAATTAATTTGAATTAATTTTTCGAAAGTTTGAAATTTGTGAACATAGATGAGCTAAGATTATTTTGAAGGCTAGATCTATCAATTTCACAAAAAAAACAAACAAACAAACAAACAAACAAACAAACAAGAGGACGCAAAAATTATGTTGGGCATTCAATAGCCAACCGGTTGTGGACTGCATAGGAGTTGCAATTACAACTGCATAGCGTGCAAAGGGTGGTCCTTTTGATTTAGGAATTCAAAGTCCTGTAACTAATCGCAAAAGGTATTTTGCATTTTTTGGTTCGGTTCATAACTCCCTAAGTAAGAATTACCAAATTAGTTATACCAGCATAGATTAATTGAGTTCACATATAAGATGTGGATCTACTTAGAAAGAAAAAGAAGTGAAATTTTAGAGCAAATCGACTCACGTAAGGTTTGGAATTTGTGAAAATTCAATTATTCCCTATTTCAACGGTTAAATATATTAAAATATTTGTATTATTTGGCATTCTCTGCACTCAATTTAAAACACATAGGTGAAAACCCTAACCTTCCCAAACACCTTTCGAAACACCTTCACAAAGAGGAATTAAATATCACGTAATCTATCCAATTTCAATTACAATATGTAGATTTATTTAATTATCAATATCTTAAATATTTGTTCTTCTAGAAATTGTAAAATTATGCTACCCCACGAGATTGTATAACCCAATAATCCCCTCAGCAAGTTTGAACAATGTCTCCAACATCACATCAATAACAACATTGTCGTCATTTGTAATTAGTAATTAGTATTGGCCATTGAATCTTGTCGAATTCGGAATCAATATATTCAAAGTTATTGATTTTTTTTGGTTGTGCTCAAGGGCAAATTTTTTTGTATATATTATGAAGTTCGGGATAACTACTAGATTCAAATTTTACTACTTAACACTAAAAGTCCCTGGATTCAAGCAAATTCTCGTGTATGCATTATAAGGTTCACCATACTACTATATTCAATATTGTGCTACTTAATCTTGTGCATGTATGCATTAAGGGGTAGAAGCACCTAAACATAAGTCATTAATTCCAATACTTGCCAACTCTTCTGTTACCATAGAAAAATCTGGTACAGTATCTTGAACTAAAAGCGATATGGATGGGCGCCTCTCTTGGCTCTTCGGCATCTATGGAACAATGATGTGATGGATTTATTCTCTCTTAATATAAAGATCTAGACTATTAATTAGAACCTTCGGGTTCAAGAAAAATCATAAATTATTATATTGTTTATCTCTAAAATGAACTCTTTTTTCCATTGCATGTACTCGCATGAATATTTAACAAATATTTTCAACAAGAATTGATCATTTTCAATGCTTGTTTGCTATTATAACTTAGAAAAATTTTATCATACAATATATTCCCATATATACAACTAAAAGACGATCATAGATTACAAAATAAGATTTTTGCAACATTTGACCTCCTTATTACATCATAGTTGCAGTTTTTCTATGAACTCACATATCTTCTACAAAAAATAAATACAACTATTTATTAGAAAATAATATTTGTTTGTCTTATTAACACTTTTTTTTTTAGACAGACTAAGAATTAAAGTAAGCGCATTGGGTTTATACTAATTGCTTATTAAGTTAATAACTTTCTCAGTACTGATTTTTGAAATACAGATTTTATTAAATTTGTTAGTTAATTTGATAATTTTATATTATAATAACAAGTTATATACCAATTCAGAAAAACTAAATTACTTATACGTACTTAAGTTGACACCATTTTATTATATGCATATATAGTTGATAAAATAAAATCAGCATGTGTAACATATATTAATTAACTTATTTAAAATTTTAGTTATAATAACTACAAAAATAGAATAGTATTTATTTACATATTTAAAAAAATATATAAATTCATATTAATTTGTGCATATTTATAAGTAACAAGTTCACCCACATTTAAGTATTATTATTTTTATTAATTAAATTTAAAATTAATAATTTTAATATTAAAATTATATATTTAAATTTTATTCTTTTATTTATATTTGATTTTATAAGAATGAACTTTTGAAAATACCTAAACTTATATTTGATTCTTCTTTAGCACCCTTTTAAAATTTAAAAAGTGTTACATTCAAATACACTTCATTATCTGATAACGTATTTGAATTTTACTAAACTGCAAAACTAAGAAAAAAAGCATTACTCTGCCTAACGTTTTTCCTTATATGTAAGACTTTCCTACTTCTTAAAATATATTTAAAAAAAAAACATTGCATAACTCCTTCTATTAAAGAAAAAAAATAAAGAGAACGTTTCATCTAATTAATTTTTTCAATAACATATCTTAAAATTCAAACCCACTTTGTAAATAAAACGAATTAAAAAACTACATACAAAAGGTGTTAAATCAAACAATTAAATTTATGACTCTAAGTTCCTATGAACTATATCATAACTGGTATGGTGGCTGTGTAAAAAATTGACATTTTTTTCGCGGAAGTCAAGTAAAGTTGAGGCGTCAAACACAAATATAAATTCTCTGTCTTCGAAATATATGAAAGGTGGATGTAGTAAAGTGACATAAACGAAACGTAAAGTAAGATGTATAAGATGGTCAACTTGGAAAAAGGGTAGCTTCAAGATTTGCAAAATAAATCTGAACTGTCGGTTTCATTGTTTATTGGCGTTTCTTGCTTACACTGTCATTTGGAATAGTTTTCTTTGCTTTTTTTAATCATTTGGCTGAATTTATAAGATTTTTAAGATATTTGAAAATTTATAAGATTTTTTAAAATATTTGATAATTTTTTTTAGAAAAAAGAGTTTATAAGATTTCAAAATAAGATGTTAGGTATAAACTATTTTTCAAAAATAAGGATATCCTAACTTATTTTTTAATTAAAATCTTATCTAAACAAACTCTTTTAATTTTGATAAATTTATTTACAAAATTACAATTAGTAACATAATAAAAGCTCCATTAATTATTTTATTCAAACAATTCAACAATTTACTTTAAAAGTAAAATTTAAAATCTTATAAACTCCAAAAATATCTTATAAGATCTTTTAAATAAATTTAATCAAACACCTAAAGTCAAAAAAATCTTTCGCTAGTTGTAGCTACTTAGATATATTTTCTCCATTTTAGTGTATGTAAAAAAAATAAAAATAAAAATAAAAATAAAAGTGTTACATTATGTAATGTTTTTCCAAATTAAACCAATAATGCTTTATGAAATTTTCAATTACAAAAATTATTAAAAAAGTTAATACTAGAAATACGTATTATGTTCCTTAATAATATTTCAATTCATTTTTAAAAAGATAAGGTAAATCGTTCATTATTGCATTCTAATTATACCGTTGGGTGATCAATAGCACTTAAAATACACAAGTCTGTTCAAGACTTGTATAAGAAGGAGATGAAAGCATTCGACAAAATAGCCTGAAGACAAATGTTCTATACTTTACTTCATTAGTTTGCTTTTGAATAACAAATCATAAAATTCAAAACCACATGTATTTTTTTCCATAAAAATATAATAAAATGAATTAAATTAAAAACATCATAAGCTATATAGTAAATAACAAATATGCAATAAATAATAATTAAAAATATATATGCAGTAATTAAAGCAATAATATGGGCACCGAGTTATATATACATTTAAAAATAAAAATTACAACAAATATTAAAAACATACATGTCAATAACTTATAATTTTATATCTCTGATCATGGGAATTATTTTGATTCTCCAATTACGAACAATCTGACAATGTGCAACGAGATATATTTTTTGTTAGATCATAAATATTAGAATTAAAATAACAAAAAAATGACATGACAAAAATTTAAGAAAAAAATTTAATTTGTGAATTATAGGTTGATGATGTGAAGGAAAAGTTGAGAATAAGAGAGTAAAAATTTCAATGTGAGATTTAATTTGTTTAAGGAGTAAAAGAAATGAAGTGAAAGCATCTGACGAAGAAACAAAACTAGTTGACGAAAATGTAACTAATGGAAAAAGAAAACAAAGTGGCCAGATTTAAAATGTGAAAAATTGCAATTAAATAGGAGATTTTAAAATTTACACATTGTACTCTGTGTATTATTTATTTGACAATCACTGAAATAAAACTCTAATTTTTTTAAAAGTTGTGTCGACTTTTTAGAAAGAAGGCTTTACAACAAGCAACACCTTCTTAATTAAAATAAAAAATAAAAAAAGATTAATATTACAAAAATTAGAAAGAAGGGTTTACTTCAAGTAACACCTTCTTAATTAAAATAAAAAATAAAAAATAAAAAATGATTAATATTACGAAAATTAGAAAGAAGGCTTTACATCTAGTAACACCTTCTTAATTCCAGTAAAAAAAGAAAAAGGTGAAAGCTTTACCTTGCGTAACTCACAAAAAAATAAAAATAAAAATAAAAATAAAAATAAAAGTGTTACTTTGTGCAACACTTTTCAATGAAATTAAAAAATTCTTAAAATGTAATTAAAAATAACTCAAAATTAACATGATGTTACGTCTTTTTTAAGCCCTAAAATTTTAAAAATAATAATGATAACATAAAGATTATAAATCAAACATTAAGCTGATTGAATTTTTTCAACAATTATGTTTTCTTATCCACAAAAATATAATAAAATGAATTAAATAAGATAAATCACTACCTATAATTAAATAAATTAAAACGTATATATAGTAAATAAAATAATAATATGTACACTGAGTTATATACATAACAAAAAAATAAGAATTATAACATACCTACTCAATGACACATAGTTTTATATCTCATATCACGTTAACTATTTCAATTCTTTGCACTTACGAACAATTTCACAATTTACTAAGACATATATTTTGTTAGATCATAAACTTTAAATTTAAAATCAAGTAAATAGATCAAATTTAACAATCAAATTTGTTGTGAATGGTAGGTTGATGATGTGAAGAAGAAAAATAAGAATAAGAAAGTAAAAATTTGGACTTGAGAAGAGAAAAAGGAATTGAAGTGAAGTAGAAATTTGTAAAAGATTTTTTTTTTAAATGAAGCTAAAGAAATAAAAATGGTGAGATTTGAAATGTGAAATTTGCATTGAAAACCATGATCAGTGTACTTGGCAATACACTGAGCATGTCTGCTCAATGTATCATATAAAAAAAGGGTTGAAAATTTAACTTTGTTTTAAAGTTGTGCGTCAACTACCATATCGTATAATAAAAAAATAGTGAGAAGGTTGCCCCGCAGACATAGCACAGTTATATGACATAAGGAGAAATAACGTGAAAATTGTGGGGTTCAAATTCATTTGGAGATAAGAGGGTCGTATATCTGTTGACCCTTCCGATAATCCCATACCCACTTTATGGTGGGTACGTAAGAAGGGATGACTTATATGAAAGTCCAATCTAAATGTTCAAAAGTTCGCTTACCGAATTTACCTGGAAATCGAAGTAGGGGGAACCTGTTGACCTCTCCGATGATCCCATATCCACTTTATGGTGGGTACGGAAGAAAGGTTGACTTATACGAAAGTCCAACTTAAGTATTCAGAAGTTCATTTATCAAATTTACTTGGAGGTTGAAATGAAGGAAAAATCGATTTTTTACAAAATTAGTCAGTGACTGAAGGCTTTCGAAAATCTAAGTTATTAAAAAAAAAATAGTGAGAAGACATTACATCAAATATTGCCTACTTATTTCAAAACAATAAAATAAAATGAAAGCATTACCTTATATAATGTTTTCCCAAAAAGAAATTACCAGTAAAAGTGTTATGTTATGTACCCCTTTTTAAAATAAAAAATTGAAAAAAAAAACATTATTCTACATAACACTTTTTGTTGATTTTATTTAAAAAATAAAAAATAAGGTGTTAGTGTGTATCACTTTTAAAAACAATTCAAACATAAGATATTGTCATGCACAACGCATTCTATTGAATTTATTTTAATAATAAAAACGAAGGCATTACAGTGTCTAATGCTTATTTGAATTATCCATTATAACGCTTTGTGTAACAAAAGAAAAAAAAATAAAGGAGAAAAAATGCATTATAAAAAATAACGCTTTTCAATATTTTGAAAAATAATTTAATTTTATAATATTGTAAAAAAATATTTTATTAAAATATTCTTGTTAATAAGTAAAACCAAATCCCGACCCTAACTTATGAAACAGAACTTTATAACAAGCAATAAACAAATTGGAATTTATTAACTTTGACGTGCGTAAAAGAGATAACATAAAACACAAGAAAAGAAGTACTCCAAGGGTGGGGGGATGGGGGGATCGGGGATTTCATCCACGTAGTAATCTCCATTCATGGAAGAGATTTGACATAAACCAACACAATCAATTGATTGGGGGGATGGGGGGATGGGGGGATGGGGGATTTCATCCATGTAGTAATCTCCATTCATGGAAGAGGTTTGGCATAAACCAACACAATCAATTGATGGGTTCGCACAATCTCAAAATATTGAACATAATGGAAATTAAAATTTTTAAAACATGCATCGTATAGATATAAATTTGTACTTCTAGATTCGATGTGATTGATCGACTATGCGTATATACAAAATTGACATTTATTAAAATTAAGACAAAAAATTTAGTTTATTTATCATAAATTATACCTGAAGCTTCCTGTTAATGATGATGATCTTGAAACGACTCAAGTCGTTGGCTCTAATGATTTCTTCAAATTTTCAAATCCCGTGAATGGATGGATTCACCTAAATTCTCAAGTGTTGATTCTCCAAGCGTGTATCATATCTTGAATGCCCACTCATAATTTAATTCCCATTTAGTATATATGTGGTAGAGAATAAAGCTTTTAATATTTAGTTGATGGATATAAAATTTAGAATTATAAATTAAAATTTAATGTTATGCTTAGAGACATAATTATGCTTTATAGAATTGTTGGCATCTTACATTAACTCATTGTTGATATTTCTTAAATTGGGGTTTTTTGTTTGACATCAATTTGTTCATATCATGATGTGGATTATGGTTTGTTTTTCCACTTAATGCATATCAGAATCTTCTTCTTATCTTTACAATTCTTTTTTTATCAAAGTAAGTAAAACAAACTAAAATTGGAAATTTGATGGAACAAATCATTCTAGGTATTTAATTGATAATTTTTCGTATAAGTTCACTGTGAGTAATAAGAAAATTGATTTTTATTTCAAGAAGAGTGTTCACAAGATAATAATAGTTCTATTCATAAGACTATAAAACTTCAGCAATCACTTTGGATAATATTATTTTTGGAGTTCTCAATCTTTTAAAGATCAAGTTTCTATTCCAAAGTCTTCTCCAACTAAGTTTCGAAATATTGATCAAGATTCTAATGGTCCTCATATTGAACGAGATCTAGA
Organism: Paulownia fortunei; assembly: GCA_019321725.1. Classification (NCBI taxonomy): domain Eukaryota; kingdom Viridiplantae; phylum Streptophyta; class Magnoliopsida; order Lamiales; family Paulowniaceae; genus Paulownia; species Paulownia fortunei. The sequence goes on from CM033123.1 coordinate 13,212,793, forward strand.
TTACATTAGTCCATACGAGAGGATTCGACAGATAAACATTAAGCGTGCTTATCTAATTGCCGGTCTTATCAAGGTATCCAAGATAAATCCTCTAAATATGTAGATAAGCATGAAAAAAGCTTTTTATTTACTTGGTATAAGCTATTTCCTGATTGGTTGGAACATTTTCCTTTAAAAAAAATTATTTATTGCCTTCCATGTTTTTTTTGTCAATCTATCTACACATTTTGGGGCAAATGCATTTATCATTGATGGATTTTAATTTTCGAGAAAATTTAATAATGGTAAAATTGTTCATTTTTTATCCATAAAGGGAATAGTTTCAATTATTCACACAAGATGGTTGTGAAACATTCTAATGATTTGATGAACCATTGCAGCACATTGAGCAAATTATAATATTCGGAGTTAGTTGTAGAGAATTGCTTATGACTCAGAGTTTCAAATGATATTTGCAAACTTATGTGCATTTCAAATTATAATATTTAGAGCGTGTGATAAATCTCAGAACTCACATAATCACAGTAATTTTATAAAAATTATAAAATACACAACTTTTTATAATGATAAGGTGAGTTCTATTGTTTCGGATAATACTCATCAAAATGCTTCCTATACTTATGCTCAAATTCAAAAGAAAATCTTATCACTCTATACGAGTAGAATTCAAAGATTCATTGGTGAAGAAATTGGTGATATAAAGTATTATTTTATTAGGGATGAATTTCAAGATGAGCAAATGGCCATTGTTTTAAAACTTATTGACAAAGAGGGCTTTATTCGAGAAAGGTTCTCTGATGTAGTTCATATGGAGGATTCTAAAGCATTTGCTTTGAAAAGAAAATTTTGTGATCTTCTTTCTTGCAATAATCTTATCATACAAAATATTTAAGGATATGGGTATAATTGTGCTAGTGTTATGCGAGGAGAATTGAATGGTTTATAAGATCTCTTTCTAAATGAGTGCCCATATGCATATTATGTTCATTATTTTGTCCATCGACTATAATTAATATTAGTAGCAACAACTCAAAGTATTATATCTATTAATCATTTCTTCCAAATGTTATGATTAATTATAAATTACTTATGCTATCCGGATTACAGAATTAACCTCCACTGATGAGACTAGAAGTGGAAAAAATCAAGTTGGAACTGTACAACATCCAAGGATACACGGTGGGCCTTTCACTTAAAATCTCTTTGTAGCTTACTTTGATTTATTTGATCATATTCTTCTTGTTTAGTTTATCTACCTGAGCAGCAACTAAAGGAGTTAAAAATGACACCATTTGAATTTGTGCTTATATTATATTTTATGGTTGAGTTATTGGAAATGACAGATGATCTTTGTAAAATTCTACAATGCAAGTCTCTGGAGATGCAATTGCTAACACAAAACAACTTATTCAAAATTTTAGAGAGAATTATTGGAATTAATTACTTGGCAAAGTGACGAGTTTTTATGAGAAATATGAGATAAATGTCTGAAACATGAATGCTCCTTGTCGATTAAGTAAATGTTGACTTCATAAAAAAAATCCAAAAACCTTGTAACATCATTATTGAATTGATATATTCACTAGTATAATAGATTCTATACTAGAATTGCTCATATTCAACTTAGCTTTGGATATGAGAGATAGATACAAATTATTTAACATTGATAATACTTGCGAATTTGTTGAGAAATTTTATCCCGGTAATTTCACTAATTAATAGAAGTTGCATATAAAATATTAATTGGAGTTTTCTTAACTTGATATTCGACACAATTATGTGTCTAACACTTTCAGAGTTGTGACAACTATTGTCAAAGACAAGAAAGACAATAAATTAATATTGTGGATAAATTGATTATACTTATTTAGACTCTTTCAGTTTATACTGCAACAATAGAACGTGCATTTTCACTTATAAAAATTATCAAAGTGTCATTGTTGAATAAGATAGAAGACGACTTTTTGATTAGTTCATTATTAATGCACATTGAGAAGAAAATTGTTCAAACTTTTAATATTAACTTAATCATTGATGAGTTTGATGTTACGAAAAAAAAAGTCGAGTACAACTTAAAATATTGAATATAATAAATAGGTTAATACATAATATTTTATCTACCTTTTGTGATTCTAAATTTCCAATAGTTGCATTGCAATATAAGTAAATTAATATATTATTGTCTTTGTTTTGTAAACTTCATTGCAATGGAACAACTTGTTATTGATGAAGTAATGGACACTTTGGATTATAGTTGCTCTCATATTTTTAGGTAATTTATTTTATATTTTTTAAACTTTTTTTTTCATTTTTCATTGTATTAAATTAGAATTGCTTCTCAAATTTGTTTAGAATCAATTTTTTGTTAGAATATATGTGCAAGTATAATAAATATTATAATTTTGTGTGTCAATATTGAATATTATATTTACATTTTTTTTCCTTTAATAAAAATTCAATTTCATCCCAAATTAAATTCCTACCTCGGTCCTGCTCCAAACCCAATTCTGCTTACTTCCCTTATTGCTATTATAGCCCTCCACCACCTTTATCATCATCATCTCCACCACCACACAAGAAAATTTCCTTAACTTTCTCGATCATCACTATGTTTTTTGGTAGAGGAGAAGAGGATCATCGACTCTTGATCTCCAAAGTTGATGGTTCTAGAAGAGAACACTTGTAAGGAAGATTACTTCACTACTTTATTTTTATTTTTATATTTTTGGTATTTCAGTCCCTTAAAATGCTTACATTTTAATCTTTAATTAATATATATATATATATCTTGAAGGCGTGTCGTTAATCATCATGTACTTTAAAATTTTCCGCATTTTACTTAAAAATTTGAACACCTTTTCAATATACTATATCCAATTAATTTTTTTTCATTTCATCAAAAATAATGAAAAACCCTTCATAATTCGTGCAGGTATGAATGTAAGTGGTAATATTTATATTAATACATTATACCAATTGCGAAAAAAATTTCAAAATACTTTTTGCACAACTAAATTATTTTAGTTAATTAATTACTCTTTAGTGATAGTAATATCTTTCACACGGGCAGACGGACGATTGTACTCATCATCCCTAATAGGGGAATAGCAGATTCATTATAACCTACTCAATGCTACTTATAATCACAACACTGTGGCACCCCATGTATTAAACACTGCACATAATAAAATCCACACAGAAAATCAAGTTGACTAGAAATCCCATTCTAAATTCAACACTACCAAGAACTACCCAAATAATGAAAGACTTCAGATAAATTTAGTAGCATTGGCATCAGAGACGACCACAACAGTTGCAGCTATATGATAGCAAAGTCCAAGCTACCAGAAGAGCTCAATTTACTCGACCTGACCAAATCAAAGCAACCTAATCCATGCAAAATGGCAAACTCAAGGATTTCATATTCAGTTCAGGAGTTGATAAAAGTTCAATCATTATCATCTTAAAAACCTAAGGGAATATATTAATCACCAAAGCTCTCAAATATTCTCACTACAAATGTGTCTGTTTAAATTCCATTGAACATAGTCTTGCAAACAAATATTCAAAAAGCTAAAGCAAAATCTCTTTTCAACCCATTACACCCTCTGAAGGCAGTAAATTCCAGCTCACAGCTCTTGCACACTTAAACCTGCAAACAAATTGAAACAAACATTCAAGTCACATGCTCTTTAAACAAGATAATGAGAAATTCAAGAAATGATACCAGGTAACCTATTACTTTTCAAATTCTTTCATGAGAACAATTTGAGAATTGGACAATTTCTCTAATAAGAAAATATAAATTGCTGCCAGCAGTCAACATCGATGGGATTAATGTGCCCAGAACATTATGATTCAAGTAGTATATGCTGACAAAGAATATCAATCAAGTAAAGCATGTTGACGTCAACAGACCTGGTGGAAGGGATTGCTTCAATTTGTCAGCCTTCTCGGTATCAAAGACACAGAGGGTGTACAGGTACTTTGAGCACCTAACCTTGAACTTCACCACATCTTTGCTCCTCTTGATCTTCACAGATTGCGCATCCTTCCTTCTAGCTGTGAGCAGGAAGTCTTTTATCTCATGAATCTGCTTCGGCTGCATATATCAACAGAACCAAACCAAAAACGTCAAAAACCAAAGTTGATTGACTAAATTGTAGGAAGGACATTTACCATAAACCATTTAGCCTCTCTGGCATTTCAACCAGAGCACAGCCTTTCAATAACGGAATTAATTTCAACCAGAGCACAGCCTTTCAATAACGGAATTAAGACTTAGATATTGATAAAATAACTTAAACCCAAAGCCCACCAGTCTAAATCAGCAATACCCAGTTAGATAATCTTCAAAACGCAGATGACAATCTACAACGTTTTTTTTGTGTGACTTGAGTGCCACCTTCAATGGACTGAAATTTGAACAGTGATGAAGGCACAAATGCCGCATTACAATACCAAATGTCCACCGATTTTATAGCAGCACTATCTTTAGCTTAAATAATTCTTCAAAACATAAATAATATAAGAAGTGTGGCATATACAAAATTGAGCATATACATAACATTGCCCAAATTGGAAGACAAGGGACACAAAATACAGCACGAAGTGCCTTCATATTGGGCAGATATTGCATCTACATTAGATATTCAAATAACACAGATGAATTAATACAAAAAATATCCATCATTTTATGAATTCGGGAACAAGAAAGACTTTCTGCATAATTTGAATCTGAGACACTTGAATCCTTTTCATTTGAGCATTACACTCAAATAACACCGTCGGCTTATTCATAAAGAAGTCAATCACTTTACTTGACCCGATTCATCTTCTAACACCTATAAATCAAACCTTTTTCCCCAGAAATGAAAATAGCAAAACAAAAGTAACGCACAGAGATAAAGAGCACAGCAGAAAATCATGATGAAATACAAGTAAAATAAACAGATTTTCGGTTCAATTCATACAATATACGAAGCACAGGCGAAACCAGCTAAAGAGAGAGTACCATTTTTTGAGATGGGGTTTGGCGAATGCTGGTGAAAAGGAGTGCGCAAATTTCCAAACCCTAATTCTGAGGCTCCAATGATTTATGTAGAGCTTTTATATATTACCATATCTAACAGAATAAAACCCTAATGGGCCTTGTTTTTTTCTGAAGGCCCATTAGGGTTTTCTTTATATTTATGTCCATCTCTTGTTGGGTCATAAATTGGGCTTAGTTTGGCCCTTTTCTTTGTTCAAGATCTTAAAAGAATTCTTTCTTATATATATACAGGTTTGTTTATAATATGATAGTTTAATCAACTTTGTTTAGTCATGTGACTTGTTTGGTTAAGTATAGAAATATTAATTACTGAAGAAGCAATTATTTCTCAGTTGTTTGTTAGAAAAATCAATTGCAAAAAGCCATAAGAAAAGCAATCAAAATTGTTGCTAAATTGCATTTCAATTAAGTGGAAGACATTCAAATAAATTGAGCTATCTTTTATTCCAAGTCATCCATCGTAAAAAAAATGATTTTTCAAATTGATAGACAAATAATGAGCTGTTTTTTTTATCAATTAAAAAAATATATTTTATAATTGATTCTTTGAATCATCATAATTAGAGAAATAATGTAAACTATATATATTCGATTATCTTGAAGAATTTAGGTTAAGCTCAACTAAACAATGTTATGCATTATTCGTAATATTTATTAGTGTATGATTATGAATATGCTGTTTCTATGAATTCAAGCCATGGAAAGGTTTTGATTTTAGCTGAAGTCATTTGGACATAAGATTATGTCAGCTCGGCCCATCCAACATCGCAGATGATTGCCCAAGCTTGGCCTATAAAATTTATATAAAAATTGGGCCAGCCCACTTAATTACATTGAGGAAAGGCATATCTTTTGTAAGATACTACTTGATAAATGAAAAATTGTTCTTTTAGTCCCATAATATAGAAAGACTGCAAGTTTAGTACTATATTTCAAAAATATATTCAAATTTATTATATTGGTACGGAATAATATAAAGGGGTTTAGAAGGAGGAGGTAAATAGGATATCCGAAATTTTCGATTAAGCTTACAGTAAGGCCTTTTGAGTTATACTCACCATTTTTCTTCCTCAAAATTGTTTTACAAAAAATATTTCTATTAGCTTTTACTTGATCTAACTAGCAACTCAGTAGTTTTAATAAGAATTTAATGTTGTAGAATGGAAGTTTTTAAAATTCAATAAGTTAAATAGTTAGATTGCTTGATTAGAAATAATTTTTTATACACTAAATAATAAACAATCGTTGATATGAACTATACGAATAAATAAATTGCCATAAAGTAAATTTGCAAAAAAGTAAGGGTAAAAGGCACATAGCTCCCCAATATATAAGGTCGATTATACTTTACCTTATCCTTTTGAAATGTATGAATAATCACCAATGTTACTAAAATACACATCAACACCCCTAATCTAGTTTTTCAATGAAATATTCTAGTGGAGATATTGACTTACTTTGTGTGTGTTGCACTTTGGCCCCTAATCTTTTAAAAATGTGTATTAACCACCTAAATTACTATAAGATATTACATTTTACCATTGAATCCTTATTATAGTAGAATAAAGAATATTTCACTAACAATATTGTCATGCGCTGCTCACTTTGAGTTATCTTATATATATAAATTGGTTTTGTGTTTATGTTTTCCTTAGTTTATATACATGAGTTACTTAAAAGTTATTTTTATGGCCATCCCTCAAATAATTATTATGGTATATGTAACATTATGCAATTAAAAGATTTGTTCAGTAAAAGATTTTAGATTATTTGCAATTAAATATAAGAATAGATGAGCGAGGTGATGTTGATTCCGCAAACATCCATCAAACCAAACCAACATAACCTCTCTTATTCATATTTAAATCAAAACTGTAAATGATTCATACCCTTCGCTAATCAAATAAGCATAAACTTACACACACACACATATATATATATATATATATATAAGAAGTGTGATTTAGGTGGGGGAAAAACACAAAATTATTTTTTAGGGAAACATAAATGTAAATTAGTTTATATTATCAGATAACTCAATTTGATTGAAATATTAATATATTGGCAAGTGAGTAATATTTGATACTTTTGGTTAAATATACCACCTTGTTCCACCAAAATAAGAATTCAAGGATAAAATTCATGATTTTAAATTATTTTAGATGGTTTAATACACATTTTTTAGAAAGTCAAGGGAAAAGTGCAACATGCCCAAAGTATTTCACCAAAAAATGGGATTAGGAAATATTTATACACATTTTAATAAGGTTAGGGGGTTATCCCCACATTTTGAAAGGTTGGGGTGGAAGCGCAATTGATCCTATAGCTTAGGGGTGTCTGGTTTTGACCCAAAGTAAATAATATTATAATTTTTATCGTAGTTTAAGGTGGAGTAAATCCTTCTACATCTACTTTTTTCTAAGCAAATGGAGTAATCCATTAAGAGCTCATTTGTTGTACATCCATATACCCCACATAAATTATTATTTGCTTCAAATTAGTTAAGCCCATGAATTGTAAGTGCCTAGAAGGCAATCAAGCTTCTTCCTTGATTATGAATCAAACATGAGAGGTGTGATGTGTTATCCAAGTACAAGGTCTAACTAAGTTATTGATGGACAAAATTTCACCTTACATATAAAAGTAAGTAACCCCCATTCCTCCTAAAATCACTAACTCAAGGCACATTAAATGATTCGAAAGGGTTCTGTCTCTATCTCTCTCAACCGCTGAAACTCCTTCCAAGTCAGCCTTTGTCAAAGTATAGGTGAGTTCTCCCACTAATGATCAAAAATCACAGAAATCCCCTTCCATGTCTTGTACTTATTACTTTTCATTGAAATTCTGCTTCTTCATTGTACAAGTAGATTTTTTTTCATTTTACTATGTACGTTTCTTAACTGTTTTTCTTCCATTTTCTTGATTAAAAGTCCAAGTACTAGTTTTCTTAATTTACTTGTGACATTCTGCTTTATTTCTTGATATTTTTTATGGTTTAAGGCAATTTATATTGGTTCGATTCGGGTTTATCTTTGAAAACTTTATATGACCTTGCCCAATGGTTCAAAAGTCACTATTAATTGTAGTAGTTGTGGCAATAAGGATATTGCAACTATTTTTCAATACCAACAAGATAACATGGTGCAGTGTTAACTGCTTATTCCAGTTGAAATTTTGACTAATACCCAGTAGGATGAGTAACAATTGTTGTGTGATCTAGGATATAATCTCTAGGCCGCATTTACTTCTATACTTAAATAATTTTGTAAAAACTCGTGTATACAAATAAATTAAAAGCATAACAAGATATTAAGTTGATGCCTTTCTCTTGTTTTTTTTTTTTTACTTTTTTTATGTGATCTATATTTAGCATATAACTCTTTTTATTTACGTCCAAATGGTCAATTCTTTTACCCGCATTCTTCACCATTTTTGTCAATAGACTTTTTTTTTTTATCTAATCTATCAAGTGGTGAGAATGAGTCGCTGATGAGTGGATTTTATACCCATTAATTGAATACCATTTATTTAATTTTTTAATTAATTTTTGAGTATTTATATTACTTTTTATGCATTTAGTTTGAAATCTTGTAGGTAATGGCAAAATGAGAAAAAAATGGAAAGAAACATAAAACTTAGTTAAAATTTAGAATAATCCGCTTTATGGTGCTATTGAGGGCAGTGTTTATATTTCAATGATAACTCTTTGTTCCAATATCATTTTGAATTAATTCTTAAACCATTGGAAAGCAAAGAGATAGGTGTATAACTTTTATGTTACTATAAAATCCATTTCTTTCGATTTCAATAAGAAAAAATAGGTTAAAGAGTCTGCATTGACTGAAATTTTATAGTTTGACATATTTTTGGTATTATAGGCATAACTCTTTCTACAGATTTCATATTAAATTGATTCAAGTACCTATAAAAACCTAGGATATAAAGATATAATTCATATGAAGACATTAAAAATCAGTTTAGCCTTAAAAGTGGTGACAAATCGATTGAAAAAGATTATAGGCGCTGCAGAAATTGGACAACAAGTGCAGCGCCTAGGCACTGCCTTGTAGATCTTAAGCGCTGCAGTTACTGTTTTGGACAGAATGTGTAGCACGTAGGCGCTGCCAGGCGAACAAGTAAGGGTAAAATGAGCATTTTGTCCTATTTAAGGCATCTCCAATCTAATTTTTAACATCCCACGAGCCTCTAATTCAGTTTTTTTAGGGAGAGAGAGGGAGAGAAGAGAAAACAAGCCAAGAAAGAAGAAAGAAGAAGAGAAGAAGAAGATAATAGATTTCTTCCAAGATTTTAGAATAAGACATCTATAAGGGAAGAAACTTATCCTACTTTCAAGTTTCATTTTATTTTCCTCTTTCTTTCTTTAATTATGTTCATGGATATTGTTAAGTTATTATTCTTTTTTACCATCATGAACTAATTTATTTTTCTAGGGTTATGATGTAATCTAGTTAAAATATTTTAAATATTTTTATCAATTCAATTCTTGATTTTTTTTTCAAGTTGAGTTTTCTACATGGTTCTTAATGCTTTCAATTATTTGGCCACTAATTAAGTGATTTGCTAATTATATTGACCCGAGAGGTGATATATATGTCTAGTTTTATGTGTAGAAAATTATAAATTACATGTGAGATAAGAATATACTTACATGATTTGTGTAGTCATGTTTGAGATTCATAGAACTTAATGAATTATTGATTGTTGTAATTTACATATGAATATAGTGAGTTAGCAATTGATGATATTTTCATTAGATCTTGAGAGAGGATAGTAGATAATTTAGAGATTCTAGACTATCACTTTGGAAAATAAATTGAGATTGATGAGATAAATTATTCAATTCGGACTAATTATAGTGAAATCATAACTCTATACTTTTAAGCCATTGAATTTCATGATTAATTGATTTTGATTATTAGTTTGTTTAGTTGGATTTAATTTATAATCATAAACACAATCTTGAGTTTATTTAAATAAAATTAGAATTAACATATTTTCAGTACTTAATAATTCAACAGTTCTCATGGGAACGATACTCTACTCATCACTTTATTACTTATTAATGATAATGCGCACTTGCGTTCACAAAATCTGCAATAAGTTTTTAGCATAGTTGCCGAGGATTGTTTTATCATAATTGCATCAATATTGTTATGACTTAGTCTTGATTTTAGTTTAGATTGTTTTTACTTTCTTTCCATATGTTGATGTTGTCTTGCCGCATTGGATTATACATATTTGTATGCATAAGGTTAGGAGTCTTGACTTGGGTTACAGATAACATCAACAATGCTAATGTGAACGCTAATCTTCTATTTCAACAACCACCACCACAAAGAACTATCCGAGAGTATTTTTAGCTAACCATGAACCAAAACTACTTCAGTATAGTTCGACAACCGATCAATGCCAATAATTTTGAGCTTAAACTGGCTCTCATTGGCATGGTGCAACAAAATCAATTTGGAAGAAGTACATTAGAGGATTATAATGCACACTTAGCTATCTTTTTGGAAATTTATGACACCATCAAAATGAATAGAGTGCCCGAAGATGCCATTAGATTTTGCTTATTCCATTCTCACTCCAGGACAAAGTTAGGCTATGGTTACAATCTTTTGCACCAAGTAGCATACCGAGTTGGAATGACTTGACGCAAAAATTTCTTACTAAGTACTTTCCACCAAGCAAGACACTTCAACTCAAGAGTGAGATAGCTCAATTCCGCCAACATGATTTTGAGCCATTATATGAAACTTGTGAGAGGTTTAAGGATTTTCTAAGAAGGCGTCCTGAACATTGTTATGAGGATTGACAGCAGATACAATACTTCTACAATAGTTTGAATGGGCAAACTTGAACCATAATAGATGCTTCCGCAGGTGGGACTTTAATATCTAAGATCGTAGACAAAGCCCATAATTTGGTTGAGAAGATGGCTACTAATAGCTATTAATGGCCTTCTGAGAGATTTTCCATTAAAAAGATTACTGAAGTTTTTGAGGTAGATTCATTTACACAATTAGTTGCACAAGTTTCTGCTCTTTCTAACTAATTTGCAGCTTGGACTTCTAATGGAGCTTCTTAAGGAATGGATTCCATGGCATTCACTAGCACTTTATTTATAGAAACCAAAAAAAATAAGCAGGTAAACTTTGTCAATAACTGTAATTTCAATTTCAGGGGAAATTAATTACCTACTCACTACCTCCACGGCTTAGAAATCATGAAAATTTTTCCTATGCCAATAATCAAAATATGCTTCAACCCCCACCAGGTTACAACAATCCACCAAATCTCAACCCTCAAGTAGGTGAGAAAAAGGCATCATTGGAGGATTTGCTAAGCACTTTCATTGGTGAGCCAAGAGCCCAATTGAATAAGATTGATTCACATCCCTTTGAAACTTATCCTAAATTTAATGTTCCCATTCCTTTTCCAAGATTTTAAAAGAAAAAGATTGATTCACAATTTACAATTTTTTTGGAAATTTTTAAGAAAATTCACATCAACATTTCTTTTGCAGATGCTCTTGAGAAAATGCCCAACTACGACAAGTTCATAAAAGACATGATGTCAAGAAAAAGATGATTGGTGGAATTTGAAATTGTGAATCTCATAGAGAAGTGTAGTGCAATTTTACAAAAAAAGCTTCCAGAAAAATTAAAAGATTCAGGGAGTTTTACTTTTCCTTGTACCATAAGAGGATTTTTCTTTGATAAAGCATTATGTGATCTTGGAACAAGTATTTATTTGATGCCATTTTCTATTTTAAAGAAATTGGGAATTGAAGAAGTCAAACCATCCACTATCACCTTGCAGTTGGCGGATAAGTCTCTCACCTATCCATGAGGAGTTGTTGAAGATATATTGGTAAAAGTGGATAAATTCATATTTACTACAGATTTTGTGGTGTTAGATATGGAGGAAGACCAATAAATTCTTTTAATTTTGGTTGACCAATCCTTGCTACGGAGCGTCCTTTAATTAATGTGCAACGCAGTGAATTAACTCTAAGAGTTAATGAGGATGAAATGATGTTTAACATTTATCTTGCATTGAAGTTTCAAGAGGAATCACATATTTGTAATAGGATTGAAATGTTAGAAACTTGCTTGCATGATCATTTTCTCAAACAAATTCCTATCTAACCTTTAGAGCGATGCATTGTTCATTTCATAATGCAAGGTAGTGTCTATGATATTGATAATGAGGATTTAATGCATCATTTGCTCTTTCTTGAATCAGGAGATGTGGAGTTGAAAAAGGATAAATGTAAGAAAACAATAAGAAATACCACAGTCAATGAACAAATAATATCATTGGAGTTGAAAGTAGTTCCCGAGCATTTGCGGTATGAATTTCTAGGTGCTAATAATATGTATCTGGTAATTATTTCACTATCCTTACCTTATTTAGAGGTTGAGAAATTACTTTGTGTTTTAAGAGAGCATAAATCTGCTATTAGTTGGTCAATTTTTGATTTAAAAGGTATTAATCCTTCAATTGTCATGCATAAAATCTTAATGGAAAAATATTACAAACCATCTATTGTACATCAACGTAGACTAAATCCTGCAATGAAAGAGGTTGTAAGAAATGAAGTCTTGAAATGGTTGAATGCTGGAATTATTTATGCAATTTTTGATAGTTCTTGGGTGAGTCCGATTCATGTAGTTCCAAAAAAGGGTGGCAGGACCATAATTCAAAATAATAATAATGAATTGATACCAACAAGAACAGTCACATGTTGGCAAGTATGTATTGATTATAGAAAACTCAACAAAGCTACTCGCAAAGACCATCTACCTCTCCTATTTGTTGATCAAATGTTAGACCGACTTGCAGAGTATCAATATTATTATTTTCTTGATGGTTATTCGGGGTACAATCAAATTGTCATAACACCTGAAGATCAAGAGAAAACAACATTCACATGCCCTTATGGTACTTTTGCTTTTCGAAGTATGCTATTTAGATTATGTAATGCCCCAGTTATATTTCAAAGATGCATGATGGCAATTTTTCAAGATATGGTGGAGAACATAATGGAAATTTTCATGAATGATTTTTCAGTATTTGGCTCCTCATTTGATATATGTATATATAATCTTTCTCTTGTTTTGCAGAGATGTGAGAAGACTAACCTTGTTTTAAATTGGAAAAAGTGGCATTTTATGGTAAAAAAAAGTATTGTTTTAGGTCATCGAGTATCCTCCGAAGGACTTGAGGTACACCAAGCAAAAATTATTGCTATTGAAAAACTTCCACCACTAATAAATGTGAAAGCTATTTGTAGTTTTTTAGGACATGCCGAATTTTATAGAAGATTCATTAAAAATTTTTCAAAAATTGTAAAACCATTGTGCAATCTTTTGGGAAAAAATAAGCTATTTGATTTTAATGTTGATTGTCTACAGACCTTTGATCATATAAAGAAGGCTCTTATTTCGGCTCCTATTTTGGTGGTACCGGATTGGACCCAACCATTTGAGCTTATGTGTGATGCTAGTGACTGTACGATTGGAGTAGTATTAGGACAAAGAAGAGATAAAATTTTCAAGGCCGTTTACTATGCAAGCTGAACACTTGATGATGCCCAACAAAATTACACCACCACTGAAAAAGAGTTGTTAGCCATTGTTTTTGCATTTGATAAATTTTATGTTTATCTTGTAGGTACCGATCATACTGCTATTAGGTATCTTTTTGCCAAAAAGAATGCAAAACTAAGGCTAATCCAATGGATACTCCTTCTTCAGGAATTTGATCTTGAAATCAAAGATAAGAAGGGGAAATGAAAGTGTGGTGGTGGATCATTTATCGAGGTTGGAGTAGAAAATTGAGAACTTTGAAGGACCAATGAATTTTTTTTCCTAAATGAGTTTATTTTGGCAATCAAAGATAAACTACCTTGGTATGCGAATTTTGTGAATTATCTTGCAGGTGGATTATTGCCTCCGAACTTCACACATCAACAAAAGAACAACATATAAAACTCCTATAGGTATGTCTTCTTATCGATTAGTTTAGAAAAAGCTTGTCACCTTCCCGAACATACAGTATATTGGGTTGTCCAATAATTAAATTTTGATACAATAGCAATAGGAGAAAAAAATTGTTGCAAATTAATGAAATGGAGGAATTTAGGCTTGATGCCTATGAAAATGCTAAAATCTATAAAGAAAAAATAAAACAATGGCATGATAAAATGATCTTGAGAAGGAAATTTCAACCTGGACAACTTATGTTGCTTTTCAATTATAGATTAAAACTTTTTCTGTGAAAATTGAAATCTAGATGGCTCGGTCTCTTTATTGTCAACAAGACATTTCTATTTGGGGTGGTTGAGCTTAAATGTAAGGATGACATATTATTTTGTGTCAATGGATAGAGGTTGAAACATTATTATGGTAATGAAATTTGGAAGATGCCTAATCTTCCACTTGGAGAAGCAACCTAAGGTATTCAGTTTTGGTTTAGCTAAAAACTTTAAATAAAGCGCTTCTTGGGAGGCAACCTAAGCTCTTTTTTTTCTTCTTATTTTTTGTGAGTGTTGTTATTCTTGTTTTATTTCATATCATGATGATTGTTCTTTGATATTTTATATATTTTTGTAGGTTAAAGGCTAAACACCACCCATGTTCAGGAAAGTCCTCTTGTTTTACAATTCTTTCAATCATTGAGGACAATGCTTATATTAAGTTTGAGGGGAGTACAAGAGTCTAGGATTATTACTTGTTGCTTGAAAATTTTAGTGATAAACTATGTGCATGTTTGAAGAAAAATGGAAAGGCAAGTGATAGGTCTATAATTTCTATGTTTAACAAAAAATCTAATTCGGTCGATCTCAATGAGAAAAATCGAGTTCAAGAGTCAATACTGGGCTGAAATTTTCTGGTATTACACATCTTGGTATTTTAGGCATAACTCTCTCTAAAGATGTTATATTTAGTTGATTCAAGCACCTATGGAAAGCCAAGACACAGTGATACAATTCATTAGAAAACACCAAAGCCAATTTATCTTAGAAAGGGGTCAAAAACTAGTTGTAAAGGGCTTAATAGTGTAAAAATACTAAATTGAAGGAGGAAAAGACAGCAACAACGGTGCCTAGGTGCCATCTAAGGCTGTTAGGATAGAATACATGGTGCCTAGGTGCTGTTATTTGGTGCATAGGTGCATAGGCACTGCCCGCTAACAAAAAAGACGCTGATGTATTTTTTTTACGACAAGTGACAATGGATAATTGATTTTGCCATTTTTATAAGATATATACATTAGATACACCTATACATCATTACCCATGTGATGCTCTAGTGGGAGACACTAAATTGGTGGAGAGAAAAAAGAGAGAAAAACCATGAAAAGATGAGGGATTTTAGGATTTCTTTGGAGAAGGAATCATTAAGATGAGTTAAAAGAGGAGGATTGGCACCAACCAGAGGGGGCATTGTGGATTGGTTCTTGGAAAAAAAAGCCATTCAATTTTCTAGACAGAGGAAGAGCCATTCTTGGGAGAAACAACCATTCTTAGAGACAAGCAACTTGAAGACAATGAGAGCTTCAACCATTTCTTTTACTCTACAAATTAGTGAACAACTGTTATGCTCTTCCTTATGTATTTTTTGAAGTTGTATTCATCCATGATGAACTAAACTTTTTCTAGAGGATGGTATAACTTTATTTGATCCTATGTTTTGAGTTCCAAATAATATTAGTTCAAGTTATTTATCTTGTTTGTGTTATCTTGTTTAGTATTGCATCTTGATTTATGAGATTCGATAGTCGAGAGATGGAAGATTATATATGATTATAAAGATAACATAACTTAGGAATGATAGAGTTGAGAAACTTATGAAACCTTTGAAGTTTTGAAGAAGAATTCATTAAACTTTCGTAGAATTTTATTCTTGAATTTTAATAGAGATATCGAAATTTATGTTAGAACTCATAGTCAATTCGACACTCGAGAGAGGTAATTGATGAGCCTAGGAATTCTTAACTTATATGTGTTGTTGACCTGAATTGATATGTTTTAGAAAGAAGAACATATGTAATAATTAGGTAAGTCATTCCTCTAGAATTTCTTACTCATAAAGTATTTGTTGTATTGCTTTTAAGAACTCCATTCTTGTATTTGTATTATTTTTATCTCACTCTACTTTGTTTACCAATCATCATTTGACTTTATTGATAAAATTGAGACTATTTGAACTACGGTACTTGATGTAATTTTTTATTACAATCCTTGTGGATACGATACGCAACTCACCATTATATTAAAACTTGACACTGTGCACTTGCGGTTTGTAAAATATTCATGAACAAGTTTTTGGTGCCATTGTTGGGGACTATTTTGTTTTGTTAATATTGATACCAAGTAACTCTGATTTTAATTTAAAATTTTCTTGTATCTTTTCTTTTTTTTTTCTTTTTCTTTTAATTTGATTTTATTTTTTACAATTTTATTTTTGGGAGTTTTGTACAAATCACCACTTCTTTTTCGCTATTTTTTTTTCAAACTACTTTCAATACTCAAAATAATGTTCCTAGAATAACCATGAGCTGAGTGGGTAATATATAAGATAAATAGTTTATTTCAATTCTTTGACTAATGTTGATTTGTAAAGTGACAAAGAAAATGGGTTAATAGGCTCAACGAGGGATACTAGGGATTATACATTTTAAATAGAATGGCTTAAAAGACTCAAACAGTCCAAAAAATGGCCTAAATCACTTTCTTAATATTCTGTAGCCTAGGATTTTGCATCGAGTGACAATCAAATAAGTTCTAGAATTATATGAGATCACAAGAAACTATCGAGTTCACATGAAATTTTTCTAAGCAAGCAGAAAATCCAAATGTTCAAAGTTATATGGTCAATATATCAAAGGATTACAAGAAAGGTAGAAATTACCACGAAAGTCAAGCACACACATAAACACAATATTCATCAACTTTCAAAATCCATAAATAAATAAAAGAAAATAAAGCACAAACATTCACCCCTAAACTTAGAACTAACATTGTCCTCAATATTAAGTAAAACAAGACAAGACATAGAAACTTCCCTGAATGGTGTTAGTTATCATCTATTTCATCATCATCATCTTCTAGAACATTGATAAACGTGCATTTATTAGTTGGTAGCATATTACTCCTTATTTTACAAATCCTCCCTCAAACTTGAGTTGTATCCAGAAATGAGAAATAAAAAATTTCATCAAATTGAAAGAAAAAATGAATATTAAATAACTAAATAAAGAAAACTATGTAATAAAAATAAAAGAAAATTTAAAACACTTGGGTTGCCTCCTAAGAAGCACTTATTTTATAGTCTTCAGCCGAATTTCTTCTTTGCTCAACTGGGGTCAAAAAATAAGTGTTTTTCATACCATGCCTTTGTATGCTCCAAAGGTGTAGGTGATCCCTAAAGATAAGCATAGTGAGCATAATCCAGCATGTGATCAAGTGTCCTTTGTACATTATTGAGTACGTGCCCGATGACAAAAAATAGTTATCCTTGTGTGAAGGGGATGTCTCTATTCTTTTCAATATCAGGGATGATGAAATCTATATGGATAATAGATTTGTCAACATCCTCAAGTGCACCTTTATTTTTCACCATAGAATGCTTTAATGAGCAATCTACCAACTCATGATCCTCTAATCCATACTTGTGCGATGAGATCCCTATATCATCCTCCATAACATTTGACATAGGCTTGTTAGTTTATAGAGGATGAGGATAAGAAACTCCTAGTGATGACTCTTGAGATGGGCCTGGTTGAACATTTTCTTGGTCTTTTCTATTCTCCACTAGATGTATTTATGTTGATACCTCTTTTTCACCCTTGATAAGTTTTTCAACCCACAAGAAAGTTTCAAACTCTTTATCGCTTCTCAAAATAACATCACAATATTCTTCCCCCACTCCATTTGCCTCAAGTGTGTAAGGCAAATTGTCTTGTTGGAAACATGTTATCTATCTCATTAATTTGGATCTTTGAGTTTTGAAGTTGTGATAATGAATTTTGGACATTAGTTGTAGCTTCCAACACAAATTATCTCTGAGTGTTTGCTAATTGAGCCATTGCTTATTCAAGACTGAACTTCTTCTCTTGTGATGGATTATTAGGTTCAGTTCACAACAAGATTTGATCGGTAGTATGTTTGAATTGAGTTAATACTTCTTCAAGGATTCATTTTTTCTCTAATGGTGGGTAACTAGGTGCATGCTATATCATATTCTCATCATTTCTCCATGAAACATTAGAATGATTTGACCATCCCTGATAAGTGTTGGAGAATGGATAATTTTACAGTTGGTTGTAATTCCACTCATATTCAACATGCTCGATGTATGGTGATGCAAATCATTTACTATCTAGGTATTGTGTTCTTGCATGACAACCACCAGATGACTCACGTACCTTGAATGGTGAATGATTAGCATTTGCCGCAAAATTTTTTTCCATATGTTTAGAAAGGATTTCTACTTGAGCAGTCAATGCATTAATGACATCTACTCGATTCATTCTAAAGGTTTGAGTTGAAACTTGATTTGCAATGTTATATTCAGTTGGTCAATAGTATGAATTATATGCCATTTCAATTATAACTTTCTGCTCATCTCACATATAAGAAAATATCTGCGATCATAAACAATGACACACTCAAACAATAAAAGAAAAATAAGAAAGAAAAAGAAAAAATACAATAAAAATTCAAATTAAAATTAGAGTTAATATTAACAAAACAAAATAGTCACCGGCAATGGCGTCAAAAACTTGTTCGTGAATATTTTGCAATCCGCAAGTACACGGTGTCAAATTTTAATATAATGATGAGTTGAGTATCATATCCACAAGGATTGTGATAAAAAATTGCATCAAGTACTGTAGTTCAAATAGTCCCAATTTTATCTAGAAAATCAAATGATGATTGGTAAACAAAGTAGCGTGAGAGAAAAATAATGCAAATACAAGAATGAAGTTCTTAGAAGCAATATAACAAATACTTTATGAGCAAGATCCTAAAGAAATGACTCACCTAATTATCACCTATGTTCTTCATTCCAAAATATTTCAATTCAAGTCAACAACACATGTAAGTTAAGAATTCCTAAACTCATCAATTCCCTCTCTCGAGTGCCGAATTGACTATGAGTTCTAACATAAATTTCGATATCTCTATAAAAATCAAGAATAACATTTTCCAAAAGTTTAATGAATTCTTCTTAAAAAATTCAAAGGTTTCATAAGCTTCTCAAATCTATGATTCCTAAGTTGTGCTATCCTTATAATCATGTATAATCTTTCCTCTCTCGAGTATCGAATCACATACATCAAACAATATCAATTAATGGCCATATAATCAAGATGCAATACTAAGCAAGATAACACAAACAAGATGAATACATTGAACTAATATTATTTGGAACTCAAAACATATGATCAAATAATGTTGCATCATCCTCTAGAAAAAAAAGTTTAGTTCATCATGGATGAATACAACTTCAAGAAATAGATAAGGAAGAACATAGAAGTTGTTCACCAATTTATAGAGCAAAAGGAATGATTGAAACTCTCATTGTCTCCAAGAATGACTTGTCTCTAAGAATAGCTCTTTCTCACAAGAATAGCTCTTCATCTGTTCAGAAAATTAAATGACTTTTTTTTTTCCAAGAACCAATCCCCCAATGCCCCCTTCGGTTGATGTCAATCTTCTCATTTTTAACTCATCTCAATGATTCTTTCTCCAAAGAACTCCTGAAATCCCTCATTTTTTCATAGTTTCCCCCTTTTTCTCTCCACCAATTTAGTGTCTCCTTCTAGAGCATCACATGGGTAATGATGTATACGTGTATCTAATGTATATATCTTATAAAAATGGCAAAATTTATGATCCATTGCCACTTGTTGCAAAAAAATGCATCAACATCTTTCTTTTAGTAAGGCAATGCCTATGCGCTAAATAACAACACTTAGGCGCCATGTATTTTGTCCTAGCAGCCTCAGATGGCGCCTATGCGCCATTGCTGCTATCTTTCCCTCATTCACTTAAGTACTTTTACACTATTTAACCCTTTTCAACTAGTTTTTAACCCCTTTTTAAGATGAATTAACTTTTGATGTCTTCTAATAAATTGTATTACTATGTCTTGGATTTCCATAAACACTTGAATCAACTAAATATGATATTTGTGAAGAGAGTTATGCCTAAAATACCAAGATATGTCATACCAAAATATTTCAGCCCAGTACTGACTTTTGAACTCGATTTTTCGTACTGAGATCGATCGAATTGGATTTTGTGGTAAACATATAAGTTATATATATATCTCTTGTATTTCTAATGGTTTAAGAATCAAGTCAAAATGATATTTTCGCAAAGAATTATGATTGAAATACAAAAACTGTCATAAGTCGCACTACAATTCAGATTTTTTAACATTTCAACCAAGTTTTTGATTTCTTTCCATTTTCTTCTCCTTTTATCATTATCCATAAGATTTCAAACTAAATACATACAAAGTAACAAGAACACTTTAAAACAAATCAAATATTAATAAAAAGATATTTGAATTATTGGTATAAAACCAACTTATCTATCACGCTGGTCGCTGAGTCACGAACGTAGTTTGAATTTTTGTCTTCGTGAATTCTCAAAATGTGCAGATAAGAAGAGTTTCAAAGAGTAATGATTTTGATTTAGTGAGGAAGTTCACATCATACAATAGAATACATGACTAGGAAATGCATACTACTATTGTGGGATTTTGTGAACGCAAGTGCATGTTATCGTTAATACGTAATAAAATAATGAGTAAGTATCGTTCCAACATGAATTGTTGAGTTATTAAGTACCAAAATTATGTTAACTCTAATTTTAATTGAATAAACAAAGTGAGTGTTTATGATTACAAACTAAATTCAACTAAACTAAATTAATAATAAAAAAAAATTAAAGATGAATTAATAACTAAAAGACCTAGGGTTATGATTTCACCATAATTAGTCCAAATTGAATAATTTATCTCATCAATTTCAATTTATTTTTCAAGTAATAGTCTAGAATCCCTAAATTATCCACTAGTCTCCCCCGAGGTCTAACGAAAATATTATCAGTTGTTAATCCACTATATTCCTATATGAATTATAACAATCAATAATTCATTAAGTTCTATGGATCTCAAATATGACTACACAAACCATATAAGTATTCCTATCTCACATGCAATTTATAATTTTCTACACATAGAACTAGATACATATATCACCTTCTGGGTCAATATGATTAGCAAATGATTCAATTAGTAACCAAATAATTGAAAGCATTAAGAAACATGTAGAAAACTCAACTTAAAAAATAAATCAAGAATTAAAATGATAAAATTATTCAAAATATTTTAATTAGATTACATCACAACCCTAGAATAAGAAATTAGTTTATGGTGAAAATGAAAGACAAATTAACAATATTCATACACATAATCAAAGAGAGAAAGTGGAAAAAAAAATTAGAACTTGGAAGATGATGAGTTTCTTCCCTTGTAGATGTCTTCTTTCTCAATCTTAGAAAAAATATCTCCTCTTCTCTTCTTCTTTCTTGGCTTGTTTTCTCTTCTCTCATCCCCTCAAAAAATTATATAGAGGGTCTTGGAATACTTAAAATTGATGGAAGATGCTCTAAAGAGGGTTTTTGCCCTTACTTGTCCGCCTAGAAGCGCCTAAGCATTGCACATTATGTCCAAAACTGTCTCTGCAGTGCCTAGTCGCTGTACTTGCTGCCCAAGAGCAGTTTCTGCAATGCTTGTAGTCTCTTTCAACTGATTTTTCACTATTTTATAGGCCAAACAGGCTTTTTGGTGTTTTCATACAAATTGTATTCCCATCTCTTATATTTCTATATCTTCATGAAACAACCCAATATGATATCTGTGGAGAGAGTTATATCTAAAATACCAAAATATGTCATACCAAAAAGTTTCAGTCCAGTATTGAATTTGAACCTAGGTGTTCTCATTGAATCAAAGGAACTAGATTTTGTGGTAAATATAAAAGCTGTAGATCTATCTCTTGCCTTTCTAATAATTAAGAATCAACTCAATATGATATTAGAACAAAGACTTATGATTTAAATACAAACACTGTCATCAATAGCATCACAATACGGGTTCTTTCAAAATTTCTACCAAGTTTTTATTTCTTTCCATTTTCTTCTCATTTTTCCATTATCTACAAGATTTCAAAATAAATGCATAAAAAGTAACATAATCATTCAAAAATTAATTAAAAAGTTAAGCAAATGATAATTCATTAATGGGTATAAAATCCACTCATCAACTACAACCAAAGAATTTCATAAAAAAAGACAAGTAAAACACAAAAAGATCAATGATATACATACATGAACCACAACCATTCATATAAGCCTCCATTTTAAGGGGGAAAAAAATAACTACCAGTTGCAACTTGCTATCTGGATTCTGCAAATTGATGAGAGGGCTTGAAATATTTAGTGTTCTTTGTTCTTGCTTTTTCCAAAAATAGTGGCAATCACCATCGGACAAAATACCTTTTTGATTTGATACTCACTTCTTGATCGATTTTTGTGGTGGCAGGATAGAAGACGAGGTTTGAAGAATATGAGAGAATAGAGTTCAAGAGTAGGGTTTGTGGTTAAGCACTACCGTAATTTTTGTAAAAAAAGGGTATTTCTGAATTGCATAATGTATCCAATAATATCGATTTGTCTAACCAAATAGGGTTTATTTGCCATGAAAATATATCAATAGAAAAAGTATCAAGCTTTATGCCAACCCACCAAGCAAACGAGCCCCAAAATTTTCCACAAATTGCACAAGTCCTCACTCTTACAATAAAATGCACAAGCCTTGTACTCCAAGGTAGCAACATGGGATTGTTCATCTGCCTAAAGAAAAATCAATTTGGTGCACTCAACTAACATACACAAGGCTCAGTTGAACATGATCTACTAGCCGACACAAGATTCAATCGATCACCCACTATTGGTCTTTACAAGACTTAGTTGCTCTCTCTCACAATTATCTACAGACTTAGTTGGAAAAACTAGCCTATATGAGACTCAGTTAATATAGGAAGAAAAAGAAAGAAAAGAACCATTAGCCTGCTCTCTCTCATAATGAAAAGATTGCTAATTGAGTTCTCTTGACTACTTTTTGGACAAAGATAAATTTCTTTATCTTTTTGGCTTTTCTCTATTTGTATTCTTTTGATAGCATGAGGATTTTGCTGTAATGATTCTTCAAGATTGCTTGATGACCTCGCTCTTCAAAATCTCCCTTTTAGAATTGTTCCAAAAAAAGTTAACCATTGTTAACTTTGTACTTTGAAATTTGTACGTCTTATCTTTTTCATTCCTAATTGTTAGCATCCTTTTTGTTGTCTTTTCTATCATTGTTGTCCTTCATCATATGAGTAGTCTTTTCTGGTTGTGAGACTATCCATTGAGTTTGGACTTTTCTCCACCTCCTCATCTGACTTAGCATCTGTCTGCTTTACTGTTCCTCTATGTGCTTCACTAAGGTGCTTGCTTTACTCATTCGATTATCAAATTCTACTTTTGTTTTGTACTCAACTAGTCCACTGTTTTTTTATTTATTTTTCTTTTCTCTCTTTTGATAATTTTTCTTTTCATTTTCAATTTTCTGTTTCTTTTCTCTACCATTTTTCTCCATTTTTTGTTTTTCTCTCTTTTCCTATTTTGGCTCTTTTTCTTTTTCTCCCCCATTTTCTATATTGTCATTTTTTTTCTTTTTTCTTTTTAATTTCTTCTTCATCTTTCATTTTCTTTTTTCATTTTCCCATTTGCTCTTCTCTAAAATTTTATCCATTTTTTTTCTTTTTCTCTATTTCTACTATTTTTTATTTATATTTTTTCTAATTTTGTCCTAGGTTTCTCCCATCTCATTTGTCTCACCATACCAGTCTACCATCTTCACCAACTTTTCCAACTTTCTTCCATGGAAACAACATAAAAAAATAAACTTTCTTTTATGGGCATTATCGTCTATTCTTGACCATTTGACCCATGGAAGGGTATTTTGGTCATTTTACAAAGTCCAATCCTTTTACAGGTAATTTGGACATTATCTCACTCACACCACTCTCAAAGACAAATAGTGGTGAATGGTCTTTTTCACACATTACACTTGTTTTTACACCTAGGAGATATTTTGGTCATTATTCTCAATTTTGACTGCGAGAGGGCATTTTGGAGATGTTAAGCACTTTTTGACTCTGTGGAGGGTATTTTAGTCTTTTTAAACATAACTATGTATCTCATCCCCCAAAAAAGGCATTTTGGTTGTTTTTGGACTTTTTATAATTTTTTGGTCCAATGAGGGCATATTGGTAAATTTCTACCCATTTTGGCCTAAAAATAGCACTTTAGTCATTTTTAACCATTTTCAAGCATTTTGGTGCATGAAGGGCATTTTAGTAAGTTTTATGACTTAAGAAGAGAATTTTGGTATTTTTCATGCATTTCACTCCCAGAGTGTGTTTAGTTATTTCATAGGTACTATAACCCACCAAGTGTATTTTGGGCAATCAACTGCATAAGGCATTTCTAAGCATTCATTCATGTCTCCTATAGACATTTTCACAAACTCCTCATACATTCAGGTATGTCACTGTCTTTCTTTTGCACTTGAACATTTTTATCATATGCTGATAAGTGCATATTTTTATATTTATTTGTATCAATTCTTCTATGTTTTCTTTGCTTTGTTCTTGTTAATAATAGATTTTTATTAATGTTTTGTGTGTGATAGGAGTTTCAGAATGAAAAGATCGAAAATGAGCCAAAACGAAGTTGAAAGAAGCATTCTTGGCCAAATTGACACGGTTTCACTGCGGCAGTGTTTGTATTTTGGGCATAAAAATCTGATCCAAAGCTCAATTGACCTGACTCTTATCTTATTGGAAATATAAGAGATTTATATACAACTTTCATGTTTGCAAGGTTTTCCAATTCAATTGATTTCAAAGAATAAAATTCGGTTAAAGAGTCAAACATGCACTGAAACTTCCAGATATGGCAGTCTTTGTATATCTGTCATAACACTCTCCAAAAATGTGATATTGATCTAATTCAAGTGGATAATGATAGCTAACAGATAGGGATACAATTCTTATGAAGAAACTAAAGGCTAATTCAGCCTATAAAGAGGTCAAAAATCAATTGAAAGATGATACATAGTGTTAGATAGTCATTTTGGAGAAGAAGAAAATAGTAGCATCGGCGCCTAGGCGCCCTGTTTTTGGCACCTAAGTGCTGTGCTTACTGCCCTCTTCAAGAAATATGGCTCCTAGGCGCTATCCATGTGACAAAACTGATGCTTTTGGTTGGAATGGTGGCAAGTGGCAAGTGGCAATCCTTTACACTTTTTGGCACATGTTTGTGATATGTATACACTAGATACATATATCATACCACACACATTACTCACTTTACACCAAATGCACAACACACCTTCCTCACTTTATATAAAATATACAACACATCTTACACACTTTACACCAAATCACATCACCATCTCACACTTTATAAAAGGGCACTATCATTTCAATACAAACATCAATTTTCAGATTCACTCTCTTTTTATATTCATTCACATTTTGAAAGCACTCTTGGGATTTTTGGAGCTCCAAGGAAGAAAAGTGGAAGAGGCTTGGAGGAGAAGACATTCATAATCTACTATCAACCTCAACTATTTTCTTCAACCAATAAGTTTCTTTGATTTTCAATGTTGCTAATTTTTATTCTCTTGTCATTTCTTATCATGTTAGGCTAAACTTCTTTATTGGTTGAGGTTGATTTCAAAGCCCTAGACATGAGTTTTTGCAAATGAATGTTTGATATTATTGATCAATTTTCCAATTGAGGTTGTTTATGTTTTTCTATACTTAATGTCTTATGGGTATTTTTTTGCTTTGTTTGGGTGCGCAACCAAATCAGGTTTGAGAATTCCCTACAACTAGATTAGAGATTTTAGATCCGTAATTATCTTGAATTTCTAATCATGTATAGTAAATTATGATTAATGATTATGGGATATTTTTGTTAATTGCAATGGAAAATATAACCTAAGTTAAATGACCCGAACTTGTGTGGTTGTTAGTTAGATCAATCTATCTTTCTTGTTTTAATGAATTCATGGGATTAACTTTAGAGAGCTTGTTCTAGGTTGTTTGGTGGGTAGAGAATTAGATAGAGAGTTTGTTCTATCTAACGAGAAACTAAGGAAAGATTGGGGTAGTAGAGCTTGTTATTACCTACGGTTGATAATTTCATTGGTAAATTGTTCATAATATTGATATGAAATTAGAACTCATTGTCTAGTGGTGACGAATGAAACCTCAACCTACTTTAATCACTTGTTGCTTCTTGATTTAATTTTCATTGCTTTGAATTTTAATTAGTTTTAGTTTCTACAACTTAGTTAATCAACTCAATCCCCTCTCAAAATGTTTATTGTTTATTTCTAGAGTTTGCTTGTTGAAGTCTTGGTTTTAAGTTAAAATTTTTAGTTAGTTGAGTCGATAGTAAATCAATTAGCCTTGATCCTTGTGGGATCGACTCTTACTTGCTCTATACTCATTAAATATTTATTGAAGTAAGGTTTAAATTTGGTAGGCCTACGACAACCGACCAAGTTTTTAGCACCGTTGTTGGGGACCAAACGTCTAATTAATTCATTATCTATTTCAGTTTTTCATTTTTCTTTACTTACTTCTTTTTGTTAGTTTATATTAGTTTGTTTTCTTGTTATTTTCAGATTTTATATCATCGGAGGACTTGAGGTTGAGACTTGAGCAAATTCGGTTTAACTTGAATACACCGCTGCCACTATTGCCACCACTTCCACCTATACCTCAAATCAATTCACCACCCAAACTCGAGTTTGAAAGTCTTTCTCCGAATTTTGAAACTCCTCATCAACTCGAAACTATTGAAATGACACATAATCATAGAACATTGAAGGAGTTAGCTGCTCCCAATTTGGAGAATCAATCATTGTGTATCACATATCCCAACTTAGAAGCCGACTTTGAACTCAAATTTTGGATGATTCATCTTTTGCCCACATTCCATGGTTTTGCGGGTGAGGATCCAAATAAACACTTGAAGGAATTTCATATCGTGTGCTCTAGTATGAAACCAACTGGCATTTTAGAAGAAAACATCAAGCTCATTGCCTTTCCTTTTTCATTGGCGGATTCGGCAAAAGAGTGGCTTTATTATCTATCGTCTGGCACGATTACCACATGAAATGAAATGCAAAGGGTGTTTCTTGAGAGGTATTTTCCAACTTCCAAGGCAGGGAGCATCCGAAAAGAAATATGTGGGATTCGACAATACAATGGGGAATCTCTCTATGAGTATTAGGAAAGATTTAAGAAGTTGTGTGCCAGTTGTCCTCATCATCAAATCAGTGATCAACTTCTCATTCAATATTTCTATGAGGGGCTTATGCCAATGGAAAGAAGCATGATTGATGCTGCAAGTGGAGGGGCTTTAGTTGACAAGACACCCGAAGCAACAAGCAATCTAATTACAAATATGGCTGCAAATTCTCAACAATTCATCACCCGTAATGATCCACCACCGCTACCTAAGAGTGTCAATGAGGTAAACACGTCACTTCTTGAACAAAAGCTTTCACACCTCACATCTTTAGTGCAATAAATGGCAGTAGGGCAATAAGTCAAAGCATGTGGAGTATGTTGCATGGTAGGGCATTCCACGGATATGTGTCCATCTCTCCAAGAGAGTTCTATGGAGCAAGCAAATATGATTGGTGGTTTTCCAAGTCAATCAAGGCAAAGATATAATCCATTCTCCAACACTTATAATGAAGGATGGAAGGATCATCCTAATTTGAGATACGGGTACCAACAACAACAACCTACTCCATTTCAAATGCCAAACCAACCACCCGATTTTCATCAATTGAATGTGCAACCACCTTTTCAATCTCCACAACAATCGGGCGCATCCTTGGAGGATCTCGTGAAAGCACTTGCTACTAATACTATGCAATTTCAACAAACCACATAAACCCATTTCCAACATATTGAAAATCAAGTAGGGCAAATAGCCACTAGCTTAAGCCGATTGGAAATACAAGGATCGGACAAGTTACCTTCCCAATCCGTGGTGAATCCTAAGAAAAATACAAGTGCCATAACTCTTAGAACCGAAAAACAATTGGAGTCTCCTAGCTTACCAACAAAAGAAGTATCCAAAGAGGTTGAGAAGGGCGAGTCAAGTAATACTATCCCTTCTTTAGATGATTCTCACTCTTATACTCATCTACCACTCGTAGTCAAGAAGAATCCAAAGTCGGTAATCATTCCTAAACCTCTCTCTCATAATTATATAACACCTTTACCTTTTCCTAGCAGATTAGCAAAATCTAAAAAAAAGGAGCAAGAAAAGGAGATCCTTAAAACTTTTTGAAAAGAGAGGTAAACATCTCTCTTCTTGATGCCATCAAACAAGTATCTTGCTATGCCAAATTTCTCAAGGAGCTATGCACCAATAAAAGAAAGTTGAGAGGGGATGAAAAAATAAGTGTGGAAGAGAATGTTTCAGTGGTTCTTCAAAGAAAACTCCCTCTAAAGTGCAAGGATCTGGACACTTTCACCATCCCTTGTACCATTGGTAATACCAAGTTTGAAAAGTGCATGTTAGATTTAGGTACATCAATCAATGTCATGCCATATGCCATTTATGTTTTCTTAAATCTAGGCCCTTTAGAAAAAACTGGTGTTGTTATTCAATTAGCGGATAGATCAAATGCACACCCATTCTCTTAGGGAGACCATTCCTAAAAATAGCTTGGACTAAAATTGATGTTCATGATGGTATATTATCTATGGAATTTGATGGTGAGATAATTATATTTAATATTTTTGAAGCTACGAGGTATCCTAGCGATGTGCATTCTATTTTTGCAATTGATATTATTGATTCTATAACCCAACAAATGTTTGAATTAACTAGCAATGATGGATTGGATGTTGCATTGAGGAACAATCCTTACATGGAGGACTTGAAAGAGATAAAGATAGATGTGCAACTATTGGAAAATGTGGAGAAAGCAGTGGAATGATTAGACTCATTTTCATAAAATACAAAGTATGATATCTCTTACATTGCTTTGCCATTGACTAATGAGAGATTTTTACCTTCTGTGGTGCAGGCACCTACATTGGAGCTCAAACCACTCCCGGAGCATCTCAAATATATGTATTTAGGAGAGAAAGAAACACTTCCAGTTATTATTGCTAAATATCTCACTGATATACAAGAGGCTAAGCTTATTAGGGTGCTCCGTGAGTATAAGATGGCTATTGGATAGACCATTGCTGATATTAAAGGAATTAACCCATCTATATGCATGCACCGAATTTTACTAGAAGAAGGATCCAAACCCATGAGGGAGGCCCAAAGGCGATTGAACACGCACATGATGGAAGTTGTGAAGAAAGAGATATTAAAGCTTCTTGATGTTGGGGTCATCTACCCTATTTTAGATAGTAAGTGGGTAAGCCCGGTCCAAGTGGTTCCTAAGAAGTCCGGCATCACTGTAGTATAAAATAATTGTTAAGAGTTAGTACCTCAAAGAGTTCAAACTGGATGGTGAGTTTGCATTGATTATAGGAAGCTTAACTCTTCTACTCGCAAAGATTATTTTCCTTTACCTTTTATTGATCAAATACTTGAACGATTATTCGGTCATACTTATTATTGCTTTCTTGATGGCTACTCAGGGTATAATCAAATTATCATTGCTTCGGAGGATCAAGAGAAGACTACTTTTACTTGCCCATTTGGTACATTTGCCTACCGGCGCATGCCATTCGGACTTTGCAATACACCGGCCACATTTCAAAGATGTATGGTGAGCATTTTCTCCGAGTACATTGAGAACATCATAGAGGTATTCATGGATGATTTCAGTGTTTATGGTGATTTGTTTGATAAATGTCTAGATAACCTTATACTTGTACTTCAAAGATGTATTGAAACTAATCTTGTACTCAATTGGGAGAAATGTTATTTTATGGTTGATCAAGGGATAGTGTTGGGGCATGTAATCTCTGCTAGAGGGATTGAGATTGATAAATCTAAAATTGAACTTGTGCGTTCTTTACCCCCACCCTCAAGTGTTAGGGAGATTCGCTCTTTTCTTGGTCATGCAGGTTTTTATTGCAGGTTTATTAAATTTTTTTCCAAAATAGCACTTCCCTTGTGTAGATTGCTTCAAAAAGATGTGACTTTTGAATTTGATGACAATTGCATAACAGTTTTTAGCAAGCTCAAGGAACTTTTCACCTCAGCACCTATCATCCAACCACCAAATTGGGAACTTCCTTTTGAACTTATGTGCGATGCAAGTGACTATATAGTTGGTGCTGTATTGGGGCAACAAGTAGGGCAAACTTCTCATGCTATTTACTATGCATCACGTACTTTAAATGATGCCAACTCAACTATTCTACCACTAAAAATGAACTTTTGGCTGTTATTTTTGCTTTAGAAAAATTTCATTCATATTTGATTGGTGCAAAAGTAATTGTTTATTCTGATCATGCAGCCTTAAGGTACTTGCTCACCAAGAAAGATGCCAAGCCACGACTCATTCGATGGATCCTTCTTATGCAAGAGTTTGACTTGCAAATCAAGGACAAAAAGGAGTCCGACAACTTGGTTGCGGACCATCTTAGTAGGTTGGTACATGAGGAAGATGCATTACCAATGAGTATGGCAGCCCCTTGGTATGCCGACACTGTTAATTTCTTAGTCACTAGGAAATTGTCGGATGAATTGACTAAGGCACAAAAAGAGAAGATCAAGAGTGATGCTAAATACTACATTTGGGATGATCCATACCTTTGGAAGCATTGTTTCGATCAAGTGATAAGGAGGTGCGTGCATGAAAGTGATTTTATTTCCATTCTAAAATTTTGTCATTCCCTTGCATGTGGTGGACATTTTAGACCAAAACGGACTGCCCTTAAGATGCTTGAAAGTGGTTTCTATTGGTCCTCATTATTCAAGGATGCCTATCGCCATTGCAAGTCTTGTGATCGGTGTCAAAGGACAGGTAACTTGGGACCCAGGAATCAAATGCCACAAACTCCTATACTTATTGTTGAAATTTTTGATGTTTGGGGCATTGATTTCATGGGCCCATTTTCTCTTTCCTTTGGTAATCTTTACATTATACTTGCTGTCGATTATGTCTCAAAGTGGGTGGAAGCCAAAGCCACTCGGACTAATGATTCAAAAACTATTGTATATTTTGTCAAGTCCCATATTTTTATAAGGTTTGGCACGCCTCGAGCTATGATTAGCGATAGAGGCACCCACTTTTGCAATAGGTCAGTGGAAGCTCTTTTCAAGAAGTATAACATCATACATCGAGTTTCCACATCATACCATCCACAAACAAGTGGGCAAGTGGAGGTGTCCAATAGAGAGATCAAGTCTATCCTTGAGAAAACAGTTAAAATGAATAGGAAAGATTGAAGCATTCGCCTTGATGATGCCTTATGGGCATATTGAATAGCTTACAAAACTCCCATTGGCATGTCCCCCTATCAGTTAGTTTATGGAAAACCTTGTCACCTCCCAGTATAGCTAGAGCATAAAGCATGGTGGGCAGTGAAATAATGCAACATGGAGATGGATGCAGCAGAGGAACAAAGAATGTTACAACTCCAAGAGCTTAAGGAGATTCGTAATGATGCCTATGAAAATTCCCAAATCTATAAAGAAAAGACTAAAGCATTTCATGATAGGATGATTTCTAGAAAAGACTTTGTCATTGGTCAAAAAGTTCTTTTATTTCATTCACGTCTTAAGTTATTTTTGGGTTAAATTGCGCTCTCGTTGGGTTGGTCCTTTTATTATTTCTAGTATCTTTCCTCATGGTGCAGTTGAAATACGAAGTTTGAAGACGGACAAAATATTCAAAGTTAATGGCCATAGGTTGAAACCTTACTATGAGGATTTTCAATCGGATAATGTAGATGAGACCCTCATTTATGAGCCAACATATGCTGATGAGTGAAAAAAAGCCGTTGTCGGGCTGAAGACGTTAAACTAAGTGCTTATTGAAAGACAACCCAACGGATGGAAAAGAAGTCATTGAGAGCTTACAACCATAGATTTGATTTCTCTAACTTTCATTCTCTTTTCTTTCTATCCATTTTATTCTTTTATTTTGTTTTGTTTGTGAATAATCCAACCCTATTGTATTTAATTCTTTATTTTAGTAGCTTAGGCTTACATTTAGGACAATGTAAGAATTAAGTGTGGGGGGAAGGATTTAGACTTACATTTTTTTTTATTTTTAATTTTTGAGTCCTGAGTCTTCTTCTAATTTCTAGAGCATACTTTCTTAACAGGGTTTCCACAACCTTTCTTTCACCAAAAGTGCATACTTTCTTAAAAGAATTTCTACAATCTTCTCCTTCACTAAAAAAGAAAAATAATTAGACTCCTTCGAGTTAGGGATTTCATCATTGTCAATTGAAAATTTTTAGGGTTTGGGTTTCCTCTATTAACAAAAAAACTCAATTCCTCATATATGTTGGGGTTAAGGATTTTCTTAACAACCAAAAATCCCCTATATTAGGGTTTTCCCCATTAGCCAAAAACCTTAACTCCTTACAATTTATGGGACTAGGGTTTTCCATGTCAACCAAAAAATTATCGGGGTTAGGATTTGCCCAGCCTGTTAAAAAAGCTCAACTCATCACACTCTCTGGGGGTTTAAACTTTTTCCTATCATCTGAGAAAGGTCCTCGACATTCACACTTTTCCCCATCATCAACAAAATATTCCCAGTGTATGGACCTATCTCTGTTATCTAGAAAAAGATTCTCGATGTGCAGACTTCTCCCTATGTTGGTTTAGACTTTTCCCCATCATCTACAATAGGCTCCCAAGGTTTGTATCACTTTCCAACATCATATCAGAAAGACACACACTCACTCAATCTACATTATGTTCTCATCCCATCATTTGATTACCCCATATCAATAAATTTGAATTCCAAAGTTGGGCTTCAAAATTACGGAGTTTTGATTCTCACAAGAAGATATGTATGTATCCTACATAGGACTCAAACTCAACCCAGTTAGGGTTGAATTTGCATGTTACACAGATGCATTTTTCTTGTCTTCATATTTTTTAGGT
Organism: Paulownia fortunei; assembly: GCA_019321725.1. NCBI lineage: Eukaryota > Viridiplantae > Streptophyta > Magnoliopsida > Lamiales > Paulowniaceae > Paulownia > Paulownia fortunei. The sequence continues at coordinate 13,246,137 of CM033123.1, forward strand.
ACAAGGTCATTGAATAATGGTAATAAGCAATATTGGGGCGACAGGGGTACCTAACACCTTTCCCCATTGTAACTTGGCTTGTGAACTTAGATCTTAGGTTTTAAATTACTTGTTAGCCCTTTTTTGGTGGGATACAAAGGCTATATATTTTCCATTTTTGAAATCATTTTCTTCCATTTGATCACATATAGAAGGCTATTACATTAGCAAAAAAGGCAAAGTTCATTCTTTATATTGTCTTATGATGAGATTTAGTCCGTTAAATTGGCCAAATCTATTATCGATTTCTACTAACATGTAATATAATTTTGGGACTTCTGATAATTGGAGGCAAAATAGGTGATGTGGCAATGAGGTGGCTTATTTTGGTGGGGAAAAAATAAAAATCACGTAAAAGCCACCTAGACTAAAAGGGAATGGAAAAATTAATTATGTTTCATTCCAATCCCACCAACCTACCACAAATTATCTTCCCCAACTCCCAAATACTCCCAACTCCAGAAAGAAAAAGAACAAGAACCCTCTAGATGAAAAAGATGAAGAAAGCTCACAAACCTTAGAAGAAGATGTCTACCATTTCTAGAGTTGGAATGATATATTGTCACTGTGGAAAATAGGCTCAATTGTGCACTTCTTGGATAAATGATAACCTAGGAAGAAGATTCCATGGTTGCTAAGATTAAAAAGTGAATTTTCTTCTATTTGATGCTTGGAAATATCAATTATACGGGCCTTGTTCAGATTTTTTTTTTATTTTTGCAGAGAGGTGGCTATTAATATTTTTTTTTGGAGGATCCACCTATGTGCTCTAGGGCTATGACCATAATTCCTGGATTAAGGCACAAGATAATTGGACTGGAGGATGAAATTTAGAAAATGGCAATGAAGAACAAAAAACTGAAATTCCTTCTAGTTGTGTCATGGTTGATTTTCTTGGTTATTTGGTTGGCTAGGCAATAGATAAATGTATGTGTAAGTGGATTTTTTTGTAAGTATATTTATGTATTACAGAATTGTAGGAAGGTTTAGGGAGTAGTATCCCATGTTACTATTTTTTTAAGTTTAGATTGATAGGAAAATTTCTTATCCCTATGTATTTTGCATTTTCTTTCAGAAGTAATGCTACGTTAATTTTATAAAACATAGTGCTTATAAGACATTGTTGTTCAATGTAAAATAATTTTACTTGCATGTTTGATTACAAATGAAATTCATTAAACAATATTGTAAATGGAACTCATTGAATTGATTGCAAATAATGGAACTGATTGAACTCACTGATTGCAAATGGACAATTTGATTGCAAATGAAACTCATAAAATGAAAGGTACATTATGCAAAAGATACATTCCAAAACCTGGTTGACAATTTTATTGAACTTGCAAAAGTATCTTCATTACATTATGCAAAATAACATGTGCCTCTGCAATATGTCTAACTAAAACATCAAAAGTCTAACCAATTCAAAAACAACTAATTTAACAACTATCCGCTTCAATCTCACTACACAATTTCATAAGAGACCTAGCACAAAATCACCCACTTAAACATCAAAAGTTTGACCACCCACTTTAGTTAAAAACAACAAAACTCATTGAAAAACCATCCACTTCATTTTTTTGGCTTCTTTTCTTTGTTTTTCGCAGCTGCAACCTTCATTTGAGAGAGAGCAGAAGTCAAGCCTTACATGGTCACATACTTTTTTCCTCCTTCAATTATAATTGACTTTGAACTTGTACATGGTTGTGTGATGCAATTTTCAACACTGAGGATAAACTTTCCTCCAATGAATGGAGCAGGTGTCCTGACATTCGCTCTAGGAATATGCACTTGACTTTGTTGGAGCTGCTGATACATAGAAAGTGCAGGAATTGGAGATTGAACTGCTTTAGTTGGTTGAATGTTCTATGGGGTTGGATTGAATATATATTCATCATGACTAACTTCTTGGTTATCTTTGCACTATTCATCATTCAAACAAATTCATATGAAATCCAACTTTTTTGTCAATTGAAAAAAAAATTCAATTGAATTTTTTTCAACTTACACTAGTTTTTCTTCGAAAATATCTTAGTTTTTTTTTTTGAATTTTGGGGGGGTAGCTTAAATGATAGTTTCTTCTGTGTCACCTTCCCCTGTTCCACGAAAGAAACTTACAAATTAAAAATAAAATAAACTAAAGTGAATTGAAGTGAAGTTAGGTTAAAACAAAACTTACACTTTCTTCTGAAGTGCCAGGCTAATATACAGATACACCTTCAACTTGTGAAAGTTTTCTTCTAACCTAAAACAAGTTACATATGAATTAAAATATTAAAATAAAATGTAGCATCTAAACAACACATAAATAATCAAATGATACTTGTAATTTATGAGGCCTCTGTCTTAATCCCTCACTAGTCATTTGACTTAAAGCCTCTTGTTGTGTTGCATTTTTTGAGGCATTTCTCAAAGGGTAAGCCCTTTTGTTATGTCTCTCAACAATACAATTACTACATTTAAGCGTCTTCTATTGCCTTTTCAGTTAGTGTGCATTTTTTACCAAATTTGGCTTCCCCTTGATATTTTCCTCTTTTTCTCTTCAGGGTCATTTGGTTCATTTCTTCTTACCTTTGTTGGTCTTCCAACAGTCCTTCAAAAGTTTGGGGGAGGAATAAAGTTTGACGACTTCCACTCATTTTTGCCATATATGGGCATAATGGCAGGGGTATACACCTGCTTGTATGTGTCCACTTTGCAACATTTGTGAGTGTAATCATAGTAGTTTAATCCCTAGTATAAATGTCACTCAAAGCATGCTTGCATGGGATTCCACTCAAATCCCATTTTCTACATCCACACGTCTTTTGCTTCAAGTCAACACTATATTTGGTCCCATTAAAGCAAGATATTTGATAATGATAGTTGTCTACTTTGATGGGGATACAATCTCCCACCTTATCACTATTCTTGTTAATGAGCTTTTGGATTTTAGGACAAATTGCTTCTTTCTATTTTTGTTGGGATGTATCCCTCTTTGTCAGCATACTTTACATTAAATATTCTATTATCCACTCACACATTGACACAATTGGTTTATCCCTTGCATCCAAGATATTACTGTTGAAAGACTCGTACCCATTGTTCAACACAATGGCACACCTATAGTAATTAGTGAAGTGTGACCTACTCCAATGTTGAGGTGGCTTGTCATTAAACCACTTAGTTGCACTCTCATCTAGATTCCTCATTTTCTTCATTATTCTTCTAAACTCATTCACTGTTGTGGCCCTAGCAGCATTTCACAAAGCACTATTAAATGCTTGACCTCTAAAACCAACATTTTAAAGTTAGAGTGCATGTGTCTAACACAAAATCTATTATCAGAATTAGGGAACACTTCTTCAAAGGCTTGGATCAGGCTCTTTTGTTTATCATACATGAATGTATACTTAAAATCCTTCTTAATGTTCAAGTTTATTTTTGAAAGGGTCAAAAACTAATCCTAGGTATCCTCTGACTCTTAACTAACCACAGCATAAGCAATAGGGTAGATTGGGTTCAACCCCTATAGCTGTTAATAACACTCCCTCATGAGGTCCCTTTAGGTGACACCCATCTACCCCAATGAAAGGCCTACAACCAACAAAGAACCCCATTTTCAATGCATGCAAACAAACATAAAATCTGTCAAACCTATTCTCACCACTAGAATGTTATGTTCCTATGATTACAGTAGTACCAACGCTTGTTCTTTTTATTTCATCTGCATAATCCCAAAGCAATGAATACTGCTCTTTTGGACTTCACTCAATCATTTCAACACCTTTTTTTTTTGCCCTATAAGCTTGATTATTAGAGATGTGACACCTTATATCCTCCATTATATCAATCCTAAAGCCTTTCAGATTTCTCTTAGGAACAAAATTGAATTTTTGAATATATTTCCCAGACAACCAGTTAGATTTAGATTTTTTTACATTAAAACTCACTCCACAACTATGATTAGAGTCATACTTCCTTATTTGAAATGTGCATTCCCTTGTAAGCTTCAACGCATGAAGTTTCCACCTATATTCCTTATCAGCACACTCAACATGAACTCTAATCTTGTCATTTTTGGTGATATTTGTGCCCCTTTTAGTTTGAATAGTATGTGAGTGTATTGCTTGTCTTAGCTCAGTTTTGGTACTAAACAACATTCCTAATTCAAAAGATGGATTATACAATTTAATTGGATTAAAAACACAAAAGTCATGCCCATCTTTCTCCTCATCTGAACGCTTAGTACTATTCAAGTCATCATCACTCTTCATGACATCCTCTTCTCTAGATTCACCATCCTACCCTTCATGTTGCCCATCATTCTCATCATTTTTTTTAACCATTCAGCTTCATCATCTATATTTTCGTGATATAATTGATCATCATTGGATACAGATTCTAAATCATAATCAATATCATTCAAATCCTCACTTTCATCCTGCACTACTTTGGGCCCACTTGTCTTTTCTTCCTCATTCCCCTCACTTACTTCTTCTCTATTTACCTCACTCTCATCGTCCCCATTCCCCTACTCTTTTCTTCCACATCCCCATCTTCTTCACTCTCTTCTTTTTCATTCCCCTCACTCTAATCTTCCCCAACCCCAACCCCATTTTTTTCACCCTTTTCTTCCCCATCCCCATCCCCTGGTTTCTTAGAAGAGTCAATTGACTACACAAAAAATCACTTAATTCCTCAATGTATATGTTGATTGTCTATAACTCCTAAGTTTTTCTTCACAAATCCTATGTAGTTTACTGCTATTCTTAATCAACGTAAAACCATTTTCAAACCTTCATTTTCAGTAAATTTTTTAAATTCTAATATTAAAAGATCAAACTCAAAGTAATCAAACTTATAAGCATTACCCCTTACATAAGCAGACAGAATGCCACGACGAAACTTACTCCCAAAGTGAATACATACTGTCAACAATTTACTTTTTGGATCTGTAATTGAATAAAAAAGATAATATGTTAAACAAAAATAAAATAAAATACATAAAGGATTAGACAAACATTTCTTAGCAGCAAACTCAAAGAATCTGAATAACATAAATAAACAGGGTACAACATTGAGACCCACCATTTAAGATAATATAAAAATTAAAAAATAATAAAAAATGAACTTTTTTTTAACCCAAGACAGAGGACCACAATGACAATGCCCCACTTCACAAAAAATCCTGCAAGATTCTTTTTCAGAGGACCACCAATACCCTTCCAAATTCAAAACCCTACCAAATCATTAAAAAAATATATGACCACACGCGGGTCTTGTTCAAAATAGAAAAAAACATAACAAAATCTTTCAAAAATCTAAAATGTCTGTAATAAACCCTACATCACAACAAGTTATGAAAAAAAACCTAAAATATTTAGGAAAACTTACCGTATTTCGGTGGCGGCAAATTGAAGTTTTCTGGCTCTCTAATCTTCATTATCAAATAGAATAGTTGCACTGCTACTTTAGTTTTTGGGTTCTTCAACAAATTTTAAGGCTTATTCAACAATTTCTGGATGGAATCGATGAAATGAGTACTATGATTAGTAGGGTTTATCTGGGTTCATTTTAAAGTTGGAGGCGATTGATATAGGGGAAGTAACAGCCTAAGCACTTGATTAAACAACAACTTTAGGATTATTTTTGAGTCATGTGCATTTCACAAGACTAATTTTTCCCTCCAATTTTAGTCTAGGTGGCTTTAGCATGATTTTTATGTTCTTCTTTCACCAACATAGGCTACCTCATCGCCACGTCACCTATTTTGCCTCAAATTATCAGAAATCCCCAAATTTAGTTACACATCAGCAGAAACCGGCAATAGATTTGACTATGTTAGTAATTCCAAATAAAATTAGAATTATTCGGCGAAATTGAGACCAAATGTACCAAATTTGGAAATTTAATGCACTAAAACCAAATCTTACCAATTTAACGGAATAAATCTCTACATAGGCCAACATAAATAATGAACTTTGCTTTTTTTCCTATTTATTATTGTAGTAGTTTAGTATACTTTGTTAGAGAATTACTAGTTGTACTTAATTAATCTTAATGTGCATGATGCACGAACATAGAGCAGGAAATTCTCAAAAAATTTAAAATACGAACGACTGGAATATAGATGCTCAATATATACATAATGCACAATTCTTATAAATAAATACATATTTTTTTTCTTTTTCTTTTTTTTCGTTGGTGATAGTGTTGGGATATCTACTTGTATGATTTGTGATGATTGTGTTGCGGAAGAAAGAAGAAAAGGTTTTAGTTTTTACTTTAATTAAGAAATATAAAGAGAGAAAAAAAAATGAATTAAGATTACGTAGCACTATTTTTCTATTAGATCTTGGAATTTTTCATTTTTTGTTAATTTATTATCACCCTAAAATTTTATAAATTATGAAAAAAAACAAAAAAGAAAACCATATTATGCCCAAAGCGAGCCTAGCAGGCTATAGAGACTTTACAAGTGCCTTTTCCCATTTTTTTTTTGAGTTGAATTTTTAACATATCAAATATCATTTCTAACATGTCTCAAAGCTTTGTTAGGGCCAACCTAATGTATGATGCAGAGTCCAATATTATATAGAGATATTTTTTGAGATTTCCCTGCATTATAGGTTAATATATATTGAATGACGAAATAGAAAAAAATTCTCTAATAAAATGCTACATCAATTGACCTCTCTATATATAAATGAATAAATATGTAATGAATGGTTCTAATAAATTGTATAATAATAAGTATGCTCATATATCACATAATAGAATCATAATAAGAAGGCCATAAAATAATAATAACTGTCTGATGGTCATATAGTTATTAAGAAAATAAAACCACAATGAAATGAGGATATAAGTGAAATTAAACACATTAAAAATATTTATCGAAAATTAATTATAAGTTAAGGGAATTTTAAAGCTTCTTCCCATAAGTTAATATACTATTAACAGTTTTTTTTGTTATACTTAATAAATAATACTCCACCCTGAATAATAATTTATGAATTTTATTTGAAACCTTAAAAAAATAAAATCGTTTATAAATACTAATTGAATATTATACTATTACAGAATATAAATCTTAGCACTTTATAAAAATATTAATTATAGCTAAATAATTATATATAAGTTGTATCATGAAATAGTTTATATATTGGCGCGCACAATAATTCTGGCATAACTTAAACATTGAACTATAGATATAATTATGTGAAAGTAAATTGTATTTTTACATCTGAATAAATACTCGTAAATTTTACAAATTTATATTCCATCTATTTTCATATCTTGAAAATATAAATTATTCGAATATTTTACAAAGATTTTTCAATATAATTACAAAATGTAAATGTAAACTGAGCTAGCTTCATTGTTAACGAGAACGGTAAACACTAGTCCAATACACCAATGGAGCCGCCGCCACCACCACCTTCATCGCAGCAGCCGTCGTCTCCGGGAGTTTCACCGGTCCAACTGAAAGACTGCATAGAAGAGCTGCTGGAATTCACACTCCGTTCCTCCATACAAGGCAAACTCCACACCGGCCTCTCCAATGAATACTGTGCCAATCTCCTCAGAGACGATCCCTCCAATCCCCTTGCCACTAGCAACGGTAATAAGCTTCCCTTTTCAAAAACTTATAATCTTATTATGGTTGCACGTTTTCCGTCGGAAGTTGTACTCTATGCATAGCTAGTTGTACCTTGACGACCTCGGTTGAATTATTTAGCTTTGACCCTTTTCACCGCCTTTCTAGTTTCGATGTGATCAAAAGATTTCCCTTTTCATAAGTTTATGATCTATTTATTTGTTTATCTTGGAAATTGGGCCGGGTTTAGGATCATGAAGAATTGACATCATGTAAATTTAAGTTGAATGCTAATTCCAAAATTTGGGTGAAAATAGAATTGTAGCTTTGCAAAGGTAGTTGTTTTTGTTACATAGCTGTACATATGTTTTATTTATTTATAAAAGGTGAAAATAGAATTGTAGCTTTGTTTCTCATGTAGCTTTTACATGTGTAGTGAGTATTGGACCTCGTATATTCTGTTTGTACAATAGACAAAATGCTTCTTACTTACTGTTACATCCATGTGTGGAACCAAGATTTCACATTTTGGGGGGAAGGGCAAGGTAGCCATATCAACAATTTAATGTTCATTGACAAATATTATGCTCAAAGCTTGTGCGATTGTGTATCCGGAAACAGAAAAGACAAAACTAAATCGTATGTTAAAATGGAAAAGGATGTTAGTAAATGAATCTAAAAGCACAATAAGAAGAGAAAAGGTGGTGAGAGCAGAATGAAGCTCAATGAGCAATCTTTGACTTAACCATTTCAAAATATCATCATGTTCTATCTAATACCACAACTTGCAAAAGAAATTGTGTGTACATGAGTTTTGGGGGTTGACATGCTGTCTGTGCAAGTAATTTCTGTATTGGGCATCTATTGTCTAGTTGCTTTTTCTTTGCATCCTAGATATCTACACAATTTTTTGGATATATATGATCTGTTTAAATACGAACAAATGCAAATTCTCGGATATCGAGATTTATATATTTCTATATGACTTAAAAGAACAAAATATACAAGGAATTTCAGAGCTGAAATTTTGCATTTTGAGAAAAATCAACTTTTTGTACGATAACATTATTGCTGAAAAGGGATGAACATGAATGTGGTTGAACCTTTTCTTTTTTTTTTCTGGATATAATCAACTTTTTTTCTTAGTTCTTTGTTGAGCTTCATTTTTTGTATGTCATGGTTTAGATATATTATCTGGGCCACTCAGTTACTAATGATTTAGTTCCATTTTTATCAGAAGTTTCTAAAGGAGTTCCATCATATCCTTTATACAAGCGCCTAGCATTGTCTCTTTATCAGTCTATACATTCTGGAGCCTTGTGTACAGCATATAAAGAACTTATACCAGTGCCTGAAGACTGTTCCTTAAAGAAGAAAGGCGAAGAATGGAATAAGCTGATTGTGGAAAAGGGTTCATCTTTTCTGAGTGTGAGACTGAAAATGCTATTTAGGCAAATTATTATTTCTTTTGGGATGTTTGCAAAGCTTCTTGAGTTTAGTCAGTGCTGAAATTGTGTTTTTATAGATGCTGAAAGAAGTGGACTTTGAGCTTCACGTTCAGGAGCCTTTCTTTTCTCAGCTTAATGGTATTCGTTCCTTGGTTTGGATTTTTCTATTTTGTATTCTTTGTTGGGATTATTGTCATAAATTTCCATCTATCTTTCTCAGATACTTTCTATCTTGTTTAGGCAACTTTTTCCTTGTATGCAGATGGACTCAAAACGATCGAAGGAAGGTGTGCTGTTGGTGACTACAAGAGGTATGACACATTTTTTAGTTATGTGTCACACTGCTACACACTGAAGAGAAAACTCCCAAGTATGCAATGGTGTCTATTCAAAACATACCACAATGGACAAAGCATCTATAACCAAAGTATCAAGATAAGAAATAGATAATAAATATATGAAGGCATTATAAACAAGATCCTTAACAATAACATTCATCCTTATAAATTCTAAAAGTTTTATGTACAAATATATTCCTCAAGCTAAAATGTATGGAGATGAACATGATTTGATTCCCCTATCCCACAAGAATATTCATTTCAAATTTATTCTGAAATATTTCTTTCTATTTATGTGAACTGAATAGTAAATAAAATTTACCAGCTCATTTCAAGGAAGCTGGCAAATTCATATCTTTATTTTTTCTGTCCAAACCTGTCCAAGCTACCTATTCTCTAAAGTGTTTGTGGGTAAATGGGCTTGATGGCCAAGTCATGGGTCAACCTAATTTTTAGTATCATGTGCTAGGCTTTAGCATGAGTAGTTATATCCCGCATAATAAACTGAATGCAGCACCTCCATGGTTATTTGTGCAAATTAGGCATTCATTGAGTTTGATACTTTATTGCAAAACAAATCACTCTCATTTGATGTTGTATGGAAAAAGTTGTAAACAATGAAATTTTCCAAAAAATTATCTAGAAGTCTTTGAAATGGAGTTCATGTACCTTTATTTTTTGTTGTTCAATGGGACGCCCGTTTACTTAGGTTTCTTGTACAAATCATTTATATCCTAAGTGACATGATCAGGCTTCCATAGATTGCTGGATAATTATATTAAGCATTGGTTATCTTTGAGAACTTTTACAACGTAGAACAGAAATAAAACAATCCTTTTATCAGATAATTAGCAAGATAAAACCATACCTGAAAACTTTACTAATCTGTGAATTTTTGCATTATGCTTCTTTGTGGGAGTTTGTCTTAACCTCTCTATTTTTCTCTCTACCGGTGTCTTATGTCTTATTTGGGTGCTAGAATCAAATGTGGACATTTACTTCTCTTCAACAAATGCTTGACGCTGCAAGTTCAGGTGCTAGTATGTTCCATACAGTTCCTTTATGTGATCTCAAGGAGTCCTCCTGTACTAAAGCTATAACATTTTCAGGATATCCGGCAATATGCTTCATTTCATGAGATGTTGGAAGCAGAGAGTCTTGCAAAAGTTCTTCCAGGAGTATCTAGCATTGAAGAAGGTAGTAGTGGTACTGGATATGTTTTTGATTAAGAACTAGAGGTGCTATGCACAATCTTTTGGTGGACTCTGGATTAAAATTAATGAATGGACATGTTTTTCAACATGAACGTCTCATAAATGGTTCTGAGACCGGGATTTTCACCTAGCAAGATAAAGTCTATGATTGGTTTGAAGAATGAAATAGAACCCCATTTTTTTACCAGGGAAGTTCGGCGCGTTCAGAACCTTTGACAAACCTCAAATAGTATTGATTATGCTTCAATGTGAGTATGATTAATAGGCGATGCACCATCCTTGCTTCTATGCATCTTTCCGTTGATGTATTCATCCAATTGATCCAGACTAGAAGGAGCACCAATAGCTCATCGGGACTTGGTTAGAGGGAGGGAGGGAGGGAGAGAGAGAGAGAGGCGGGGCTGGGGTGGAGGAGAGAGGGAAGGGGGTGAGTGGGAGAGGGAGAGGCAATTTGTGTAAGATTTACATGCCTTCCATCTGTTCCTAAAGATTTGAGTATCGAAGGGAAGGATTATTTTATGTAGATGGTGCAACACAAATAATTTGTACATACATGGTTCAGCACAAATATATTCATTTCGTATTCGATCACTAGTGTGCCCCAAACACATCATATCTTACTTTTTCGGAATTGGTCTACATGTTTGTTTTCAGTCGTATTTTTATCCCTTATCTGTGTTTGTGCTTCTCATTGTAACTTGTACTTGTTCTTCTTATTTCTTGAGAACTTCTCATATATTGAAGCTCCTTCAACCTTTTCTCTCATTAAATTTATTTGCAACCTCTCCTCAACTCACATTCCATCTTTTTCCATTGTATATAAGTAGATACTTGTTCTAACATTTACAGTACCAAGGCCATCTAGTCTGATCATGACCTATTGGACCATGGACCTTATATTTTGTTTTACAGCTTTGAAGTAAGGGGTAATCAGCTCCTGATTCCCCCGGATATGAAAGTGTTCAAACTTCTCTAGTCCTTATGGTTAAGCCCTTTTAAATGAATCAGTAACTAGTTAACAAGTTATTTCCAATGAATTTCTTGCTGGATGACAAGCTAAATAAGTCCAGCTGAGATTGAAGGAAAGTATGGAATATGATGATTGGAATTACTCTTCCTAGATTATTTATGATTGTTGTTTGGGTTTTTTCAGGTGTCCAAATCTATAGAAATTTCTACTCAGAAGAAAAGGAAAGGTCAAATGGTGTTCTTGCTATGTGTGTTAAAATACCAACTTCTCAGCCTTATGTTATTATGGCCTCCATACTTTCAGTGAGTGTTCTCAGTGGCTTGCAATACTCTTCTTTGGATTTCGTTTTCTTGATTCCTGTGATAAGATGAAGTTGCATGCTTGCTTTCATTTTTGTATCTTGTGCTTGCAATTCCCAACTTTTATGAGGTCAAAATACTTTCCTTCTCACTTGAGGACTGGGCCACAGACCACGGGCCACGGATCACTGAATTGACATGATGAGCACGTAGCATATTTGAGTGGGGAGTTTGTAACACCCTGTTCCACATTGGTTGTGAGAGAATTGCATGACTGGTTTATAAGGTCTTTGGTATCTTCTATTTGTTAACATGGGCTTAACAATTTCAGGCTAGTAAGCTAGTGTCTATCTAAGTGACAAAGTCAGGAATTTAATCTATGTCCTTTCATGTCTAAACATAGAATTGTATGCCCTACCTTTTAGGAATCTACCTAGACAATTCATCATTCCTTAGGTTTAAAGCCATTTGCAAGAATTACCGCATATCTCTATATGCCCTGATTCTCTCTGTTTTTCTGACCCCTTGTGCCTGATATATTTTTGTTCATCGTATTTGGTTTAATTATGTTTCTTGGTAATATCGGGGTTCGCATTCTACTATGACTGGCAACTTCAGGAATGGCTACCCCCATTCCTGAACAGTCCTATCCGTGTTCTTTTTCTTTTATTTGCTAACATTTGCTGCCTCCTCCTCAAACCGAAACTCAAATGAAGATTACAGAATTTTATATGATCAGAGTGATGAATGCCATGATTTAACTTTTATTGCATGCACCTAAAACTTGCAGTTTATAAATACTAAGTAAAGTTCATGGAAGTGTACTTTCTCCTAATAATATTTTCACAAGCTTTCAGCTTCAAGGACTGATTGTAAGCTTTATAGTTAGAATGCTGTTAGTCATAACAATTAACGCCCATGCCTTCGATTTTATACATACTCTTTAACATATGAGATGTAACCTTATATTCACAAATATCAAGTTGGAAAGGATTGTAAGTGTGATAAATGCGATACTGATTTTACACTTTTTAATTTCATTGAAAAATGGGAGACACAAACAAATTTAAGCTGTTGTAAAATAAACAATAGATAAATCTAGAAAATTGACTCACACCCATCAGATAAGGAGCTGATAGTCCAAGCCTATCAAACAAATTCTCATTGAACATAAACTATATATACAAGATTTACGTATATAAGCATTTTGGTACCCAAGTTTTGCCGTTAATGTTAATTTGTTGGAGACTTTGCAGTCTTTCTTCAGTTCTTAGTTCCATTTTCCGGAGCCTAAATATGTATGTCCTTCATTTCAATAGAACTTCTGCATCAGTGGAAGTACCAGATGTCCTATTATCACATAATATACTACTCTGTATCTTGTGGACTGTGATTTATGTTTTTTGCCTTTTCAATTCCATGGGAAAAGAAGGGTTCTTGATTTTTTTTTTCCCTATTGGTTGAAAAGGGTTAGGTAATGTCACTAAGTGGGAATCACTTTTTAAAATTTTTGTACCATGTTTTTCTTCATGATCTCACACTTGTAAAAGCACAAATACATTGTCACAGAGAGAAACATAAAATGCTTGTGTCACTGAATCTCTATGCGACTTGTCAGCATATGAAGCATGTATACAAGTTTAAAAGGTGACATCCTTGATCCATAGTTGTTTTACATGCTTTGTATATTATTCGATATCTTCAAGACATGTCTTTGAGGCCACTTGTATTTTAAGCTTGGTTGCATGCTCTTGCAGGGTATTAGCTATGGTGGAGTTCAAAAACTTCTGGGCTTTGTAGAGACTATGGGAACAAATTCAGAATTACTACCACCCCCAACGTCAACTCTGCTCTCAACATTTTTGACGCCACATAATCCTGATGTATGATTATGCCTCATGATGGTTTTTTTTGGAATTTCAAGTAGTATTTAAATAAAATCTTCTTTCTTGTTATGTTTGTCTTCCTCATTAATACTCCATTGGTATGACATTTTTGTGAATTTTCAAAGAAACATTAGACAATTGAACAGAAACAAGCTAAAAATTGTTTCTCCTGAAATTGAATCCTTCTAATACTTTTATCGTTGGCGTTGTACATTAGATTGTTGACAATTTCATTTCAGTTGTGCAATTGCACACATTGAACTGATTGGACAATTGTTTTTCTTTTCTAGCTATTTACGTAATGGGGGATACAGTTACAGAATAATATTTATGCATGAGTATCATTCTTGGTCTGCTTCATATTGTGCTTTAAATTGTTATTTCAGAATTGGTAATGATGCTGCATCATTTTGCGGCTGCTTATGTATTCTCTCTTGTTTGGCTTGAGGTTAAAGGTTCGACCTTGACAAATGGTGCCAGGGCTCTAGCAAAGCATGCAAATAGAAGCAGCGAAGGATACTGGGGTGCCTTACATGGAAGTGGTCAGTTCCCTTTGATTATGGATCTTTCAAAGTTGTATCCTGTCAATGCAAGTGAATATCATTAATAACCACCTAAGTCGCACAATACGAATGCTGGAGCAGGAGCAGGAGATAGAAATGAAAATGCTTATGAGCGAGGCGACTTAGATCATGTATCGAAATAAATAAATATTATTTTCAAATATACTATGTATTTCGAAAAAGAAATTATCGCAGGCCAAATACACTTTGTTACTTTTTAGACACCCAAATCCTGTTGATGTTTTTTCTGTCTGGGCCTCTTAGAAATTGAATATTGGTATTAAGTACCTAGCAATTGCACCCAGCTTTATCCTTCGCCTTCACCTTTTCTTTTTTCAACCAAGAGTCGGCTAAGTGTATCTTGAAGAAAATCATTCATATTAACTTTCTTTCCACTCGTCCCTCTCTCTAGATTAGCGCCTCTCTACTCCTCTCCACCTCGAGATTTCTTTTCTACATGTCAATAGTTAAAATGTATAGCAGGATTGCCATCTCCGTCAATGTTCCCTCCCCACCTTTAAGTCTATGCCGACGACCAGACTTGCAGTTGAAAATATCAGCCCTAAGCAAGATTTCATTCATTCATTAAACAATGTTTACCGTCTTTTAATACACAGATTAAGAATTTATAAAGCTTCTAGGTTGCAGCTCCTGCTCGCAAGTCGCTAGAGCATGACACGAGCACCTGGGGTGGGTGACTTGTATTTCTTAATCGACCTTCATGCTACTTTTGCCTGACTGGTCTGCAAAAGCACTTTATTTTCTGTGGGAGGAATTATTTTCCCTTAATACCCATTCTTTCAGTTACCAATTCTTAAGCATGCATTGACTTGGACGTATAGAATTTTTGTGCTCTGTGGAAGCTGAGTCAATAGCCTTCTGCATTCTACTATGCCAGAATCTTGTGCCGGGATTAAAAGATAGTGTCCTGCTTTTCCACTGAAGGCTACTGAAAAAAGTTTCCACTGCTCCTCAAGGAACAAGTATTTGGCCATTATCCTTTTGGCTGAAATCATGTGGAACTCAAATTACTATTCATATACATTAGTTTATCTAAGTTCAGTTCCATTAATATATGGTCTGAACTACATCAGAATGACTGACAGATGAACCAACTAGGTATGCAACTACGTTAAAGAAAGAGAGAAACCAATATTTACATGTACAGATAATTGAATTGCTATGGTTGTTTTGGCTCAGTGGATTATGCTGCATACTTGTTAAAAGCCCAAGGAACACCAAGGCAACAACTGATCCTGCCCGTCTTTGAAATGTGGTGTCTAGTTTGCAGTAAAGATTTTAAAAGATTTGAATAACACCCTTGCTGTTAAGTGTTACTTTAGCACAACAAACATGCTTGGTCTTGCACTGATATTAGAGCCAAAGGTTATGAGTTCAATTTCCAACGGGCTCAATTGTTGGGAAGTTGCCCTAATATTGATGCAAAGCCTAGGTTTGGAATGTGGTGCTTGGGCTCATGCGAAATTTTAAGGATCTGAATAGCACATGTGAAATTTTAAGGATCTGAATAGCACCATGGCTATCTGAAATAGCTTTTGGCATAAGGACGAACACTTGTACTACAAATTGATATCCAATTGCAGAATGACGTAAAAGAATTGATGCAAATTGTATCTGTTTATTTTTTAGACAATACTAATTCAAACCTCAATCAAGGACTTCTCTGTAACAACAAAAAATCATAATATACTTGGATGGTTTCACGAGCCTTACTCCTGGCATCTCACTACTTTTCTTCTTGTGCTTGTGTTTGATTACTACTCTTCTTTTTATCAATTAGACATCTGCTGCTGTATCTGGATTTGTCAAAAAAAGATGGTTATCCTGCGGCCTTTAAAGCCATTGTTATAAGTTTCTAGCGATTCTCCTACTAATTCACCTCTTCCTGCTCACTCCCCCTCCACCCTACACATTACGTCGCGCTCTTTCTGAAACATGATAGGAATATCAATGTCCCATTGTATTTAGTGGGAGCCGAACATCCACTGCCAGTTCATGATGAGACGATGCATATGATTGTATATATATCTTATCAGATGATACAAAACTTCATCTTCAGAAGAATAACAGAATTCATAACTAGTTTGAAGGTAAACAAATGACAATTTGGAATCGATCAGTTTTCCCCTATCATCTACTACTTATAATTTATCACCAATTCTTGACTCAATTGGTCCTTCATAACATGACATGAGAAAATATGGCTGTTTATCCATCTTTTACTAAGTAAATGCAATGTACTTGCTAATTCAAGTAGCTTTGCCATAAACTTAATCGAAATAGGGTGAAGCAAATCAAGTAAATCACGTTAGTAATCTATTAAGCTGTTACAATAGGGATGATGTGGTGTTTACGTCTAATGTTTGAGTTATTGAGTTGATAGCTACCCATTTATCTGGATCTGCTGGATTATTAACTTTTCTTTTTTTGCGATGATTATGTCACAGACACTTACAGCATTGTCATGAAGATTTCTTGTTGCCAAAACATAAGTCTTAGTTATGCCTTGCTTAGGTTCTTTGAAGTTTTTGAGATTTTTCACTTTCAGCCTCCGCCTGCAGACTCTGAGAAAAATAGGCATGCTGTGGATGTCATCAATTGGCTGTTGACTCAATGTAGCTGGATGAACATGCATATTGTTCAACCACATGGAAGCGTCTTTGAGATCAGGACTGATGATGGTTATGGTGCACGGTGGTCTGGTGATGGAACTAAGGTAATGTTTTGTTTGCCAAAGTCTTTAACTTTGTTCCTTCAAGTATTATGCATTCAAAGGTTAAGCATAAATGTTTGGCAAAGATAGACTTAGATATTCACATCTGAAGCAAATCGAATGTTGTGGTCTGCAGTTTATAGGATTTCTCGAGCCATACATGGTGGATGGGCACTCGAGCGGCTGGAAACATTAGTTCACTTTACTGTATTTGGAAGGAATTGAAGTCTTAGAATTGGAATTAGAACCTAACCACAAAGGTTTTATGACACCCTCAAAGTTTCAAAGGCTTACACCAAAGAAACATCGTCCCCTTCCCATTTTACCACCCCCTATCGGCCATGTTCGAATCGTTAAGCTCCTTAAGCAGCGGTTGGAACTATGAGCTCTTATTGTTGTTCGTATGTTGAAGACTCTGTATTTAGTGAAACTGCAGAACGTGGAGCATCTCCTCGAGTCACTATTTGTATACTTTATGTTGGCTGCCTGCTTTAACCTTTGCTGCGTGTTAATGTGGGTATATAAATTAGTTTATAGGGTAAATTACATAAATATCCCCTTCGGGCACCCTATTATGTGAGAAATTACATTGACTTTTATCAAGACAAATACTCTAACTGCGTTGATGAGGACATTTTTTTATAATTTCTTATTATTTATATGTGAAAATGATGAAGATAGATACAAAATGAGTTTTTTGGCTGAAAAGTTGATAGTTTTTCCTCAAAAAAGTGAAGATAGCTACAAAATGGATTTAACTCCACAAATGGGTAAACACAGCCTTTTCCGTTTAGAATTTAACGATTGCAATGAAAAGGGACATAATTTGGATCATTCCGATACCATCATATAGTAAATTATGTTTGGCAACAAGATGGAAATGTAAAATAATATATTAGAGCGAAAACAGGGCTAAGAGTGGGTGCGGGAGCGAGAGAAACGAAACGTAAATTTTTTAAGAGTGAGAGCATCTTAGAGCGTTTATTGAAAATAAATAAAAATACATATTAATGTATAATTCTCAATTTCTATAAATTAAGAACGTAGTTTAAAACATTTATCCTGAGTTTTAACAATTAGCCCAAACCCATTTATCCTAATTGTAGAAGCTGGCCCAAGAAGTAAAATTTAATGGCCAATTGGGCCCATTTATTATATATAATGAAAGTAGGCCAAGAAACCCAAGTAGCTTATCTTATCAGAAAAAACAAAATGGAAACAACTTTCCTTCCGTTCATTTTATTTTTTTTGTAGAGAATAGGGAAAAAAATTGAAAGAGAGGTAGAAGGATGATTTTTGAGAGCGTGATTGGATATGAGATAAAAATATAAAGATAACAGTTGATGCGATGTTTTTTTTTTTTTTTTAAGTGTGATTGGATGTGAGAATTTTTATGAATTTTTTTTAGAATGTTGATCGTAAGTGGGAACTTTTTGTAGGAATTTTTGTTTTATGTGAAATTATTCCAAGAGAATTTATTAAAATGAAGGCTTTATTTTTGTTCTAGTATGAAATTAGTATAACTTGGCATATTACTATATGCACAAATATGATTTATTTAATACTACCGTGTATTGGAATATGTATGTGAATATCTATATTATTATTTATATATTTGTTATGAAAATTTTGAACAATTACAACATTTTCCACAATATATAAAAAGTATGGTGCATTCTATATATTTATTTCCCTATATATATATCCAATGTATCTTGAAATACATGTAACGGTGTAATTTAAACAAATTAATATGATATCAAAAAATTTCTTCAAGGAGACCTTTTAACTAATATTCATGTTATTACATGAATATTGTATTCGAAAGTAAAATTCGTTGAAAAATATAAAATTAATTTAAATATTTTTGGAGCGTGTACCAATAGTAGATATTTTATTTATAAAATCATGCAGCTTGTATGTATATGTCGTGGATATACATTCATATTCAATTGTCTGAATGTAACACAAGTACAAACATTGCAAATGAACATCATGATATCAGATAAATTTAATAGAAAATGAAATTGACCGGAAAGGTATCAGAACAGACCCTTCATAACAACCACCAAACCCGTTGAATACTCTAGCAATCTCAATACTTATAAAAATGACGTGTACATAAATTCAATATTACTGCTGTTACAAGTTCGCAAGAACAAGCAGACCAATTTACACAACTAAATCTCCACAAAATCATAGTATAGGAACATCTACAATAAACTCGCTACCACATTATGAGGGATGCTATTAAAATAAGGAGTCACGAAAAGATTAATAACCAATAGTCTACAAACATTAGTATGTATTCTTGGAATGTGTAGAAAGAATCAGCTGACAGGCTTAAACTCACCAAGAGAAATTTAAGTG
This sequence comes from Paulownia fortunei, assembly GCA_019321725.1. Classification (NCBI taxonomy): domain Eukaryota; kingdom Viridiplantae; phylum Streptophyta; class Magnoliopsida; order Lamiales; family Paulowniaceae; genus Paulownia; species Paulownia fortunei. The sequence goes on from CM033123.1 coordinate 13,265,580, forward strand.
ACAATATTATATGAATAACTCAGGATTTAGTTTGCAGGAAAAACATTAAAAACATCTGTTCCAATTAAATCTACGTCTATTACATAAAATGTTTTAAATGAAATAGTCATAACTTAAATCCTAAAATAGTCATGGTAAACTCTCAATGTAACCATGTCTCAAATCAGGGACCATAGCAAGGAACATCCTACGACAGGTAGGATCTTCTAGCTTAATGGACGCAGTGTAAAAGAGTGGCAATAGCAAGTCAAGAATCTCCCTAAGTTTCTCAATACATAGCTCTATAGTCGTGACAGCATATGGATCACTGTATGCGGGTGTAGCATATGTTCCTTTTGTGAAGGAATAAAGTGGGGAGACGATGCCGAGATTAGGATAGGTCTTCATATGGGAGGACAAAGAAAATAAAGGACCAGACACAGTATCACGTGCTAACGATTGTTGACTACCCGAACTCTCATTCCCTAATCCATAAATACAATTGCTACACAACCCCACACACTCACCCTCACCATCCTTAGGAATTACATCTGGTATGGACAGTTGTGTGGATGACCTCGTCATCCAACTCGTCACGACAGTAGATAAGTATATCTTATTAATTCTATATAGTGCAGAAATGGTCTCCTTGGTAACGAAACGTCTTGTGGATTTGCTTATATTAAAGAAAGTACTATTACAAGACAGTGCTTGGAGAGCAAGGAAATGAATTATATTGCAAAAGAGTTAAAGATGATAAAATATATAAGACAACGCACCGCTAGCCAACGTGCCCAACACTCATCCGACCTGGTGACCAAGCTATTATGGTAGTCCCACCCGAATTCAGCATCTGAATTAATCAACTTATGGTATCTATACCATGTGTCTTTCAAACTATCCAATTTCTCCTGTAGTTGATTGGTAGTATAATTATACCCCAGACAAGCCTCACTCATCTTCAACAGAAGGTCATCCCATTATGTAGGTGTTAATTATTTTCCGATGATGTTACCTTTCACGACCTCCTCATACATCAAAATGACCAATGTTGTTGCATTAGCTTGGGGCCAATGTGCATCATCAACTTGGCTTGAAACTGAATTGTTGGAGCTTCCATCCATCTATAATACCAGTCAGTTACTTATAAAATATTTTATCCAGAAATGCTACTAATTAATATGGGATATATTCTATTTATATATGTGCCATCACTTATACATTTTTTGAAATTTAAAATGGATGTATCCTATAGAACAACTTCGTACAAGTCAACTCTTACTACATTTGTCCAAAAAATAGACATATTTCATATGTATTCACTACTGACCTTATTCTAGTCACACACAGTTCAGAAAGGGGTGCTCATGGGTAACATCAACATATATTACACAATTCGAAACTCCAAATGCTTGTTTGGTACACTTAAACGATTCACAAGTAAAGTGCATATATAACTCAACTAAAATATATAATCAAAAGATTTCTACAAGCATAACACATGTGGGACAAAATATAAAGACTTGAATAGCCTATGACAAAAACATTTATTTTAATAATACATACTTATATTGAAGGGAAATGTCATCACCCAACATTTTGACCATAGTTCTCCACCATTTTTAGAACAACCCAGATTAAGGTAACAACGATACAAAGGATAAAGCCAATCTGTCATGAGTTAGACAGAGCATATGCAAATTCGGTTCAATAAAAAATAGCCAAGTATCAAACTCACGTTGATTGATTTGGGGACTTCAATCCCCAAGTTTGAACCACAATCAGATATGAATGATAGCTACCAAAATCAAAGAAAACCTACCTCATATACCAAATTTGGTTCATATTTCTACGGATTTTTTCTTAATAGCAAACAACTTCACTCCATATTGCTAGCCATTTGCAATCATCAAAATAAAAAATGTTAACTTATGTGTACAACTAATTATTTACTCTACGGATAGTCGTTGTTATTTATTCAATGAAATTCCTTCTTTTTCATCGTACTTATTTTAACTTGGTGATCTATTTTAGATGCCTAGAAATATACCAAAGGATCCTAAACTGAGGTTTGAAAATATGAGGTGGCCTATAAGAAACTCTTCATTGTATTTATATATGAGGAGTTTCTTCATGGTTAGTGACTATCCACGACCTTCATCGCCCATGTTTCGGGTGATATTTGTACAAGGCTTAATAGGGCATTCCCAAAGTACACATATAACATTGATCAATGCAAGACTAAGCATAATAGAATTTGGCTGTGACCATGGCTACCTTCAATCTTTTAAAGGTTGCGGTGGCGTCCTTGGTCTATTTGAATCATTCATCCTTGAGTAGCTCTATTAAGGTTTTTATAATAGCGCCATAATTTGTATTAAACTTCTTGTAGTTGACGGAAAGTCTAAGAAATTCCCTTAGTGATTCGACAAATATTGGCACAAGCCATGTAAGTATACTATCAATCTTCTGCAGATTAGTTTTAATAACCAAGTGTGAAATGATAGGACCAAGATACTCAACTTCATTCTCCCCAAAACTATATTTAGTCTGCTTGGCATATAACTAATTCTCTGTCTATAAGTTCAATAGATTAGCGAGATGTTGTAAATGATCCTCCCAAGTAGTTCTATAAATAAGAATGCTACCAAAGAATATAAGAAAAACTTTCTTTAGTAGGGTCCAAATATATGATTCATGAGTGACTGGAAAGTGATGCTGCATTTCATAAGCCAAATAGCATAACAAGAAATTCAAGAGGACCATGGCGTGTTACAAAGATGGTTTTGAAGTGATGAAAGTCGTATCCATGTTTTGTTTGAAGCTCCTTCACTCTTTAAGGCACTAGTTGTGCTAGTTTAAAAAGATTTAATGGATATGATATAGGACTAAGGAGAAAATATAAAATAAATAATAGTATGAATGAGGGACATTTCATGCTAATTTACTTAAGGGTTGTTTAAAAGAATTTTTTTAGCTAATTTATGGGCTATATATTTTAGGGTCACCATCAAAGTACTATATCCTCTCCACCTTTCCATCATGGTATAATGACAAATAATTATGAATGTTCACATAGGCATAAACTCTCTCTCTCTCTCTTTTCAAATTATGAGTTACTTTAATTCAATGCAGGATTTTGATATAGTCATCAGTATTTTAATTGATAGTATTTTTGAAAATAATTTTTTATTTTAAAAAATAAAACCTTATTTAAAAAAAAAATAAGAGTTATAAATTCAGGATATATGGAGTCTATAACATCAAAATCTATATATAAATGATTATATCTAGAAAGAGACAAATCAAATACTCCTTAGTCTCCCCATTCATATATGTTAGTGAGTCAACTTAACTATTTACTTTGAATAATATAATGAACAATTTAATTCATCTTTTGAAGTATAGTAAATGGTATTGAATAACATAATCAATATTAATTACCACTTGAAGTTTTTATGATAATAGAATAACAAATATTAAACAGTTTGACTTTTTATTGTAATAAAAGTAAAGTGTGTATATTTTGCTGAAAGTTCAAGATGTTGTGCTGTTAGAATGTCTCAATATGCATTGGTAGGGTATTAAAGTCATTTTATTCTTTTTGGAGGTGCATGAAGCATTAGGGCACACATAACTCAGGAGCAAATAGGCAAACACAATTAATTATAAAAATTTGAGAAAAAGCAAAGTTTGTCCTTTTGTGTTGGCCTATGTAGAGATTATTAGTCTAATAAATTGACAAGATTTGGTTTAGTGCAATAAGTTTTCAAATTTGGCACATTTGGTCCGAATTTTATCGAAAAATTCTAATTTTGTCGAGAATTGTTGATATGCAAATAAAAAATAGTGCCTTCTTTTATTCGAAATGCCTCGTGATCATCATCCAATTATGTGCTCCAATATAATTACCAAGAGTAAGTGCTATAGCCTGTTTCCAATACTCAGCGACTTGACCAAACCAAGCTTGCGCCCTTTACTAGAAAGTAAATGGGCTTTCAAGCTTACCTCGGCTGACATGGAACTAAATTTGAGGATTTCTGATAATTGGAGGCAAAATAGGTGACACGGAGATGAGATGGCTTATGTTGGTGAAGAAAAAAACAAAAATCATGCAAAAGTCATCAAGATTAAAATGGGAGGAAACTCAGAAATAAACATAAGGCTATTCTTTAGCCAAGTGCTTAGGTTGTTACTTCACCTAAATTAATCGCCCCCAATCCTAAAATGAACCTAGATAAACCCTACTAATTTTAGTAGTTATTTCGTCGATTCCATCCAAAAATTATTGAATAAGCCTTAAAATTTGTTGAAGAACCCAAAAACTAAGGTAGCAGTGCTACTATTCTATTCAATAATGAAGATTAGAAAGCCAGAAAACTTTGATTTGCCCATACCAAAATATGCTAAGTTTTTCTAAATATTTTAGTTGTTTTTTTTTTCATATCTTGTTGTGTGTAGGGTTTATTGTAGACATTTTAGGTTTTTATATTTTTGAATATATGTTTTTTAGGTTTTTGAAAGATTTTGTTATGTTTTTTCTATTTTGAATAAGACCCGCGTGTGGTCATATATTTTTTTAATGATTTAGTAGGGTTTTGGATTTGGAAAGTTAATGGCGGTCCTCTAAAAAAGACATTTTGCAGGTTTTCTATGAAGTGGGGAATCACCATTGTGGTTCTCTGTCTTGGGTAAAAAATAATAATATTTTTTTATGATTTTTTAATTTTTATGTTATTTTAAATGTGGGCCTCAATGTTGTCCCCTATTTATTTATGCTATTTAGATTATTTGTATTTGCTGCTAAGAAATGTTTGTCTGTCCTTTGTGTATTTTTTTTTTGTTTAACATATTATCTTTTCTATTCTATTATATATCCAAAAAGTAGATTGTTGGCAATATGTCTTTACTTTGGGGGTAAGATTCATTTTAACACTCTATCTGCTTATGTTATAAGTTTGATTACTTTGAGTTTGACATTTTAGTATTAGAAGCATTTAAAAAAAATTCTGAAAATGAAGGTGTAAAGGACCCTATCAAGTTTTACACCAAAGTTGAAAATGGTTTTATGTTGATTAAGAATAACAGTGAATTGCCTAGGATTTATGAAGAAAAACTTAAGAGTACTAGACAAGTCAACATATACATTGAGGAATTAAGTAATTTTTTGTGTAGTCAATCCGACTTTTCTAATAAACCACAAGATGAGGATGGGGATGGGGAAGAAGAGAGTGAAGAAGATGGGGATACAGAAGAAGAGAGTCAGGGGAATGGGGAAAGTGAGAGTGGGGTGAATAGGGAAGAAGTGAGTAGGGAGAATGAAGAATAAGGGATTAGTGGGGCCAAAGTAGTACATGATGAAAGTGAGGATTTGAATTATAGTAATTATGAATTAGAATCTTAATCCAATGATGATCAATTATATCATGAGAATATAGATGATGAAGCTGAATGGTTAAAAAAAGATGATGAGAATGATGGGCAACATGAAGGGCATGATGGTGAATCTGGAGAAGAGGATGTCATGAAGAGTGATGATCAATTGAATAGTACTAAGGGTTCAGATGATGAGAAAGATGGGAATAGCTTTTGTGTTTTTAATCCAGTTGAGTTGTATAATCCATCTTTCAGCAGTAACATCTTGGATGCAAGGGATAAGCTAATTGTGTCAATATGTGAGTGGATGATGGAATATTTAATGCAAAGGATGTAGAAAAATAGGGATAGAACCTAATAGAAATGGAAATGAGCAATTTGTCCTAAATCAAGAAGTTGATTGACAAGAATAGTGAGAAAGTGGGAGATTGTATCCCCATCAAAACAGATGACTACCATTACAAATATCTTGCTTTGATGGGACCAAATACAGTGTAGACTTGAAGTAAGGGATATGTGGATGTAGGAAATGAGATTTAAGTAGATTCCCATGCAAGCATGCTTTGAGTGCCATTTAGACCCAGGGGTTAGACTACTATGATTACACTCACAAATGTTATAGAGTAGACACATACAAGCAGGTGTATGCCCCTGTTATTATGCTTATAAATGGCATAAATGAGTGGAAGACATCAAACTTCATTCTTTCCCTACCCCTAAACTTTGGAAAGGTTGTTGGAAGGCTAACAAAGGCAAGAAGAAAGGAACCAAATAAGCCTGAAAAAAAAAAAAAGAGAAAAAGATCAAGAGGGAAGCCAATGTGATAAAAAATGCACACCAGTTGAAAAGGCAACAGAAGACACTTAAATGCAATAATTGTAGTGTTGAGAGACACAACTAAATGGCTTGCCCTTTGAGAAATGCCCAAGAAAATGCAACACAACAAGAGTCATTAAGTCAAGTGACTAGTGAGGGATTAAGGCAAAGGCCTTCTAAAATACATGTATCATTTGTTTATTTATGTATTATTTAGCTACTATATTTTATTTTAATATTTTAATTCATATGTAACTTGTTTTAGGTGAGAAGAAAACTTTCACAAGTTGAATATGTATCTATAGATCAACCTGACACTTCAAAAGAAAGTGTGAGCTTTGTTTTATCCTAAGTTCACTTCAATTTATTTATTTTTAATTTGTAAGTTTCTTTTGTGGAATATGGGAAGGTGATATATAAGAAACCTTGTTCCATAAAAGAAACTTTCATTTAAACTACCTATCCAAAATTCAAAAAAGAAACTAAGATATTCTTAAAGGAAAACTAGTTTAAGTTAAAAAAAAATTCAATTGATTTTTTTTTTCAATTGACAAAAAAGTTGGATTTCATATGGATTTGTTTAAATGATGAACATAACAAAGATAACCAAGAAGTTAGTCATGACGAAGATGTATTCAATCCAACCCCAAAGAACATTCAACCAACTGAAGCAGTTCGAGCTTCAATTCCTACACCTTCTATGCATCAGCAGCTCCAACAAAGTCAAGTGCATATTCCTAGAGTGAAAATCAGGGCACTTGTTTCACTCATTGAAGGACAGTTTATCCTAGTGTTGAAAATTTCATCACACAACCATGTACAAGTTCAAAATCAATTATAAATGAATGAGGAAAAAAGTATGTGACCATACAAGACCTGACTTATACTTTCTCTCGAATGAAGGCTACAGCCACAAAGAAATAAAGGAAAGAAACCTAAAAAATAAAGTGGATGATTTTTCAATGATTTTTGTGGTTTTTAAATAAAGTGGGTGGTTAGACTTTTGATGTTTAAGTGGTTGATTTTGTATTAGGTGTCTTATAGAATTGTGCAGTGAGATTGAAGTGGATGGTTGTTAAATTAGTTGTTTTTGAATTGGTTGGACATTGTTAGAGTTTTAATACTTTTGTTACACTTTTGATTCTTTGGTTAGCATACTATAATGAAAATACTTTTGCAAGTTCAATAAAATTATCAAGCAGGTTTTGGCATGTACCTTTTGTATAATGTACCTTTCATTTTATAGGTTCCATTTGCAATCAATGAGTTCAATGAGTTTCATTATTTGCAATTAGTTTAATGAGTCTCATTTGCAATATTGTTCAATTAATTCATTTGCAATCAAAGTGTCAATATGCAATCAAACATGCAAGTAAAATTATTTTACATTAAATAACAGTATCTTATAAGCACTATGTTTTATAAAATTAATGTTGCATTACTTCCGAGGAAAAAAAGCAAAATACATAGGGTTGAGAAATTTTTCTATCAATCCAAACTTAAAAAACAGCAATATGGGATACTGCTTCCTAAACCTTCCTAGAATTCTCTAATACATAAATACACTTACAACTGAAGCCACTTAAGCATACATTTGTCAACTACCTAGCCAACCAAATAACCAAGAAAATCAACCATGACACGACTAGAAGGAATTTTAGCTTTTTATTCTTCATTGCCATTTTTTGAATTTCATCCTCCAGTCCAATTATCTTGTGCCTTAATTCAAAAATGATGGTCATAACCCTAGAACACATAGATGGATTCTCCTAAGAAAAAAGTCACAGCCATCTCTCTACAAAAATAAAAAAATCTGAACAAGGATGCAGACATATAACTGACAATTTCAATTATCAAATGGAAGAAAATTCACCTTTCAATCTTAGCAACCATGGAATCTTCAACATAGGTTATCATTTGTCCAAGAAGTATGTAATTGAGCCCGTTTTTCATAGTCACATTACATCATTCCAGCTTCAAAAACAGTAGACATCTTCTTTCTCTTTTAGAGTTTGTGATCTTTCTTCGTCTTCTTAATCTAGAGGGTTCTTGTTCTTTCTGGAGTTGGGAGTGTTTGGGAGTTGGGGCAAACGATTTTTGGTGGATTGGTGGGATTAGAGGGAAATATGATAAAATTTTTCCTCTTATTTTAGTATATGTGATTTTTGCATGATTTTTTTTTTCACCAACATAAGCCACCCATCTAGACCTGACCACAGTTCAGAAACCGTCGGTTTCACAGTTCAAGAAAATCCTAACTCTTAACCTTAACCATCAAGGTCGGTTACGGTCCAGGTTTTGGAACCATCGGTTCCAGTTCCCGTTACGGTTCTAGTTAACCGCCGATTCTGATTCCAGTTCCAATCCTTATATTTTATTTTATCTTTTAAATTTTTTGAACTTAAATTTGCAAAAAATATTGTTACTTTTTTAACTTAATGAAAAAAAATAACTTAAATTTGAAAAAAAAAATAGCTAAAATTTAAACATATGATCCAAAATAAAACTGGCTAAATTAATTTCTGAAATTTTTAAAAAATAATTTTTCCATTTACACTGCATTGATAAAGCACAATTTACTAAATTTTAATTTTTGAACTTAATGTTATCATATAAAATCGATGCAACATTACAATAATTTAATAATATTAAATGAGAAGTTGGGGAATAAACACTAGATATTGTATGTAGAATATTTAAATATAGAACTTGATTTGTAACTTACTGAAACTAATTAGTTAAATTTAAAAATGGACACAACACCAATTATATTGATTTTTAAAAATAGGACAAGTAATTTGAGGGGAAAAAAATGAAAAAATAAATCATGAAACTTATTCAAAATTATAAACATATGGTCCATTAACTTAGTTGGTTAGAGTGTTCTGTTAATAAATTGGAGGTCATAGGTTCAAAATCTACGTAAGACACTTTTACACTATTTTGGTTAAAAATTAAAAATTAAAAAACCACCGGGCCATTTTGGTTAAAAAATAAAAATTAAAAAATTGACGGGTTGGGCCAGACGGTTCTAGGCCTGGCGATTCACAGGTTAGATGAACCGTAACCGGCCCGTGAACTCACGAGTCGGTTCACGGTTTCAACCCGTGAACCGTGGTCAACGGGTTGAAACCCGTTGACCATGGTGCGGTTCGGACCCGACCCGTGGTCAAGTCTAACCTCATCTCCACGTCACCTATTTTACCTCCAATTATCAAAAATCCCAAAATTATATTACATGTTAGCAGAAACTAGCAATAGATTTGGCCATGTCAGCAATTCCCGATAAAATTAAATTTTTTCGGTAAAATTCAGACCAAATGTTCTAAATTGGAAAACTTAATACATTAAAATCAAATCTTACCAATTGAATGGACTAAATCTCTACATTTTTCAATAATAAATAAACACACATACATTAGGTGAGACTCAAATTTGAGTCGTCTTGTCGAGAATTTCTGTTTTTTCAGATTGTGTTTCAATTTGTTCATTATTAAAAACTTTTCAAAAATATAATAGAAAAATATTAAATTAAAGCAACATGCCAAAAAATCATAAACAAAGAAAAAATATTTGATTGTTTATGAAATTTGAGCATATTCATTATGTCTTTTAATTCTTTTTCAGTCAACCATATTAATTATATTTTCAGTAAGATGGTGGCAATATACAATGCCAATATGTAAGATAGCTTTCATTGCAATTAACCAACAGAAATAGAGTATTAGTGGATTACATAATACAACTAAAATTTCATAGCACTACTCAACAACATTACCAAATCATTTTATAATAGTTTGTGACACAAAGAACATATATCCAAAACCATAAATAAAATACAAGAATTCTGCCGAAAAAGTAAGAAAAGAAAAATATTTTGCCAAAAAAAAATAATAAGGAAAAGAGTGAGTTTCATAGAATTTTTATGTTTTTTAAAACCATGCACCCTTTTCCTTAAATTGAAAATGAAAAGTTTTTGTGTTTTCTACGTAAGAGTAAATATTATAAGCAATTCAAAAATATAGCAAGAGATTTCGATACGACAATATAATTGATTAACACTGAGAATAAATCAAGAAGATAACTTTATTGAATTTAAACTAAAAACTAAGTACTGGAAATGTTGGAAGATAATTTATTAATTTAATTGCATCTATGCTACATGTCATCAATTTCATTAAGTGATAACATAGTTTGAAACATATAGTAGTTATTTGACATGTAATCAATTTGGAAGTTCTTAATCAGAAAAAGAATATTTTCTAATGAATAATTAATTTAAGTGCGTAAGAGAAGTTTCCCTCATTTTGTACTTGATTTCTTTCTCAAGTTAAAATAAGTATTCAACTTGGTACAAACTAATTATATGAATTTGAGTTGAATTCAGGTATTGTTAATTGATAATTAATTATTGATGATTGATATTTAGGAGTTGTAACTTATTTATGCAAATGTAAGGTAGTTTGTGGTGAGCGTCTTCCACTTTTGATTTAGATCATCACAGGACTTGTGATATCTGATCTAAAATCAGAGGTGCGAATCATACCCCTCTCTTCTTTCCTCATATTTCAAGGTTCAAAATTAAAAAAAAAATCGAAAATAATCTAAACCAAACAAGGATACTTCAAATATTAACAACCAAGAATCATGGAAATTGCAGTAGAAAATTTGGATCATCATGTCAAAATTACAAGTATTTAACTTGTTACAAACTAATCATATGAACTTTGAGTCGAATTTTGACAAGTATTCAACTTGTTACAAACTAATTATATGAAATTAATTGTTAATTGGTAATTGATTTTTTATGATTGATATTCCTGAGTTGTAACCTATTCATGCACCAAAAAAAAAAAAACACGAAAAAGGTTATACTAAATCAAAACTATTAGTGACTTGATGACAAAAAAATATCATTAGGTGAATATTCTTGGAAAAGTTCCTTTCATTCTATCATGTGGCCACTATTGTTTCATTACTAGGGAGCGACTCCACCTACATAATTGAAAATATGCATTTACTTAATACTATATATCAATTTAACATTTCTCACTTCATCTAATTTGATTAAGTAATCATCTTAATAAATTCACTTGGATGAATTTAATAAATCCGTAAATTTAAAATTAGGGAACGTGAAAAAAAAAAAAGAGCGAAGAATTAACTAGTAATATATAGCATTTTTCTTATTTATGGTAAAGTGATTTTGGGTTTCAGCAGTTCTCTCATCAGGGCTCTGTTTCTTTTATGCAGCAGTCCAAGAATTCCTTGAGATGTTGCTGATGGCTCAAGATTTTCTTCCAAGAACCATGCCCTGTTTATGGGTATTACTCGAGTCTCGCTGAAACTCCTGCAGTTCAGACAACAATGCTAATTACTAGGTGAATATATGAACAAGGAAGGAGCTAGAATTCTTAGTTTTCAGGGGTGAAATAGATATTTTAATTCAAATGGAAAGACAATTCGAAATATAAACGGGGTAAAATTTTGAATGTCCAGCTATTGTTTTCAAAATCAGACTGGATCGATTTATTCATTAGATCAGTCGGACCGACTGTTGAATCCATCTAATTGAGTAAACCGCCAACCAACAGCAAGACGAGTCAACTTATGAAAACACTTGTCCCTGCTGGCTCTGGCTCTGGCTCTGTATCTGAGCATATAGACTCAGATGAAACCTCTTAATGGTTCTACTTTATCATCTAATCAAGCATGTGTATACGACATGGCCATGAAATATGAAATGAGGAAACAAAAGCTTATATTACCATGTGTTTGAGAGCCATGTCTAATGAGCTCTTTGACATCAATCTTCCAAAGCCAGAGCTCTCATTCATGGAACCATTCAACTTAATCTTAGCTTGTCTCTCTTCAGCACTGGAGACCCTGGAACTCTCATTCATGGATCCATTTAGCTTTAGTTTTGCTTGTCTATCTTCAGCGCTGGAAATTCGTGCATTCATGAACCTGTCCACCATCCGACTGCCCAAAACCTGTGCTCGATTTCCAGCTTGTTGTGCTTTACTAGCAGCGCTAGTTTGATTGGCTGCATTTCCCTCTGTGTCCACTTTACGACCCCTGGTCACACTTGGAGAGCATGATTGTCTTCTGATCTTAGAATTCATGTCCTGTTTTTGTGGGATCAAAAGATTTTGATTCGTTGGCCTTCCACGAGTTGCTGATGCTGGCCTGTTTGTCGTTCTTAGGTTAGGCGGCTTCTCATCTGAAAATCCAGGGATTGTTGGCCTTACGAAAGGTGATACTCCTCTGCTTTTGGGCTTGGCACTTGAATTTTGTTCCATCCCCATGCTTTTTGAAAGGTTTGAAGCTGGAAAATTAGGCTGGCTTTCTTTGTGGATGATGGACTTAACTACTGGTGTGAAAGCTGCAGGTTTCGTTTTTTCAGGAAGGCTAGTGTTTGTCTGGTTCATTTTCTGGTTTATAACTGGTGCACTTTTCATGTTTTTCTTGTCTATTAACGATGATATACTTGGTCTCCCGTTTGGGGTCTTGTGTCGTTGGGGAAGTTTTGGCTTCAGATTTGGAGATGGTGGTCTGTTGGTACCTGTTTTTGTACCTTCTGGATTGCCTGCAAACTGATCATGTACTATACTTTCTTTAGATGTTCGTACATGTTTTTCCTATCTGATGATTGATGGACTTAATCAAAAGCCCAAAATAGGTATTTAGGTTTGAAATTCTTAATCCCATTTCAGGATCATACAAAGCAATTTTGATAAGATCACTATGTTTCCCAAGCAACAAATCAAGTTTTTTGAAGACATACCCTTGAAAGAGGCTGGATGATTGGTATCTCCCTCTGGATGACTAGTTCTTGGCCATTTGTTTCCATCTCAAGGGATGGAAAGAGAGGCGTAGCAGGCGGTGTTTTCAGCCTTCAAGAAAGTGAAAAAATAAAACTAGTTAACTAAACATTCACCTATTGCATATCAGAAACTGTTTAAAAACCACTATTTCATTACCAGTTGTAGTCATTTTTTCCACTCTCAGCAAGAAATTCAAGCCCTGTCCCTTTTCTTCCTCCTGACTCCATTCTGTAGAGCCCATAGTTTCCTGTACTTCACCAACTTGATCATAACGTGTGTGACGATAGTTAACACACAGACACACACACACACACACACGTGTGTGTTCTTTCCAAGAAAAGGTACATATCTTAGTTAAGTCAAATTGAGATGAGCTAGGTAAGGACTCACCGTTTGCTTCAAACTCATCAGAAACAGGCTGAAGAAGGCTAGCAACTTGATCTTTTTCGCGTTTTTGAAGATCCCGGAAGAAGGAGAGCTCTTCATCTCTGTCCCTTAAGCAATTGGAAATCCTCCTAGGCGCGTGAAAACCTTCACCTACTTCTCTTCTGTTCATCATCACTAATTTCACTACGATCTCACTCTCGTTTGTTTTCTTTCTCGTACACTTATAAGATGTCGGAGCAAACTATGCTTGGTGGTCGTCCTTGTTGGGCAAGTGAGTGCTATAAATTGATGATCCATATAGAGGAATAGTGACATAAAAGTATGTGTTAACAAATAATCAAACAAACCTTGGCATAGCCGCGCCGGCTGAATCAGTTTTAGCAAACAAATAAAGGGAATATTTGGATTAGGTAGATACGAGACAAAGTTCAGATTCTTGTATGAGTACATTTGGCACCTTTGTGGGCATTGCACGAAGGCCATCAAACACTTGAATAATATGTCAACCATAGGCTTAATGTCTTGGCTTATGGATTTTTAAACCAGTATATTATAATGTCGAGCCTAATCGTATTTAATAATTATGATTTTTTTTGTTTTCGTGAAACGATTAAATACAATAAACAAATCATCTATCTAGGGTTAACATAATTCGGTAAATCGGTCAAACCGAATTGAAAATGAAATTATTATTTTTATATATTTATATATATATATATTTATATTTTTTTTATTTTAAAAATTATATTTTTATATTTGTTATTTATTTTTATACTATTTTTTATGTTTTTTTCATCCAAACTAAAAATAAAAAAAAATATATTTATAATTCTATTATGTAGTTTTTATTTATTTTTTAATTTTTTTAAGAATTCGTTTAATCGAAATCCCAAACGAAAAATAAAAAAAAATAATTGTAATTAAACCGAATTAATTAATTCAGTTTGATTTTTTATTTATAATTTTGACGAACCGAAATTTCAATAATTTCGATTCAATTCGGTTCAACCAAAGTGCACTCTCTATTATCAATAACAAATTGAGCCATGGCCTTATTATTACTATGTTATAATGATGGTGACGAGACCATGATCACTTATGCGAATCATCAATTAACAAAAACTATCTAACTAAAATACAAAATAATATATATACATACATATAAATATATATATATATATATATATAGAGAGAGAGAGAGAGAGTTATAAATGAAGTTAATAGATGGTGGATTTTGTCGTCATATCACAATTCATTCAATTTAAAAAAATTTAGCATACAAGATCTAAATAACATATTTGGCATCATATCAATGTTCGTCATTGTAAAAGTAAGTTTCTCATGAATATCGGATAGAATTGTTTTATAATACTTTACTATAAACAAGAAATGAAAATTTTGAGTTTTATGTACATTTAATTAAACTGTTGTATGTATATCAACTCTTTTGTTTCTGGTAAAAATCTATCATCCGTTGCTCTGATTTTAATATCTTGAATCTATGTTTGGACGTTTCATTTTAATGAGGAAAAGAAAAAAAATTAAAAAATAAAAACTCAAATTTATAACATTTAGGTTAAGAAAAAACTATTTTAAAATATTATTCTGCAAGACATTGGTGAAGTAAACTAATAGGATTTCCAAGCAAAGGCCCTCTAACTAATAATTACTAAATTTCTAAATGTAGGAAAATATATTATGTAGATGAGAAACAAAATGAGTGGATACCTTATTATTTTTATGGATCATGATCGATGAGTTTGACAAAATTTAAAATTCATTTGGCTAAAGTTTTTTCAGGACTCAGAATCCGACTCGTTCTGAATATGACGATTAAACTTGTTTCATTATTTTAAAATATCACATAAATATATATATATATAACGTTTAAGAAATAAAAAATTAAATGGGGAAGGTTTGAAAACAAAAATCGAAGACCTATCCCGATTCATTTGTTATAATAAAAAGTCACCCCAAGAAAAATAAATTCGGAAGAAATTTGAATTTAAACCCACTCCCTTGTTATATTTTCGTTACCACTTATCTTCATTTGCTTTCTTCTTTCAAATTAGTTTTTCGAGGATGGTTACCCAATACTATTCAACCTCAAAATAATAATTATTTTTGCTATATTATGAAATTAATTTTTTAATTTTTTTAATTAATTTATCATAACGAATCTTTAAGAAATTTGATATTATTCAACTTACCAATCTCAATATTTGTAATGTTATTTGGCATTGTTCAGTTAATTTTTAAAAAGTTGACTCAATTGTTATAATTCTTTAAAGAAAAATAATCAAATTAGTGATGAACTGTAACACGTGAGGTATTTTTTTGTGGGCCGGATGAAGTATTGCAGCCTCACAAATGCCCAACAGTCCAAAACCCACACATTTACTCAAGCACTATTGGATTTTTTTGTTTTAATTTAGTACTTAAATTTTGTGTTTCACATATATGTAGGTAGATATCACATGTATTTTTATGGAAATGAGCAAAAAAAATTAAAAATGAAAGTAAGAAATATGCATTTTACGTCTATCTATAATATTGGGATACAAATAAAACATCAATTTGGAAATAAAGTACAAAGTCGGGATGGAGTCAAAAAATAAATACCGAAAGAGCAAAATTTGTATTTTCTTAAAAATTATAAATAAAAAAATTATTTTTTAAGGGGATAAATTATTACATTTTAATAATTTTATGCATAAAATTTATACTAATTTAAAAAAAAAAATTGAGAAGGGAGGGCATCCGTTCCCTAGCTCCATCCTTTCAAAGTGTGATCTAAGGAGTGATTTAAATTATTTTTTTAAAAAAAAATATTTAAAAATTATTATAACACAAATTTCATTATTTGCAAAAATTAACAAATAAGAAAAATAGTACAAATTAAAATTTATTAAATTAAAAGAATAAAATAGTTATAATCTTTATGATTTCTCTTATTCTTCTCTCAATAATAATATCTTTTTTAAATTTGAAATTTTGGAAAAGAAATCGCTGATTTGATCTCATCCAAATTTGATTTCATCATTCAATAACGTTAATTTGAGAATTTGACATCTTAATTTCAAATTAATATTACAACTTCAACAACGTCGATTTAATGAATTTAGTAACCTCTTGATGAAATTGATTCTTTAATCTCCACCAATATGGATTGAATTTTTAATAACGTTAATGCGAGAGTTTAACAATTTAATATCGAATTAAACGTTACTATCGTTACTATTTGAGTAGACTTTTTAATGAATGATTTGACTTTTCGCTTGAGTATCATGTATCTCATTGAATTTAATCGTCTTACATTGAGAGAATTTCTCTTTTAACACCTTTATTTTTTTAATTTTTTTTTCACAACTTGTGTTGTTGTTTAATTTCTTAGAAATAATCTTTATTTATACTTGTAGGACATTAACTTTTGAATTAATTATTTGATGAATCGATATGATTTGATTAATATTTCATGATTTGACTGACTGACTTCACAATAATTTGAATTATCAATTTGTATTGATATTCACTTATATAACTTACAAGATAAGTCCAACAATTAAAATTTGATATTTGGTGATATTTAATTGACAAATAAAATATATATTATACTACTAATTAATTAATTATTTACCTTAAAAATTAAATTTAAATAAATTATCAAAATATAAATAAAAAATATAATATTAATATTTAATATATTATTTGAAACATGCCATCATTTAATTGACATAAATTTTATTTATCTAAAATTATGTTTGACTCATATAAAATCTTCTAATAATAATAAAAAATCATGTTTATTGACATAATATTATACCATGTATATGAACTAATTAATTTTTTCGACACAAAATTAGGTTTTCTCACACTTTGCCGCGTCTTCTCCCGCAACCAAACACAAGCTTTCACGGATGCTGTGTTCCTCTCCTGCATAATTCTCGAAAAAACCAGAGAAAATCAGATAAAAAATGATTCGAACGAGGTTGTTGTGGTTCAGTCTAGGCTTCGCCTCTGCGTCGGGAGCAATTGCCCAATTTGTTTTCAAAGATCTCTGGACCGATCGCAATTCTCTCATTTCTCAGGTGCAGTATTTTCTCAAACAAATTCTTGTATATTTTGTATGGAATTTATCAAACTAGTTTTGATGTATATATATATATATATTTCTCAAAAAAATTTATTGTTATTGTATCTGCAGTTGGAGGAAAAGTTTAATTCGTTGGACACCCGGGTGTCCAATCTGGAATCTGTCATTTCCAACAAACCCACTTCATCTCAGGTATGATTTCTTTCTTTCTTTCTTTCTTATTTTTTTTTTTAACCCCTCTCATTTTGCTTTTATATATATATAATTTATTGTTCTCTTTATTTTCTTTTTCTGCCATGAAGAAACTGGAATTGTATTGCCAAGTTACAAAAGAAAATGATTGGAACCAATGTGTAGGAATAAGTGAAATTCTAATGCATTTGTGTAATAGAAACTAAAATTGTTGTTGCTTTGTCTATATGTCTGCTGGTTCAAAATTTGGTAATAAATGTTGTCTGCTGTCTCATTAGAAAAGGACTGTAATTACCTGCATATGAAAATGGGGATCCTGGAAAAAGGGTAGCTCATAGTTTGTAAGTCCAGCAAATTCTTGAATGTTCTCTGATCCTCCTTATTGAAGAAGTGATTGAGTCCTACCGAAAAGAGTGAAAGGCATGGGAAGAGGGAGAGTTCTGTTTTCTGGTGTAAACTGTAATTATGGTAGGAATAGCTGCAATTTTTTTTGAGTTAAGTCAGTCTTCTGTGTGTGCTTGTAGAAATTAAAAAATACGTTAGCAAAAGAAATGGTTTCTTTAGACAGGTTTCATCTTTCCCTTCTTTGTTTAGTCATAGATCACCGGAACTTCTCAAGTGTCAGCTGTAAGGATGGCCTCCCTAGCAGTAGTTCACACTAACATTTCAAGTAGGGGCTTTACTTTGCAGACGCTTGTCCAGAGGAAAACTCAAATCTGGTTTTTTAATCGTAAAGCATGGTAAGAATTAACAGGAAACATGCCTCAGCTTCTGACCTTCTGAAATCAGCGAGAGGATTGTTGGTTCTCAGAAAGATCAGCAAGAAACTGTGGGTTATCCTTGCATCTCTGATCCTCAAAATTTCTTTTGAAGCCCACATCCAAGAGAATCTGATTGCCGTTCATGCCAAAGACACTGAAACCAGATTATCCCGGTTTCATGGGTTAGCTGGGGGAAATCATCCTTTAGGACCTTTTTCTTATACTATAAGCCTAATTTCATATGACCACATCTAACTGCATAACCTAGTTTTCCATTCAACCTATTCTGACCTAAAGCATTTCTTTCTCATAATATCTCTATAATCATTCACATAGGAGGACCAGATTAGGGGTAACTACTTCCTAACAGTCTAACACCAACCCCCCTTTTCTTAATTGGACTTTCACTGTCTTCCACTACACCAAACATAACTTCATAATCTTTTGTCCTTTCCATAGATAAACTATTTGTAACTTATCAGCCAGCGGGCTTGTAACACGAGGAAAGTTGAGAAAGAGTGCTCTTAGGTGAAATACATTTTTGGAATGATTCAACCTTTTCTAGTAAGCCGACTTGCTTTCCTTAATAGAGTTCCAATTATTGATGGGCTTAAAATGAGATATAATGGCTAATTGAGGTAAGTGGTAAGATGTCTGTCCATGCAATTCTAGAATCGGCCGTAACCATGTATTTTTATTCATGATCGGCCCAAAAATATTTCTTTTCCTGGAAGTTTGTTAAAAGGGAGTATATTTCAAGTCAAATCACAGAACCATTCTCCTCAAGTTCCACAATATTAAAAGAAAAAAAGAAGTTCCACAATTTCTTTCCCTCACCATCAATCAGGGTACAAACAGTAATCGCAGGCAGAAACATTATTGTTTCTAATAACGCTGAGCCTGGAGCCTTTGTTGAAGCCCTTTCCAAACCTCCAAGCATTTGGTGATAGCTTCGATGCCAAAAAAATTGTGGCGGACTATTCTTCCCTTGTTGATGATGGGTTTACATAGGTCCAGGGATACACGGTGCAGCAAAATTTTAAATTTTTTAACAAATAAAACATAAATGATGACATATATAATAAAATCCAGTATCTCATCGCTATTGCAATTTGACCAATTATGCAAAATTAATTTTTGTATACTTTAAATTTAAAACTAATTGCAGCAGACTTTGATATGATTCAAATCGTTCGCTATCTCCTGCTAGTGAAATCGGGAGTTTAGGAATTAATCCATAATAACCCTTATTTTTGGAACTGATTCGGCTAAGAGCTCAAAGTGTTTCTTTTATAAAGTTGATTCGCACTTGGGATGCCCACAAGATATCTTGTCTATACTTGTAAACTTAATTAGATAATTCCGAACTAAGGGATTAGTGTTACTTGGGGACTTGATCCCAAAGTTTCCAAACCTGTCCACCTATCGACGATCTTAGGTGAAGGCCAAAGAAGAATCCCACCTTCATCTTATTTAGCCGGGATAATATTCATTTTTTCGGAGGAGGTTATTATGGAAACTCAAAATCATATGCAGCTTACTGGTAGGATTTCTCTATGATAGATTTGACTTCATTACTGACCTCCATCGCTGAACTCGCCTGGAAGGTACTCATGCAGCAATTTTAACCACCATGCTTTTGGAGGTTTAGCCCCAACTCAACCCCAAGATGATGTTGCAATCTGCATTTTGGTAAATAGAGATCTGAAACCATCAGTTCCCCACCAATGCTGCCATGCATTTCCCTTCGCTTCATCAACAGAACTTGCCTCCACCAAACAACTTACCATGCAAGTCATCGTAGTTTGTAGGTTTTGTGGCAATTTATTATTGATCATAAGTTGTCTCCCCTCAACATTTGAATTTATGTGATGTATGCATCATTGGTAAAGAAATGTGCAAAAGGAGTCGTAACATGATAGTATATTGATCTGTGTGTGTGTGTGTGTGTGTTCGTGCACCGCGAGTTCTGTAGTTTTTTCTGATCACAATCTCGCTGAGTTTTTGTTTTCTTGGCTTGATTTAATTCATCTACACAATTTATTTATTTGGAGATAATGCGTGGAAACTTACAGATGTAAACACTTCTTGTAGGACGAAGGAAATCTTGGATAAAGCTCCTGATTTCTTGCAGCATATGCATATGCTCCTACAGCTATCTCATTGCTTCTTTCTGAAGATGGGCAATTTGAAATAAATACGCACTTTACATGGGCTTTAGCCCTTCACTTTTGACTGATATGGCAAAAATGTTTTATCTGGAAGATCATGCTATGTAAGTGGAAACTTAAGATGTTTCCTGTCTCTGTCAGAGTGAAAATTATTTTTTTGTAGGTAACACTTTTTGGAGCTACTCTTTAATCTAAGATTTATTTTGTCTATAATTCCATATTGAGCTTGATAGCATGTGCTTTATTTTGTCTCGGTAAATAATAAAGCTGTGGTTTGCATATAACATCATTAATTGGTCTCCGAGGTTGCAGTAGCGTGGATAACAGTTAGCCTTGCCACTGCATCTTGTAAAGTTTAGGAAGATACATAACATCAAGTAAAGTTCATGAAGATATATTACAGGTGGTTTCGACAATGTCGTCGTGAAATTATGCTAAAATTAAAATGTTATCCTACAATGCAATGCATAATTTTCCAGTGCCAAATGAACCCACTTAAAATTAACATGTTGCATCCAGATTTTGAGGATCTTTTAGTACAAGTTAGAATGATGTCCAAGTACAGCAAATTAGAGGACTATTCGGACATCTGGGCCCCACTCAAATCACACCCGTGCAAGCTGTGGGTGCCATGTGGACCCCACATCGTCACCGGGTTGAAGGCTTCCGAACATGTTGATCAAGGACCGTTCCATTTGATTTTCGTAAGATTTTTCATTTTCAATATTTTTATTAAGAATTTTTAGCATGTATTGATTTTCATATAAAATTTGAAAATATATTTGACAATGAAATTTGAGATAAGAAATCTATAAGTTTGAGAACCACTTTATATTTGGTTTTGAGAAATTTGACTGCTTGTATAGGAAAATGCGAAAAGTTAATGTTTGATTTTGAGTTTTTAAAGTACATTTTTTTCAATAAATATTATAAAATATCATAAAAGAATATAATGGTGGGATCTACATATTATTTTAATTATGTGAATGACCATTAATTTGATAGGGAAATTGAATGGGATCCATGTGCTTATGAAAGTGTTCAACGACGAAATAATTAGTTAGTTTGACTTCAATTGTTTTGTGTGGAGAGGGTGTGCAGTTGAAAATGAATGTGAGAAAAGGCAGAAAAAAAGAAAAGAAAAGAAAAGACGAGCTTTCTAGAGCGACCACGAGGATCAAATAAATGTCTTTCCATTAATTGATTGATGGGAAGTTTGATTGACAACGTGCAGAGCTAGCTGCAATCATAGGCTGGAAAATGAGGCTACTATGATTGGACTCTTTGTTCGGTGGACAATTTAAAATAGAAACAGCCCATTCCTTTCATAATAATCCAAACCAAATAACATTTGTGAAAAGCAGAAAAAAAAAACCTTTGCAAACAAAAACCAAACGAGCACCAAGTATTTCTTAACTATTTCTGCAGAAAAAAGCTACAGATTTTCACATAAGTAGTTTATAACTAGACTGTTTCTAACATTACAACTACAATAATGATTATACATGCAATAGATTATACTTTGTCCAAAACACTGTCAATGAGATGATTCAAACAATTATATTTCATTGGCGCAGGAAAATTCATTACATGCCAGTCAAGGGGTTTGTCCCCTCATTTGGCAATCTTCAATTCCTATTGTAGGAGAAAGAACACAAAAAACTTTTGCCGTGGACTATGTTCCTATTCTTGGATTCTTTGATCTCATGTGTAATGAATTATATGTCATATGCCTATAGTTTTCCTATGATTTCTAGTTACTGGTCTTGACCTGAGTCATGCATTGGTCGTGCTTAGCTGTTCCACATTCTATCATATCAGCATAATGGGGTTTTACAGAGGCACCTGGAGAGTGATGATTTTGGTCGTGGTGTGCTCCAATTGTCCAGATTAGAACCAAGGCCACTAGTACCAGTGAGAGGAACACAAATGCTGCCCAGACCATTCGTACGTATCTCTCTAATGGCTTGCAGTGTTTATGAAGGATTTGGGAGAAAGCATCCTTAACTGTCTGACACTGGACTAGGCTTTCCATACCAGGATAAGCATCCAGTAACTTTTGTATTGAAGTGGAGAATGCCTCCACTGTCTTATAGTAGCTAGCAGGAACCAGGATTCCTCCATTACAGGTTTCACCTTCGGAATCAGGACAAGCCAGCATTCTCAGTACCTTCAAAACCAAAAAATTTATCCTAAGTTGCAGATCAACGTTAGAAAACTCAATATTGGTGTGTTTTTGTGCCTCTCTCTCGGTCTTTCTTACAAGACGTTGGGACTACACACAGTGCACCAGATGATGTGAGAAAAATAGATAAGACGGGCTACTGAGCGTGTGTGTGTGTGTAAAGTAGCTTTATTTTTCTTGAATTCACCTTACCTTGGGGATGTCTCCTATTTGGGTAGAGGTGGCTGGACAGTTCCATGGCTGGTATTCGTACATAGGTGGTGAAGAGAAAGGATTGCAAATCTGAAGAATGTTTCCATATGATGCGGATATGTTGTTGTTCACCTGAAATTCATTTATTTTAAGAGTGTAAGCTGTGGAAACTTTTACCTTTCTTTTCTATATTTAGTATAATGGCAGAAACATCTGAAAATGAATGACTTGTGCACTAAGACTTCCATTTAAACCTTTCACATTCACCATGAACTCTGAGTCTCTGAATGTAAGGAATCATCCTCAGCAACAATGGAAGTTGGGAGTAATTCTCTTATTTTCTCTCTAGTTAATCATCACAATGGGGGATGCAGGGCGACTGTTTTTTCTTGGATTAACAAGAAAAAAAGATGAAAGCGTTTCTCTTACTATTTTGTCTACTTCACAAGTATTTTTCTCTAATCTTTCTACATCATAATTCTTTTGAATTCAGATTATGGATTCAATTGGGGTACTGTCAAGACTGTTTTGGATGCAAATAACGTTTTCAAATTGATTTTCCTTTCAACTTTCTCTTCTTCATTCTCAAATCTCATACTAAGAAAGGATTGATCATTCAATTGACAGAGAGTTCAACTAAACGGTAAGCAACCCTTTCAACTAGACTTCAGAAAATCCCACAAAAAAACAAGACAGCTAAATTGATGCACTGAAAAACTTGTTTATTTCTACAGAATACTTATTCTTTTGAGATGTTGACTGCCTTACCTTGTTCAGCAAGTCGTATATCCCTGCACTAACATCAGTTAGGACTGATTTTGCAGAAAGCAATTCATCACAGGGTAGAATGGAACTCAAGCTGTTGTTGTAGGGATTCAGCTGGAAGCTTTCAAGTGCTGTGCACGTGTCTCCGGCAAAGCTGGAAAAATACGTCCTGTTAATTGATCAGGTTGGTAAAAACTAACTGTGTGTGTTAATCTGTTGGTGTGTATATATAGAAATAGATTCATGTGATCACCCATTGGTTCACATCTAGTGGTTTTTAGTTGGGAAGCTGTAAAACGTACTTCTGTACGAAGAAATAAACCCCGAAGTACAACCAGGAGAGGACAGTGAAAATCCAGCAGAGTACAATTAGTCTGCAACAGGTGGGTAAATCTATGAGAAACTCTGCATTTCAGTTTTACAGAATTGGTAATATAAGCACTAATTCTGTGTACTTACACTTGAAGAATCCTTTGAAACTTTAGAACACCGAAGGCTGTATTAAAAAGAGCGTCCCTGTCAGCGAAAAAAAACGAAATGCTGGAAAGCAAGCTCTATGACTAACTAGTTTGAAACAGTTTTCTTTCAACAGAAGACTTGTTAATTTGAATACAACTACATATTATTATTTTTTGTAATGAACGAGGAGGGAAGATATTAATTTGACCTTACCTAGTAGAGCAATTACAACAATTAGAGTCAATGAAATTGTCATTGTTGTTATTGCATACCTGCCAATATCAGAAGATATAGTCATTGATCTGCATTGACACACACAGAAAGAGGGTCGAGAAAACATACACTATATTCAGGCCCTTGTCGATCAAGCCCCTGTTCTTAGATGCTTGTGTTTCTATATTCGCAGCCTGAGTATCGAGCCTTTGGGATGTCGAAGTGAGGAAGTCAGTGGCCTCAGAACTTCCATCAACCTCTCTCAAACTGCTGCTCATGTCTTTCATAGCTCCAGTTGTGTTGTGTATTGTGTCTGAAGCCTCATCTGCTGCATCAATAATAACGTCTATGACTGTCTTTGCTCTGGAATGGAACTCTGAATTTCCTCCAAGAACAAGGCCACACGCTGTTCTGAAATGATAGGAATGATTAACAAACACTTAAATCCACTGCTCTAAGTTTTGCAAACTAGTTAAGGATGCTATATGTTTGCACTAATTGCTTCTTATTTCTTGGGATATTTTTACTGTTGCTTTGCTTCTATGTGATTGTCGTTACTATGTGATCAGAGTAATGGGAAACGATTATTACTTACACTGCAAGGAGTGTAAAGAAAACAGCCAAAAGAAGAGGCTGTAGGTAACACTGCTTATGGCAGAGTGACCTCGTCTTGAGCTTTCTGCTGCTCTTAGTTGTTACAAGAAGAAATGCTCCATACCCGAGACCGCATAGTAGCCATATTACTGCAATGATATATCCATGTATGCCTGTAAAAGCTGTCGACTGCACAAGACATTGGATACAGTAAGTGATCTGACTATAGTTATGTTTTGAGGGATCTCGGAAAATTTTATGCAACACTTTGTCTAGTGGTCCTACTATGTCATTATATCTCCCTTTTCACATGAACATGCAAGTGATTTACATAATGCATCTCACTTTGTGATAGAAATAGAGAATAGAACCATAACACCTTGTGTTGGTGTGTGCGTGTTGTGGGGGTGGGGGGGTGGTATAGCAGCAATACAGATACTTACACTCCAATAATGCTCGTTTCTTATGTCATATCCTCCTCTGTATTTCTTCAAATTGTCTAAGGGGTCTACTCTTATAGTATCATCCAGATGTTTACTCGCCTCTGAAACATTGTCTGATTCTGTTAAAACTCGTCCTGAAAATTTGAAAGCCATCTGATCAAATTTCTTTCAGCTTATCTGCAGTTAAGCTACAAAAGCGTTCGTGTCAAGTTTATGGGAATAGCAAAAGCTGTGCAAAGCCATAAAGCTCCTATTGGTAGAACATCAAAGAAGAAGAGATAAATCAGTTACCTGATTCAGAACTGACAGACAAGATCGGTAGTCCTGCAAGTTGTGTGAAGTTTAAGGCCAAGACTACGGTCATAAGAATTACATGCTTCGCCATCGATGTTCCACAAATAGAGCTCATTTCTCCTACCTGTCAAACAAGTTGTTATTTATGTTTTGGTTTGTATTTTGGTAATGGTTTGGATAAGAAATTAACCAAATGTTCTGGTCACCCCAACCTAGTACATTAAAAATATCGAAGTACCTAACCTATCACTATGGCTACCTTAATGTTTCCACACACATGCATGTAAGCAGAATCCAGGCCTGTTTATGCTCACGCTGGTGCAAGCAAACCAACACACACTTGACAAGAAGATAGAAACTATGCACTTATTATCTAAGGAAGAAGTGGGGGATAACCTACCCCATTAGGTGTAAATATTGGCTGCTTTCTCTAATCTTCTAGTAGGGCTATGGCCAACATCCTGTGGGCGCTGTTGCCTGACATAGATATAGAAACGTGGAAAAGAGAGGAACAGAGAAAATGTGCCTTTAATGTGAACTAATGATGGGAAACAAGACTGTGAATTAGGTGGACGTGAAGAATATTGTGAATCATCCACCAATGTATAAAGCAAGAAAAGGAAGAAGATTCAAAGAAACCAGCATGTAAAAAGCATCTGCCAATATCAAATCACAACTTTAATTTTTTCTTTTGAAGTTCTACACAAATTGGGCACTAAATTCATGTGCCAAAAGAATTTCATTACTATTGTATATAGTGAAGGTAAGCTTTACGGTATGTTTATTCGTTACGTTATTACAATTAATAAACTGGTAGGGGTCAACGTTCACGGCCCAACTTAGAGACGAATGGATTTGCTTTAAATACATGAAAAAATCTCACAAGCCAAAGCAGATATAGAGGAAAGATGAAGGCTGTAATATTCATGGAAAACTCACCTGAAAATGATCTGTTTACTCCTTTTTCCTCAGCAAAATTTGTACAAAAGAGCTTTATTTTCGAGTCCTCAGCTTATGAAATTTGCTTAATGAAAGCCAAATTGAGTACCTTCAAATAATGAAGTACACAAGAAAATAAGCCGAAGGGTTCTTTTTGATCCAGTACAAATTTGGAAGCCCACTTCAGAGTTTCAGTTTTTTTTTTTTTATTCCTTTTATGTAAAGAAATTTATATAAGAAGACATGAGTGCTGCTTTTGCTATCCTTTTTTTGTTTCAATCTTGTACCACTTGTATAGAAAGTCATGTTAGAAAAATAAAAGGTATTCTAAAATGTTAGAACATTCAAATAAATATCTATTTGTGTCTTCACAAAAAATTTAAGTCAAACACTTCAACAAAGACTTCTAAAATACATATGCTGCTACACTTTCTGATTTTTTTTTTTCTAAAGGGGATAAATTCAAATTAAAATTTTCAGCTAATTAACAAAAAAATCGCTCTAGTAGATGTTACATTTAGTGATGTGTTACTAAACATTCACACACAAATAATGTGTGCAACACTTGTTATAGCATCTAAACTATTCTTAGAGTCAAAGGTTTTATGTAGATTATATTTAAATAATATAGTTTGAATTTAAAATTCAAATAGATTCTATTTAGATAATACATTGTAAACTTGAATTCAAATTCAACAACAAAATAATTCTCACATTAATTTTCTTTTCTTTTGCCAAGAACATATTAATAATTTGGCCAATTAACACAAGAAAATAGAGTTTTATATAGGGATGACAACGGGGCAGGTGAGGGACGGGTTTGCCCAAACTTGAGACTCACTCCGCCAAGAGAAAATTGAACTCGAAATCAGTCCCGCCCCACTTGAATTGAAAACCTGCCCCACCCCGCCCTGAACATAAAACCTGATGGGTCCAACTTGGACCCGCCAACCCATTTTCAAATTTTTTAAATCATTAAACTCATCTTACAATATATTTTTTTTTTTAAAAAAGAGAATATAATAAATATGAAAAGATAAATATAAGTCACCAACTTCTATTTACAATTCCTAAATCAAATATAAAAAAAATTTCAATACGATTTTTTTTTTTCTTTATTGACATTACAAACCCTAACAACACATATTAAATAAAATAAGGGACAGATTTTAAAAAATCAAAACTCATTACTCATCCCAAACCTGTTTAGTCGGTTTTAAACCCGATACATTGTTATTTCTAGTTTTATGTCTAATAGGTCCAAGATAATCTAAATGATACTGTTTAAACTTAAATTCAAATTGAAGTAATAAAATAACTTTTATCTGTGTGTGTATATATATATATACTAGTATTTTTTTAATTTGATCTAAGTACTTATTTTGATAACGTTTAATATAAACAAAAAGTAGTTTCCCGTACTTAGCAGGAAATAAAATATAGTTCAACTACCAGTCCACTCAACTTAGGTTTACGTATAGATTAGTTATTATCAACTTAATCCACAACTCTAATACATCCCACTAAATTCTCAGCTTATTTTAATCTAAATATAAATTCATAAGCTTTTCTTGAGTGGGATTTATGTGTAAAGAATCTGATTCCAACCAAAAATCTTCTCTTCTTATTCAGATCAGGGGGGGAAAAAAGTCAAACCTGGTCAAGTAAAGGAACTTTAAATCTTATATATAATAAAGAAATAAAAATCGTTAATTATCTTAGTTTTGTGTAGAAAATGTATGAAAAAATATGGGAGGAGCGATTAACTATAGAGGTGGAGCAAAAGGGGAGTGTCTCAACACAACCATCATGTTATATAGAAGTGATTGATTCATAGATTATTTTCGTAAATGAGTTTTAAACAATAGCGGAGCCAGAAAATGAATACTTGATAAACAAGATTTTTTTTTTGTTAAAAATAATAAATAAATAAATATTTTTTATTATTTAAAGAACGAATTTTTAAATTTTAATAATTTTATATATAAAAATTTATACAAATTAAAAAAAAAATAGAGTTGAGGTAAAGCGGCCGCCGCCCGCCGCCTAGATCCACCCCTGGTTCCAACTCATTACTTTCTTTATTGAAAATAATGAACCAAACTAATTGAATTATCATTTAAGACTTATGAAACTGTGTATAACCTAAGATACTTATATATAAGAAGAATGAATGAAAGATTTATCTTTTTTTTTTCAATTTTATTACATTTTCTCGAATTACATACCAATCATACACAACTTTTATTTCTTAGTACATGGAACATCATTTTTATCTGCTATGAAAATGATAAGCAAATGTTCATGTAAATTGTGACCAACAACAAAAAATTGATTCCAACCTTTTGTAGATCCAAGATGGGTTAGTAGAACTCTCCATGTTCTCATTCCTGTATCATTCCCACATATTTTTTTTGTCATGTAATGTTGCTAAATAGATAAACTGTTGTGGAATAATAAAAGAATTATGGAAGGAATATGAATTACAATTCTAATAAATTTTTTGTTGATATAGTAACAAAATATTGCGTCTACTTACAATGTTTCTTTCTTGTTTCATCGTCAAATCAATAGAAACCTTACGATGTAGCATGTGATTCTGGAATAAAAAATGTCAGAACATTTTATGTATTATTTCTCGACCAAAATGTATTGTTCTTATATCATACTCATGAAGAATATCATTGAATTATTGAAGTTTTCCTTGATATGTGGTATCAAATATAGCTATATCTAAAGATATTAATTGAAATTCGATAAAAAAATAAATAAATATAATGCCTATAATCTAATATTTAGTATTTGCTACATACAATGATTTCCCCATAAGGACAATGCAATAAGTTATTTCTGATTGAAAATGGGGTTACCTACATTTCAAATGTGAATATATATATATATATATTATAATGAGAGTAATGATAATTAATTTTGAAACTAATTTATTTAATTAAATTATATAGTCTTACCGGCTCATTGTGTTGATGCAGACTCTGTAAAATAAGAGAATTATCTTCCCTGCCTTCTTCACGGTGGAGCTGCATATTGTTTCTGTTTTCCTATTAAAAAAAAAAAGAATACAAATTGAAAAGTTTATATTTTTTTAATGGTAGAGGTGGTTCATTGTTCGTTTGGTTTATAGAAAAATGAATTTCTCTTAAATAATAATAAAAGTAAAAAAAAAAAGTAATGAAAATTTGACAATAAATAAGCTATTCCAAGTGATCAGGAAATTTATCCTTCACGACCAAAATACTGTCAACCGTTTCCCCAAAGATTAGGATCCAATCTTTCTTCTTCTTTCTTTTTCTTCTCTTTTTTTTTTTAATTATTATTATTACCATAGATCTAATTTGATATATAGTTAAAGTCATTGGATCTGAGTAAACAAAATATTGACACCTATTCCAACACGTACCTCATGCGTGATTTTTTTTAATTAAAATAAAGATTAATCTTATTTACTCCCCTCTATTCATTATGAGTATCATTTTATTATCTTATACTCTCAATTTTTTCACTTTACCCCCTTATGCTCTTTTTATCTTACTTTGCCTCCCTATACTCTTAAAAAAATAACCAAACTACTTTACCTATTATTTTTAGTGAAATTACTTTAAAAAATGTTGATATTAATATATTTATATTTATTATAAATAAATTTTCAACTTAATTAATTAATATTTAATATTAAATTTATTTAAAATTTTATTATATTTAAATTTTAATAAATATTTTATAATATAATATAGTTCCTATTAAATTAGTATATAATAGAATATTTTTTATTATCTAATATGGTTTTATTTATGAATTTCCTAGTAACTATAAATCTTAAAAAATATTTTATTAAATACATAAAATATTAGTAATATTTTTTATTATTAATAGAGTTATCATAAGTTCGTAGAAACTATGTTAAATTCAACATAGCCATTATAATTAAGTAATAGTAATAAAATTAATTTATAAAATGACTATATTTTTAAATCTAGAAAAGTATTCATTAAGTTATTTTAAATTTAACATAGTATTCATCAAACTACGATAATTTAACTATTATAACTTATTTAATAGTATTAAAGTAAACCTATAAATGATTTTTTTGTATTTAACATTGTTTCTATGAAATTTTGATAATTCATTAATAATAAAAAAAATATTACTTATATTTTACTTATTTAACAAAATATGATTTGAAAATATATCATATATTTTTTATATTTATGATGAGTAGTAAATTTATAAGTAAAATGTATTAGTTAATAAAAAAAGCCCTACGATATAAAAAATTAATAGGAACATGTTAATAAAAGAATAACCATTAAAATAAGTATAATAAAATATAAAATAAATTTAATATTAAGTATTAATTAATTAAGTTAAAAAAATTATTAGTATTTAAATACAAATGTATTAAATTTAGAATACTTTAAAATAATGTTACTATCACTAATATTAAGTATTAATTAATCAAGTTGTAAAATTATTTAAAAATAAATATAAATATATTAATATCAGCCTATTTTAAAGTAATTTCACTAAAAATAATAGATAAGGATAATTTAGTTATTTGTTTTAAAAGTACAGAGAGGGTAAAGTGAGACAAAAAGAGTATAAGAGGGTACAGTGAAATATAATGAAAGTACAAGAAAATAAAATAAGACAATTGAAAGTATGGGATAAAGTGATACTTATCATGAAAAAAATGAGGTAAAATGAGATTAAGTTTAAAAATAATACCCTTGATATTCAAAAATTTTAATTTTACTTTTTCACGCCGGCCTCATAAATTTCCCACTAATAATCATTTGAATATTTGGATTGTGGGACACCTAAAACGAGCTTATCGATCTAGTGATTGTAGATTTATCCTACAAATTTCAGAATTGCCGAATTTAGATCTCTAGAGGGTTAGGTGGTTCTGGATCCCAAAATATTAAGTATAAAATTGATCAAAATCACCAAGAAATCTTCTTCTTACATTTTGATGTGGCATTTACCTAAAAAACAGCACAAGCGCTGATCTATCCATGTCTTCATTTTTTCAGTAATATAGACATTTTTTTTTAAATTCAATAATAAACTTTCAGATGGAGTGAAAATGACACTTGATGTCAGAAATAGCAACTCAATTAGTGAAAATGATTCTTTCTTACCAGGATGCTTGACAGCCTCATGTTTG
Source organism: Paulownia fortunei (assembly GCA_019321725.1). Lineage (NCBI taxonomy): Eukaryota > Viridiplantae > Streptophyta > Magnoliopsida > Lamiales > Paulowniaceae > Paulownia > Paulownia fortunei. The sequence goes on from CM033123.1 coordinate 13,297,451, forward strand.
GAGACTAAAAGGTTAAATAGTACGTATATGATTCTTTACTAACTAGGATTCTTTCTAGATAAGTCATAATGAGCTTATATATATGATGGTAAGTACATCAAAATGGCTTAGTTATCAAAATATTTAAAATATGTGATTATTAAAATATTTAAAATGAGGTGCCTGTCAAAATATTTAAAATAGAGTGATTATCAAAATATTTTAAAAAATATGACGCCAAATACTCAAATATTAAAACTATCAAAATTTAAAAATTGGCATTAATTTTGCCTATAAATAGAACTCTCATTTTATAGTTAAAACACAAAGGAAAGTAGAAAAAATAAGAGAGTTGAATGAAAGAAAAATAGAATGTTTTGAAAGAAGAAATAGGAAGATATTTTTTAGAAATTCTTCGTTCTCTCTTAAAATAATCTTATATTTTTTTTTAGTATTCCAAGTTGAGAAACTTGATATATTTGTGATCCAAAAGATATTCTCTTGAAAATTATTTATGTATCCCCTAGTTTAGGGAGAATTTTGTAAGCCTACTATATATATAGTGAAAATTCTGTTTGGACTATGGTCTCGTGATTTTTTTCGATTTGGGTTTTACATGTAAAAATTCTTGTATCACTTTTTTACTCTTGCACTATTCTCTAGAATTCTTGGTTTGATTCCATTTTTAATCCGACAGGTGAAAAAAGAATTTTCTGGTGCCACTGCATCTGTACCATTTATTTTGACTCTCTTTCCCAATAAGTGGTATCAGAACCATATTGTTACGATTGTGGATTAAAAAATGGAAGAATCGATATCTTTTGGAGGAATGTTCAAATTAAATGGATCTAACTACTCAATTTGGAAATCGATTATATTGGATCTTTTTTATTGCAATGATCTTTATTTGCCTTTGCATTGTGATACTATCAAACCAAAAGAAATGAGTGATGATGAATGAAATATTCTCCACAAAAAGACAATGGAGTATATTCAATGCTTTCTTGAGCATAGTATCTTTCATTTTGCAAATGTGGAAAATGCTGATATTCTGTCGAAGAAAATGGAGCTTATGTTTGAGAGGAAAAATGCCTTGAACAAATCTTCTATTATCAGAAAAATTGTTGGGTTTAGATGCCAAGAAGGTACAAACATGACGGAGCACCTAAATGCATACTAAGGTCTAATAAATCAATCCATCACTATGAAAGTTCAGCTTAATGATGAAGTGGTTACTTTATTGCTACTTAGCTCGTTGTCTGATAGTTGAGATACACTTGTAGTGTTAGTTAGTAATTCAACTCCAAATAGAGCACTGACCTTACGAATGGTCAAAGATTATGTTCTTAATGAAGAATCTAAAAGAAATGAGAAAGAACATTCTTCTGAGTCAAAAACTTTAGTAGCAAAAAATATTGATAAATTGGGAAGGAGCAAAAATAGAAGTCATCTAAATTAGAGAGACAAATCCAGGGGGAAGTCCAAGTATAAGAAGCATTTCAAATGCCATTATTGTGCTGGTACAAACCACTATGAGAGAGATTACAGAAAGAAGAAAAGAGGTCAATAGAATAGAAATAATAAAAACAAGAACTATTGTCGTTGCAGCTGATGGTGATGTTATCATTTGTGATGATACTTATATCAACTCATCATGCCAACGGACAGACTGGATTATTGATTCAAGAGGTTCATATCATATCACTCCACATTATGATATGTTCAAATCATACACTAGTTGCAGCTTTGGCAAAGTTAGAATGACCAATCATGGTGTGACGGAAGTTGTTGGCATGGGGAGTATCATCCTAGATACTAATACAGGATGTAGACTTGTACTTAAAGATGTCAGACATATTCCTGACATTAGGCTCAACATTATTTCCATTGGCAAGCTTGACGATGATGGATATGCTAATTTCTTTAATGAATGAAAGTGGAAGCTCATCAAAGGATCTCTCATTGTTGTTAAAGGTAAGAAACAGAATTCACTCTACCTGATGCAGGCTAGACTATTAAATGGAGAGGTTAATGTAATTGTCAAAAATTCTTCCATTGAGTTGTGGCATGAACGGCTTGGACACTTGAGTAAAAAAGGCTTAGAACTTTTGGCTAGGAAGAAACTCCTCCCTAAGATAACAAATATGCACCTACAAACCTATGTTGATTGTTTGGCTGGAAAATAATACAGAGTTGCATTTAATAGTTTTTCTTTATTTAGAAAATCTCATCATTTTGATTTAGTGCATATTAATTTGTGTTATATGAAAGATAGAACTCTTGGTGGTGTTTCGTACTTTATTACATTTATTGATGATTTCTTTATAAAAGTATGGTACTTTGCTTTGAAATCTAAAGATCAAACTCTAAGGGTCTTTAAATATTTTCAAGCAAAGGTTGAAAGAAAAATAAGAAGAAAATTGAAATGCATTCGTGCAGATAATGATGATGAATACCAAGGTCCATTTGGTTTGAAAAGAGCATCCCAAAGACTCCTCAATATAATGGTGTGGCAGAGAGAATGAACATGACAATGTGTAAAAGAATCAAATGTATACTATTATATTCCAAATTGTCTAAATCCTTTTGGGGTGAAGCAATAATGATTACAGTTGATCTAATCAACCTTTCTCCATCAACTCCTTTGGATGGTAACATTCCAGATAAATTTTGAATAGAAAAAAATGTTTCATACAAACACTTGAGAGTGTTTGGCTGCAGAACATTTGTGCATATTCCAAAGGATTAAAGATCCAAACTTGACGACAAGACCAAACCATGCATCTTCTTGGATTATGGTCATGAAGAGTTTGGTTATAGATTGTGGGATCCAACTAATAGAAAAGTCATCAAAATTAGGGATGTCATGTTCTTTGAGAATCAAATAATTGATGATGCCAAATAGAAATGTGAGTCAAACTTATATGTTCCTGATTACTTAAATCTAGTTTCTTCGCCTACGGCTCAGAATCATAGGGTAGATATACAGGATCTCATACCACTTGTACAAGTTGATGATATTTCCCTAGTTCTACCACAAGAGGCAGAGGTTAGAAGGTCCACTAGACAAAGACAACATTATACCAAATATAGTCCACATGAGTATGTAATGCTCATTGATGGGGGAGAACTAGAGAATTTCACATAGGTCATATCACATGATCAGAAGGACAAGTGTTAGAGTCCATAAAGGAAGAGATAAAATCCCTACAAGAAAATCACACTTATGAGCTTGTAAAATTGTCAAAAGGTAAGAAAATATTAAAAAATAGATGGGTTTACAGGCTAAAAGCTGACGAGCATAACTTAAAATCAAGAGTTGTTCTCAGAATTATTGCCAGCTTGGACCTGGAGATTGAATAACTTGATGTAAAGACAACATTTCTTCATGGAGATTTGAATAAAGAAATTTACATAGAGCAACCAGAGGGATTCAAAGTCAAAGGTAAGAAAAACCTGATGTGTAGGTTAAAAAAGAGCTTATATGGTTTGAAGCAAGCTCTGAGACAGTGGTATAAAAAATAGATCATGGCTACAAGAGAACCACCTCTGATCACTGTGTATTTTTTAAGAAATTCTTTGATAATGACTTTATCATATTGTTATTATATGTGGATGGCAAGTTGATTGTAGGTCATGATACCAGCAAGATTGATAAGCTAAAGAAAGAGCTCAACAAGTCTTTTTCAATGAAAGATTTAGGACCAATTAAACAAATTCTTGGGATGAAAATCTCGAAAGAGAGGACAAATAGGAAATTGTGGCTATCTCAATAAAAATATATTGAAAAAGTTCTTGAGAGATTCAATATGAACAATTTAAAGCTAGACACCACTCCACTTGAGGGTCATTTCAAACTCAGCTTGGCGTAATGTCCAACAAGTGAGAAAGATAAGAAAGAAATGAAAAAGGTACTATATGCTTTTGCAGTTGGTAATTTAATATATGCTATGGTACGTACTAGACTTGGCATTGCTCATGCAGTTGGTGTTGTTAGCCGATTTTTCTCTAATTTTGGTAAAGATCACTGGTTTGCAGTAAAATTGATATTTTGATATTTAAAAGGTACTTTCAAAGTTTGTCTAAAGTTTGGTGATGCCCAAATTATAGTAGATGGATTCATAGATACAAATATGGCTGGTGATGTTGATTTCAGGAAATCTACATCCGAATACCTGATAAGATTTGTAGGGGCAGTTATCTCTTGACAGTCGAAACTTAAAAAATGCATGACATTATCCACAACAGAGGTAAAATATATTGCAGTAACTGAAGCATGCAATGAGATGTTGTGATTGAAAATGTTTCTTCATGAATTAGACTTGAAGTAAGAAAAGTGTACGCTCTACTACGATAGTTAGAATGTGATTCACTTTAGTAAAAATTTCACTTTTCACTCAAGATCAAAATACATTGATATGAGATACCATTGGATTCGAGATGTGATGGATGAAAAATTAATAGTGTTTGATAAAGTTCATACTAATGAAAATGGTGCAAACATACTTACGAAGACTTTATCAATGGATAAGTTTGAATTTTGTAAAAATAGGACAAGTTTGGTTGAGTACCCTATATAAGGTGGATGAGAAGAATTGTTGGTAAGTTTATAAAAATGGGGTGGCTACCAAAACATTCAAAATATGTGGCTATCAAAATATTCAAAATGAGGTGGCTACCAAAACATTCAAAAAAATGTGGCACCAAACATTCAAACATTGAAAATACCAAACTTTAAAAATTGGCATTAACCTTGTCTATAAATAGAGCTCTCATTTCATAGCTAAAACACACAAGAAAAAAGAGAGAAAATAAGAGAGTTGAGTGATGGAAAAATAGAGTGTTTTGAGAGAATAAATAGACATAAAAGTTCTAGAAAATTTTCATTCTCTCTTAAAATAATCTTCTATTTTTCTTTAGTATTCTAAATTGAGAAACTTGAGATATTTGTGATCCAATAAATATATTCTTTTGAGGATTATTTGTGTATCCCCTATTTTAGGGAGAGTTTTGTAAGCTTACTATATACATAATGGAAGTTCTATTTGGACTACGGTCTCGTGGTTTTCCCGATTTGGATTTTCCACGTAAATTTTTTTATGTTACTCTTTTATTTTCTTGCACTATTCTCTGAAATTCTTGATTTTGTTCTATTTTTTAATCCGACAGCTGAGAAAAGATTTTCCTGATTCTATTGCATTCGTGCTATTTATTTTGGTTATCTTTCCTAACATTCTAGACTGCAATTTTTTAAAAACATTCGTTAATTGAATTACAAAATTCAGAAACTAAAAAAAAATGATAATAATCGAACCAAAATTTGCTATAGTATTTTAGCATATCAAATTCTTAATATACCAAAAATTTTGATTTACTTTTGTTCGATTTTATAGAATAAACACTCATATAATTAAAACTTATATTTTACTCATATAGTACACGTACATATGAATAATTTTAAAATATTTTCATTTCTCGTACATATTCTAAATCGTCAAAAAAAAACTTCATACTTTTAAAGTGACCAAATATTGTACTTATTCGTATAATATTTAATGAATAATACTTTGTTTTGATAAATATTAATAATATTTAAGTATAATCTAAAAATTATTCAAAAGTTATTTATAATTATTAATAGACTATCGAATAAATAAAGAATAATAATTCTAATAATATATGAATGTACTATTTATTGTTAAATAGTTATCTTTAAATTATGTCATAATTATAAACGAAATTATTGCATGATTTAAAAATAAATACAAACAAAATTCATATATCAATAATATCAAAATAAGCCGTATTTTTATTCTGAATAATTATTTTACATTCATATTTTACTCGTTCATTTATGAATTCATATATTAACTATTTTTAAATTTTTTATCATAATTTTTAATAAAAAATCATAATATATTCGTATGATTAAATAACGAATTCTTAAGTACCACTTGTAATGCGACCTAAAAGACATTGATGTCCCTGTTACTTTGCTGTAAGTTGTGACAAGGTACAAGGGCATGTGAGTCAAGAGCAAATAAAAGGGTACTTACCAATCAAGTCATTTTCAGATTTGTGTGCGACAAAGAATATTTCTTACCAAATATTCTAAAGGTGATTACACCAGAATAATTTTTAAAATACCCTTTGAAAATATTTATTTATTCTAAAAAGTTCATGACAATATTTTTAGTTTTGAAAAAATCGCTTTCCAACTTTTTAATTCAAAAAAAAAAATCCAACAATTAATTTTCGTACTAATTCGGTTGAAAATTTGTAATGTCTGGACTATAGTACAATTGGGCTTCAAAGAAGAAATTAGTAAACTTCTCTGGGGTTTCTAGATTGATAAGTTATTAAAGATAGTTTTATTTTTCTAAAAAATAATTGAACTAAATTAAAAAAATTAAATCAAAATTGTGTTAAAATTTCTCCTCAAGTTAAATATACATAAAAGAAATAGAAAACAAAGAATGCGATGAACTTCAATTTTGTTGCATGAAATAATAACTAAAAGTTGTGAAGATCTCAACAAAAAATGGGTGGGTCAAAATAATAATACATAAAAACAAATTATTTCAGTAATTCGAAATAAAAGTTAAATACTAGTATAAATCAAGTAACAAGTTAAACAAAACTATGTTGGCTGTAGTAATTTAAAAATAAAACTAAAGTTTTTGTTTGACAGTGGATTTTTGTCATTAAACTTTAAAGTTTTTTACTAAATTTTTACCATTACAATGTAATATGAAAACTGGAATTTTATTCTGTTAAGTTTATAAAACATAAAAATTTTATCAGTCTCACAATTTTTTTTGAATATTAAATGCATAAAAAAAACTAGAATCATGATTAATATACAACATATCAATTTGAGAAATCCAAGAGAAAGCTTTTTTATCGGAAAAAAAATAAAACCTTATTGACTATATATTATCTAACAAGCCCAGGGGTACAATAGTCCAAAAATTAAAATTCTTAATTTTAGGTGTAAGAATTAACAATTCATTTTTTGAAATGAAAAAATATTAGAACACGGTTTGTAGATTAAGAAATATTTCTTAGATTTTTTGGATAAAAAATAATTTGAAGGGTTTTTTAAACAATTATGCCAATATGTGAAATGGTAAAAACCGCTTTAGTTATAAGTTTCTCGATTGAACATATTAAACTTATTATTATTAAAACAATTCGAACTATTTCAAGGATCCAACATGCATTAAAGTCTAATAAATCTACTAGGATCATATTAGAATTAAGATTGGTATATAATTGAATTTAAGATTCGATCAATTGATATCCTTAGTGTATGTATAGATATATACCTTTTTTTTTTTTAATAGTCTCGAAACAATGTTAATTAATGGCAAATTAAAAAACAGGAAGCAAAACGTGGATTTGATTTTAGTAACATTTAGATTGTATTTGGAAGGCTTAGAGATTTAGTTCTTTATTTTAGGAGGTTATCAATTTTAGGACAATATATTTCTTAAATTAGTAGTTTTGGTTCTCTTCTTGTCGGAAATTTCAATTTCCTTTGACATGATATAAAATTAATCGAAAGTTGTTTACATAGATATAAATTTGGAGATTTTTGAGAATCACATGGAAAAATTATAAGGAAAATTACAAAATTGATCTCGTAAGTAAGAAAGTGTGGTAAAAAATGTCCCTTTAGAATTCAATTTTGCAAAATTACCTTATAATTATTAAAAAGTCGGAAATTGAATTCAAATTTAATAAAAAATTAAAAACTTATCGAAAAATATCACGTGCTGTACACGCGACAAGCAAAATTTGGAAATTTTGGATATTTCACTCAATTTTGCTTATGTGGACGTGACGGGAGCTGAATTGGTACCAAAGTGAAAGGAGTGAGGCAGCCGATTGGGAAAAAGACAAACCAAATAAGACCTTTTCTATTCATTTTTTCTTTTCTATTTTATTTCTTAATTTTTCTCCCTTCATCTTCTTCCCAAATCGTTGAGCCACCACCTCCACACCACCGTCCAGCCATCCCAAACCCAAGGACCCCAAGCACAACACCCCAGGATCTAGCAAATATGGAAAACTCATAAACCCATTCCAAATCATAGAAGTTTAACTTGGGATTTTTCCATTAATTCATTACAATCAATCAACCCACGAAGCAGAATTCCATGTTTTCAAAGACAAACAAATGCCAATCAATTTCAACTGCTCAAACACAAATGAGGAACCACTAAGGCACATAAGCCACAACCCGTCGGTTTCTAAAATTTTCCATTAATTCTTCAAAACTTCTATTGGCGAATAGGTCAAAGTTTTGATTTTTCTCGGTGTTCTTGAATCTCTATTTTATCACTTTTGGAGGATTTGGAGGTGATGGTGGCAGGTGAGTGTTCTTGAATCTTGGTGTTTTGAGGGGTTTGAATCTGTATATTGGGGTGACCCGGTTGGGATTGGAGGATGGGTGGGTTGGGCTAGTAGGTTTATCGGAGTGGGTAGAAGAGCTGGCAAGATCGCGGCGTTGGCGGGGCGGATTGGGCGGCGGCGGCGGTTCTGGTTTGACCAAAAGTAGTAGGAAGAAGGAGATGGGGGAAAAAAGAAAAAAGAAAAAGATAGAGTATACGAAAATTAAATTTATAACTTCTTTTAATTTATTATTGTATTATTATATCCTTAAAATAGTTAATCTGTTAAATCTTACTCCTATTTGATGATACATTTTGCCTAATTAAAAATTGATTTATGAATTGAATAAAAGAAAAAAGAAAAGTGGAATAAAAAAATATTTTTATTAAATTTATATTTTGACTCCCTAATTGATGATTAGCAAGTTGACTTTAAAATTAATTTATGAGATAATTAAATTTATTATTTCAACTTTTTATTTATATATTTATTAACTATATTTTAAAATAGTTATTTATTTAAATTTATGATACTCATTTAAATAAAACAGTTATATTCTTATTTATACTCTCTAATTGATGATTAATATTGACTAATTAAATTTAATTTATGGATTGAATTATGTTAATTTATAAAAATGGAATAAAAATAGTAAATATTACTTTATATTACAAGTTATTTTAATTTTACAAATAAAAATAAAAAAATTCATAATTGAAAATACTATTTATTTGATTAAATTAAGAAATAGAAAATATGGTATATAGTTATTTTTAATTTGCAAAATAAAGACTTTATAGTAAACAATGTTAATTATTTAAATAAAGTACAAAAAAGAATTTCATTTGGCACATTTGCATTTTTTTTCAAGTAAGCAAGTTTAGGTATTACATTTTAGTCCACATTATAATTCTCTTTCCTCCATTAAGTGCCACATAAGTTAGGTCTTGTACATATCAACAAAATTGGCCGAAATTCCCAAAATTTCCAAATTTTTCTTGTCACGTGCAATGCACTAACATTTTTTAGCAAATTTTTTAATTTTCGATCAAACTTGAACTCATTTCATAAGTTTTTATTAGTTAAATAATAATTTTGAAAAATTCAATTCTAATGGGATGTTTTTGATTACGGGATCAATTTTGTAATATTTTTAAAAATTACATACATGTCATCCTATATAGAGAGAAGGGTAGATAAAAAAAAAAAAATATCAAAAAGTAACCCAAGGTCCAAATTTTTACATTCAAAACAAAAAAATAGTTGTAGGGTTCGGAGTGGGGGGTGGGAGGAGACGGGGGAGGTGCTGGTTGGGGTGGGCAGCAACACGATATCAATGGTTTTTATATTCTAATTATATTGGTTTTTAAAATTTTACCAATGGAAGAAGAATAAATATAAAATATTTTTTAAATAATTTCTTATTATTTAAAATCCTTTTATGTCCATTTGGCAAGGAAAATTCCATCATTTTTTTTTATTTTTCACCCATTTATTCATATAATTTCCACATCACTAATTTTTTCTCCAAAAGTAATAAATTTCCAAATTATGGTTCATTATGTTTTATGTCATATCAGTAATTACCGATAAAATTAAAAAATTTAAATGAGAAAGGGACCAAAATTGCTAATTTTCAAAAAACGCATTGTCCTAAAATTTGATATCCTCCTAATATACAGGATGAAATTTCTATGGAGGCCAAAATATAGGACCAACTTTGCAATTTGTTCGAAAAAATAACTACCAATTCTTGTTTTGAAAGTTATGCCCCCCACCCACACACAAAAAAAAAAAAAAAGTATAGAGACATGGAAATCTTGATTTTTAAATGAAAGTTAACGAGAATTTTTGATCAAATAACATTACAAAAGGATGTTTTTGTTAAAGAAACAAAGAATGTGTAAAAACTTCAATTATATTAATTAAAAAATGGAGCTAAAAATGGTGAGAATTTCACCCATAAATGGGCCAAAACAAAACTATGTAATATATAAATAATAAGTTTCATTGAAACTAAACCGATTTAAGTAATTAAAAGTGAAACTAGAGTTTTTGTTTGAGTATAATTTTGTTATTTAACTTTAGAGCTTTTTACTTTTTTTTTTCTGTTAAAATTTGAATATACAGAAAAAAATTATTTTATTGTCTTTATTAAGTTTATAAAAATCAATTATTTTGTCAGTCTCACCAAATTATATTAATTGCATATCTAAGAAGCCCAAAGGTTCTTTATCCAAAAATTACAAAATCTTGATTCTTTCAGTTTAATAATTAACAGTTGATCTTTTCAATTAAAATTTTATTGGAACATATGTTTTGGATTAAGAGATATTTTCTTGGATTTTGCGGATAGGAAATATTTTAAGGATTTCTTAATAATTTTTCTGAAAAGGTTAAAGAACTCAATCTATTCTTACAAAAATTATGGTCAAAACCTGTTCATTTGTGACACAAAGTGTCACCAAATTTCTGTATATTCAATTACACCGTCGGAATCGATCAATCAATCCAAAACATCATGTATTGGACGAATATTGTGAGATTAATTAATTTGACACCACGAATTATTTTTTAGTATTTTTGAAGTTTTGAGAGGAACAAATTTATGACCTTTTAAGGCATGTATTTGATGAGGATAAATTTGGTCATATATTATTATTATTATTATTTTTTGATAATTTAAATATTTGAAATTTTTTTGCTCCGAACTAATTTTGAAAGAGATTGATCTTCCACTCAATTCGACCTCCAAATAAATTCGATAAATGAGTTTTTGTACATTTGGGTTGGACTTTCACATAAATCAACCCTCTTTCCGGACCTACTATAAAATACGGACAGGACCCCCTGAGGGGTTAGAAGGAACACGACGTTTTTACCTCCAGATGGATTTAAACTCACGATCGTTATGTTTTTTCTCTTTGTAACTTATCACTGTACTATGCTCGCGGGGCATATCATGAATTTTTTATTTGCTATTAATGGTGGTTGGAGTTATTATTTCAAGATGATTTTTAGGTATTTCTTAAGCACTTCAATGACTTAATGTGTCAAATTTATTAATATAGCATTTAAATAAATATTTGTACATTTAACTTATAATTTAAGAACCATGAAATAAAAATGAGGATTTTTGTATGAAACATCTTTTCCAATCCAAAATTTATCTGGAATGTTACCATCTAAAGAAGTTGATAGAGAAAGTTTGATTAGATCAACTTTAGTCCTTATTGCTTCATCCTAAAAAGATTTAGATAATTTGGAATGTAATAGCATACATTTGATTTTTTTACAAATTAGCATGTTCATTTTCTCTACCACACCATTATATTGAGAAATCTTTAGGATGCTCTTTTCAAGCAAAATGAATCTTGGTATTCACCACCATTATCTGCACGAATGTATTTCAATTTTCTTTTTATTTTTCTTTATATATATTAAAATGTGTAAAATGTGTTATGAGATATACATCAGATATACTCTTACACTTACCAATGCAATAGAAGATTTGAAGGCTAATTTATTGCGCCTTTCTTTTTTATTTTTCAAACCACATGAAATTTATTTATTTATTTATATCATATATCTAATCACAATAAAAATAAAATTGACCTTTCCCAAACGTAGCATATCTAGCCAGCATCTACACGACACATAATACTATACAATCACGTCAAGTTACGATCGTCATCATGTGCCCTGTGCCCTTTGTTTGGTAATCAGTTTAGAAGAAACTTAGTTTGTTAAAAAGATTCTGCATGTCTGATACCTAATATGTATATACAGTATTACAAATATGCGTTATTTGTGCTTTTTTTTTTACCGAAATCAAATATATTTTTGTGATTTTTAAAGAACACAAGAAAAGGTTATCTCATGAATTTTATGAACTCATAAGTATTAGTTATACAATTTTTATTTATTTATTTATTTATTTTTTTGCATTAAAAAATGCAGATGCCCATGACCAACAACACATATCATTGCATAAGGTATGTGAGGTGCACAACAACAAAGATTAACATCGCACACTACAACCATCCTAGTTTACACACACTAAAAAAACATATATATATATATATGCACCGAAACTACATATCATACAGCTAAAATCAATAAGAGAGGCTAGGAATATAATCTTTATACTATCATATATATATATGTGTGATATTCTATTCGCGCTTCCACCAGTTTCAGGTATGCTTACTTTTAATCAAGTATTTTCATTTCATAATTATATGTTACACGAACGCCAATATTTTTCACGTTCAACATTGAATCCCTAGTTGAAGAAAATGGAGCTGAAGAAAATTCAGTGTGTGACGAAATTCGACACGGTTCGAGATGTTCCCACCGGGGAAAATCCAACTCCAAAGGGACTCTACATGCTGTCAAACCTGGACCAGACCTTTCCCTAACCCATTGAGATTGTATTTGCATTCGAAAAAAACACAACACTGATATTGATGTTGGTGAAGTTCTGAAGCAGTCACTGGGCAAAGTCTTGGAGGAGTTTTATCCCTTAGCAGGTGGGGTGGACGTGAGCTGTGATGGGAAGATGGTGGTTGATTTGCGACGGAGGAGAGGGTGGCGTGCCGTTTGTTGAAGCCTTCTGCGACGAGGAGATGGCGGTGGCAGTAGGGCATATTACCATGATTGATTACAAGCTTGCAAAGCTTGTCTATTCCAACCACCCACCCACCTTATGAGACCATATTAATTAGATGTGCCACCCTTGGCAATTCAGGTATTTTGTTTACTTTAAACAAATAATACTTTGGAAAATATCTGTTTATTGAATCCATGAATAAATTGTAGTGATCTTTTTATAACATATCCTTCCTATGTTGTTACAAAAATCAGAACAAAAAGGTTATGTCTTGTGTAATCTCAATCTTTGTTTTGTCCCTTAAAACCAGGTGACTGGATTAAAGTATGGAGGCATAATCCTAGGAGTGGGATTCAACCATGTACTCATCGACGGCCGAGGTTTCACAGATTTCATGACCTCTTGGTGCCAAGTTGCTAAAGGCTTGCCCTTATCAACCCATCCACATTTGGACAGATCCACATTATCTCCAAGACAACCTCCAAAAGTCCACATCCCTCACCCTGAATACTCAAAATCCAAAAGCCCACTCATTCCTCTACTTAGCCATAAACAAGAAGAGAAAATCATAGTAAACAAGTCATTCTGCTTCAACCCAACAAAGCTTTGCCAACTCAGAAAATTGGCTACGCACAACAACAACAACAAACGATGACAATGACGAGCCCAATTCACTAGCTCCCACGAGCTTTGAACTGATATCTGCTTTGGTTTGGATTTGCTGGACCAAGGCCACAAAAGTGAGCCCAGAAAAGACTAGCCAAATCCTCACAGCAGTTGATGGCCGCCCCAAGTTCCAGCCTCCCATGCCTAGAGGCTACTTTGGGAACGCTATTGCCTGGTCGTGTGCTCGATCCAGAGCACGAGAACTTACGAGCAAGCCCTTTCGTTATGCTGTGGGGATTGTGCATGATGCCGAAGACTACATCAGATCAGCAATAGACTTCCATGAAGTGACAAGAAAGCCGCTTGTGCAGGAACCAAGTGGAGTAGGCTTCCATCTATGAGGTTGATTTCGGCTGGGGAGAGGCGGCGCATGCTGCTCCTGCCTCATTGGTGGACAACCTTGTCGTCTTCCTTTCCCAAGGAAAGGACTGCAAAGACCTGGTAGTGTCACTAAGCCTGCCTTCTGGAGCAATGGATATCTTTCAGGAGCTAATGGAATCAGAACTGAATTGAAAATCATCCAGACAATTAGCTTGAGATCATATTTACCATCATGCAACAATCTGGATAAGTTTCATTATAGATGCAATGGTTTGGTTAAATATTGTACTGCTTGATGTGCTTGTTATTTCTCAATTGAGTGAGTGTTGTATGCAAGTTTGATTTATTTTTCAACAAAGACAAAACATATATGAAATATGTTGTTATATTCTTGACTTTATGAATTGTATTTGGGTTAATTTGTTTTCTGGAATCAATATACACAAGAGAGTACAAAATTTCAGCATACATGTTTTCCACCTCTTCAAACTACCACTAAAATCCACCTTGTGAAACAAGAATTACATATGAATCCCAAAGCCTCAACTATGGAGCTTTATTGGCCATCAATGCAAAGCCTCTCAACAAGAAAATTTCATGCCACTCATTGGGATGGTGCCAAAATAGATCTATGAGCCATTAGATGTGTACATAATGATATTATTGTATATAATCCAAGGGTTCACAACCCCACTCGTTTGAAATATTTTGCATTTTTACATTAAAGCATTATGCATAATAGTATCATTTTCCTTAATTTTCAACTTTTTTTAAATAAATAACTAGAAGGCGTTGGTAGAGAAAACGTCTTCTCATGGTAATATTCATCTACAGGTCCACTAAATATTTGAATGAAGGACAAGTATCTAATTTTTTATGAACTATAATACTTGTTCATCATTCACATGTTTGTTGCATTGTTCACCGTATGTAATGTCTCAATTACCCCTTCTCATTGATTTTTTAGTGTAACACTTCCTTAAAGGTAGGACGCATTACCTAAGATAACACATTTAATATTATATTAAGGCTTTTCATTTGATTTTTTAAATTTGCTAATTTTAATTTTAATTTTTTGTTTGAAAGCCTTACCTTATTAATGATTTGCAAAATACTTATTTTCTAAATTCGGTAAAAATGTACACAATGTAACAATTTTTCAAAAGTTCTTAAATGAATTTTTAATTTACCCTGTAAACTAACGTTTCAATTCATACCTAAGACTTTGTAAATTAACTCCTATTGCCATCAATCACAAAGGTGGCTGGTTTATCGATGGATTATTATAGCAAGCGGGTTCGAAACCAGACATCCTTATAAGAAATTCTGGGCCTAACCAATTGGATTACAATCTTATTGTTCGTACAAAGTTGAGTGTATCAATAATGATACATATATACAAGCAGAATCCATGAAGAGTACCACAACTTTTATTTCTTGATTATTAATTATTAGTACATGGAAAATTATTTTTTCTGCGATGAAAAAGATAAGCAAATGTTCATGTAAATTGTGATGATCATAAAATTAATTCCATCGTTTTGTAGATCCAAGATGGGTTAGTAGGACTCTCCATGCTCTCATTCATGTATCAGTCGACATATTTTTTTGCACTGTAATGCTGCTAAGTGGATAAATTGTTGTGGAATAATAAGAGTCATGGATGGAATATGAATGACAACTCTAATAAAATTTTGTTGATGCTGTAACAAAACATTGAGTTTACTTACAATGTTTCTTCTCTCATCGCCACGATGTAGCATAAGTTAGCTTGTGATTCTGGAATAGAAGATATTAGAACATTTATGTACTAAATCTCGACCAAAATATATTGTTTCTTATATCATATTTAGGAAGAATATCTTTGAATTATTGAAAGTTTCTTTGATGTCTGATATTAAATATAGCTATATCTGAAATATTAATTGGAAACCAATGAAAAACAATTAAATCATGATTTTTATATTATTTTTAACAATTAAATCTTTCTTTTTAAAAATAAAATAAAATGCAATACCCAATACTTAGCACTATTAAAACAAGAATCTTATCCTATTTTTTACCCAAAAAATTCGATATGAGGAAATTTTGTACCTTTTGTTCTGTATAATGATTTTCTCATTGCCATAATGCAATAAGTTATTTCTGATTGATCATGGTATAACCAGCATTTAAAAGTGAAAATATATATGTGTATATATGCATATATGTATAGTGGAATAATTAAAATATGATAATGAGAGTAATGATAAATAATTTTGAAACTAACTTATATAGTCTTAGCGGCTCATTGTGTAATGGAAAGAAGCAGGCATATTAATTATGCAGACTCTATATTTTGTGGATTTTTATAAACACAAGTACACGTTATCGTATATAAGTAATAAAGTGATGAATAAGCATTGTTTTCATGAGAATTGTTGAATTATTAAGTATCGAAAGTACGTTAACTCTAATTTTATTTGAATAAATGTAAGAATGTGTTGATGATTATAAACTAAACTAATAATTAAAAGCAATAAATGATGGAATTCAACAACTTAAAAACCTAGGGTTATGATTTCACTATAATTAGTTCAAATTGAATAATTTATCTCATCAATCTCAATTTATTTCCCAAGTGACAGTCGAGAATTCCTAAATTATCCACTAGCTTCTCCTGATATCTAATGAAAATATTATCAATTGCTAACTCACTATATTCCTATGTGAATTACAACAATGAATTGTTAGGTTCTATAGATCTTAAACAAGATTACAGAAACCATACAAGTATATTCCTATATCACATGTAATTTATGATTCTCTACACATAAAATTAAATACATATACTACTTCCTGATTTCATATGATTAATAAATTATTTAATTAGTGATCAAGTAATAGTAAGCATTAAGAATCATATAAAAAACTCAATTTGAAAAATAAATCAATAATTGAATTAATAAAAATATTCAAAATATCTTAATTATATTACATTACAACCTTAGAAAAATAAATTAATTCATGCTGAAAATGAAATATAACTTAACAATAATCATGAACATAACTAAAGAGAGAAAGAGGAAAATAAATAGAATTTGGAAGTAAGATGAGTTTCTTCCATTGTAGATGTTTTCTTCTTAAATTTTGAAAGAAATTTCTCATCTTTTTCTTTTCTTCCTTCTTCTATCTTGGCTTGTTTTCTCTTCTCCTCTCCCAAAAATTGATTTGGAGGCTCTTGGAATCCCTCAAAATAGATGGGAGATGTCCTAAAGAAGGCAAAATGCCCATTTTGCCCTTACTTGTTATCCTGGTGGTGCCTAGGCCTTTTTCAACTGATTTTTTAGCACTTACTATGCCAAATTGGCTTTTGATGGCTCATACAAATGGTAGTCCTATCTCTTATCTTTCTACATCTTTATGAATCAATTCAATATGATATCTGTGGAGAGAGTTATTCCTAAAATACCAAAATGTATTATACCAGAAAGTTTCAGTCCAATGTTGAAAATTGAACCCAATTTTTCTTATAGAAATCGAAGGAATTGAATTTCGTGGTAAATATAAAAGTTGTTGATATATCTTTTGAATTTTCAGTGGATTAACAATCAAGTCAATATGATATTAGAGAAAAGATTTATGATTGAAATACAAACACTGCCATCAGTAGCAGTATAATGTAGATTTCTTCAAAATTTCAATTAAGTTTTTGTTTCTTTCCACTTTATTCTCATTTTGCTATTAACTACAAGATTTCAAACTAAATACATAAAAAGTAACATAAATACTTCAAAACTAATCAAAAAATGAAGCAAATGGTACTTAATTAATAAGTGCAAAAAGTTAATAAAAAAATTAAGCAAATATAAAATATTTACTTGTTTTTATGAACAATGGGTGCTGCATTATTTTCTCATCTTTCTTTACATTTTTTTGGGAGTTTTGTAAAATCACCATTTTTTTTTCTTTTCAAAACACTTTTCAATACTCAAAATGATGTTACTAGAATAGCCATGAGTTGAGTGTTGGGTAATATGTAAGATAAATAGTTTATTTCAATTCTTTAACTGAGGTTGATTTGTAGGGTGACAAAGAAAATGACTTAATAGACTCAACAAGGGACATTAGGGATTATACATCATAAACATGATGACTTGAAAGACTCAAATGATCCAAAAATGGCCTAAATCACTTTCCTAATGTTATGTAGTTTAGGATTTTGCCTCAAGTGACAATCAGACAAGTTTTAGAATTATATGAGATAGTAAAAAAAAAATATCGAGTTCACATAAACTTTCTATGAGCAAGTAGAAAAATCAAATATTTAAGGCTATATACTCAATATGTCAAAGGATTACAAGAAAGGTAAAAAATAAATGTCACAAGAATTAAGCACATACATAAACACAACTACTACAATTTTAAGGTTGCAAACCCAAGTGCAGGTTGTAGTAAGTAATAAATTTCTCGTGAGTCCGAGGTCGATCCACAGGGAAGTTGTTTGAAAAATTCAAGTTTATATTTATAAAAAGATGGAGTTTATGTGAATAAAAAATATATGAACAATTAATGTATGATGTAGCTAAAGAAAAAACCGAAGTAATAAAAGTACTGAGGATTAGGGATCCACTCTTGAGTTTTGGATAGATAAATGGTTATTTATTCTTTTTACCTCTATTAATTGCCACAATTGGAATCCATACATAATAAAGGTTCCAATGGAAGATATTATCAAGTAACTCATGCAATAAGGTAATCATGATATTGTCTTACTATTGTAAATTATCTCTTAACGCCAACACTTATTTATGGGATCAAGCATTTATATACTCTTTCGTCAACAACAAATCAAGGTTTCACATTAGCAGTCGGTGGGGTAAAATCGTACAATAAACTAAATGAACCCAAGTATTTGTTGTGCCATTGGAGATACATAAATCAAGAATCACCACAAAAATAAGTAGGGTTTAGATCAAAAATAATAATAATAATACAACATAGTTAAACAATTTCTACCCTTATAACCATTTATCTTCCTCCATCAAGAGATTCACCCTTTTTCCTCAACAAAATAAAATTTAGAAAGACATAATAAAAGTAACAAAGACTAAAAATATAAGAGAAACTAGAGAATGCATTTCTATTACTACTAGAAAACTTACAATACTAGAAAACATACAAACTAGATAACTTAACCTAAAGAAACCCTCTACCCCCCTCCTCTTACAAGCTGAATACATGGCCTATTTATAGTACTTGGAGCAAGCTAGAGCCAAACAAATAATGGAGGGGTTAATCAAGTGGTATGCTAGTTGCCAAGAGTTGGTAAGTTGTTACACAAATTTCTCAACCACTGAATTGAATTACATTTTTCGGTCAGATACAGCCAGAGTTTGAAGATACGTAAAGAATAAAAATTGTAGATCTTTCAACTCTGATATATTTTCATATATCTTTTGTCAAATTTGGCAATCGGATGAAGGAGATATGGTCAAATTACCGAGTCATGTCCAAGACCCGCCCTGTAACATCAGCAGCAACTTGCAGCCTATGGTTTTACCATTTCAACACATTTTCACACCATCTTGTCTTCAGTAAACCTGTTTATTTACCTCTTGGGTATAACATATCCGAATTTCAGACCAAAATAAATTTAGGCTCAAGATATATAACCGAATTGGTAAAATAAGTCAATACTGGGCTGAACTCTGATCTGAATTTTGGTGATCCATTTTGTGTAATTACTTGGACGAATTTTCTGCTATCATCAAGACTGAATTGGGCTGAGCCTCCAACATAAAAGTTGTACCTCTATCTCTTGGCTTTCAAATAAAACAAGCTTCAGGTCCATAGAGCTTTTGATCATGAAGTTATGCTCAAATTACAAAAACTGTACAAATCTGAAAACATGCTTCCATTTATTCCCTAACACAAAACATTAATAAAACAAGAATATTAACAAGAATAAAGCAAGAAAAGTATAAAGGATTTGATATAAAAATATGTCAAAATATGCACTTATCAAATTCCCCCACACTTAACCCTTGCTTGTCCTCGAGCAAACTTAAAACAAACATAAACTAATCCACTTTCGTAGGAAATCACGATTGCATTTAGCATATGCAACAAGCCTTTAAACCCCTAGGTGGCCCATAGAGGACGAGTTATAGTCTCGTGAAGGTTTCCAACAGTGATACCTACAAACACCTATAATAACTATCTTCCAACTTTTATTTTCATGAAGCAACAAAGTAATATGGAAATAAAATCAAACAAGTGTTGAGTTTAACTCTTAGTCATTCAAAAATCAATACATTTCCACAATAATCATACTCAAGTGTGTGTGTGGACAGTTAATGTCAATAGTGATGAAACTATGCATGTTTCAAATAAGTGAATTCTCTTAAAACCTTACAAAACCATCACCCAATCTCTAACAGAAAAGTTAAACATCATAGGCTCTTCCTTTGGTGCAAATCTCCACTACACTGAAGGCATCACACGAAATCAAAAGGTCTTTAACAAAGGTTGTAATGGGCCTAAAGGGTGGTGATGTAGCTAAGAAATAAAAGGATAGGATGCAACAAAGGTTCTAAAAACTTCATGGAATCAGAGATATAAAATTTATCGATGAAAAATTCTCCAACTCCACAAATTTCACACTGGAGTCTATTGTTATTGAATTGGACCCCTCTTATTCATCTTGCAACATCTCATTTTTAGTTGCAACTTGTAGCACTTTGCAACTTTTTTTTTTTATTGTTTTTTTTCTTTTTTTTTTTTTTATAGAGAAACTCCCCACACTTATCTTCTATCCCAACCTAAATTTCTTTTATAAGTCCAATCTTTCAGTTGAATGTCTCTTAAACTCCAATCATTTTTAGAACAAGGGTTGGATAATAGTGTATTTAGGCTAGGTAAAAAGATATGGTTACAAAAAAAAATATATTTATTTATTGTAAGGCTCAAAGTGGTTTACTAGGGGGATGTTTTCTTTAAATATCATATAGGGAACAAGCTGATTTGGCAATGGTGCTAGAAAGCCTAATGCCTTAATCATTTTTCTAGTGGTGCACTATCAGTCGTTCGCCTCGACAGACCAAAAGTAAAAGTTCTAATACTCAACCCTACATGTTGAAGATTCAAGTGATGATTAGAGTAAGGGCATAAGAACTATATATTTTGACATGATTGTCTTCACACTAAATAACATAACTATTTGTGCAAAATAAAATTTGAGTATAATTATCGCAAAAATATATTAACCAAATAACAACATCAAAGTCCAAAACAACACCCATCATCAATTAAACCATATTATTCATGCTTAATTTTAATCATTGAAGTTGGAAGAACCTATACGACTCAAAAAAAATATTGGTAATTCACAAACACTTGTTAAAAACTTTACAAACCTGCCATATTATGCAAAAAATAGGGATGCGTCTCAAGAGTGTTACAATTACCCTTTACTCAGTCACCTTTTTTTCATGCTTTCAACGGACCCAGCAAAAAAAACACGCTTGATTTATATTTATTTTTATTTTTTTATTTTTTTATTATTATATTTTTTTAAATACTAAAAAAAAACACACATTGAATATACAAGTCATGATATCAATTATCCCTCCCCCAACCTAATCGAGACATTTTCCTAATGTCAAAAATAGATAGAAAAGTAAAGTTTGAAAGATATCACCTGAAATGCGGCTAATAAAGCTGAAACAACAAAAAAAATACACATACTATTAGATAAAATCATTAACAATAAGTATCACAGACTGAGAGTCAAATTCAATTTGCGTTTTCGACTATTGTTCCTATTGGACCAATCCACATTAGCCAAGACTAGATCAGGTTTTAGCACATATGCTAGAAGTTGATCAATCAGCTGGTCAGGTGTTGGAGCAGAAATAATGATTCTTCTCGCAGAAGTTGAAATAAACCCTTTTTTCGCAGCATGATCTACAAAAGATAGCAAACCATCATAAAAACCATTAACATTAAGAATACCTATAGGTTTTTGGTGAATGTTGAGTTGTGCCCAAGAGACAATTTGGAATAATTCTTCCAGTGTACCAAAACCGCCAGGTAGAATGATGAATGCATCCGCATTGTTTACCATATTAGGCATTCTGTCCTGAATGTGTGACACTTTCAGCTCATCTCCAATGGTCATACCTGTGATATTCTGTACTGTTAAATATTTTGGGATAACTCCCAAAACTTTGACACCTCCTACATAAGCAGAAATGGCAACACTCCCCATTAACCCCAAACTACCTCCCCCATATACTAAATGAATATTTTTTTCTGCTAAAGTTCTACCAAGATTATTGGCTGCCCCTATAAACTCACCATTTTTTCCTAGATTGGATCCACAAAAAATACAAATGGAATTAAATTTGCGAGTTGAAAAAACTTCCATTTTTTTTTTTTGAAAATAAGTTGTGCAAAAATAGAGTGAGTACGGTGATATTTATTGAGGTGTGAACAGGGAATACATTTATTGCATGTCTTTTTCTTTTGTCAAAAAGGTTGAAAATAAGGACACATACGAAATTTAAAAATTACCTACTACCACGTGTATGTACATGTAGTTGTGATTGTGGCTCACATCTTCCTCTGGTTTTACGTCCAGTAACGGCTTAAACGCCCTCTATGGGTCGAGGATATGCTTCCCATCTAGTTTTCTTATAAACTGGCAAACAGGGTCTTTTAATGTCAGATTCCCAAGACTATAAAGCTCATATTCATTTCGAAAACGATCCCATAAATCAAGAATTGCACGTTGTACCAATCCACATGAATGCGTCTCAAGAGTCAATATAATGTGATCTAAAAACTCCTTACTCAGTCCATCCATAATGAATTTAAGTTTATCTTCTCGATTTTTAGAGACCATTCCTAAAGAACGACACTTTGTGTTGCAAGTCCATCTAGCACAAATATGACAAACTTTCATTTTTTTCGCCCTTCGTTTTTTTGAATATGTGCTTTTACCAAAACCAGACATGTATCTAGTAAGCAAATCTGGAAACTCATGTGAAAACTCACCTGCTCTTACCTTTGCTTCAATTAACCATCGTATGTCCTCCGGAATGCCCTTGTGCATAAGCATCCTCAATCTTTCAATCCTGATTTTATAAATTTTCAAAATTGCATTTTTAGGAAGAAAAGGAAATCGCTTCTTGAGAGTTAGAAATATGTCACCCATTTTGAAAATAATAAGAAAAGAGAATGAGAAAAACAAAGAAAATTTGTACAAAGATTTCAGTTGTTTGGGAAACTGACAAGTCCGACTTTTATAGCCACGGAGTACCGTTATCCGCCATTTAACGGGAAAAGAAAAAAATAAAAAATAAAAGAAAAAGAAGAGAAGAAAAAAAATAATGTCAGATAAAAAAATATATACAACACTAATCATAACAAGGGTTAGAAAGAAAAAAAATTTCCTCTTGTGAAAATTGATTTTCTAGAAATGGTTTAACTCTTTGTCCATTTACTTTGAATATGTTACTATTTTAGGATTCTCAATGTCAATCGCCCCATAAGGATATACTTTTTTTACAACAAAAGGACCACTCCACCTTGATCTCAATTTTCCAGGAAACAAATGCAATCGAGAATTATAAAGCAAAACCTTTTGACCAACCTTAAATATTTTTCTTGAAATTTTATTATCATGAAAATCTTTGATTCTTGCTTTATAAATTTTAGAATTCTCATATGCATCATTTCTCAGTTCTTCAAGTTCATTGATTTGCAATTTGCGCAATTTTGAAGCTTCATCAAGGTTGAAGTTAAACATTTTGATTGCCCAATAAGCTTTATGTTCAAGTTCAACAGGTAAATGACAAGGTTTTCCATAAACTATCCTATAAGGAGACATGCCTAATGATGTTTTGAAAGCAATTCTATATGCCCAAAGTGTATCGGTAAGTTTAAGAGACCAATCTTTACGGTTTGGGTTAACTGTTTTCTCCAAAATTTGTTTTATCTCCCTATTTGCAAGTTCAACTTGTCCATTTGTCTGAGGATGATAAGGGGTTGCAACTTTTGTATGATTCCATATTTCTTCATTAAAGTTCCGAAAACTTTGTTACAAAAATATTTTCCCCCATCACTGATAATAGATCTAGGAATTCCAAATCGACTTAAAATATTTTCTTTCAAAAATTTTATCACTATTTTGTGATCATTGTTTCGACAAGGAATTGCCTCAATCCATTTTGAAACATAATCTATGGCAACCAATATGTAAAGAAAACCAAATAATAATAGAAATGGCCCCATAAAATCAATACCCCAACAGTCAAAGATTTCAATCACTAGGATAGGGTGTAGGGGCATCATATTTCTCTTTGAAAGGGACCTTAACTTTTGACAATTTTCACAACTTTTGCAAAAAGTGTAAGTATCTTTGAAAAGAGTTGGCCAATAAAATCCACATTGCAAGATTTTTGCAGTAGTTTTCTTTACAGAAAAATGACCACCACATGCTTCTGAATGACAAAATTTGACAATATTACCTATCTCATTGTCAGGCACATATCTTCGAAAGATTTGATCCGGACAATATTTGAATAGGTATGGATCATCCCAATAAAATTTTTTAACCTCAGTCAAAAACTTCTTTTTATCTTGAGAGTTCCAATGTGATGGCATCTTTCCTGTTACAAGAAAATTAACAATGTCAGCAAACCAAGGTAAAATAGAAACGTTAAATAATTGTTCATCAGGGAAAGTGTCATTAATAGGTGTGGTTTGAAATGAGTCATCACAAACAAGTCTCGACAAATGATCAGCCACTACATTCTCTACCCCCTTTTTATCT
This sequence comes from Paulownia fortunei, assembly GCA_019321725.1. Classification (NCBI taxonomy): domain Eukaryota; kingdom Viridiplantae; phylum Streptophyta; class Magnoliopsida; order Lamiales; family Paulowniaceae; genus Paulownia; species Paulownia fortunei. The sequence continues at coordinate 13,322,245 of CM033123.1, forward strand.
CGAATAGTAACATTAAATTCCTGGAGTAAGAGAATCCACCTAATCAGTCTTGGTTTAGTATCTTTTTTTGACAAAAGATATTTCAAAGCTGCATGATCACTGAACAACAAAATTGGTGAGCCAACAAGATAAGATCGAAATTTATCCAATGCAAAAACTACAGCAAGTAATTCTTTTTCAGTTGTTGTATAATTCAATTGAGCACCATTTAAAGTTTTACTTGCATAGTAAATAACATATAGTTTTTTATCTTTTCTTTGTCCCAAGACAGCTCCAACAGCATAATCACTAGTATCACACATTATTTCAAAAGGTAAAGTCCAATCTGGAGGCTGCATGATTGGAGCAGACGTAAGCATGCTTTTAAGCTTAACAAAAGCATTTTCACAGTTTTCAGTCCATTCAAAAATAGTGTCTTTTGTTAGAAGATTACACAAAGGTTTAGATATTATACTAAAATCTTTGATAAATCTTCTATAAAAACCAGCATGTCCTAAAAATGATCTAATCTCCTTCACAGTCTTTGGTGTTGGCAAATTGGCAATTAACTCAATTTTAGATTTATCAACCTCAATACCTTCTGATGATATAATGTGTCCAAGAACAATACCAGTTGTTACCATGAAGTGACATTTCTCCCAATTGAGCACAAGATTCTTTTCTTCACACCTGATCAAAACCTTTTCTAAATTAGATAAACAATCATCAAATGAATTACCAAAAACAGAAAAATCATCCATGAAGACTTCAAGAAAACATTCAACCATGTCACTAAAAATACTAAGCATGCATCGTTGGAATGTAGCTGGTGCATTACATAATCCAAAAGGCATCCTTCGATATGCAAAAGTACCAAAAGGACATGTAAAAGTTGTTTTCTCTTGATCTTCAAGTGCAATTGCAATTTGGTTATATCCAGAATATCCATCTAAGAAGCAATAAAATTTGTGTCCTGCAACTCTTTCTAAAATTTGATCCATGAAAGGTAATGGAAAATGATCTTTTCTAGTGACTGAGTTGAGTTTTCTATAGTCAATGCACATTCGCCAACCAGTAACAGTCCTAGTTGGAATTAATTCATCATTCTCATTCTTGACTACAGTAACTCCAGATTTCTTAGGTACAACTTGAGTCGGACTTACCCATTTGCTATCAGAAATAGAATAAATGATTCCATTATCTAAGAGTTTAATGACTTCATTTCTTACTACTTCTTTCATATTAGGATTTAGCTTTCGTTGCATTTCTCTAGATGGTTTAACATTTTCCTCTAGATAGATGTTATGTGTGCAAATGAAAGGATTAATACCTTTAATATCAGCAATGGTCCATCCTAAAGCATTCTTATGCATTTTCAGAGTTTCGATCAACTTACCTTCTTGATATGCATCGAGTTTGGAAGAAATTATTACTGGAAAAGTTTCATTCTCACCCAAAAAAGAGTATTTCAAATTAACTGGTAAAGGTTTCAATTCAACCACGGGAGTTTTAATACTTGATGGAATAGATTTTACTGTTGATGATGAAAGTTCTTCGAAACTTGGCTTCCAAAAATATTTTTCTTATACCTGCAAAAATTCAGAGATAGTATTAGTGTGTTCCTTTTTATAAATACTTTCACTTTCAAAACAAGTCTCCAAAGAATCTGAAGAGTTAGTAGTAGTAAAGTATTCATGAACAAGTTCTTCAATTGAATCCACTTCATGTACTTCGACATCTTCTGCAGGTTGCATACAAACATTAAACACATTTAGTTCCAAAATCATATTTCCAAATGATAACTTCAAAATACCATTTCTACAATTGATCAAAGCATTTGAAGTTGCAAGAAAAGGACGACCCAAAATCATAGGAATTTGTGTATGTGTTTGTGCAACAGGCTCTGTGTCCAAAACAATGAAATCAACTGGAAAGTAAAACTTATCAATTTGTACCAACACATCTTCTACTATTCCCTTTGGAACTTTAATCGAACGGTCAGCTAATTGGAGTACAACAGAAGTTGTTTTAAGTTCTCCCAAACCTAACTGTTCATAAACTGAGAAAGGTAGAAGATTTACACTAGCACCAAGATCAAGCAAAGCACGCTCTATTCTAGTGTTTCCTATGATACATGAAATGGTTGGACAACCTGGATCTTTGTACTTGGGTGGAGTGAATTGTTGAATGATTGAACTAACACTTTCAGTTAAAAATGCCTTCTTTTGTACATGATGTTTTCTTTTGATTGTACACAAATCTTTCAAAAATTTGGCATAAGGTGTAACTTGCTTGATTGCATCCAATAATGGAATATTAATCTTGACTTGTTTAAAAATTTCAAAAATTTCAGCATTTGAGTTCAATTTTTGAGTTGCTTGCAATCTTTGAGGAAAGGGTGCTGGAGGTAAATATTTTTTTTTTCTTCATTTTCACGCTTACCTTCTTCAAACTTACCTTTATCGTCAAGACTATTTCCATTTTTCATTTCTGGAGGTGGATTAGAAACTTTCTCCTTGGGATGAATAGTCTTGTCAACAACTTTTCCATTCCGAAGAGTTGTAACTGAATTAGCCTCCTTGACTGCATTTTCACCTGAAGAAGAAACATGACACTGAGTAGAAGGATTAGGTTGAGGTTGAGCAGGAAATTTACCTTTTTCATGAGTACGCAAAGAAGTTGTCAGTGTTGAAAGTGTGCTTCTGATCTCATTGATAGCTTGTGAAGTCTGATTATTGATGTTTGTTTGTTCATGCATAAATGCTTGCAAAGTCTCCTCAATGGATTTTGTATGTGGAGGTGGATAAGAATGAAAGTTTTGTGGTTTTTGTGAATGTGGTGGTTGGGCACGGTTATCATCTCGCCAACTGAAATTGGGATGATTTCTCCATTATGGATTGTAAGTTTCAGAATATGGAGAATGGAAAGGCTTTTTGAATGTGTTCATAAAATTTGCTTGTACTGGAAGGTTTGGACATTCATTGGTGGAATGCCCCAAAAGTTCACAATTGCTACAAACTTCTTCCTCTTGCACAGATTTGATTTCCTTTACTTTCTTAAGTTCCATGGCTTCAACTTTTCTTGTTAAACTAGCAAGTCTAAAATTTAGATCATCTTCTTGACTAAGATAATATTTTCCTTTATTATTATTAGCAAGATTAGATCTAATAGAACCTTCAGAAGAATTAACACTATGCCATGATTGAGAGTTTTCTGCCAAATGATCTAGGTATTCTAGGGCTTCATCAGGTTCCTTATCAAGAAACTCACCATTACACATTGTTTCAATAAATTGTTTTGTTTCAGGAGTTAAATCTTCATAAAAGAAACTAATTAAGCGCCATTTTTCAAAACCATGATGTGGGCATGAATTCAACAAATCTTTAAATCTTTCCCAACATTGAAAGAAAACTTCATTCAAATTTTGAGAAAAATTCTGAATTTGTCTTTTCAAAGCATTAGTTTTATGAGTTGGAAAGAATTTTTTTAAGAATTCAGCTTGCATTTCTTGCCAAGTACCAATTGACCTAGGTTTTAAAGAATTAAGCCAATTTTTTGCTTTATCTTTTAAAGAGAAAGGAAATAATTTGAGCTTAACAATCTCATTTGTGCAAGTTTGATCATCAAAAGTGGCACATACTTCATCAAATTCTTTTAAATGCAAGTAAGGACTTTCAGAGTCTAAACCATGGAAATTAGGAAGTAAAGGGATCATACCTGACTTGAATCGAAAATTATTTGCATTTAGAGGAAAAATGAAACAAGAAGGAGAAGAATTTCGAGGAGGTTGCAAGTAATAACGCATGGTACGCACCTGTTGATTTTCATTTTCATCCTGGACACTTTCATTTTCAGCCATGGTGGAAGTGTGTGGAGATGATTCAAACAAATTTTCAAACAAAGTTTCGGAATTATTTCTTACTAAACGTCGAGAATTATGACTACGATACCATATAACCATATATCCATAAAGAAAATAAACAAACTATATTTACAAAGGAAAAATATTAACAAACCTGAATACTTACCTTGCCTTCCCCGGCAACGGCGCCAAAAACTTGCTACAACTTTAAGGTTGCAAACCCAAGTGCAGGTTGTAGTAAGTAATAAATTTCTCGTGAGTCCGAGGTCGATCCACAGGGAAGTTGTTTGAAGAATTCAAGTTTATATTTATAAAAAGATGGAGTTTATGTGAATCAAAAATATATGAACAATTAATGTATGATGTAGCTAAAGAAAAAACCGAAGTAATAAAAGTATTGAGGATTAGGGATCCACTCTTGAGTTTTGGATAGATAAATGGTTATTTATTCTTTTTACCTCTATTAATTGCCACAATTGGAATCCATACATAATGAAGGTTCCAATGGGAAGATATTATCAAGTAACTCATGCAATAAGGTAATCATGATATTGTCTTACTATTGCAAATTATCTCTTAACGCCAACACTTATTTATAGGATCAAGCATTTATATACTCTTTCATCAACAACAAATCAAGGTTTCACATTAGCAGTCGGTGGGGTAAAATCGTACAATAAGCTAAATGAACCCAAGTATTTGTTGTGCCATTGGAGATACATAAATCAAGAATCACCACAAAAATAAGTAGGGTTTAGATCAAAAATAATAATAATAATACAACATATTTAAACAATTTCTACCCTTATAACCATTTATCTTCCTCCATCAAGAGATTCACCCTTTTTCCTCAGCAAAATAAAATTTAGAAAGACATAATAAAAGTAACAAAGACTAAAAATATAAGAGAAACTAGAGAATGCATTTCTATTACTACTAGAAAATTTACAATACTAGAAAACATACAAACTAGATAACTTAGCCTAAATAAACCCTCTACCCCCCTCCTCTTACAAGCTAAATACATGGCCTATTTATAGTACTTGGAGCAAGCTAGAGCCAAACAAATAATGGAGGGGTTAATCAAGTGGTATGCTAGTTGCCAAGAGTTGGTAAGTTGTTACACAAATTTCTCAACCACTGAATTGAATTACATTTTTCGGTCAGATACAGCCAGAGTTTGAAGATATGTAAAGAATAAAAATTGTAGATCTTTCAACTCTGATATATTTTCATATATCTTTTGTCAAATTTGGCAATCGGATGAAGGAGATATGGTCAAATTACCGAGTCATGTCCAAGACCCGCCCTGTAACATCAGCAGCAACTTGCAGCCTATGGTTTTACCATTTCAACACATTTTCACACCATCTTATCTTCAAAAAACTTGTTTATTTACCTCTTGGGTATAACATATCCGAATTTGAGACCAAAATAAATTTGGGCTCAAGATATATAACCGAATTGGTAAAATAAGTCAATACTGGGCTGAACTCTGATCTGAATTTTGGTGATCCATTTTGTGTAATTACTTGGACGAATTTTCTGCTATCATCAAGACTGAATTGGGCTGAGCCTCCAACATAAAAGTTGTACCTCTATCTCTTGGCTTTCAAATAAAACAAGCTTCAGGTCTATAGAGCTTTTGATCATGAAGTTATGCTCAAATTACAAAAACTGTACAAGTCTGAAAACATGCTTCCATTTATTCCCTAACACAAAACATTAATAAAACAAGAATATTAACAAGAATAAAGCAAGAAAAGTATAAAGGATTTGATATAAAAATATGTCAAAATATGCACTTATCAACAACATTCATCAATTCTAAAAGTTATAAACAAACAATATCAAATGAAGTACATCCACCCTCAAACTTAGAACTAATATTGTCCTCAATGTTAAATATAACAAGATAAGACATAGAAGACTTTCCTGAATAAGAGTTGTGTCAGTTCTCATTAACTTCATCACCATCCTCTTCAAGAGCATTGATGAACGTGCATTCATTAGTTAGTAATATATCACTCCTTATTTTACAAATCTTCTCCCAAATTTGAGTTGGATCTTGAAATGAGAAACAAAAAAATTCATCAAACTAAAAGGAAAAAATGAATATTAAACAACTAAAAAAAACTATGTAATAAAAATAAAAGAAAATATAAAATATTTGGGTTGCCTCCTAAGAAGCGCTTAGTTTATAGTCTTCAGCCAGATTGTCTCTTGCTCAACCGGGGTCTAAAAATAAATATTTCTCATGCCATGCCTTTTTATGCTCCAGAAGTGTAGATGATCTCCAAAGATAAGCATAGTGAGCATAATTCGACGTAGAATCAAGTGCTTTTGTGCATTGATGAGTGCATGTTCGATGATCGAAAATAGTTCTCTTCGTGTGAAAGAGATGTCTCTGTCCTTTTCAATATCAGGATGATGAAATCTATATAGATAATAGAGTTGTCAACATCCTCAAGTACACTTTCATTTTTCACCATAGAATGCTTTAATGAGCAATCTACCAACTTGTGCTCCTCCAATTCATGCTTGTACGATGAGATGCCCGTATTATCCTCCACAATATTTGACATAAACTTGTTATTTTGTAGAAGATGAAGATAAGAAACTCCCGGTGATGGCTCTTGAGATGGGCTTGGTTGAACATTTTTTTAGTCTTCTCCATTCTCCACTTGAGGTATTTGTGTTGATACCTTTTGTTCATCCTTGATCAGTTTTTTAACCTACAAGAGAGTTTCAAACTCTTCATCGCTTCTTAAAATAACATCGCAATAATCTTCCTCCACTCTATTTTGTAACACCCACTACTAAACAACTATATATAAAATATAATTTGATATGATAGAACTTGTGTGTACGTGCGATATTTTTTTTGTGTAACACTTTAAGAAAAGGTAAATAACTTTTTACACACACAACCCTCTTTAAAATACTTTTTCACATATATCCTATATATAATAGGATTAATGTTTATATGAAAGCACAATACCTACAACGGCTACAATATTTCCATACTTGTTTATAGTGAAGTTTTAAAAGCAAAATATAGTACCAGTTTCAAAATATAATACAATAGACATAGTATATAACAAGCTAACAAAATAGCTTAACAGGTCGTCATCCATATACACACGCCCTTAGACATCTACAGGAGTTCCAACAGCCGTCCAATCAACAAAAGATGCTTCAAGCATCGTCGTATTCACCTACAATGCATAAACTATATGAGCTAACGGTCAGCAAGTAAAGATTATGCATGTCAAAGAATAATACACAATATCAAGTTATGCATCTCAAAATGCTATGCCTACAATGCAATTTCATGCATCAAAATATTTTTCTCAAAATTATTTCTTTCTTGGGCCCCTGACCAATGCTCCTATTCCATGCACCGAAAAATAGCTCTACACACTGTCATAATCTAATGGCCAATAATGATATAAGCATGCAATTCTATACACGCAAAGTTGCAAATTCATGCATACAACCATGCAAATCCATGCATGCTTCGGTATACTAGTAGTGGTCAACAAAATATTTTCATTACTTAGAATCATGCCGTGCAATGCAAGATTTATCACAATGCTTGTATATGATGCGTGCACGTGCCAATGCTCATGTATGTATACTTAATGGATATGAATGACAGTAATGCGTGCCCTCCGCTATGCACATATGATATTACATATAAATCACACATTTACTATGTCTATGCATTGTAGTTGCAAATAAATCTTTACTTACCTTTCACTTGGTTGGTGGCTTAGTTTAGATTTGTTTAGTGTTTCTTTCCAACTTTAGATATAAAATAGCATATAATATTACCCAATATCAAGCACCATTCCAAATTTAGCAAGTTGAAAGTACAAAATCTCATACTAAGCCCTTAAACACCAAACTATCTAGGTAACAATCAAGCTTTCACAAACTAGAACCCAATATAATCTCTCAAATACTTTAATTTCTCATTTTAGATACATGTAAACATCATATAATTTAAGTATTATAACTATAATAATATGTACCTAATTGTTAACACTCAATAACAACATGTTTAGTTTGAAACATGTTAAGTTATAAAATGGGACAGATTCACATTTTCATATTTTCTTACTGTCCAATTTAGTTGTATGATAATTTTGACATCCCTAAGCATATCCAATCACTTCCAAATTTTTACCACACTTAGATAACATGTAGAGAAATGTAATAATATTTTATAATTTCCTAAAATCACTGATTTACCTCATCAAAATTAGCCTATTTATCACAACACAAAAACTGTAAGTTTTATTATGACAGTTTTTAGTATATCTTTAAATATCAAACCATATTTCAATTTATAACCTCTCCAAACTTACATACATCACCTAAACTCATATATAAACACATATATGGTTAAATATATAGGCTTTAATCAAGTTATTATACATATATAAAGCTTTAAAAATAAAAACCAGCAAATATACAATTTCTATCCCTATTGATTTCTATTGCGATTTTGCAACTAAAAATCCCTCTTTTGTAAATTATAAGACCATAGATAACATCCTAACATGATTATAAATAATAATAGAAGCTTTAAAAACATAAACCCTCAAATAATTCAAGAACTTAAATAAAAAACATGAGTTAAACTTACCTATGCACAAATTTAAACTTCTACATGCTCTTTCTTACTTCCCTTTGATTTCTCACTTTTTTCTTTACTTGGAATCACTTGTGAGCAACTTAAAAAATTTAATATGGAGGTTTTGGAGGTGAAATAGCTCATAAAATTGTTTTTTTGGTCGTGGTTCAAGGATATGTAGTGTTTAGAATTTTTTTTTTAATCTAAAGTATAGGGATATGGATTGTTTGGTCTTTTGATAAATCTTTTTAGACACTTTGACCAAATAATGCTAGAAGTAGGGTATTTGCCAAAAATTCAAATCTAAGAAGATGTAGATGCCAAAGCTCTAAACCTAAGGGAGGAAGGGATGCAAATAACTCTTTAAAAAACCAATACACATTTATTGTTTATATATTATATGGGGCGGGTTTTGGATAGGTTGACAAGATCCACTATCCAATTATTCTATTAGAATGAATATATATTATCTTGCTTTTATAATAAAAAATAAAACATAATTTATTGAAAAAGTTTGATATAACTCCATTAACTATACGAAATCTTAAAAGAGAAGACATCTACAATAAAAAAAAAATATTTCACACAAAACAAAATCAAATATTACCTCATATTTAATAACATAACTATAAAAAGAGAAATATGCACCTAAAAAAATTTAAAATTTAAGCGGATTGGACTAAAAAAACCGATTTGAGTTAAGCCATAATGCATGGGTACTCACTTCTGAACTTGCTTCATGACATCTTGAATTAACATTGTCACATTCAAGTAAGATGAACCTCCTTTTTGTACCGCATTGCTTGCCATTTTTGCAAGCTCCTCAGCTCTTTTTCTTCTCTTAATTCCATCTTTACTTTCATCCATCAGGTTCCCAATAGCATTTTTCACTTGATCCCACCTAACCAAATCTCGAGTTTTTTCAGAATTCATGCAACCCTCAACCCCAACTCTCACTCCAATCCCCAACACATTTACAATGAATTTCTCATTGTAAAATTGTTCCGCAAACATAGGCCAAGTGATCATTGGAACACCGGCGCATACCCCTTCCAGGGTCGAGTTCCAACCACAGTGTGTCAAGAATCCTCCAACCGACGGATGGGACAATATCAGGACCTGTGGCGCCCATCCTCGAATCACGAGGCCTCCTCTTCCTCTAACTCGTTCTTTGAATCTCTCTTCTGCCAACCAATTCTCCACTTGTGGTGAACAATCCTGGTTTCTGATGATCCAAAGGAAAGGCAAATTTGATGCTTCCAAGCCTAAACCAATCTCTTTTATCTGTGGTACAGATATACGGCAAAGGCTTCCGAAACATGCATATATGACAGACTTTGGTTTCATT